>CM071602.1:24303246-24903246 GCA_036365135.1 Miichthys miiuy
GAAAAAGGTACGCTACAAGCACATTCAAGGAATCGTGCATGCACACAACGCACATCAAGCACGCAGCAACTCAAAACTCTCACAAATTCAACGAAATGATGACGAGTATAGGAAAGGAGCGATGATGGAGCAGCGCTTCACTCACAGGGTCAGCCAATTATAAATGCTCTTTCATTTAACTGTGTATTTTTAAAGCATCTTCTCAATAAACAAATGTCTTCCACCCTGGTGTACCACTGCAGTCATGTGTTTTGTTGGGATGCAGCCTCCCGCAGCTGGAGGTGCATCATCGCACAATAGATGGATCAAAGACATGAAGACTGAGGGTGGCTGTTGGGGATGGGGGCGGTGAAGAGAGAGGGAGAGAGAGGAAAAACAGAGGGGGCAACAAGGAGGCTGTTTTCCTGCCAGGCACTGGTTTATTTCCCTGTGCCCAAAACCCCAACCCCTCCCCAACCCCATCTACATACAAACAAAAAGCATGCTGGCAATACACACACACACACATTCCCTGTTCGCCATGCCAGTGGGGCACAATAAAAACACACACGTAAAACGGTCGGCTGCAAGTACACAAACACACCGACGTAGTTATGTTTAAAGTGCTAAACAACGCACGATACGTGTGGAAATTGAACATACTGTGCGTGCATGGATCAAAGGTTTTATTCCATACTTGACAACACATAATTAAAATTATGTGTTGTTTAAAAGCAACTAGAAAATGGAAGTGCAGCAGGTGCACAAAATGTACTTTCAGATACAGCACGCTCTGTAATCATTTTTGGTTTCTGCAAATGTTTTAGTTTTTAGACATTATGACTTATTTTCAATGCCATGCCCTTCGCAGTGATGCTCATTGATGAATGTCTGTGGTTTGTAAATTTGTTCAAGGTTGAGAAACTGACAAATCTGATCATGAGCTAAGTAGTTACACTGACGAGTTAAGAAAGGGATGAAATCTGTGCTTCAGCTACAATGATCATCATATGATATATAATGATAATGATTACTTTCATTATCGATTAATCTGCCAATTATTAGGGCATCCTACTAGCCAAATTGTTAAGACGCATGAACGCAATGTCCACGGCCCCATCTCCTGTCCAATAAAGGCTTAAAAGATCTGCCGATTATTGTTTAAATTGAAAGATGAATCATCTAAAATGTTGTGAAAAATGCCCATCTCAACATCACAGTTACCTCCTCAAATTGCTTGTGAAAGATATTATATTTATGATATTAAGTTCACTATCACAGAAGACGTTTGGAGAGTTACAACCAATTAATGTTTATATTTTTCTAATTTTCTGTCATTGACTAATTGTTTAAGCTCTAATCAGTGCACATCTACTTTATAGCTAGAGTAGTGGTAGTAGTGGTGTTTAGGAGACGGGCAGCATATTAAGTTTGGGGTCTATTTGGCCAAGGTTAGACAACAAACCTGACCTACACAGCATTTAACTGTAATAAACTAGTTTGTGTGTGTGCGCGTGTGTTCAGGCCATGTGTAAGTCACCCAGGTTAAAGATCATGCTGAGCAAAGGCATCGCCATTCATCTTGGGCATACACACCCAGAGACGTGCACTTGAACACACACACACACACACACAGAAACACAAAGTGCCAGAGGTGTCCTTCCTATAATGCTTGCGGGGTGGTCGCTGCGGTGTGGTCAATGCCACAGTCACTGTTGCTACAACAGACAGCTTTTTTGCTGTGGCAGGCTGTATTTTTATGGAGCAACCAAAAGAACGCTGACAACTCAAGAGCAGAGCTGCTTACGGTTACAGTGGAGAGACACACACACACACACACACACACACACACACACACACACACAGGACGGGACATGGGGACAGGGATGGAAGAAGAGGTGAGACGTGACGGAGATGAATAAAATATGGCTAGAAGAGAAGAAAAGATAAGACAGTGAGGATAAAAGAGGGTGAGGAGTTTGTAGGATAGCAAGGTGAAGACAGACTAGGTAAGAAAAGGAGGAGAAGGATGAGAGGGGGGGGATGAAGGAGGACTGAAAGAATGCTGACGTCTCCAGAGCTGATTAGCGTTACAGCGGAGACATCACACCCACAACCGAGAAAAATGCTGAGTATGGAGGGAGGACGACGTGGGGGGCAAATGACAAGGGAGAAAGAAGAGAGGAAAAAGAGAGGCAAGTGAGTAGGGAGGAGGAGGAGGAGGAGGGGGAGGGAGGAAGAAACGGCGATGAGGAGGAACAGGGACGGAGGGGAGGTGTGCAGAGAGGGGGTGGGAAAGCGTTTGGGTGAAAATGCATCCTCAACACATTTGTAAGAGCTTAGCTGTTGGGTATGAAGGGGGGAGAGAGAGAGAGAGTGGGGGAGAGAGAGGGAGAGAGAGAGAGGACCAGGGAGGGAGGAATGGATGGAGGGGGATTGGGGTAGAAAAAAAAAAAACCCTGAACTCAGCAACGACCACGACTAAAACCTCCAATTAGAAAAGTTCTGAAGCTGATCCAGTGCAATGAAACTACTGCTGACCACCTCTCTCCCCCCAGACCTTCTGCTCTCTGTCACACACACACACACACACACACACACACACACACACACACACACACACACACACACACACACACACACACACACACACACACACACACACACACAGAAAAAATCCTTACATCCTGTCTTGTTGACAAATCAAGTCCTGGAAAAAGGATGAAAACTAGAGTAATGGCGGGGCAGGAGGTGAACACAGCGATCATGGAGCTTATAAAGATAGATTAAAGAGCACAAGAAACTGCACAAGATGTACAGCATGACTCTTTTCTCTTCATGTAGTGCAGACGAGCAGGATGATGTGTGTGTGTGTGTGTGTGTGTAGCTGGCTTCAGACAGAGCTCTAATTAATCTTGTTTGAGAGAACCTTTTGCTCCAGCCACTACTGCCGCACAGAGACGAATTTCTTAGAAAGAGACTTCCTACTTTCCTAAAGCTGATGGCATGCTGCACACACACACACACACACACACACACACACACACACACACACACACACACACACACACACACACACACACACACACACACACACACACACACACACACACACAAATACATACAGACAGAGGAAAATACACAGCCAGATTAAGAGCTTCAAAAATGACCTGGGGGCTGTTGTGTGTGGGTGTACATGAGCATAAACAAACCGGCATATAGGGGATGATCAAGAATAGATTGTAAGAGTCACAAGTCATTTGTGATGCAGTGGCAAGTCTTGTCTTTATTGAATAATCCCAACATAACAACTGCCTTAACTGCGCCTCCTCCCTCAGGCAACTCTCTGAGCAATAATGGAGAACACAAAGGATGGCAGCCGAGTGAGGCAGTGAAGGCACACTGTAAGATGCAGAGAGGACGTGATGGAAAGACAGAAAGAGAGCAAAGGGAAAAGAAATGTAAGGAGCATGAATTAAAACCTCAGAGTGCCACAAAACTCAGCTCCTGGCTGCAGTCCACCGTCGCTTTTTTTTTTTTTTTAAAGAAAGAGGGGCAGTGCTCATGCTCATTGATCTGGTGCGGGCCGAGGGTGTTGAGGGAGTTGGTAAATAATTAACGACAAGCACTGTGTGGAGGCTAATTGAGAATTAGGAATCAGATCGGCGATAATGGCAACCTGTGTATAGAGAGGGGGCAGGCTCACAGCGGAGGGAGAGAGAGGGCCATGGAGAGGGGGTGAGGAGCTGAAGACAGAGGGGGAGAAAAGACACCAGTTTGAACCGAGTGTGTGTGTGTGTGTGTGTGTGTGTGTGTGTGTGTGTGTGTGTGTGGAGAAAGAAGGAAGCTATTAACTGGGAGGTATGCAGAGCGTGAAATAAGCATGATAACACAGACAGACAGACAGAGAGTGGAGCAGAGGAGACGGAGAAAACACAGGGAAAGTAAAGGAGAGCAAGAGTGTGGCCCCTCATATACATATTATAATATATGTGGAGAGAGAGAAGAGCGATCACTTTCGCACTTTTCTCAGAGTTCAAAAAGGGTATTTTGTGTGTGCGTGTGTGTGTGCACGCGCTGGTTAAGTGTGCGCGAGACAGTGTTTGTGCAAGTGTGTTATTAAAGGCGAGAAAAAGTCCTGGCGTCGACACGTTTTTCCCATTCCAGGTAGTAAGTCGGAGTGTGATGACAAATTTCCCAACACAAGCAAAAAAACTGCACTGTCAGGCAATTGAGCTCTGGCTCCTTTTTTTTTCATAAGTGCTTCTTTTTTTTTTTTTTTTTTTAAAGAGGAGAGAAAGCATGTACCGTAGGTTAAGCTGGTTCTCTCTTTGTGTGTGAATAACAAACAGAGGGGTGTGAGGGAGACAGCGATAAGTTAAACGACATGTTAGGTTTGCTTCCCTCATGATGCTCTACATCGCTGCTCAGCAATACTAATGTGAAGCAGAGAGAAAGTTTCTGTGCAGCAGTATTAATCAGCCACATAATGAAGAAATATCCTCAGAAAAGGTCTAAGCAAATAAAAGTCACAGATCACGCCAATGTGATCAGATCATTTTTATCTCTTTTATATGTTATATTTGCACTATTGAGGAACCTCTCACATGTCGGGGATAAGGTCTGTGATGTAGCTCTCTGTCTCTTGTGTATATAAACTGTTTTTTGAAGAGCGGCAAAGCTAAAATGAAAAATGGCTACACCTGCTTTTTGTTGGAAATAGATGTATATAGGTCGATGGTATCTCAATGTTACCTTTTTCTGTTCATGTTTGCAACTTGTGTCTACATTTTCATCATTTGAATTGCTTCACTGAGCATACTGTGTGTTTGACATAAAAAAAAAAATAATAATTTTTCAAATCAGATTTTGGGTTCATAATGTTGCATCAGTATGTCAAAGTGAAAAAAATTTTTATAGGGGATGTTGTGCTGAAAAAAGAAAGATACCAGACATCAGCATGATAAACATGTTTTCATATGTTAATAAAGGAAAAAAAACGCCCAAGACTTCAAAAGGTTAAGATGAACAAAGGGGTGTGTGTTTGCAGCTCATAGAGGGACATTCCTAGTGACCATTTTAAGGTTTCCCAGTTGCCATCACTCATTTAAGATGGTATGACAGGCATTGTGGCTCACCCAAATACACACACACAGGACCATAGCATGCGATATGTGCATAGTCTACTGTTGTCATGATGTGTTTGTCTTTCCTTCATAATGAGTCAAGTGTTTAGTTCAGTCTGCTGCTATGCATCAAACGTCAAGAATCTAACAAGACATATTCTAGTTACACATAAACAAACCAAAAGAAAGAACATCATTACAGTCTAATGTTATACTTGACATACGTTTAAATAATGTGTTTTCACTTTCAAATAAGTTGTTCTTCGAAAAAAGCAGAAGAAAGAAAAGTTACACAGTTGATCCGGGTAAAAGTTTTGTTTTCCTCGTCTCCGAGGCTTCCTCTAAAGAAACTGGCTGACTTCAATGTTTCGTATGTAGATGTAGTTTCCAGAAGTCAAAATGAAAGTCATTAACTCGACGTTGAGATCGTATATTAAACAAATCCATTTTTCATCGTCCAGTTTTGTCAGCTTTAGAGCTGAAGTCATTGGTTGATTAATCGATTAGTCAAACAGAAAATGAACTGTCAGCGATTCTGAATAATAGTTTAAGTTATTTTTTTAAGCAAAAAGCCAAAAAAAAAAAAAAATCACTGCTTTCAGCTTCTTTAACGTGACTTAAAGACTAACAGACTTTCATAGCCTCTTATGATATTAAATTGAACGTCTTTGGGTTTTGGACAAACGACTGTCGATTAAATAAAAAAAGTAGTCAGCAGACGATGAGGCTAATCATTATTTTTAGTCAACTTTGTCTACAAAGGTCAAACTGACACAGAGGATGAGTAAAAAGACAAGATATGTTTGTTATCAATACTAGAACACTAAAAAAAGAATCAGCATCCAGAGAAGATCAACAATTAACAAGTGTAACAGTTAAGACCATGTTTTTCAGAGCAGCGCTGTGCAGTTCTCAAACTATGAGAATGAGGAAATTAAAACTGGGTGGAGAACTGTTGCTGCGTGAAAAGAATTTAACGCCACAGGTGAAGGCAAAGAGCTGGTGCCACATTTAAGACACACATATATCTTTGTTCCTTCTCTTTGCTCTTTGGCATTGCTCCACACTCTGTCTGTGTGTGTGTTTTTATTTAAGAGGTTCAGAAATTCATACCATCATACATTTCTGGGATCGTCACACTGCAGTTAGAAAATGCGGCAATTTGGCGCATAGAGATGATGCAACTGGTAGACAACCACCGGTACAGATACTGCTGTTACCAGGGCCTTGCATCTCCACAGCTACAGTCTCAATATCTCAAACACTGAATGCAAAACAAAATCACTGCTATGCTATGGAGAGTGTGTGTCTATTTGTGTGTGTGGGAATGAATAGCCGTCTTAAAAAGCTCCAAAATAAACCCAAAGGTGCTCTGGGTGGAGGGGGAGACATGAGAACTTGACTCAAAGAGTGCTGATCACAGAGTGATTATTGATACAGAGAGTCGTCTTTGTAATATTGCTGTTTGGACACACCGCAGCCGTTTCAGGACAGGAGGTTCGATCAGTAATTTGAGCCACTTAAACTGAACTTCAACTCGTTTCCCATTTTGTATCCTTTCGACTTCTTGTGCGTGCTGTAATGGGATTTCATACATTTTTAGGTTCTCCGGGAGGTTATGTAAATAAAGAGTGAAAACACTTGTGGAGGGAGGGTATATTTAACACACACACACACACACACACACACACACACACACACACACACACACACACACACAAAGTCAAAAGAACACAAGGACAAGCAGCACACTCACACGGAAGCAGGAAAAACAGTGGAGCACAGCAATGATTATGCACCAGATCTGCTTACACCATATTTCATCATTACTGTGGAGAAAAAACACTCAACTATTGATCTGCCCCACTGCTTCCTTTTCTCTCTTGCCTCTCTCTCTCTCCCACTCTGCGATTCCGTCTTTTATTCCTGCTTTTACTTTGCTCTTTTTACTTCTGTCTCACTCTCAGAAAATTTGCAAGCATAACAAGACTTTTGTGAAATGGATCGCAGTAGTAAACAAGATCATAAACACACAGGCTCGACTTTGAAATTATCACCACAAACACCAAATTCTCTCTCTCACAAACACACACCAACACACACACACACAGAGGCGGTGGACACAATATTGTGAACACCTGCGCAATCTAATGCAATCCAGTGCTATAACCCTGCAATAAATGCTGCTTTTGTGGAGCTCCTTCTTTAATGCAATCCCGGGGTGAGGATGGATAAAGAAACAATACAAAGGGAACGTGTTACGATATATTGCTGTGCATTAAGACCAAAACATCATCAACCACCACCTCAAAACTGTACACTGGAATAAACACCTGTCTAATAGATAAGGTCGAGTATTGGACCTTAATGACTTGTTGGCACCATGTGATTTCTTTAGATATTTTTTTATATTTTTGCAGAAAAACCTTTTTATATTATTCACATAAGCTGTTGAGTAAAATATTGTTTAGTACCCGTTTTGTATCAGTGCTAAAATCAAGTTATATTATTGGCACTGGTATCAAAAAGTGACAATACTCATCCCCGCTGGCCGCCAGTTAGACATACGTTGAACATTATTAACTTCACATGGGTAACATTTATGACAAGTCTATGGTATGTTATTAGAAGTGTCCACATATTGCACACATCTAATAAAACTATAGCTGAAACAAACAGAAAAATAATCCTGCCTCTTAAATGAGAGGATTTGCTGCTTTTCTTTATTGTACACTGAATATTTCTGGACTTTTTGACTGAACAAAACAAAACATATGTAGACATTTTTTAACGTTTCATAGACTAAACGATAAAACAGAATTTGCAGATAAATCGATGATGAACATGGTCATTTGTTGCAGATCAAAGTAAGACACAAACTAGACAACGTTTTTAAGACAATACATGAGTAAGGTTGCAACTCCTCAATGATTGAATGGCCCAAGTGCAAAAAACAAAGAGAAAAATGTCCATCACAATTTCCTAAAGATCACACTGAAATATTTATATTTTAGTATATGAGAGTAAAAAAAAAAGAAAATGTTCACATTTGAGAAGCTGGAAGCACTGATTTTTTTTAGCGTTTTTGCAGATAAATAAATAATAATATTAATTTTCTATTTGACTAATCAGCTAATCAACTAACTAATAGTGACAGCTCTCAGCACGGGTCCATCTCTTCCTTCCCAGAAAAATAAACACTTGTCAGAAGCTGCTGTCCCACCCGTCGTTCTTCACACACCAAAAGGTTTTTACACAGTGTTACATCAACTTGACCCCTGTGCACGCAGAGAATCAAAGAAGTTTATATGATCGCTCACACACAAACACACACACTCCTCTGATGTTACGCTTATTAGTTAAGAAGAGAAGAGAAGCTTCAGGTCAGATATTGTTCAGGAATCAACTGACAAGTGCAAAATGTTGTAATGGCTAACTGATAGCAAAATCATTTCCCATTGCTACATCTTCTTTCTGCATCTTGCAAGTGCAGCTAACACACACACACACACAGTTTTTAACCTTGGTGCTTACACACACACACACACACAAAGCCCCTAGAGCAACCAGATCTGAGCATCTTATAGGTGTTTTATATCTCTTGCTCTCTCACATGCCCGCACACACACACACACACACACACACACACACATGCACACGACAAGGCAAAGAAACTAGCTGTGGTAAGTAACAAGTGAAAACGCCATCTGTCAAGCGAGAGCGCATTTGCTTCGCCTCAGCATTTTCAGGGGAATGCCTTGAAGACAAAAAGGTCCTTGTTCTCAATCTCTGCGCAAATCCCATCTCTCATTCTTCCTCCCTCTTCCTTCATCCCCCTTGCTCCGCGCGCCTTGCCGCTCCGCCGCCATCAGCAAAGTTGCACACATAAGCATTGGTCAGCGTTCAATTACCGTGAACACCAGGGAAGGATGGGGAAAGTACTTGACAGAGAAATGCACTTCAAGCACTGATTAAATACTGATACTGAGTATAAAAAGTTTAGCCCCTTGGTTTTGTGTGTGTGTGTGTGTTGTATGTGTGTGTGCGTACATGCAATGAGAAAAGGAAATGGGAAAAGCAAGTGTGTGTGTGTGTGAGAGAGAAAGACAGTAAGGGGGGTTGGTGGGTGCTCTTCTCTCCAATACTGATACAACTGTTTCATCATTATGACCCTCTATTACAGTACTTGCCAACTTGCTTACTACATACTTTTGATACACTCCGCAGAGTGCTGACTCTAACTAAAGCTGCTGATATGGAGTCATTAGGGGGTGAAGTTTCTGTTTTTCTTGAGCCCACAGAGCTTCCCTATTACTCTTCAGTGTTTAAGAGTTGCAATGCTCATAGGTTGGCACCAGGCAGCAGATAATGGCCCCCATCTATGAGAGATCAATCAGAGGGTATTCTGTTGCAAAGCATTAAGGTTCATCGAGGGTGCTTTTCTTTTTTTAGCACAAAGTGTGTGTGTGTGTGTGTGTGTGTGTGTGTGTGTGTGTGTGTGTGTGTGTGTGGCTTCATGAGCAAATCAATGCTCAACATTAACTGCCATGGGAAATGTGTTCTCCTTCTCCAGCTTTTGTTTTTTTTTTTTGTCCAAATATGTGTCACACTTTCAGACGCTGAGTGAGGTCACTGCAGGGCATCAAGGGCAGCATGTGTCATGACTGCTTGTGACAGGTTAAGCAACAAAATAATGTACAGCATGACATTTGTCTGAACGTGTATCTGTGACCGCAGGATAACCAAACCTCACTCAAAAGAGAAGCAAATTTAGCGCCAATGACATTTCAAACAGCCCACACGAGCTCTAATTATCCCATAAACACGTCAACATCCACTACATGACCGGGCCTATTTATTTCACAGCCAAGCCCCCCCCTCTCATCCACTCCAATATAAACCGAGCTCTTCCTTCCCTCGCTCCAGACCTTTGTCCGCCTGCCGCCGGTGCCATGTTGCCATGGCTCCCCTCATGCCTCCGCTCTGCTCGCGCAAACGGTTGAGAAATAACAACGTTGTGATGAATCAGCATCTCTGCCGCGAGCACCAGCCGGTGAACAAGCAGGCACGCGAGGAAGGCGGGGAGGGGGGGAGAAGAAGTAGACTGATTTTCTCCGTTTAAACCAGCAGCACGAGTCACTTTAACGTTATCAGTGTACGTTAACAGATACATGAAGTGAAGGCCTGTCGGAGGAACACAAAGCAAATGTCAAAACAGTGGCTCCGGCAGAGTCACCGCTGCTCCCCGCACTTTGTAGCTAGCCACTGAAGAGACAGTTTCAAATACACCCCGGTGACAGCTGCCGTTGTGTATTGTTCTCCTTTTATTCACTACATATGTCACTTATGTCAGCAAGCAAGCAGCGAGTGAACAAAATGTCCCCCCTCCCCACCCACCCCCCTCCAAGAGTCAGTTAAACCGAAATAAAATCCCAGCACACTTCACTAACAAACAGCTGACTGGCCATCTTACCTGTGAAGAGGCAAACAGACGAGTGAATTAGTGAAGCGACAGCGGGGTGGCTTCCTGTCTGTGTCCACCGCTGCTGCCGCTTCAGCACCCCGGAGAGGGAGAGAGAGACAGAGAGAGACAGAGAGAGAGAGAGAGAGACAGCCGGGGGAAGCTAGCGTTGTTGTCGAAAGGTTTCTGCCGTCCTAAGTTGTTACTCTACGTTAATGCTTTCGTCCTAGCTCTTCTTACTTTTACAATATCTAAATGTCTAGATATGTAGCCGCCACAACACAAGGGAATCCCCGACCGAACCAACCGCACAGAGAGAGCCGCTCTCGAACTCCCCGCTCGGCTTTCTAATTCCGACACATGGCTCCTTTTTTTTGACAGCCGTACACAGCGTACACCCCCTTTGTCTGTGTTATTGTGAGAACCGCCGGTCGGGCGAGTGACCGAGCCGGTCTCCAAAGAGCATGTTCTAGGTCTGGACGCCGACTGGATCGTGATGATTCAGCACTACCAGCCTGGTGCCCTTTAAACGGCTGTGAGTTCGGCTGAACAGGACAGCGCAGCGGCAGCGCACACCGGGACAGAGCGGCAACAGTCCGCACTATAACGGCATGGCAGCGGCGGCGGCGGCGGCAGCGGCGGCAGCGGTCGGCGTGCACACTCAGCAAAAACAACACCTCTGTATTCAGCACTTTTTAGAAAACAAAACAAAAACAAAAAGCTAATTTTAGTTTTAATTTCGATAAAAGCTGACTCACCAGAAGTCAAACCGGCGCCTTTCGCCCACCGCACCTTCGAAGGTTTGGGGTTCGCCGATGGTTGGTCGACCTGGTGTGGAGAGAGACAGTTGGAGAGAAATGTGTGTGTTTTTTTCCGCTCACGCCTTCTCGCGGCTCTCTAGATATATCCACTCCTTCCTCGCTTGTTTTAGTCTATGGTCGGAGGCGCCAGACGTCAAATGATGTTTGGATCACATGGTTTCATTCATGAAGGATCAACGCAACCCGCATTTAAAGAGACATGAGACACTACTACTGTGTGATGGACTGTTGTAACGAGAGTCAGTGTGTGACAAGACAGCCCCTCCTCCATGCAAATGTCTAAACTTAGAGCTAACATTTGAAGTCCTGTTCGGCTCCAACAACAGTGCAGAGTGAGGGAATAAAAGATAAATCATCTGATGCTGCCATTCTTATTGATTTCCATCAGCATTTATACATTTTATAAGTTAAATATGACCCCAGATTTGAAGAATATGATGTCTGCATTATTCCCACATTTGACTTTTTTGTGTGTGATTGCATAAAAATAAAGATAAACTGACCTACATGCTATTTAAAAGTATAAAAACTAAACGTGTGCATTAAATAGAGATACTGTAACACACCTAGTGAACACATGTATCAACAGAGAAATAAATATGTATAATATATAAATATTAATTACAGAAATTAATAAAAAATTATATTACAGAAAACATCTCACAGTAGATTTATATCACAATGCAGTATATCAAATGAGTTCCCGACTCATACATTTTTAGAATTTTGATAAAAAAATAAATCTAAATATTGACCATTAATATTGAGGACATTAAATTGTAAAGAACTTTTGTATATATTGCCAGATATATATTTAACAGTAGGACGCTGGGCTGATTAATGTCTGTTTTTATATGATTAATATACAAGGTTTTGTTGTTGTTTTAAATCTGAGTGACTAATTTTGCAGCCATCACAAGTTTGTAATTTTTTTTCTTGGCTTCCTTGCCAACTTTTCCCAATCTGTTTTAAATTCAGAAGCTGAAATATTGAAGAAAACAAATGGTGCCATAAACCTCTATAAACTGGTCATACACATCCATAACATCATATCCATCCTCAATTACAGTACAATTTAAAAACAAAACTATTAAACTGACATACAGTAGTTTATCAATACTCCATTTCCATTTACGAGGAACTAATGACTTTCGATACAAGACAAGAATGCACTCAACCAATATTAGCAGCCTATTTCCAGATAATGCCTCTCCGTTCATAAAAAAAAAAAAAGTCTCGGCTTGGGTTTTCACAGGTCTTTAAGAAATCTCTGCCAGGCTGCTGAAAGTCATCATATATTTTGAAATATTTCTTAGATATGGACGGTGGGTTTTAAAGATTTCTCATATTTAGCCTAAATGTAATCATGCTGCCCGTTAAGTCATTGTAGGGAGAGATTTAAAATTGTGTTTTTGGGATCTACTAGCATTTTATTTTTTAAAATTGTCAGCAAAGACTTAATTAGAGAAGATGTGTTATTGTACAGGGAGCCACACATATACACGTGAAGCTCTTGAGGAGTGGTAACACCCTGTATACAGAGGAAATACGTCAAGTATAAACACTTATTATACTCGTAGCTTGTAGGCAGTGGTGGAAAGTAACTACATTTACTCATACTAAAGTACAATTTTGAGGTACTTTTACTTCTATTTTATGCTAGTTTACAATTTACTACATTTATCTGACAGCTTTAGTTACAAGTGACTTTGGAGGTTCAGATTATTAATACAGAACATCATCATGGCGTATTATTATAGATTAAGCTATATACAGCAGTAGATAAAGTAGTTAATTAGCCCCACCTTTACCTGCAAGACTAAAGCGATGCATACACACTAATGTGTCAATAATTTTTATATAGTATTATTTTATTCCCAAATGGATCATTCTGCTAAATGAGCACTTGAGAACTTGTGACAGAGTATTTCTACACTGCAGTATTACCACCTTTACACAAAGATCTGAGTACTTCTACTGTTACCTGTCAGCCTCAGAACCACAGAGGCAGTGGTGGGAAGTATATATTTAATCAAGCATCACTGCACTTAAGCCAGATTTTGAGGTACTTTTGAGCTGAGTACTTCCATTTTATGCTACATTATACTTTTACTCCCCTACATTTTAGATGAAAATAGTGTACCTTTTATTAAACTACACTGAAAAGTTATATGAGTAAATATAGTATAAGTAAAAATATATCTTCTTATACATAAAACTGCTGACTACATACGTTAAAATCCTATGTTCTCATTATTTTATGTTAATGCATCATAAATAAAAATCCAATAATATAACGTATAATCAATAATACAGTAACACTTTGACAGAGGCCAGTCTGTAAAACGACTTCATTTACTTTGGATATTTCAGTATAGTATGCTGATGATGATACTTACATATTTACTTCAAATGGTGTATCTTTACATACTTGTATTGCTGCTTTTACTTGAATAAAAAGATCTGAATATTTGTTCCACCATTGCTCAGAAGACAGATAATATTCACCCACTCCCCCACACCTCTGTGCCCATCTGATTCCCAGATAGGCATTAATAGATCAGAGATGCGTCTGCAGGAATCCTCTGTTCATTTGTACTTTGCAAGTTGGCATGAGAGGGAAGCCCATACTGCAGATTCACTGACTACGTGGCAACTGTCAGAGCTTTCTCTTTCTGTGACCGTTTCACCAGAAAGCTGCACCAAGCTGATACCGTATCAGCCCAGAGATCACACTTGTGCATGGCACTCACACAAACACACATAAACAGTGACAACACAGTGGTGCACAAACTGTGAATATGGAAGACTGACTGCTCATACACACCTCTTTGCAAGTAAGTTTTTCATTTTAGAGAGGATTAGTTGGATGTTTGGCGGTGGTGGTGATGGAGGAGAGAAAAAGCCCTTCCACCTATTCACTCATCTTGGTTTCTGGCACTCCTCCTGGCCTTGATACGATATGCAAACAACCATGTTCTTGCAAAGGTCAGTGATTACATTGATTGAATGGAGATGACAGGTAGCATCTGGCCTACCTGTGGATAGAAATCCCATGCTGGGCTGCAGTGCGCTCACACACCCTCCCTCTCTCTCTCTCTCTCTCATTCTCACTCTCACACACATACTCACAGTCCAAACTTTCCACTCAGGATTATCTGCCATTGAACTGCCATCTTAGACCTTCTGCCAGTGTCAGGATGATTGACACAGAGCACATCCTCTTCACCTTCGGTGGAAGAGAGGTGCTCAAAGCTGCCCAACCAACGAAAGGTAACAGAAGTCTAATAATGAGAGGCAAATGGAAGTCTCTCCAGGAATGGCTAATCTTAACGGACAGAGGCAGGAGCAAGCAGAGAATAACCTTTCGGAATAAAAGAGGGATTACCAAGACACTTCAGCGGCAGAGGAAAAACCATTGCACGCACAAATAAACAGCCCGAGTGCACTAAGAGCATGCGGGCCTGCAATTTAATCAAGGGACACTGGTGTGTGTATTAGTTTAAGGAAAATAAACTAATCCTACAACAGCTATAAATTGTTCAATTATAATGAGGACATGGCTCTTCACAAACCATCACTTTTTCTTCCATCATTTTTACTTCGCCATTATGCACCTGTGTATTGCCTGAATAGACCCACAGGCCTATCTCATTCCAACACAAAGTGGCATCTGTTAATCCAAAATGCAGCAGCCTGGAGAGGAGCAATGGGCCCAAATATCTAGAAAGCACTTCACAGACTTCATGTCTGATGTAGCCACGGCAATCTCCTAACATTCCCAAATGTAACTGCACTTCTGTCCTCTACTATCACACCAATTCAGAACTCATTGATATTTAGTTTCTAAGCTTGCAGCACCCAGTGATGGAAAGTAACATTTACTCAAAATACATGTACCTCAATATTGTGCGAGAATTTCTATTTCATGCTACTTCTTCTTCTATTCTTTAGTTTTTTATACAAAATTTGATGCATGCCCGCGAAGACTAAACCTTTGATTCCGAATCTAGTCTTGGGCCCCTTGGCACACAAAGCATGATTTTCTCCTCTGAAATTCTCACACAGTTTCATTTAATTTGAGGCCTAAAGGGTTTTTAGAAAAGTCTCAAGAATTGATATACATTTGTGCAGTAAAACTTTGCCTTTTGTCTTCCCCACTCCCATTAATCAGCTTATGACCCCTCAGATTTATCTTGTGACCCTATGAGGGGGTGTCTGACCCCAGTTTGTGAACCATTGGACTACCAAACTGCCAAGTACTAGTTAAATTTCCACCTCAATCACAGACAAAAATTTTCCATACATTTTCTTACAGATTGACAAAACAGGATTAACAATCCAATAATGTTAAATATAATAATATCAGGCATAGGGGACATATTATGTAGTATGAATACTTTTGATACTTTAGCTGACAACACTTGTGGAGTATTTTTACACTATGGTGTGGTTACTACTGAAGAGGAGAAGGCTGGATCTAGAGAGAAATCCACAATCCCACTCATGGTCATATGTCCTGCTGACAGAGAGCTGCTATAATTGGACTGTCTTTCCTCTTAGGAGAGCCAATCACAATGTGCCTCCAGTCCAGTGGGGAAATACTCGTTTACTTCTTGTTAGCAACAGTTTATACATGCATGTATGGATACAGATTTTGGCAAAAGAGGAATCTGAGTGGGAAGAGAGCCGGCAGCGACATACCAGAGGAGACTAAATGAGACGAGTGAGTGAAGTATGTAACCGTAGCACTGCAGCTAATGCCATTTACCAATAGGTGAGGTGGTGTAGTTATATTTGATGCTAGTCCAGGGTCAATGTTAAGTCACTCTCAACAGGCAACTATGTGAAGAGGGTAATCTGATCTTAGCAGACGTGCAAAAAGTCATGTGATCATAGGGCGCCATCTGCAGGCAGGGTGCCTTTTAATTACTGATTGTCAAAGGAAACCTCAAACAAACAATAAACAAACACAGATTTGGGAAATTGAGTGGAGCTGAAATAAAGCAACTGATTAAAAACCAGTGCAGAAAGTCAAACCACTCGTATTCACTTCAAGAAAAAAAAAATAGTTTTGGAGCAAGCACGTATTTGTTTCTGCTTCTTTAATATTGAATTTTTGGCTGGCATACCAACTCAACTGGTTGATATGCCAAACAAAACAAAACATAACATGTAACATGGGGATAAAAACATAAAGCACATTGCAAAATTGGGACGGATCGATGGTTGATGTAAGTCTTTTACATCATAATCTATAGGAATATATTCTTCAGCGAATGTTTCATTGGGTAGATGAATTTCTTATCGCATTTTCAGGCAACAATAGCACATTCCCCGATGAGAGAAGATGTAAATCGTGCCTTTGTGTTGACAGGAGGTTCAAGAAAACAGTTTAAGATGCACAAATGAACAGAAGGATGAGAGGAAAATGCTGACAGAGGAGTTTTAAAGCTTGTAATGGCCTTTATATCTGAGAAATAATATTTGGGCACAAAAAGGCACAATGCTATTAATGTGCCATAGTGTTCATATACAACAATATACAACCAAATATAAAGTTAATTGTTTTGTTCGATCCATATTTAGTCTTTAACAGTATAACACTGTTGGCCAAAATAAAAATGAGTTGCACAAACAAAACAAAAAAAAAAGTGATACATGATTTACATTGTGGCTTCATTTCTGTTAAAAGACATTAAAGGCGTACATTAAGAGCTTGATGGTATCCCAGCAGCCATCTGCTACCAGGATCCCATGATGGCCCACTGGGTCATTACCGTTTAACAGCCCCAGATAGTCTAGAGCCCGTACACAGACAGACGACAGATTGTAAATGCACTTTTGCTCTTCGTCGTGTATGTGTAGACAGTAATCCTGCATTACAACATAAGGCTATAACTGTGAGCAATGCACAATACACCTGTGCTTGTGTGTAATGTGTTGGTGACACCACTGGGTCCATGGTCCGCATGATAACTCCAGTATGAATAAATTATTTGGCATTCATGCCGATTTGGATGTAATTTCAGTCCTGAGTCCGTTTATTTGAAACTGTGTGACTGAACCACTGTAGAAGATATAAGTATGTCCACATGTGTACACGTTGGTATAATTAAAGCTGTAACACGTTTGTGTGTGTGTGCCTGCCTCTGTGTACTCAGTTCTTCTTGATCCCGGGGCTGCGGGTGTTGAACAGGCTGAGCCCCGATTTGCCGTTCCCATTACCCACTCCACTGCCTGTGACTCCGGGCTGCTGGAGCACCTTGTCCAGTGTGGTTTTCTTAATGGCTGCTGGAGAGATGCGCTCCTGGTCTGCCAGAAACTGTAGCTCCCTGTGAGAGAAAGGGAAAGCCCAGTGTTAGATATACAGTACAAGTGTAGTTAGGTGTGTGTTTGTCTATGAATTTGTGATCGTCAAGTTGAGGAACCAGGTCTTGGTGATGGTGTAGTTGTGTGTCATTTACAGGTGCGACTGTCTCACCGTGTCCTAATGCATGAAGCCTCCACTGCATTGATCAGGAGGCTGCGGAAGCCGCCGCTCTCCAGGACATGCAGGGCGTGGATGGTGGCGCCTCCTGGTGAGCACACGTTGTCCTTCAGTTGGCCGGGGTGCTGCTCCGAGTCAAGCAGCATCTTAGCTGCTCCCTGAATTGGAACAGGAACGCGAGAACAAACTTAAGAAATGCACAGGGATAAGGGATTTATATAAGGACGACTTATTGTTTGCTCCTGCATAGTCATGGAGTGCTGATACAGCGTACCATCCTGAGCAGCAGAGCTGCTTTTGTCATCATAATAATGCAAGTGGTGCACACATGCATTGGACTGGAGAATGAGTCGCAGATGAAGATAAAGTTCCCTCAGGAAATTAAATCTAATCTGACGCACAGACAGTAAAATTTGTAAAAGATCTTCCCGGCAGCTTGTCAACTTACAACAGGCGAACATAACTATGCAACTATAGCGCCTTTGGTGAGTGTTTCCTACAAACAAGAGAAGACACTCAGACCAAGAGTATTTACTGTGTACAACAAATAACAACATCTGAAGACTCCTGCAGAAAAAAAAAGGAAAAAAACAGAGTATTGCTCATAAATATGCAGAAAGGAGGTAAACACAGTGAGCGCTGAGCAGAAGACGGAGCCTGAAGCAGCTGCCATGATAACGAAAACAGTTTGAAGTGAATCATTTTCACCATTTGTGATTGAAACAGTGTCTGCATTAACAAAATTAAGCAATAGATATGATTACTAGTCAGTTTGAAAAACAGCTCAACTAGAAATTTCTACTTTTACCTCTTTCTACCATCTACCATCATATAAGAATATAGAATAGAAATGTTGGGTGCTGTGTATTTTCTGTCTAAATATGCAGAAGAGCAGTGGATCAAAGAGACTTAATATTGAGAACAGCCTCAGCGAAAGATACATAAATACCACACACACACACACACACACACACACACACACAACTGACCAATAGGGCCTGAGCTCCAAGTCTGACAGCCAGTCTCCTGGGAAGACCCATCTTGACTCCTCCGTCTGCCAGAGCATCCAGCGCTGTGAACGCCTGTTGAAACACACACACACACACACACACACACACACACACACACACACACACACACACACACACACACACACACACACACACACACACACACACACACACACACACATTATTCCAAGATTTCCCTTTAGGTAGCAATGCCATCACATATTTAACAAACATGCAAACATCATATAAACTACATTTGTAAAGAAACTGAGTCAACAGATGAGTGATTAGTCCCGCTCTTTTGCCTCGTCCTTATTATTTAGCCTTCAGTCTGTAGAGTCTGGAGCTGGAACAGTAATTTGACTATTTAACACTGACATCCACTTAATTAAAAGTTACCTTAGTGTCTCCCCAGTTAGGATTTATTCAGACACTTTCAAGCCTATATTTAAAAATACCTGTCTGGAGCTTTATGCAAACAGCAGATAAAACCCACAGACGCAATTATTCTTAATTTCCTCAACCACTGCAGACCTCTGTCTGCCGAGCGAGCAGTACGTTTGACGTGAACGTTTTATAAAGCAGGAATGATTGAGATTTGGAAATACACGCATGTCAATACAAGTCATTACCACAGCTGGGCTCCTTCATATTTTCTGAAGGAGACATTCATTAAAAGGAAAATGTAGCCTGATCCAGAAAAACCCTGGCACGCATTTGCCACTCTGCCACTCTTTTTACTGTCTACACCTCAAGCCTGGAAACATCTCGAAAAATATCACCAAGTACCAGTCACCAAGCAAGACAACTATGAACACACAAAAAAAAAAACACTGTAAAACTATGATTAATAAGATTTGCTTCTTACAGCTATAAAAGATTTGCTTATTTTTCCACTACATCTTATTATGAATATATTTAAATAGTTTTTGACTGTCAAATAATATAGTCTCACTTAAAGGGTTTGTTTACTTACGACTGTCACACAGTACTGGCCAAAACCTTCTTCTCTGCAACACCTTTTACTCTGATTCATAAATCTGCACCTCACATACACCCCCCTTATGACAAACACAAAGCCTTGAGGTTACTCACGTAGGCCGGTCCACTGCCGCTCAGCCCGGTGACAGCATCAATGAGGTCCTCCTCCACCTCAGTGCAGAAACCCACACTGGCCATCAGCTGCTCCAACAACTTGCCGTCCTCCACCTGAAAGAAGGTGATGATGATGAGTCAGAAAAACATTGTGTACTTCATTAACTCACTCATAAGCCATTTGACTCTCTCATTTGTTTCTATAATCCCTCTACTTTACCTCTGCATGTGTCCCAGTGGCGTATACCGTCGCTCCCTCTCTCACCACTACCGGAGTATTTGTCATGCACCTCATGACTTTAGGGGCTGATCGGTACTGAAGCAGCTTCTGTGAAATCACAAGATTGGGAACACAGGATAAGATGTGCAGAGGAGGCAGCATTTAAAACTTTCTTTTTAAAAGTAAAACAGATCAACACAGGTGGGATGAGAGAAAACACATTAAGTGTCCTTGGGCAAGATACTGAACCCCAAATTGCTCCCGAAGGCTGCGCCATCGGTGTGTGAATGTGTATGTATGGTTAGCTCCTAAAACTGATGAGCAGTTGGCACCTTGCATGGCAGCCAATGCCATCAGTTTATGAATGTGTGTGAATGGGTGAATGAGACATGTAGCGTAAAAGCGCTTTGAGTGGTCGGAAGACTATAAAGGCGCTATATAAGTACAGTCCATTTACCATTTACCATTACAGAGCCAGAGTGAGGCTGACCTTCTCTATGGAGTTGATGGTGACACCTGCCGCACAGGAGACTATGAGATGACGGTCCTCGATGTCTGGCCCAATCTCATCCAGAACGAAGGGAATGATGTGAGGTTTCACGGCCAGGAAGAGCACGTCACTCCTACTGACTGTCTCTTTGTTGCTAGTCGTCATGTTCACCCCCATTTTCTGCAGAAGAAGAAGAAGAAGAAGAACAGGGAAATTGGTGGTGATGAAGAGAAGATGTTAAGAGGTCTGGAAAGAGCCAAACAGGTGTTATTACAACAACACAACACGGCCCTCTTGGGCAAGCCCACGCTTGCACACATCCGGGCTCACACCGATGTTTCCATTTCACTTCCCCTCACGCAGCAAAGCACAAACTCATCTTCTCACCCTCAGCCCTGTCACAGTGGGCAGGTCTGTATCTGGGGAGCTGGCAGTAATCCTCTGCGTAGCAATCACACCTGTAGAGGGAAACGGAGGAAGTGGACAGTAAGGTATGAGGACGTAAAAGATGGGAATGACAACTGCAAGATAAGACTGTACTGATCCCCTGAAGGAAAATTTACGCTACAGCAGCTAGGAAACAGATAAAGAACTCCATAACTTGAATACATACAACAAAAGAGCAAGGAAACACACTAAAAACATTTAATAAATTATAATACTAAGGCCATAAATATGTGAAAATAGCTAGTGCAATAATGAGTCTAGCTGTGCAACTCTTCAGGCCTTATTAAAGATAGAAATGTGCTGACAGTGTATGTGTAGCTGCGGCTGCATTACTATCCTCATCCAACCGAAAAATCACTTGTGTGTGATTTTAACATCACTGACTTCAAGGCAAAGATTTTCGCGATGAAGAAAGTGGCCTTACCTGCAGCTGTGAAACCTTTCACCAGTGCGTGGGCCAGCTGGCCCGCTCCGATGAATCCAACACTCATCCTGTTAGATGATGTGGCTCCTTTGACCTGTAACATCCAGCCGGTGGTAGACTGTCACGCATCTCAACGCACCACAAGCTTATGAATAAACTCCCCCACAACACCCCAACGCACAAACATACGCCTCAGATTGTGAAGTACAGAGACAGACTTTGGTGATGATGTAATCCAGAGAAAAATCCTGGAGCTGGTCCACAGACAGTGAATGATGATGAAACACTGACAATCTGGCAGCACCCATGGGCGATTTTTACTGACATAAGGCAGATTTAGCTCTGCATCCAAATCAAGTACATCTGCATGAAACTTTAAGAGTCTGGTTCAGTGTAAATGGATCAAGTGTTTAAAGTGTCATCTGATGTCAAGTGTAACAGTTAGTGCTTTGGGGTTAGCAACATCACACTCCCCTTTTAACACCCCCTAATGTTTGCTACACAGTCACAGTCATTCACAATAATAGCTTTTTCAAGCTTGCTAGCTGATGCCCTGCTGTCCTCTGCTAGCCGCTAGCTCGCTTAAACCACAAATGAATGAGAAATACGACAAATTCATGTAAAATGGAGGCAGTTACCTTCCTTTGTGTTTCACCTGAGCCTCCTGTGTTCACAGATGTAAGTTGTCGACGTGACCGTTATTTCCCGGCGGCAGAAAACAACTGAAAACACCACTTTTTGTGTCAACGTGGCTCCCTTTTTCTTTTTCTTTTTTTTAACTCAACCACAATGTGCTCCAGTGCTGTAACGGACAGCGACGCTAGCCAATCACGACAGAGCCGCTCGGGGCTTCTGACCAATGAGAAATTAGATTAGAGAATTTGGGCGGGGTGTAACACCGCGTCACGCCCAGTTGCATCAGGCCTCTGATTTAGAGCGGCCAGGAGGAAATGTAGGTCAGATATAAGAAGTGTGAGGTAAGAAAAGTAGGTTATGTTTATTTTGGACATTGTCTGCACTGACACTTTCTATTCAGACTGATCCAACAGAGACTGGGCCTGTGTGTGGGTGGAGAGGAGAGTGCTAATCTTATTCTAATCTGAGTTTACTGTACTTTGATAATATAGCCAATTTGTGTACTGTTCTGTGTGTCTTCTATGAAAACTTTAAGTCATTACAGAGGCTCTAACTCACCCGCTCACGACACCCTTTTTTCCCCTGTCTACATGTTACATGTTCAGTGTCTACACACACTCAAAAATGAAATTAAATTTACTTGAGTTGCTTGTAGGTCTATGAAGATTTACCCTTCTTGAAGAACGTACACAGATCTCTAAAAAAAAAATCAATTTGAGTAATTAATCAGCTAAAAATATGATGAATAAGATTTTCTTTTTTGACCCTACATTTTTGCTTTATTATTATTATTATTATTTGTCATGGTCATTATTTTTGACATTTTTAAAACAAAATAATTAACCAAAAATAAGTGCTTAATAATAAGTGGAACATAAGTGGAATATATAGATAAGTAATGGCAATCAGTCTTCTGAAAACACAGCACATCAGGTAAGTCCTACATCAAACCAAATAAATCACTGTAGCACTCTGAGTGCAAAAGGTTTGGGTAAACAACAGATGCTAGATTTGCTGGAGTTGCAAGATTGTGGTACTAAATTTGAACAATTTGTTTGATTGTTGACACAAAGTTTAATCATTCATATCTAGTCTATTTTAGGATAAAGGTTTACACATTGGCCCCAGATCAGACCAATACTGGCTAAAACCTTTCTCTGAAACACCTTTTACTCTGACTCTGGGGTGGATCCATCACAACTCATGTCTTCTCTGAAAACTGCGACACTTTAGGTCACTACAGAGGTCCTACCTCACCTCACAACACACAAAAAAAAATCCAACCATAAAAATCATGGCTATTATGGCTACAACAATGTTTATACTTATAAAACTCCCAGGCCGAGCCCTTCTGTCAGTTACATGAAATTATTTACAAAGTTTCAGTCACATATCAATTTATAGAATGAAATCAATACATCAATCTCTAGAAGAAAGACTCTCTGAATATATGATTTGAAGATTTGTTCACATAATATAATATTGATATATGATATAATATATAACATGGGGGTGGCTGGGTCAAGTTCATTATAGGTTTGTGTTATCAATTAATCAATGAATTGTTTTGTCTTTAAAATGTTTTGTCCAACAACCTGTCCAAAACACCAAATATATTCGGTTTACTGTCATATATGACAAAGAAAAGCAGCAAATCTTCACATTTGAGAAGCAGGAACTAGAGAACATTTGGTATGACTATTTTTGCTTGAAAAATGACTCAAGTGATTAATCACTTATCAAAATAGTTCCCAATTAAATTTCAGTCAGTTGACTAATTATTTCAGCTTTAGTATCTGTAGTTGTAATGGCACTTATATGACTTTGATTTAAAATGATTTCTTTAGAAATATACTGTAAAAACCATTAGATGGGATTTATATACTGGAGGTGCGATTTTTGTGACACTCCAGACATCATTGGCTCTTTTTTTTTTTTTTTTTTTGTGATTCATTACTGCAGACAACGCGTCACCTTTTCACATGCCAACAGAAAAATGTTCCACCAGAATGATTTGGGCACATGTTCAGTGTTCATTATTTTGAATGCAAATGAATTGCAATTGGAAGATGACTCACCAAACACTTGAGGGTTCCAGAAGTGGCTTGTGATATTTGAGGGACCTGAATTTGAATGAAGGATTGTTATTCTAACAGGAGACCGTCGACCAGTGCTTCTTCCTCTCCCCTCGGATTTGATAGAATCTAAAATAAAGCAGAATCGGATGGCGTGTGCACTAATGAGCCACAGCATTCGAATACAGTTTGGCTGCCTATCCCTCGATACTTTACCAATGCATATTCTCAAAATTAGCCATGAACTTGGCCTGTAACTGTCAGTTTGATGCTAAAATCTCCTTTCTGCACATTTTAATAGGACTGACCCTCCTGTCTGTCTATCTGCCTGTCTCTTCCTCCCCCTCCTCTTCCCATGCCATACCATGCCATGCCGGACTAAATTTACACTTCACAAGAGGTACTGTATGTCTCCTTTGAGAGACCTCATTCCATTTATTTTCTCACAGTGCTGTTGGACAGGAATGCAGACTGAGGGATTGCGTATGCTGCTGTCTATATATAAAGCAGAATGCATGGTGCGCAAACAGCACCAGCTGTTAGTGTACTTCCTCTTCAGTAGTAGAGTGATATCAGTTCTCAATTCCCTACAGGTGTACACCACGACACCTTGAAATAGTCATGTTTGTCATATTTTGCATTGCTAGGATATTTGAAATAATGTGAGGATCAGTCCAAATATGTTCAATAATTGTTTATAATTAATTAAATAATTTTATCTCTTTTAATAATGGTGCTAATGCTGTGTCAAAGCCTTCTTCACACTGCCAGTTTGTAATTAATATGGCTAAATAGTAATCCTTTAAAGGAGCACTCCACTGGTTTTAGAAAAAAAAAATAACCCTGATGATGTCATAATGATATCATCAGGGACAGTCTGTGTTACTAAACTGGAGGTGTATGGTTTCAAACAATTTGAATAAGTCTGGGAAGGGATGATGGGCTGATAAAAGATGCTATCCAGTTGTATTATGGGAAATGTAGGATCAAGTGTTTCTGGAGCTAAACCAAGCGGCAACCTCTGTGGCTAGAAAATGAAGCCAAGTGCTAAAAACTGTAATTCCTTGAGCGGCCACTTGAGACAGGCTGCAGAAATGAGTCAGTCCCCATAAGGTGACCCACGTCTTTGCAGATATATTTAGATTAACCTGGAGGCGGAAGAAGCAATACATCCAACATGGCGGTGGCCAGCGTCAAATATTTCAAAACAACGCTCGAAACTTGTGGGTGACATCACTCATGCTCTGTCCATTCTTTATACCCCATCATTAATATTTTATTATCTAATGTTTAGTAATATCAGTAACCCATCGTACCCATCAAACCCATCATCTACTTTTTGTGTGTAAAATTGCAAAACGTAAACATCAGTAAAACCTCTTGAATTCTCCAAAACAACAGCAATGACACAACTTCAGTGTCCCTGATTTCACCCCTTCTCCTGATTTGTCAGGTATCGACAGAGGAGGAGGTTTAGAGGTAAAGGATGTCAGCTTGTCTCGTCTAGTGTGTGTGTGCTGTTTCTAAGAATAAAATCTAGCATTTTGGGGAATTAGGCAACAATATGATGATTCATTCCCTTCTGTAGTAAGTACATAATAATAACAGATGGAGTGGTGTATGAGGGGGCACAGCACTGTGTACCCTTCCCCTTGTTGCATCAGTTTGTGGAATAATTACTCACCAAACTGTTATCTGAATCTAATCTCAGACAAGCTGAAAATTTCATTGACGTATCCCTGCAACTCTCCTTCTCAGTGACACACACATACACACACAAAGTCAATTTACCACTGCCTGCCTCTGTACTATCTATCACTCAGACTCGGCATGTGTGCTGAGGCGTGACAACACTCATTCGGTCTCTCTTTTTTTGACAAAACCCCAAGAGATTTATTAAAAATACCATAGTGCACGAATCTGTTCTTTTTTGTTTTTTTGTTTTCTTTTACACGCCACACAGCAACAAGCGGATCTAGGTGAAGCGTTGACAACAATTTGTTGCATGCAGTGATTAGGGCCCAGAGGCGTGTATGCATATTTGCGTGTGTGTGTGTGTGTATTTGAGACAACATAAGAACAAAAGAGCAGGATTGAGAAAATGCAAGAGAGAAAGAAAGTACTTTTGTTGAGGGAGAGAAGATGTGCATATTTAATATCACAGACAGACAGAAAATCTTTCCCCAGTGTGCATACATCTCCCTCCTGCAGTCTGAGACAAGAATGAGTGACAAGAGTGAGTCCGAGACTAGAATGAATACGAGCGAATACAAAAGAAACGACAGCAGAGAAGCGAACACATCTGGTGTAATGTCAGCTATCAATTTTACGTAAACCCCAAAACTGATAAAGGATTTCCCACAGCACATCACGAAATCTCATGGACAAATCAGAATGAAAATCCCAAAAGGGCTGTAAAATACTTCATACGTCTTATAGATTTCCATCCTCAGTTCAGCGGGTATTAGAGTGAGGATGAATTCACCCAGTTAGATAACAGAGATTTTCTTCTCTGTTCTTGAAGGTGTCGAGGTAGTCAGGAGTTTGAAGAGGGCAAACTGTGTGGCCAGAAGGTCACAGGAGGATATACGTTGACTGTGCTCTTTTTTTGTTGGTTCACTGGTGTCCACTAACATGGTGACTGAGCACTTAAAGGTTACCAGGCTGGTTGTCTCTGTACTTTGACCTCTTAGTACGAATTAATGTGAAGGGGGAGCTGCGTTTGAGTAAAACAATCAAATCTGACTTACATTTTTCTTATAACTTACATCAGTGTAGTAAGCAAGCAAGGCACCTGTAACAGCACCCACTTGTCAGTCAAAGCGGCCACACTGTTAACTAGGCATAACTTTAAGCATTAATATAATTTGAACAGCTGAGTTTAAAAAAACGTCTCTGTACAGTTGTCATGAACAGGGAAATTAGCTATAGAGACCAAAACAGTTTTTTGTACCAGGCTGTAAACATGTTTATTTCTGCTGTGAAGTTTAATTAGTTTAATATGGGGGCTTATGGAGACTGAGTCACTTCTGGAGCCAGCCTCAAGTGGTCGTTTGAGGAACTGCAGTTTTGAACGCTTCCACATTGGTTTCACTTCACCGTCACAGAGGTTCCCACTTGCTTGTTTTATGTAATCTAATCTGAACAGCAACAAATCAGTTTGTACCTTGTAAATCTGTGCAGGTAAACAATATAAACCTTATAAATGGGACTACAGACAAAAATCGTAAGATATAGTCAGCTATTTCAAATCCACAGTGGTTAATTCACAGGGGTTAGCCAACATAATACAGCAGCTGTGCAAAAATGTTATGTGTGGTAGTAGTTTCTGTTATTTTTAATTGTTGAAAGTTAAAACTGATGTTACATTGTGATAACTGTGAGTGCCCATTGTCTTTTGTGAACAGTAGCTTCCTACAGAATGCAAAACTAGGGGAGCTGGCATAGATTCAAATCCTCTGGGACCAAAGATTTAGCCCTCAACAATGTTCCACACAACATTTGGCAGAACACGAGCCAAGAGCTACGGGGGGAAGCTGACATCAGCAACATGCACCATCAGAGATTAGTCACGACAGCCAGCCAGCGGTCCCCTGTCCCTCCATGTTCCTCCATGTCCCCCCAGCTGAAGAATCAGGAAGGGACGGTTATGATGGACACCTGTCGCAGCTCATCTCTGTCAGAAGAGTTCATACACCATACGCTGTGTGTGTGTGTGTGTGTGTGTGTGTGTGTGTGTGTGTGTGTGTGTGTGTGTGTGGAAACATAGCTATGTTTAAGACAGAGGCCCACAGGGAGTGAGAAGTAAAATGAGTGCCCAACATGGAACAGCTGCTAAATGGGGCTCTGCAGAGGAGCAGGGAGTACACAGGGCTTAATGGAGCTACAGATTGCTCCGTGGCAACACTGTCCATCATTTTCAGTGGCAGCTTTCTCTGGGCTCTGACATATTCCATTGATGTTATATCCTACATTGTAAATATTAGTCAGGTTAAGAGTGCAAGTATACAAAGCTCTGCTTCCAGAGGGCCTGTTGTTAGAAATAATTCTGCAGGATGAAAATACTTCAATACTTGAAAGCAACAAACACACAACAACAACAACATGTAATTTATTACAGCAAAAAATCAACATAAACCTCTTTAAACCCCCGATCCACTGCTCATCTGCTCTTTCTGTCATGTTATTCACTTGTATTTACTTGCTAATTAACAACAGTTGGCACAAATCTCTCAGACACACAGTGACGTTTTCTTAGGTCTTAGACAGATTTGGATACAAGAGCAGCCAACTGGTGTTGGATTCAGTTCTGCTTTACGTATGTGGCACAGCGGCTTCTCGAGGACTTAATATAATACATCCATAGCACTCACAGATGTGACAGGGGAATACATTGATCCTGGATTAGAGAGATGAGATACACTGAGGTGACCAAAGCAGAGAGGGGTGAACGATGGAGAGGAGAAAAAGTGGCTGGCTGGTGTGATGTGCAAGAGAGAAGTGGAGGGAGGGAGGTGAAAAGAGACAAATCTTCATCAAGAGAAAAGGGAAGAGGACAAGGAGAGACTGGTAAGGCTAAATTGTGGCAGCCAGGTGTCTTCTTCTGTTTTATTCTTGTGTAACAAGAAGATAAAAGTGAAGTCAGAGAGGACTTAGGCCTTTCTTCTGCTCTGTCTAAGATAATTGAGGAGTGGTCAAAAATGATCTATGATGAATATCTGTTGGACTATACACTTAGATTGACAAGACATTATGTCATGAACTGGTTCTGGTGATGGAGATGACCGAGAAGAGATGATAAAAAGGGTGGGAGCAAATACAAGATGCACAAACTGTAGACCACATCTGAGAATTACTTATAAAGCTGATTACTCAGTTGTGTATTAAACTTCAATGGAGTCATTCACAACCTGAATAACAACCATACAGAATTGCATCCTCAGATTTAAGAGATCTTTTTTTGGGTATAACCCAAATAATCTAGTTCATTATTTAAAGGCACAATCTCAAGGCAGGAACATGGCAATGTTATTCAGTAATTTTATTTATGTGACATACAGATAGAAGAAAACCAAAGACAAAAAGACTAATTGCATTGTATTAAAGAATATTTTTGAACTTTGTTTTTTATTTTATCATGTAAAATTTATATTTAAACCAGCATTATTTGATTTGGCTACTTAGGGGCAGCACAAAAAGCTATAAATACAACATACAGACATATTACTTCCTAACAAATTGTTGCCTATTTACACATCCAGCAGAAATAGAGCAACATTTGGAGTTATGCCTCTGGAGACCTGGTGAATCTAAGTCCAATATTCGCCCTCTTTTAGCTCGGTTTTTGGTCTCCACCAACTCTGCCTCTTTAACTGCTAAATGCTTATCCATGTACCCTACTTTGCCTGTCTGCTCTTTGGTGCTGAACAGGTAGTGTACAGTCGGATGCTTACAGCCTTTTCACTGAAAACAGCTGTGAGAGTGAATTTAAGCAGTAAAGTTGTGGCTTATAAAACCAAAACTGCAATGAGCTGTAAGATGCTAAAATGCTCTGTAAAGCTGAGAGGAACAGCAGAGCTGTGGTTGCATCACTATGAGCAAAACCTTTCACATACACATCATTTCATCCACTGTGAACATAAAAATATTGATTATATCAGTTTAAAGTCCATGTATGACCTTGCATCAATCCCATAGCGTCACAAGAACTCAATAACTGTCTCAAAAACCAGCTAACCAGACAGATCATCTGTGATTGACAGTGTAACTCTATTAATGGAAAGTAAATGTTGATGTTTTTTACATTTGACCTGTTGTATAAGGACATAGTGGGTCACACTGACCTTGTTCAAATTATGCAATCATGAATATTGTGTGTTTTCAAACGTGGCAGCTCAAACAGCAGGTCATGCTAACAGTGCAGTCAGATGAAATTAGCTCTACTTTTTCATCATAGACTTAAGGAAGCATTTTATAGAGAGGTTTTAAAGACACCATCCTCTTATAAATGCTGTCTCACAGCTTCAATATGAGTACAGACAGCTCGCGTTTATTTTTGGCAGCCTGGGTAATGTGCGTCGATCTCTGGTGTGGGGTTTGCAGATGACAGGGATGCCACGGATGCCAATGCCAGATTTACTATTTATATTCAAGACTTTAATGTATTATTTGAGCAGAAATACAAGCAGCAAGTAAGAGTGTGTGTGTGTGTGTTTTATGCTGCAGGTCAAGAATGTAGTCTTGGTTTATGAGGATTTTGCAGGATATACCAGTAGTCCCTGGCTGCTTGGGTGAAGCTGGCTGTTGTCCGAAATCTCTCAGAGGGCAGCGGGGGTGAGTTAAAGAGATGGGGTATCACCTCACTGGGGTGTGGCAGAGGGGTCGTAGTGGTAAAATTCCTTGTTCACATTCCACAGTGCTTCACATTAAATTTGCCATGTCTTGGTGTCTCAGCAGCTGACCACGAGCAGCACCAGTGGTGTCCTGGGCCTGGGATCTTTGAATCCATCTGTCCCCCTCATTATTTTCTGTCTCTTTGCATATCAAATAAATGCACAAACAAAGGCGTAAACAGTGAGGCAGTTTAGTAACTTAAACCTGTTAAGCCAGTGATGCGAAATATGCTTCCATTTGCTGCTACACTCGTGAATTACTGGGCATATGTGAGGAGACAAATCGTATCCTCTGGGAGTAGATCAAGTCGGCCGCATACAGTCCAAAGTTGACGAAGGAGAACACCGCCACCACGACCTTACTGTCCCACGGACACTTCCCCTGAGGGCATGACGACGGTCTCCATGGAGAACCATATTTTGTGTCAAAGCAGAACACTGGCCACACCACCGATGCACTCAGGTAGAGCAGAACCTCCAGGAGGGTGCACACCACCACAAAGCGGTCAAAGGACATGCAGCGCACAGCCTTGGTCCTGCCACACACAGTCATTATGACTACCACTACAGTAAGAACAAAGCAGAAAGCATAGACGACAACACAGTAGATTGTGGCAACATAACGGGAATACTCGCTCCTGTTGGCCAGAGCTCCAAAGATGATGCAGGCCACAAAGCCCTGAACGACTTTGAGGAGGCCAGAGACGGTGGCCATGTAGCCCACCACAGCCTGGCCTGGCCTGGCTCGGCACAAGGCCACTTCAGCCGCGTAGGCCACAGTACACAGGATGGAGCAGACGGTCACAGCGATGCGGAAATTTCGGACATCACAGCCGGCGTAGGGGCACTCAGATTGGACAAAGAAGAGCGGGTAGACTACAGAGGCTGTCACATACCTGCAGGGCAAGACAGAAAATCATGAGTGTACATATGATGTTATTAAACCACTTCAGAAAAGATATAGATGATAAAGATATATGAATATAGACACGGACTGAAATACCTTTTATAGTCTTGTGTTTTTCAATCATTGGACAACAAATAAACCTGTACTGATAGTTATTAGTCACTTGGGAGCAGCACAATAGGCTGTTAACACAATACCAACGTATTATCATCTTGTGTTTATATGGTGAAGTTGTTAGCTAACATGTTTACGTTCACCTACAGCAGAGAAGGAGCAACGTTATCATTCACCTGATGACTTTAAGTCTAATATTCACTCACCTTCAGCTCTGTTTTTGGTCTCCACTAATCTCTCATCTCTGAGGGAAAATATCTGGCTCTCCTGCTGCTAAATGCTCCACTATGTTCAATATAGCCACTAATTTTGTATGTCCAACAAATTTTAGGTATGCAGCTAAAGAAGAAAACCAAAACAATGAGCTGAAAGATGCTAAAACACTCCGTTAAAGTGTGCTACAGAGTTGGGTGATAAAATTCTCTTTTGGTTCATAACTACAAACTCCATTCACCTCACACTAACATGTCATTGTCAATATAGAACGTTAATTATATAGCAGCTTTTTTTAATGGGCAAAACCAGAGTGCTTTCGCCTTTTAAAGGTGTGTATGTGGACAACCGATGAAAATATGGTTATGATAGCTTTTTACCACAGCGGGCAGTTTGACAAAACAACACAAAACAATGTTTTTAGGAAACCGTTATAACCTAAGCTTGGTGCTACACAGTATTCATCAGTGCTTTTTAAAAAAAAAGTTATTTACTTAGAGGTTCAGTTAGGTCAGTGTCTAATGATTTATGTCTCAAAGAAGCAGTCTGTTTAAATTGCTGGGCAGATTTTTTAAATATGCAGTAATAGAGGTGTTGATTGATCATTCCTAGGTACACCCTGTGGCTGTACACTTGTCTCTTTTCACATGATGGAATCAGCATCACTAACCCAACTAAAGATCTGAATTACACCTGCACATGTGACTTACATGAGCGTCGCAAAGGCAGCACATGTGACCGTGAGGTTCTCCCAGGATATGGGCAGGCAGCTGTAGAGACGAGTAGCATCCAGGAAAAATACCACAACTGTCATGGCGAAGCAGAAGCACCACGCCGCCATACAGAATACACCTTGAGAACCACTGAAGCCGGCGCTGTGGGTTACCATCGCTATCACAGCACAGCCCATAGCTAACTGGCAGAGGCGGGCAGCACCCAGAGGCGAGCAGAGGGCCCTCATGTTGAGGTATGGACCAGCCTGTGAATCCATAACTGTTGTGACTGCAGGAGAGGTCAGGAAATAAATATTCTACAGTGAGATCTTCCTTCAGGACCTCAAAGAGATTCTGGATGCACAGTAGAGGATGATGTGGAGTTTAAAGTCTATATAGTTCAAAGTTGTAAGCTTTAGCTCAAGACAAATCCCAAGAAATACAAGAGGTACACAGCGTCCCTGGTGCAAAAGACCAGAGGTCAGGTCCAGCCTGGAGTCTTTCTCATGCCAGCGTCGTGATGATGTCTGTCGAAGAAAAGCAAAAAGAATAAAACAGTCTCATACATTTAAAGAAATAATGCAGCTTAAATCTTATCCCTGTGTGCCGTTCCTTCACTTCTCTCATGAAGCAGCCTCTCTCTGTCTGTACCCACTTTCACTTTCCCCCCTTCAGATGAAGTCACAACACTGTTATGTTTCTGAAAAGCACCACTGCCTCCAGTCAGAGCTTCTTTACTGACAAACTAACGTCGATGAACATATGTCAGGATACCCAGATGCTCAGGCATTTTAAAGGTGCTATTGTTGGGCTCTGGGTGTTGGTGCATTATTCTGTCACCACCCCTGCAGGGTCCCGTCTTTATACAGCGCTTACAGACTTAGTCGGGACTTTCTGAAACTCTATTTCTGTGTTGATGAATCAGAGCATTTCACAGGCCTAACGTCTGACAAACATAAGGGAAATCACTTTTTTAGATCTTCTAGAAGAGTTCAAGCTGCCCAGGCTGGCACACACACACTCACCTTTCTGCTGAGAGATCACATTGACTCATAAATCACAAATATCCAGACTCAGCACTGTGCACCCAGCAATGCAGGAAAGATGGGTTGAAAGTCCCGCCCGACTGCAGTTGTATTTTGATAGTTTGGTGAGTAAGTTATTTTATCTGTCATCAGAACCTGTAGATCCTGTAAGTCCAGGAAGTCCAGCAGTCAAGTCGAGTCTTCTGGGAAATAGCTGCTACAAAGTCCAGTCCTTCATCTGAAATGGTTCGGTCCAGACCCAGAATCTCTTGGTGAACCTTCTCGGATCAGATTATCCATATATGTTTGGGTACAGTTTGTTACCTGCTGCTTCACACGCTCATGGTGTGAATCCATGTGGCCACATGAGTGAAAGACACCATCAGTGCTGCTCAAATATCAACTCTCATCTTCACACCCTCTTCCTCTCACACTTTCTCCTTCCTCACTGTCCCTTGCTGAGCTGCTGTGAGGAGGGGTTGCTGCCGGTCAGCCAGACCAGAATGGAAGTTATTTAGGGTTGGGCCATCACCACATGAGTGTTGGAGGGATGTGTATGTGTGGATGGGCGTGGAGTCGGGGCAAGCAGACACATTACAGACTCTGTGGAATGAGGTGAAATAACTGACCCCGTGATGTCAAAACATGCACAGATCAGGATCAATACATGACAGTCAGGTCACCTTAATTAAATCATGTAGCCAGGAGTGTCCTTTCATCACCACTTTGTCAACGTTTTTAGTTTTTTGTGTTGCTGGAGGATATCAGCATCTATACTGTTACCTCCTCATACTGGATAAAGAAGATTCTCTCTCTGTAACCAACACAAGAGCTGATGATTCATGCACAAACAGAGCTCTCATTTATGGAGTTCCAAAGTATTACATTAATAAATAATGTACACATGATGAAATAAATATGATTTTCCACATAGCTGCTAACTGCGTCTGTCTGCTGATTACAAGCGGCAACCTCTGTGACTGTGAAGTGAAGCCAATGCAGAATTGCCAAAAATTGCAGTTCCTCAAATAGCCACTTGAGGCTGGCTACAAATTGAGTCAGTCTCCATAAGCCCACATGTTGAAATGTCCAACTTCACAGTAGAAATATGTTTATAGCCAAAAGACTGTTTTCCCTGTTCATGACAACTGTACTGAGTTCAAATTTTTTTATAACTCGTCTGTTCAAATCACATTAAGACTTAAAGTTATGTCATTTTGATTGACAGACAGGTGCCGTTACAGATTACCCAGGCATAATTTGGCCTGCCTCAGGTCCACCAATGATTTACGTCCGATTTTTGGAGGCAGAAGAGGCAGGCTTACCAACATGGTGGCAGCCAGAGCCACCACACTTGGAGCTTCGAAACGGCTCTTCAGAAACCTATGGGTGACATCATGCATATGCTGTCCATTCTTTCAGTGGCTGATTGGTGCTGGGCAGGTAGAGTACAGTGATTTATTCAGAGCTTTTTCACTAAAAACAGCTGCCTGCTGCAAGTGAAGCCACGGTTGATAAAAGCGGAGTTGATCTAATGATCTAAAATAGACTAAAAGGCTCAGTAGAGCTGAGGAGAACTGCAGGGCTGTTTCTTCTCTGTGGGTTTGTTGCTACAAGCGACACCTTCCACATTACACACAGTCATTTGATCCATTGTTGATATAAAAATATTGATTAGTGCAGCTTTAAAGGTCCAAACAAAAAAAAAAAAAAAGTGTAATAAATCCAAAAACATGAAGTCTACAGGAGAGAGGATCAGAGTGTCCTGGGACAATGAACACAGTATGTGTACTAATAACTGGAGTACTAGTGAACGCTCTGTCTTCATCTTAGCCTATTTATAGTATGATAGATAACATACTCCAAACTTATGGTTACATTTTGTGTTGGTGAATGTATTTTCCATCCTTCCAGTTAAACGCTATTTTTAGTAGATTAAAAAAATCTGAATCATCCATCATGCTGAACACCATGTCTGCTTTTACTGTCACATGGTAATGAAGCTGTAATGAAGTACAGACTGATTCGAAAAGTCTGCACTGTGTTAACATGCAATAACACAAACATTGTGTAGCTTTCCTTTAATTTTGTAGAGGAATTAATGGAAACCAAAGGCTGTCTGAAATGTTGGACACTATGAAGAGCTTTGATAGGATACTGTGTGTATCAAATAAGACATCAAAACATGGCAGATGTAAAGAAATAACCCACATCAAAGCTAATCAATTCCACACATATCTTCAACTGCATTCTTATAATTCATCACAGAAATCTCTTTTTTTTTTTATATTAACTGATATCATCAATCACAGCCTCATTCACTTCATGTATAATGTTACAGCAGCACAGGTCACAACAGTGAGTCCAACTATTTGAAACTGTCCTCTCATCTCATGATCACCGGCTACCTCGGAGAGTGTCTGCACTCCTCAGGTCTCTGTCCCCACCTGCAGGCCTGTGTGTCTCCACTCCGCAGTGTACACTGATTTATGTAAAAATGTACATTAAAATCATGCTCTAATGTTTTAATGTATGTGTAAATATATAAATAAATCATGTATAAATACATGAGGAAATGACATAAGTCATTTCTGATTAACCTTGTGTATACAACCTGTTTTGACGAGTCCATCTCTACTCGTAACAAAAAAAGTATGAATAAATAAGTATTATTTATTAGCTGCAGGGATCATAAAGAGAGACTCTGATTTTCTGACAAAGCCTTCAGTGTGTCACTGAAACTCTAAACACACGTCAAACTGATTAATGATCAAAACATTAGAGACTGTTAAACTGCGAAACAAATCACTGTGCAAGACTGAGAGCTCTGAACAGATTAAATCCAGTTTTTTATTTACATAGTGTCAGATCATAACAGAAGTTTGGTCTGATGTCAAACTGGCATTTAATCAGTGTCTGTTTCTAGAAGAGACTGGATGAATATCTGAAGAAAAAACTGAGAGGTTAAATAAAAACAAACAAACAAACAAAATTAATATTCCATAAACACATCATAATATTTATACATATATCCAAATCATGATTGATTGGAGATCTGGCAGTGCACTAATAGACATTTAACATTCAATTAAATCATCTTAATTTAGGCATGATTTGCCTTATACACTGCGGCTTCTGCAATTCACCTTCAGTAATGTTAATGAACTGTAAACAGCTGCTCTGTCCAGTGGTGTGCTCCAGGGTTCTCTATTGGGTCCTTTTTATAAAAATGTTAATTTAAATGTATCTCCTATCAGTGTTATGATTATATTCAATTGTATGTGACTGTTTTACTAGGTTGTCTGCCTACCATTAAGGACTGGGTGGCCAACAACTTTTTACAGTTAAACACTGAAAAAACTGATGTCCTCATTATTGCATCGGTAGCTCCAAAGGTTGCTCAGTGCATTGGATCTCTTTCTGCAGTGGTAAAGTCTTCTCTTAGAAATATTGGTGTATTTTCAATCAGGCTATGCACTTCGAACAACATATAAAATCACCTTCCTGTTCTTCTTTCTTCCACCTGAGAAACAATTCCAAACTTATGGCTGTTATATCACAACCTGAACTACAAATTTAATTAAATTCAAGCTATTTTATCTTCTCTGGAGCGTCTACAATTGGTCTACAGTGCTGCTTTAAGACTGTTGACCAGGTCGAGAAAAACAACTCACATCACACCCATTATCTGCTTTATACTGGCTTCCCATCATGTTTAGGATTCATTTTAAGGTGCCCTGCATGGTCAGGCACAAAGAATACATCTCCAGGCTTAATGGTTGTCCCTCCCACAGTGCTGAAAATTAATATATATATATATATATATATTATATTGCTCCTGTAAAGCACTTTGTGACCTTGCTCTGTCCATCTCTCTTCTCGCTGAGGCAGCTGTGGTCTTGAGGAACCACTTGTTGTTGCTACAGCTGCCACCAGAGACTGCTGTTGTAGCAAGGCAGCAGTACTTCAGCTAAAAAAGACAGAGGCCCCATGTGCTGACACCACAACTTTTCATACAGCCTTTGAATGTCCAACTGTGTCTATTTAACAAGCAAATGAGCATCTATGAGCAAGCAGTGACTTCTGAATGTTTTGACTTCAAATGAATAACGGAGAGGTAGTTTTGGGATAGTCATAATGCAAATTTCTTCTTTTTTCTACGTGTCACAATTAACTGCGGTGAGGTAGTATTTGAGAATAAAGTTTCAAGTGTAAGTTAAACTTTTCTCAGTGACACACAACAGACACAAACTGCACAAACAGCCTCTCTACTGTAAGTGCCCATCGCTTTATTTGGCATCAAAGACTCCAGGGGCAGTTGGAAGTAATTAATTTGCAAGAGAGAGACAAAGTGTGTGTGTGCGTGTGTGCATGTGTGACGAGAGGATGGAATGCACTCATACTCCCACAGCGCACACGCACACACACACACACACACACACACACACACACACACACACACAGGGTCCTGCTCCCCTCTTTGTTCAGCCTCTTTTTGAAGTTCCTCCTGCAGCTAAAAGAGTGAATGAGGAGGCAGCATGGGAGGAGGCTGAGGAACGTGCTGTGAGTATGTGTGTGTGATGGTGACAACATGTGAAAATATGGCCACACGCTGCTTGTTTACTTTTACCTGTGGATGGTCAGATACGCCACAGCATGAGAGAGTCAGAGGCTGTGTTAATCAGTGTTATCATGTTTGTTCTGTTAGATCAACGCTGTGGTCTCCATGGAGGCACCTTTAACACCACATCATTCACTTAACTCACAAATAGAAACTTGGCCTCTGATATGTGACAGACAGATCAGCCAATACATCCTGTACTGTATTGACTGTATTGTCCTGGGAATGAAATACATTTACAAAAAAATGTAACGCTGGCCAGCAGTTAGCTTTGAATACCTTAATTTTATGCCAATTTAGACTGATTATTACTCCCTAAAACGACCACAGAACCTACATAATGCGTAAAAAATGTAGATACACTCTTTTAGAAATGTGAGACGTAAAGTAGACGATCTACAAACAAACTGTTTTCAGTTTTCTTGTTAGGAGTTAAATGTATCTCATTTTGCCATTTGTTTACCTGCTAGCATTTCTACTGAAATCATAATAAATACATCTACAATTTAAAAGGTGCAGTGTGTAGGATTTAGTGGCATCTAGTGGTGAAGTTGCAGATTGCAAACAACTGAAGACTACTTGCCTCACCTTCCTGTTCCAAGAATCTACAGAGAAACTACAATGGCTGTAAAACACACTAAGAACACAAAGGTCCTTACTGGAGCCAGTGTTTGATCTGCCCGTTCTGGGTTTGTAGAAACATGACGGTTCAACATGGCAACATAACAGACGCGCACTCTAATATAAAGGCTCATCCTAAGGTTATAAAAGACAACGATTCTTATTTTGAGGCTAATATAAACTAATGAAAAGATAACTACACTTATTGTATTCCATTTCTCCCAACAGACTTAAATGTTACACACTAGACCTTTAATATAAATATATGTATGATTTAAAAGTAGCTGAACTGCACAGCATAATTTTCAGGAGTGAAAAGCTGACATGTTAGTTACTCGTACCCTGCTAAATTAGTTAGCTTTAGCAGGAGTTTAGCTACGGTTTACCATGATTTAGATACAGACTTATTTGGAATAACAAACAAAGATGTTCAAAGAGGGTCATCAAAATGGACGTTTTTACTTTCATATAAAGCTACAGGAAAAAAAAAAACTAAGTAGGTTTAGTATTAGCAAAGGCAAGCTGCGGCTATCTCATGGTTTAGTTTTCACTTGATGTAGCTTTCTTGTGTTAGCTGCCATAGCTAGTTAGTTGTTTTGAAGTTACTATGAATTATACATTGTTTTCACTTAAATTATACATTTCTGCAGCATAATGCTACATTTTAATACAGTAAAACAGTCGCCAAAACATCCAGTCCTCACTGAATTCTGACCACATATATTACGACCGTGAGTTAATGTGTGGAGGCCTTATCGAGTCTATGATGGAGGTGAAAAATATAATTATAATAGAGTAACACTGTCCTTCCAAGGACTGTCAGCAAATAGTGCATGTACAAGGTCAACCGTGGGAGGTCGAGTCGAGGAGTAACAGCTAAGACTCTCAGGCTGCTGAAGTGGCAGAGACCATGGCTCCTGCTGGAGGTTATACACTGTAGGAGGGCAAACAACCCTAGGAACTGATGCTCAGGCAGGTAAAAAGAAAGAAGGGGCCATCATATTATAAATCTACTATTAGAGTTAATGACTTAAACTCTGTTCAAACTGTAATGTATTTAGACACATTTACAATTCAGTGACAACTGGACACATGACACATTTTTAGTACAATGATCTTTATTCGCATTATATTTTCACCAGCTGAATAAAAACAGCCTCTTCAGCACTCTCTCCTCAAACCGGAATGAAACACATCTTAGTGATTAAATATTCACTAATCAATTCAGTAATTTATATCATTATTTTGACCGTTTTAAAACCTAGTCAAGCGCAGGCTTCTTCCACTGTGGATTAAGTCCGCTGCAGTCACAAAGTTGAACCTTTATCAAAGCACTGCAAAGGTTTAAGTGCTCTACTGCATCTGCAAGCAGCTTGTCAGACGTCTGTCACGGTAAGTCCTCCCATCAACACACAGCAGCAGCAGTCTTATTTCTTACCTGTGCAGGAAAAAGGAGACAGACAATACAAGTTAACGAGAGTTACAGATGTAACTAAGGTTCTATGAATTCTGGATGACTGCCAGAGACGGTATGAAATACCTGGATGAGCATCATACGCATGCGCAGATTGAGACATAATACCAACAAAGTCATGTGACCTGGGTGACGTAAGCAACCTGATAAAGGGGCAGGCACCCAGAGATCGTCTCCTACAGAATCTTCTCGTCAAGATTCCGAGTGACAAGGAATTCTGGCGGTCATCCAGAATTCATAGAACCTTAGTTACATCTGTAACTCTCGTTCTATTTCATTCTTCCTGACCGCCAGAGACGGTATGAAATACCTGGATGACCTATACCAACAAAGTCATGAGGAAGCTGCACTCACCGAGATTCAGTTGCAGACCGAAGGAACAGACAAGACAGCTGCCGCCACAGGATGGGGAACGGCCACATTGACTCTGTAGAAGCGGGCAAAGGTACAGGAAGAAGCCCACGCAGCTGCAGCACAGATGTCATTTAGCGGAACACCCTTCAAAGCAGCCCACGACGTGGAGACGCTCCTGGTCGAATGACATTTCACTGGGGGGATATGAAGGCCCCCGAGCCTGTATGCATGAGCTATGGTATCAACAACCCAATGCGAGAGCCTCTGTTTGGACAAGGCACAGCCCTTCCTGTCCCCCCCATGACAGACAAACAAAGCATCAGACTTACGAAAACCAGCAGAAACCTCTATGTACTGTTTCAGGACGCGAACAGGACAAAGAAAGGTGACGTTAGGAGGTAGTTCCTCCACATCTGACTCTGGGGCAAAAGCCACCAAACTGATAGGTTGATTAACATGAAAAGCAGAAAGCCTTTTTGGGAGGAAAGAGGGGTTAGGCCACATGTTAACCCCCAATCGATCAGCATTCCACCGCAAACACTCCCTGGTAATAGATAGGGCATGAAGCTCACCAACCCGCTTCGCAGATGTAACAGCGAGAAGAAAGGCAGTCTTGCAAGACAGCCACCTGAGGTCAGTGTGTTCCAGGGGCTCAAATGGAGGAGAACACAGGGCTTCCAGGATGACAGACAGGTCCCATGAAGGCACCCGAACAGCATGTGGAGGCCGCAATCAGAGAGCACCTTTGAGAAACCTGCCCACCAGAGCATGCGACCCCACAGATCGACCATCCACAAAGGCATGTCGAGCAGAGATGGCAGCAACATACACCTTTATAGTAGAGGCAGAGAGCCCTTTATCCAGCAATGTCTGCAGGTATTTGAGCAGTACAGGTACAGAGCAATGCTCTGGGTCCACATTCTGACTGCCACACCAACCAGTGAAGAATTTCCACCTGTTGGCATACATCAGTCTAGTCGAGGGTGCACGAGCACTGACTATGGTCTAGACAACAGCCTGATCACAAAAATTTAGCAACGAGTCATGCAAGTGGAGGCGCTCCAGGTGAGGATGCCAAATGCTCCCTGTGACAGGAGTTCCTGCCTCAGTGGGAGGGGCCAAAGTACCCCGTTAAGAAGCCGACAGAGAAGAAGAAACCATATTCTCCCAGGCCAGAAGGGCGCCACCAGTAACACTGAGTGATTGCTCCTGTCGATCCTGTGAAGTGTCAACATGAGCAGTGGGACTGGAGGAAAGGCATACAGTAGGCGGTCTGGCCAGGAGTGTGCCAGGGCATCCTGCCCCAGCGGGCTGGTCGGTTCCGAGAGGGAAATCCACAGCGGGCAGTGCGTTGACGCAGCTGAGGGGAATAGGTCGACATCCGCTCTGCCGAACCTCTCCCATACCATGTGAACCACCGTGGGGTTCAGCCTCCACTCCCCTGAAGGAAGCTTTTGGCGGGAAAGCATGTCTGCAGCTGTGTTCTGCACACCCAGCAAGTGCATTGCCCTGAGACTTGCAAGGCGAGGCGAGGCCCAGTGAAGGAGCCTCTGAGCCTCCTGTAAGGAATGCCTGGACCTGGTTCCCCCTTGGTGGTTCACATGATAAACCATCGAAGTGTTGTCTGACTGAACAAGTACATGCCTCCCTCCCAAAAAGGGAAGGAAGTGCCTGAGGGCTAAGTGCACCGCGCGCAGCTCCAACACATTTATGTGTGTCTCTGCTGAGGACTCCAGGTTCGCCTGACTGTCCTGTGGTTCCAAACAGTGCCCCAGCCCAAAAGGGAGGTGTCCGTTACCACTACCTTGCGACGGGAAGGAAGAGAACCCAAGGGAACACCGCTGGAGAGATATGCCCTGCTTCTCCAAGGTTTGAGAGACTTGAGGCACTTGCCTGAGACCACCACCATCCTGCCTTGGTGCCTTTTGGGGTCGAGGCCCAAACCATTGACCCACACCTGCAAGGGGCGCAGTGAGAGGAGTCCCAGGGGGATGACCGGATGAAATAGCCCATATGTCAACCTTGTACCTTTCCGAACACATGAAACAAGATTGAGGATGTCGTCCACCCTCTGTGGGGAGGGAAAGGCCTTCATCATTACAGAGTCAAGGACAACCCCGATGAACATGACTTGCTGACTGGGAACTAAACAGCTCTTTGCGAAATTCACAGTAAGACCCAACTGGTTCACATGGGTCAAAAGACACATTGTGTTGTGGATGGCCTGCTGGCAGGTCGCGGACCATATGAGCCAGTCGTCCAAGTAAGGTAGAATACGAACGCCCCTGCTCTGCAGCACTGAAAGTGCTGCTGCAATGCATCTGTTGAAGATGCAAGGGGCGAGTGAGAGCCCGAAGGGGAGAACAGGGAACACTGAGACCACCTGAAGAACATCTGCTGTGCGAAGCATACGAAAACAAAGAACCTTTATGAACCGGTTTAATTGTCTGAGATCGAGGATGGGGCGAAAACCTCCGTCCTTCCTTCTTCGGAACAAGAAAATAAGTCGAATAGAACCCTCTCACTTGATCTGAACTTTTTATGCACTCGATGGCGCCTTTCTCCAGAAGCACCGAAATCTCCCGTTCTAGAGCCAGAGACCTTAGGGGGTCCTTGACCACAGTCATTCTGACCCCGCTGAACTTGGGGGGGGGGGGTCGACACCTGAACTGAACACTGTATCCCTTGGAAAGAGTCAACAACACCCAAGGGTCTGAGGTCAGGGCCTCCCACTGGCCTAGATGTTGTGGGGAGAAACGGCTGGCGCCTGGATCTAGGCAGTCGGGTCCGGCTCCCGTGACCTTTGGGCAGCTTGGGGTGTCGGTCCGCAGGTGGTCCGTATCTGTGTGCCCTGTCTTTAGGTGTCCGAAAGGCAGGCTGCCGAGGGGCCCTATGGAAACGGCCCTGCTGGAATGAGGGGCGGCCGGCTCTTGATTCACCCTGAGCATTGGCTGTAGAGCGGGGAGCACTAGTGTGCCTTGGTCTAGGCAATGGTGCCTGGCGTAAGTCAGCAAACTGCTGCTTGACTTTATTCACCTGCACACTGCGCTCTAAAGCCTGTTTGAAAAAAGCATTAGTGGGAGTTGCCTCCACAGGGGCAGCATCCAACCCAAGCTGAGAGATGGACAGTTGGATGGCCTGTTTAACTGTAGAAAGACTGGCCTCAGCATCCCTCAATGAGTCTGCACCCGACTCATGAGAGTCTGTCACCAAGGGAAGAGGGGATCCCCCCTCCAGTTCTTCCTGTCTCCCTGCTTCATTGTCAGTAAAGAGATTCCCAGAGGCCGCAATAGATAGCGTGTCCTCATCTTGCTGGCTAGCCACATGGGGCAAAGAAGCTAGGCTATCACTCTCAGCGTAGCTCCGTGGTGGTTTTTCAAGTGGTGGCTCTGAGGCAGCGGTGCAAGCATCTGAGGGACCACTAGGTTGCAGACTAAGAAGGAGGGCCTTAATCTGGGAAAATTCAGAGGCCACAGTGTCTACTTTAAGGGCCAAAGGTTCAACACCCCTCTGTTTCTTTTTAGTGACGGAGGCATCATCCTGCGTGTGTCCACGGCGCTTGGGGCCGTGAGGAGAGCTGTATGCAGGTCTCCCGGAAGGGGGTAACCCAGCCTCAGCAAAGCTTTTATCAAATTTAGCCAACCTCGCAGTCCTTTCTGCTAATGGCATGCAGGTGCAATTAATGCAAACACTTTCAGTCAGTGCATGCTTGAGGTGTTCAATGCCAAGGCACGAAGGGCATTTGTCATGGCCATCCTCTGCACTCAGAGGAGCCATGCAGGAGATGCAAACACGCAACATAGCTACAGAGGCTGTAGTATGGCAGTTGAGCGGGAATACTCAAATACAATCCAACAATAAACCAGCAAGTGATGCCGAAAGGCAAGCGGTGTAGCTGCAGGGCGAGAACACCCAGCTACAACCAACTCAGCACCATGTCACAGTAAAAAGCACCAGCGACGTTGCAGCAGAGCGAGTAACACTCGACTATGAGTTCCATCAACCCAGCACCTGTAGTGCGTAAAGCCAGAGTAGCAACAGAGCGAGAAACACTCTGCTACAAATAGCTACCAATGTAGCAACAGAGCGAGAGCCACTCGGCTACAAAGAAGCTAACTATGTAGCAACAGAGCGAAAACACTCCGCTAGCTCGACTGGAGCCAACAACCCTCCTTTTTTAATTTTTTTTTATTATTATTATTTTAGCACCGTAGGTAGTGTTTGCTAGCCCCCGATACAGCCGTCAGAGAGGTGAAAACACCTCACGAGGACAGTCAGTAGCAGGAAGCTCTGGCTAGCAAAACACGGTAATCAACCCCAAGCTGAGCGGAGGCGCTTAGCGGGGATGAAGCACACCCGCCAGCGATGAAAAACAAGCTACTTACCTGTCGCAATCTGAGCGGTGGTCAGATGCTTGGCGGGGATGAGCGCCGGATACGCAACCTCTGGAGGACGAATCCTTAGCTCCAAACAGTTGTGGTTACGAGGCTACTGGCATATGCGGCAAGCTAACAACAACAACCTGTGCGCTAAGGCGAGAAGATGAAAAGGAGACGATCTCTGGGTGCCAGCCCCTTTATCAGGTTGCTTACGTCACCCAGGTCACATGACTTTGTTGGTATTATGTCTCGATCTGCGCATGCACGTGATGCTTATCCATTTTATACCGTCTCTGGCGGTCAGGAAGAATGAAATAGAACAGAACCATCAAACATTTTAACACTCCTGCCAAATTCAAAGTAATCGGTTGACATTTTGGGCAGTAGTTAAAGCATATTTGCTTTTGTTCTGAGGGCTTGGTGAGAAGATTAACACCACTCTCATTGATACTGCTTTTTGAACAGATTAAACAAACAAGAAATACCATATCAATTATAGAGCTTTAGAGGTGCTGTTGCAAGTTTTTTTAACCTTTGGACAGAGCCAGGCTAGTCAATTTCCCATTTCTAGTCACTATTCTAAGGAGTATGGTATCCATTTTTCAAATTGTCGCACTATTAAATAGGTCTTCATAGAAATTTATAGTATACTGTCATACTGAAATAATGTCACTGGATATGAATTGTAAATCAGTTAAAAACAAACACTATATCACCCAGAGACAGCCGTCACATGTTGCATAGGAGTTATTACACGTCACATGTTGCGCCTTGTGTAATAACTCCTGTCAACACAGCGTCAGTACAGTGCCGATTGTCATGAGGAGGGAGGAGGAGAGTGCTTTTATTCCAAAGATAGAGAGCTTTATTGTCTGCCAGAAGGTCACCAGACGGCTGAGCGCTGGGAGCGTGTCTGCTCTAATCTCGATTCCTCTGAGACGCATCACAACACTCGATCATCTCTAATAAGACAGGTAAAACTACAACATCTTCAGTAATGGACAAACAGTCTTGGATGGACCGTCTGTGTGTTGAAGTGTCCTCTGTACTGTAGGGCTCCACACATGGAGTCTATAACTCCCGATTCAGCCCCCCCTCCCCTCAAGACTTTTTCTTTCAACTTTCCTCATGAAAGAGAAAGCAGCCGCAACTTTCTTAAAAAGACGCACATGGACACACACGGAGATCAGCCAGAAATAAAACGCGCACAAAAACACAAACAAGACAGAAAGAGAGAGAAAAGGGAGCATTATTCTAAACAAAAACATCAATACAGTGACCACCAGAAACACCACAATAGAACAACAGAAAAACGCTGTGCCTGGACAGACCACAGGGGCTCGTGTTGTGTGATGTGGCCCAGCAGCAGGCTCTCTCCCTGGGCTCTAAGTGTCTGTAGTGGTCTTCAGGGCCGGAGGGGGTGACCATCCTGAACTAATTGGTTCATCCTAACATGCATCCTTATCTTCTGAGTCATGAGGAATTCAGCTTTCAAAAGGAGCCATTTCCTATTGACTGTGGTTTTGGGGTTTGTGTGCCTGTGTGTGTGTGTGTGTGTGTGTGTGTGTGTGTGTGTGTGTGTGTTTACCACGACTGTTCCATCTCTGCAGAAAAAAAGGAAGTGATCTCTGAAGAGGATGGCTGTAGGGGTGAAATACTTTGTTTCTGTGTTGGGTGTGTAGCGGTACTTTCACATCTAACCTGCTGCGTGCAGTTCACATGATCTCTGCCTGTTTGGTTCAGTTCGTTTAGGCTGCTGTGAAAGCCGTCAATGGACTCAACAACTGGACCGAGACCACCAGATTTTCCTGTTGAATGAACAGTTTTTGTGTAACACCAGCTCCTTACAGGGAGTGTTGCAATGTGTTGTTTGTAGCCTAAACTGCAGCTAGGCTAGCCAGTTTCTTCCAGTCTTTTTATAGTGTATCCATGATGGTTAGTCAGCCCTTTAAGTATTTATGAAGCCCGGCTTGAATTTGAGGACTTTCTGATGGCTTGTGTAACATTGTTTTGCTGCTATGGAGGAAATAAATTCCTGACAAGCGAAAACATCTCCTGCTTAGAAATGGACCGGGGTCTGCATCAGCTGCCAAACACCCAAGCATGACTGATGTCACTGAGTGTCATTGTAAGGAGCTCATAAAGACAAAGAAAATTTCAGTTCAGTCCTCTCCGAAAGCCTGACAGGAGAGCTACACGAATGTTATGTTATATTTTAATAGATACTGTTGGATTAAGGGAGGCCAAGGGAATGTGGGTCATCTTGTAATCAGGGTTACATTCTGGCCAATATGGTTGGCCTTTATAACAGTGCAAGATCTTTTTGTAACCATAGTAACACGTAGGTGCATGTGGACAGGATTAGTGATTAGTGGATGACTCTCTCTAGCCCAAGCCACAGCCACCTCATCATTTATTAAGTTCCAGTCTCAACTATTCATGGTCTAAACTCTGATACTCTACCTGTTGTGTTCTGACTTTGTTTATTTCATGTTTAAATCTGTGTCATGTCTAAATCTGTCTGGCTCCCAATTTATGCTGCAAAGAGCTTCGGCCGAGAGACATAGACAGTGAATAAGGGTGAGGGAGCGCCGACATCAATAAAGCCAGTTAATCAGCGAATGAAGAAATTAAAGTTATTTCCTGATTGTTTCACAGAGGTTACGTTCAGCAGAAATAGACACAGCAACCGCCTGACAACGCTGTGATGATTCACCACAGCAGCTGATTCTCTCTGAATGCGCCTTAAGAATATTTTTAGTGTGTGGTCTACATCCTGTCCCGTCCTTACCTGGGAGCTTGAACCATTTGGGCACTTTGCCCGGGTCAGATTTGGTAGGTTTAGCAGAGTGGGTGTGTGCAGACGGGTCTTGTTCATCCTGCGTGGACCCACTGGTGTCCAGACTCAACTCTGGACGAGGCAGCGGCTCCTCAGAGCCCGCAGAGCTGCAGGAGGGTGATGGGGATCGGAGCATGCAGCTGAGGTGGGATAAAGGAAAAAAAGAAACACAGGAAAGACTTTTAAGAAAGTAGTTTTGTTGTTTTATCAAGGAATTTGTGTATTATAAGGAATGAATGTGTATATTCATTTAAAGCAGCATTTGAATGAGTGAAATAACTGAGTGAGATCTAAAGATCTCAAACAGGAGGAGGAGTGATGACCTTGTTAAAGAAGCAAAAGGACAACAGGTGGGGGTCACTTTTGGGAAACGGGCTCTATCTTTAGAAGGACTGGAAAATGGTTCGTATGTGTGTGCGTGTGTGTGTATGTTTATGTGTGTGTGCGTGTGGAGGAAATGAGGGTGCATGGGGGCACCTGCTGTTTAGGCAGAACCTCAAAGGGATTCCAATGATGACAGCTTTGTGACAGGAAAATAGGCTGGTTGCCGCGGGATACAAGTGCATATACACACCCAAATGCACGCACGGCCAGGCAGGCATTTAAACAAACACACACACAGACAAACAAACACGTGTGTACGCATACCTCGCAATGGACTCATCTGCTTCCATGGCTGAAACAGAGGATTCAACCAGCTCCCTCTTTATGTAAAAATCTGTGGAGGAAACGCACGCACGCACACACACACACACACACACACACACACACACACACACACACACACACACACACACACACAGTCACACAATGTAAACTATTGTTTTGTTGTGTTACATTCCTCAGTAATACACCAGTATCTAATTCAGCAAAAATCAGCATATGAAAGAAAAGAAAAGACAAAAACCTGTCTTAACGTTGGAGCCGAAGTACACCAGTGCACCAGGGAACAGGTCGGCCTACACACACACACACGCGCACACACACACACGGAGAGAGGGAGAGAGAGAAAACAGAAGCCATCAAAAATGTTTGGCACACAAGTCAATTTCTGCAAAACATGGAAAAATCTAAACAAAACTGCCTCCTGCTACACGCAAACCGAGCGCTGTTGCCACATCCAAGCCAAAGTCAAGTTCATTTTTGTAGATGATTCATTGCTCAGGGATCTGAACCAGTAACCGTAGTTCTTTGAAGCAGACCACAAAATGAGTTCCAATGAAATGGTTAGTGAAAACACTTTCACCCCTGAAGCACAACACTCCTCTCCGGTGAATGTCTTAATGGTTATAATGGACCGGTGGCAGGCAGATATTATCAACCGTACAATTATGGAAGTAGAAACGCAGACAGACAGGCAGGGCACACGTCTGTGACTCTTAATAGAAAGTAGACAAACAAAACTAGTTTAAGAAACTCATAGAAACACATGAGCAACACCTGAGAGCATGTACTCAGAAGTAATGATGAAGAGGTAAAATCACTTTCAGCTGGCGGTCATTGTGTGGCCAAAAACCACCAATGGAGACACCTTTATTCTGAAGAGAAAAAAACATCAGTGATATCTGTTTTTATCCTCCGTCCTCCAGTAATAGACCCTCTAAAACTTAACCGCGCCAACATATTTAAGATCATACTGAGCATAGAAGTAGTAGTAGTGCATTGTCAGTCTTAAAAAGAGGAAGTATTTCATCACAGAAACAACAACCAGTAAATGTTTATCCCCTGAATATATCCTTTATCCTCCCCCTGATGCATTTTTAATAACCCTGTCATGGACTTGTGTGTTTTTAATCTGTTTAGTGTTTAGTCTCCATTTGTCATACTACACAACTTTAGACCTTTTAATCAGTGTCAATAAAGACAGAGAGCGGAAAACTATTTACAGACACTGTGTTGTTGAAGTCCTGAGTTTTTTCTTGCCATGGCTTACTGTCGACAACATTAAGCGAAGCCACATTTTCCAACAACCAAAAATGATCTGTGCTCACCAGTTACAGTCATCCACCGCTCTTCCAGAACATTATAATAAAACGCTGACAGCATCTTTTCACAGATCCATCTTGCACATCTATTATAAGCTTGTCCGCAGTAATACTTTTCTTCTGATCCAAGTTGACAGCCTTTAAACAGACGGCAACCATGAGATATGATCATTTTTTTGTTGGTTAAGCAGTTAATAGCACACCAACTAACAAAAGATTTATTATCTTGTCTCTGACTGAACAACCAATGTCCCAAACTGAGCTCACCGTAGTTCTTCAGCCACTCAGTTTTTATGAGTCTTTTACTCTTTCCTGTTTATTTCTGACCATTTTATCAATAAATTAATCTCTGAAAACTGCAGTGAAAATTCAAACTTGTTTCTGATAGAAATTTACATACACATGCTTTGACAGGAAGAAGATGATCAAACAAACTATCTGAATATTTACAACCTCAGACTATTTAAATATTGGCTGAGTGATAGGAACATTGTAATTCAGAGATCCGTAGACAAAGAGTGAGAGAAGGTCAAACGTGCTTCACACTTCATACCTACTGACTGCCTGAGGAGAGGGAGAGAACCCAGTGCTGTTGGCAGAAGAGCCGTGGACTGTGATCACTCTGAGTAGCATGCATGGGAATGAATTACAATAAAATAAATTTGAATATGTTTCTCGACTTTTTCCCCCAACGATCTGAATAAATTGGTAAAGCTAGCGAGAAATGTCATCAGTGTACAGCTTGTGTCGGTGACCCCTCACACCTAGCAACTAAGGCAATGATACATTTCTCTGCAATAACCAGTAAAAATGTCAAACATATGTTGGTTCCAGCTTGTCAAATGTAAAAGAAATGTTGCTTTTCTCAGTTTTATGAATGTTAATTGTGTATTTTAGACTGCTGGTTGGACAAAACAAGAAATGTGAAGGCGTAACCTCAAATGTGTGGGGCATCCTTTGAGATTCTGAGATTTTAGAGACTTATTTTTGCATGTATTACAATTATTCATCAGTCTTTTCATGCAGTAACACAATTTAAGACCAATTTTTACAAGATTCTTGTTTGAAGTGAGCTTGAAACATTCAAAAGTCCAATTCTTGGAGCTAACATTAAAACTAGAAAGCTACAAGTAATACAAATTGCCAGCATCTTTGCTCCCACATTGCTGATAAAATCAAAAGGTCACCAGCTTCAAACAAGTCCAAAATCAGTGTTTAAAAAATCCCTAATGCATACGTAATTTGATTCAAATCAACTGTGTAAAGAGAGATGGTAGCATGTCTGTCGATGGGATTAGGCGGGTTTAGCCTCCACTACAACCTGTCTTACACATACTGTCCTTTCTCTCTCTGTGCCCACCACCACCCCTTCGCCCTCACTAGCTGGTTTCTAAATTGGGACACATTGGCCTAATTGCTATTATCGCAGCCCTGTGAGCAGGAAACAATGTGTTACAGTGAAACAACGGGCATTCCTGCTATCCTGCTCCCTCTGGCAGCGGCAACTTCCACTTGGGATGAGACAGGGCAACTGGACAAAACCTGTGTGTGTGTGTGTGTGTGTGTGTGTGTGTGTGTGTGTGTGTGTGTGTGTGTGTGTGTGTGTGTGTGTGTGTGTGAGAGAGAGAGAGAGAGAGACAGACAGCAAAAAAAAAAAAAAACATAAGAGGAATGGAGCGAGGGAGAGAGAGAAGCAGAACCGATCCTGATGGAAGACAGAGGGAGAGACGGATGAGGGAGGGGACGCCTGGTATCAAAGGGCTTCTGGGTTGGGAAACATTCCTTTCCTGACATGACACAAAGTGATTAAAGTGTGTGTGTGTGTGTGTGTGTGCGTGTGTTTGTGCGAGAGAGAGACAGAGTACATATGCGTGTGCACTCGTGTCTGTGACATGACAAAAAAAAGATTAAAGATTCCTTCCGTGTGTGTGTGTGTCCAAGATTGATGTATAGACAGGGAAACAGAGCCAGACTTTGTGTGTGTGTGTGTGTGTGTGTGTGTGTGTGTGTGTGTGTGTGTGTGTGTGTGTGTGTGTGTGTGTATGTGTGTGAGAGAGACTTGACACCAAAGGGATTAAAGATTTTGTTTTTGTGCACTTTAACGCTTTTAAGTCCCTAATGGATAGAGACATGGGGGTGAGGGGAGGGGGGTGAGGCACAAGAGAGGGCTCTGAGAGAGAGGGACAGTAGTGGTGGTGGTGGTGGTGGATGAAGAGGGAAGGGAGGGAGGGGTGTGAATGAGAGGGAAAAGAGAGCTGGAGTTGGGGTACAGGAGAGGGGCGTGTAGTGATAAACAGGCAGGCAGAGTTCAGGAAGGGACAAAAAGATGAAAAACAAAAAGATGGCCAGCTCACATCCGAACATCAGATGTGATTCAGAGAGATTGTAGCACCAAAAGGGCACACACACACACACACACTCACACTCACACTCTCACACTCACACACACACACACACACACACACACACACACACGCGCACACACACGCGCACACTTGCTTTTGAGGATCGTTATCTTTCGTAGGAGTTCCTCTGAGGACCTGAATCTTGTTCATCATCACAACAGGATATCGCTTTAAACTACTTTCTCTTCCTCCCCTTCGTTCCTCCCTGCTCCTTCTCTTGTCTACTTAAAGCGTCAAAAGAGAAAACACGTTCTTGTTATTCTAAAAAAAAAAAAAAAGTATCGAAAAATTAAAAAGAAGCAAAGTCCGTGAGGGAACACTCTGGGTACAGAGTGATCAGAGGACAACTTTGTTTTTCATGTGTATCGTTTCCACTCTTGACCGTTTCATTATACGAATAGCTCTGAACTCTGAAGGCAACAAAGCATCAAGGCTGCCCATTGCTCTGTGTGTGTGTGCGTGTGTGTTGAGATCAAAGCGAGCCCTGTATTAACCCCATGTGCCAGTCTGGGAAAAATCAAGCCCAGCTGGGGTCAAGGACAGTGGAGAGGGGGAAACAAGTGTGAGAGTGTGTAGGAGCGAGAGAAGAGGGGGAGAACGGGAATGTGGTGGGGCTTTGAAGAGGAGAGAGAGACCAGCCGATACATTTTACAGTCTGTGTGTGTGTGTGTGTGTGTGTGTGTGTGTGTGTGTGTGTGTGTGTGTGTGTGTGTGTGTGTGTGTGTGTGCGGAGATAGTTTCAAAGATGGGAAGACAGAGTTCTGTAGTTGTTGTTGTTTTTGTGGAGTTGGACTGTGATGTGGTTTGTTTGAGTCAAATCATTCTGTTTATTTTTGTGGTTTGAAGAAGTGTTGCTTAAGACTTTGACGCAGTGCGAGGGATTTTACCTGAAACAGTGTGGCTGAAGGGTCATCCAGGATGGTTTTTGGAGGGGTGATGACTGAAAGAAGAAAACAAAAAAAGTTTAGAAAGGAGTAAGAGGGAACATATCCTACTAAAATGTAGAAAAGTTAAATTGAACAAAGTGAACTTTAAAGAAATGGATAGAATAATGAGACCTATGACTGCAGACAGTTTTTCTAATTGAATATGAACATTCATCTAAAGCAAATCAGGTGTAGATAGACCTCTGGGATAATCAAACTAACGGCGCCACACCACCAGGCATGTCTCGTCAAGCCGTGACGGTTTTGGTCCGTTCTCCACGCAACTTCAAACCCCACCAGGAGCGTTCCAGAAGCACACCAGATTTAACCTGCTCAGATTTGGTCATTATCCCCAGGTTTATATGCTTCTAAATATGTTTCTAAATATGTAAATATGCTACGTAGTTAAATTGTTTCCCATTTGGCTGTTTTTACAATCAGAACTTTGTACAGGGTGTCGTTTCTGTGTCAGACTTCCTGCCAGCTCGAGCAGCTCTGTCAAAAACAGAACAGCTGTGTCTTCGCGGCAGAGAGCCGCTTGTGAAACGGACCACGGCGCTTCTGGTAGGGTTTGAAACATTGACTACAGTGGCTGCAAGTAGCTCAGGCGACTGCGGTGCACTTGTCCGTATACATGCCTGGAGGAAATTTGGCCTATATGCACGAGGACCTGAATGTAAATAAACCAAACATTTTTCAATTTTTTCAAATGAAATTTAAAACATTCCAGTTCAATACAAATCGGATCTTTCTGTAGTTTTAGCAGCTTTAGGCATCAATGGGTGATAATGATAACTGAGATTTGGGAATGCAGCATCATCGCTAAAATAAGAAGTCAGATGGAGTAAGACACTCGAGCAGTTGGACAGTCGGACACGCTCTGAAGAAACCCTCAGGTTAATCTCTGTAAACAGATATCTGTATATGAATGCAGAAGCTGTAGGCGAGGGACAAGATTTTGGTATCAGTATTGTTCTGGTTTCCAATCACAAGCAGGCTTTAATTGCAAACAGGTAAACAGTCGGAAAGCAACGGTTATCGTCTGACAAGGATTATGATGATAGCTTGTTCACTGCGTTTATTTGACTTGTGACACAAGCCGTAGATGTCGGTTCTCAACTCCAACTCCACTGCCATATCCCAGTGGCTAACCGGACTGTAAACTGGATATCGACTGGATATAACCGGAGCCCTGAAACATTGGTCGTTGCCCCCAGGGGCTAAATCTTTATTAGACAATATCTGATAGGTTCAGAGATTGCCTTCAGATTAGCAAAACGTAGCTGAAAGAGAGAAAACGGTTCAGATAATCTTGACTTGTGTTCCTTAGCGATTTCGCTTTGTTCACAGATCTCAGTTACTTTTGATGAGCAGAGAGCTAGACTGGTAAACTGTCCAATATTAGCTTATCACAGTAGCAGTCCTTTTCAGAAATATTAGGCATCATCGGTGTTAGCTTTAAAAAAATACTGTACTGATCATAATCAAAACTCTGTGTCAAAACATGTTGATAAAGAAATATTTTCAGGCCAACTGTGAATGCACATAAAGATGGTTTCATGACATGAAATGTTCACAAAGGAGACACAGAGCTGGATTTCTATGCTTGATGATGTTGTGATTAATTAGTGGGAAAATGAAATGTCACTTACACAGGTAGAAACTGAGCTGAGGATCCTCCAGGTGACTCCTCACAAAATGCCTCAAGGCACCAACTGGACACAGAGCAAACACAGAACACCTCCATCACTCGCTGTGCGGAGTATAATTCATTTTTCAGATGGAATTTCCCTCAGATTTGTTATTCTGCTGGTTGTCGTGTTGCTGTTGGGGCTGAGGTGGATCTAATCCCTGGAATTACAGACCTGTCTCATTCTTGCCGTCTCTCTGTCACTCTGGTGTGGCTACAGTCATAAATGTGGTGAGGGAGCCGCAAGTAGCTTTAACATTGCAGCCATACCTGTGGCTAGCCAGCTGAAATGAACACTCACCACACTGTGCGCACACAAACATGCACGCAAACACACACACCTGTCTCCAGAGGCCTGAAGAAGCCCTGGAGAACACATCTGTCAGGAAACTGGACCCTCAGGACCACCTGGAGACACACAGTGGCAGCGGGTTATTCAAAGTCTGTATATGTCATATGAACCCGCACATTTAAAAAAAAAACAGGATCGTGATTATCTGTCACCCGTGCTCACTTTGGGATATCTTTCCATCTTCTCCTTCATCTGAGCTTCTTTCAGAGATTTAGTCATCAGCGGGGCCTCCTCCAACGACTTTCTGGAGGAATGAGAAAGAAAGAGAGAGAAGACGGTTAGAATGTGAAATAAGAAGCAGACTGTGGGAGTCAACAAAGGGAAAGATGAGCAGAAAATGTTTCATCCTCTACCCTGACTCGTGTGTGGCCGTGCATGCGTGCGTGCGCGTCAAGAGGCATGAGACGAATTGCTGTGGTTGGCTTAATTCCACCCTTGGTAATTGCAGTCATTGACACGGTAGTAGCGTAGCCATGAGGCAGCCAGCTAAGTCAATGTAGATGGAGATTAAAGGACGACGTACGCGGTGTGGTCTCAACCTGACGGTGTTTGGTCGATGGCTGGAAGATAAATGTCTACACAGAATAGGCTCACTAATTGCTCCCTGGATGTATTTAGAAGCTTTTGTAGTGTGCGTGGTGTCTTATAAATGAGAACATGTTTACAAACACACACAACGTCTCAGCAGCTGTGGTCTGCTGCGGCCACATCCAGAGAGCACAGAGTAAACTTGTCCGCATCTGTTTTGAAGAAGCGCTCATAAATAAATAAAAAACTTCAAACTCATAATAAATAAAAAGAAAAAAAACTTCAAAACGCACGCAGTGATGCCCGGCATTCTCCCTGCCTATGGCCTCTCATCACTGCTATGGTATTCTGCAATTAAGGGTTATACATCGACAAAACACCGCAGAACTGAATGCCAAACTGACTAATTATCTGTTACAAACAGTGCAGGAACACATCTGATCCAGACGCGTTTCTGCAGCAACAATTTATTTATACGAAATATCACACAGTCCTCTGACCAGAGAGTCACTCGACCGCTTTCATTCACTTCCTTCTCTCCCCACCTCTCGCTCTTCAGCTGGGCGAAGCGCTTGCGCACGTCATCCACCGTCACCTCAAAGAACTCGTCGGGCAGATTCCCGTGGTCCTCAGATGGACGGGACACCGTGTCCAGGTGGTAGATGAGAGGCTCCCTCTCTACTGGCTGCAGAAAGACAGTAGGATGGAGGAGAGTGTGGAGACACTAGGCAAAGATACTGCGTGAGGTGAAAGTGACAGGTGCATGCTGGTGTACTAAAAACAACAGGGGTTATTTATTGTAGTTTGGCTCATAAGGGCTGCTTACAAATATATTTCAGAAAAGTTGGAGCTGCAGCAGTGGCTGTGACGCACAGCTCATGGCGGCAATTATGGTACGTTAAACCGAAAACGCCACATTCCCGTAATCTGCGTCAAAAGTCAGAACTCTGAACACACAACTAACCACTGTGAATCAACGCCCATAAATCCATTTTAGACAAAATACGCTCCTCATAACTCCAGAAAAAAATATGCATTCAACAAACTTTTTCTGGTGCAAACTTGCAAGAATTTAAACAAATGAAAGGCTAAAAAAGGTTGGCTTGAGTTGTAGTCCATTAATATGCCTTTTTGCATCTCTCAAAGCATTATGGGAACTGTAGTTCTGTAGTGAAACATCATGATTATACCTGTATTTAGCAGCCTGAGAGGGAATCAAACTTTTAAGTTAACGTGTCAAAGGCTCATTCAAGGTGGAAATCCACAACAAAGAACACTGATGAAGTGACGTTAACTTGTAATCAGGTGAATGGTGTCTCTGTCATTCCCACTCTGCGCCACGCATGCCCGTTTCTGCACTATGTAACTTGGAGCTCCAGGTACGATCACCCGCAAGAAAGTATGTACTGCTTTACGGCACTAAGTCACACACCACAAACTATTTCACTGATTTTGATGAAACTGGATCATATTTTATGAGAAAATGTTTTCTGATTTTCCCTCTGATATCCTCCAGCTCTCTGCGTTTTACAGAGTTTCCTGATGGACAGTAAAACCGCTGCTGTAGCTGCTGCTAATGTTAGCTAAGTTTGTTAGCCAGGGTGCCTGGTCTGTGAGCTCAGGGCACCAGGGGAGTGTTGTAGCACAGGTGTTTCCGTCCACCTGGAAGAGGAGGATCTAAGGCCCAGGGTACTGGGGAATGTTCACGGGGAGCAGAGCCAGTGTCATGCCAGGAATGGAGCTGGTCAAGCTGGCAATGTAACCGGGCTCAGCGGCCGCTAAGGACATAATGACAGAGGTGAAAAGACCAAAGAGGACGTTGATGGAAGAAGCTAAGAAGAGTAAATGAGAGAGTGAACGAGCAAGAAGCTGCTGGACAAGAGAGAATCTGGAACTGACCTTTCGTCACTTTGTGAAATAAAAGGCTGAAAGACAGACGCCGAGCTGGCTGCTCTGTCTTGTGTTGTTGCACTTGCTTGGTGTTTGGCTGTTAGCAAAGTTGTTGACTCGCTAGTTTTTGATCAGAAATAGTATAATCGTGCAACTGTCCATATTTACGACAGTGGTATTGCATTGCAAAAAAATACCAATTTATACGCAATGTTGCTTTAAAGCTCACACACTTCTTACTGTTAACAAATGTGTTTACCTCCAAGAACTGCTCTCCCTGCTCCATGTCCTCGTCTAGCCGGTTAGCAGTGGTTTGATGCTGTAAGAAGAACAGAAAGTTGACCTTAGACCTTAAAAGACAATGGAATCCACTTTTCAGGCTTATTTCGTCTCTGCTTTAGCTGAAAATAGACTGAAAAATCATACTTTGAAAAATAAAGACCGAGACCAAGTTTAGCAGTCTGAGGCTAAAAGTTATTCTTGACTTTGGAAACAACAGCTGGAAAACACAGGGTCAGTTTAGTAGCTGGTCTGTAGCTTTCAATCATATGAAAGTCTGGGACTGGGACAACTGGGACAAGAAGTTCTAAGAGTGCTGAATATTTAAACATCTACAATTTCATGGCAAACTGTACAATAATTGCTGGATGAATCTTGTTTTACAAAAATGTAATAATCTCAAATTGTGCTTGAGATAAGATATTTTAACTTTGTTTATTTGTGCTTCTTGCAGAGGTATGGCTCACCTTGGCGTTAGAACCGTGGCTGGATTTGGCTTTCTTGGCTTTGGGTGATTCGACTGGAGCAGTCAGAGCTGACAGAGACGAGGATGATGAGGATGAAGATAGTGAGCGTCCTGCTACACCCCCGGGACCCCCAAGGCGCTGACCACCTCCAGAGAAGGGAATGAAAGGAACAGAGGGAGCGGCAGAGGAGGAAGAGGACGGGTCAGAGCTGAGTCCTGATGGCCCTGCTTTCTCACCATCCTCCTCTGGCATTTCTCTCTCCACGGGAGGAAACTTTGGCCGAACTGCATCCTGGGAGTTTGAAACCTTTTCCTGTTGAACAGGAAGTGAGCTTGTGGCAGGAGCGGGAGGTGGCGCAACTTGGGTTTCCGTTGGCCTATGAGGGCTTGAATCTTTAATTGGCACCTCTGTTGTTGACGCCTCCAGATGTGACGGAGCAGGATCAGGCTGAGATGATGGGCTAGGTATGGTTTCCTTGGCAACAGGTGTGATTGGCATAGCAGCTTTTTCAGTGGCTTCCCCGCCATGTTGCTCTCCCTGTGCTTTGTTGTTTTTGAGTAAAAACCTTAAACAAAAAGGAATCAACAGCTTTATTATGAAGCATAAACTCTCAACTTGACAAACAACATGAACTTTGAACACCTACCTGACAATGGCACTTCCTCCTGTAAGACCCAGAGACTTCAGAGTGGCCTTCTTCAGTGCTTCTTCCCCACTCACCTACACATGCACACACAGCTTTGTTACCATAAAACTCACTTTCATCTCATGAAAAAGTGAGAGTTAAAAGGAGCACTGCATACCTCGTCTCTCATGTAAACACACACGGGGGTGGATCCTGGCTCAGACAGCTCCGACACACTGCGGTCAGGTGACGACAATAAGGAAAACAGACATTAAAATTATGAGCGAATTATTTTTATTTGCTTTAACAGTGACAAAATTAAACACAGAAGTGACTCTCCTCTTGTTGGAGGAGATCAGCTCTGTGATTTTACAATAAAACCTTATGTGATGCAGTGGCACGCTGTCTGCATGTGTAAACCATGTGTGCACAATCCCGTGTAGAAACTAATTGAACCATAAATGTTTTACTGTTGTTCTCCTCCATTCTGAAAATCAAAGCTTCCCCCCTCTCCTTCACAACATTCCCAGAGCTTTCAGGCTGGTGTGGAGCTTATATTCATTTCATGGAAGTGAAACTTCCCTGGAAAAGCATCAGGATATGGAGTGATGTCATTTAATAGAGATGAGATGAGGGCTGGACGGATGCACGTGCACCTGGGACCGCACAGCTGGAACTACTGAGCAACAGCTGCTCGTGTGTGTTTGAATGAGTGGTGATGTGTGGGAAAGCGTAAACCACAGCAAAGTGGTGATGAGAAGAGAGGATGTTATCGAACACAGTGTTGGCCTGAGTTCATTCCTACACAATGGTCACCTTCACTGTCAGGCCTGCTGGAGAGTAAAGGCAAACACACACACACACACAAACAGGGTGTGAGCTACAGCTTGGCACGCACTGCCAGGAGGAGCTTCATCTTAATATTCAGACATGGGTTAAGGTTAAAATATTGACAATGTTATTTGTGCCATACTTTTTTCTGTCTTTATTTTTCTGTTTCTTCATCAGGTTTCATGCATAAAGTCAGGTTATTATTAACGTATGATTCATGCATGTGATTCATCATGACCTCATTAAAGATACTGCTATGCATGCTATTTTTGCCATCACCATCAAAACATGGCGGCATAATATCATAAACTTCACTCACTTTAACTCAAAGGGTTAAGCAGGTTAGGTCTGATATATGACCCTCAGATTTGCTGTCTTAATTGTACCGAGAAAATATATAATATTTAGAAAATAATAATATATTATCCATGTCTTCTTCTTCTCCTTAATAAAATTATTATTATTATTAACTACAGAATATGGTATCACTCTGCAGAGTACTGTGTCCTAGTTGGCATTTTGTATCATACTGTAATGTCTTGATACCTGTGTGGAGGTTTGATGTTGTCATTAACTGACTCCAAAAGGTCAAGTTCTTCACACACTGCATACACACACATTTGTTGTCCGTACTTGTGAAGATCATCTCTAGTGCGTTAGCATATATAATACATTATGGCATGTATGAAAAAAAAACTACAGAAATAAACAAAATTTAAAATCCAATGACCAACCTCTTCATATATGTTCATGAAAACAAAATTTCTTTTTAAATGCAACTTGCTCTGAATCATTCATTTGGACAAATGAATCGAAATGAAATGAAATGAATTCATATGGACACAGGTCGACAAACAATAATATTAAATAAAGTTGCTTATGACTCACATAAAGATAAAACCAAAATAAAAATGTATACTCTACTCCAATCAGCATTTTTGGAAGAAACATCCCATCACCAAGCTTAAAATCCTGTGATACGTGATGCTGGTAACAGCGAGCTGAAGCTAAAGATCACAGTAGTGAGAAAACTGATTTCACAGTCTGCTGGTTAAATAAATTCACCTTTGAATTGTGATTAAACTTTGGAGGAATTCAGAAACTATGGTACTGTGTTTGCAACACTGGAGCACTCTAATTCATGCCTCTGACTGACTTCTCCACCATAGCAACAGCAACCGAAGCTCATGGTAGTATTTAGAGCAGTCCACCACGTCAAACCGATGGATAAAATATGGTTTCTCAGAGTTCTGTGTTTATATGTTTAGTGACATTAAAGATAATGGGAATACAGAAAGCGAAAAAAAAAAAAAACACTTCCGAGCACCAGCGGTTCTAACCTCATCCATAAAACCTTAAAAAGTCTCGACCTTCAAATGGCCCTGTCAAGATGTCAAGAAGTTAGAACGGCCAACAATGTCTTCAAACTGGCCCTGTTTGTTCATCACAATGATAGATGTACACGATTACACACACACTTTGCACATGTGTACGTGCTACACACCTGATCTGGGGGAAATGCGCGAGCAGTTCCCACAGACTCTGTCCACACGAGAAGGAACCCTGAAGCCGGGAGCCGTCCTCCATCTGTAGTGCAATCCGCACCTAAGAGAGATGAAACCACAGTAACACACAACTGTAGTTTAAACATGTGTCAAACACACTAACGTGTGTGAGGAATCATAACAGGTCTAAACTATCGACAACAGTCTATCCACACCTGTTCCACAGCCGCCGTGAGATGAATGTTTGTCATGATAACAGCAGGTGACAAAAACGTGACAGATGTGACAAAGAACCTGCTTTGATCCAAAAGTACATAACATGTATGTCCGAGCAGCAACCTCTGTGGCTGAGCCTGAAAACTGCAGTTCCTCAAATGGCCATTGAGGCTGGCTACAGAATGAGTCAATCTCCATAAGCGCCCATGTTAAAATGTCCAACTTCACAGCAGAAATAAACATGTTTACAGCCTGGTACAAAAAACAGTTCTAGTCTCTAGAGCTAATTTTTTGTACATGACAACTGTATTGTACTAAAATGTGTAAAAATTATACTAGGACTTAAAGTTGTGTACAATTCACAGCATTGCTGCTTTGACTGACAGGTAGGTGTCATTACAGATGGCTTGTGTGCGCATCCAGGCCTCAGGTCATACATACTGTGTGCCTTAGAAACTTCTGCTACCAGAATAAAAGATATTTTATTAATTTTTGTTTTTCTTTTGAAGTCCCGCATAGATTTACAGTGGGACCATATTTGATTTCAACTACTTAAGAGGTAAATCACAAACATTTTAAAGTGTCCCACAGACTTTCTTCACAGTTTTTGTTGTTTTTACAGGATATAAAATGCAAAAGTTAAAAATAAATGGATACCTCAAGCCTCTCATGCTGTAGGAATGTGTGACCTTACATGCAGGAAGGAAACAACTAAGTATCAAAATCTCCCTAGGTGGCCATTTGTAAGTTCTTGGTTCTCCAGTCTTGAGCCATTTTTGCAGGAAGAAAATTCTTTGATAATCGAACTTGATTAAGTTGCACATGTTGGCCTACCTCAGTCTGGAAATGAGTAACACCAGGCATCAGTGCAAGTCTCTGTTGTTTTTTCTCTCTCTGAGTCATTCTACGAGTTGTTTATGTTTACTGAGCGACCATGTTGTCCGGCACAGAAAGCACGCTGCACATCGGCACACCGGGAGAGATGAAAAGAGCGCCTTGGCTGTCAACGGCCAAACACTCTCTCTCTCTCTCTCTCTCTCTCTCACACACACCAGTCTGGCTGAGGTAAATGTTGGGAGAGCCTTAGTGTGTCTTGTGTGCGTGTGTGTGTGAGTGCGTGTGTGTGTGTGTGTTTGGTACAAGAGTGTGTGTGAGTATATAAAATCTGTGAGGTATCAACAGTCAACCATCCATCAAATGAACAAGAACAACAAATCAAATCCAGACGTGATTTTACTGCTTAGATTATGATGCCGTGATGTCATAGGAAACTACAGCTCAACCACAACAAAGTGTTTTTTGGACACAGATCAGATCAGAGTGAACGCAGGAACACAGACAGAGAATTTCCAGGTAATGACGATAAAAACCCACACACAGCTGACAGAAATACCAAAAATAATCCTGATACTGCAATACAGGGCTACATCAGCTGGGATTCCTTTTCCAGACATAATTCTGAGTGGGACAGGTCCTGATCGTTTGATGTGATACAATACTGATGCTCTGGCACCGGTATCAGTATTTGTGTTGTGTTAATGAAGCAGAGGTATTTCCTTTCTTCCCTGCACATTTTTCCCCTTTGAACTGATTTGTCTTTTGCCAATTTAGAGTCGTCTGACACAATCATGGCACGTGTGTCCACGTGGCTCAGATTCTCTGCCCTTTGTCACACAGGGATTCATCTCACCTGTACATATTTGAACCTTGTGGAAATGAAAGCTCTGCATAAAACAAGGGAAGGGTTCAAGGGGTCTCTGCCTGGTTTAATGAAAACGATGTGAGTCATACGCTACGGCCTACACAGTCACCAGTTTCAACCCAACAGAGCACTGACATGTTAGACAGCACTCTTCACCATCACCATCATGACACTGAAGGTGTTCAGTCCCTCCAGTAAACTTCAGAGATTTGAAGAGTTAAGACAAGGAGCGCTGAAGCTTTACTGGTGCATCATACTGAGGCGGTTTGTTGGTCCATCATCCATGCTACTTCACAGTTAACTGATACAATATTCTGAACTTATTTAACTGTTCTGAGTGAAATTCCCATTCATAATTAATAATATCTCCAGAGAGTCAGCCACCAATCAGCACCAAAACAAAAAATGAAGAACAAAAGACTGAGCCTAACATGCTAAAGTAATCTAAAGTCACAGGTGTACACTAGACTGGAAGAATCTAAACTAAGGTACATGCATTCACGGGGGTTTGGGACATGTACTGAGAAGGACTTCTCAGCTAATAATTGTAATTTTCTTGATTATGTCTATACCAAGTGTAGTACCATTTTTGGATGTTAAAAACTATATTTGTGTGACAAACTCAAGCTACCATACTAGTGCTACAGATGATCAGTAATACTGACTAGCAGAAAATCACCCTGATGTATTGTGCTTCAGACATACACTGATTATTAGTATTATTGTGCATCTTTATAACGTGGTCAGCCACTACATTTAACACTGCGATCTCACTCTCTCACACACACACAACACACACACACACTTTGGTTTAACTAACCTGGCTGTCAGCTACAGCCTGTTTCCTCGTACTCGTCACCATTTCTAGTTTAGCGTTGTTGGGCAGGTTGGCAAACCTCCATGGCAGCGTGAGGTCAACATTAGTCCTCTGAAACCTGTCGTGGGTTGAAGGCAGAGGAGAGACAGGTGAGGATGATGGCACAATCTAATCCTTTTTATTAAATAAACTTGTACATCACCATTAAATTTGACATAATATCGTAGTATCCCTGAGAGTAAACTAGGTCATCTACATCTCACACACAACATACTAAACTAGATTCAGTACACATGTGCTTTAAGGTGTTTTTAGAGGTGACATCGTCAGTTGAATGTCAGTTCTGTGACAGCTACATCAGCCAACTGATACTCACTTCAAACCGTGGTCGTCCGGGTTAAATCCGTGTTTTTTGCACACATCTTCCAGCACCTGAAGATAACAAACGCAAGATAAATCACACAGATGAACAGCTGCCACCTTAAATATCAAAACAAGTTAAGTCGATCGGCACGAAAACAGAAACTGATCTGTCACTGGCTAACTGCTGTTAGCCCAACATGCTAACTCAGAGGGGAGCAGTTCACTCTGATTTGAGGACAAAGACACAAAATGAAACAAACAGTCAGGGTCAGGAGACATGACATGTTGTTCACACGCAGGTTACCTGTAATAAAGGTGTGTTTGGAGACACTTTAATAGTTTGTCTTCTCCCATTTGGAGTGAGGACCGTCACAGCTGTACCACTGGCTGCCATTGTGTGCCGTGACGTCGCGGTGTTTATTTGAATAAACTTTATTGAATCGTTACGGACAAGGTTTAAAGGGCCAGTACACACAAAATATAAGGCGACATGTCTACATGGGGGTAATGTGATATAATTTAGTTTAAGGTGCTTTAAAAAAAAAAAAAAAAACACTATAAAAGCAGTGTGTCTGTTTTCGAGAGACAATCACAGTCATTTTGAATAATCCACAGATCTCACTCCTACTGAAAAACATTCACCGTGACATATTCCACAATCTATCAAAAAATATTAATTGAATTCCAAAGAAGTCACAAATGTAAATTCTTGAATTGATGTAGTTTTAACCACATTACAAACAGAAATACATATAGACGACTGACAAAATAAAATAAAAAAACACAAACTTAAAGGTCCAGTGTGTAAGATTGAGGGAGATCTAGGTAGATAAATTACTTTATTGATCCCTGAAAGGAAGATTTTGTGTTGCAGCCGCGGTTACAAGTATTACAAACACAACACAGGCATACAATATATACAAAAAGACATGAGGTAGATAGTGTATAATCACATTATAAATAGAATTAAAGGAGTAAAGTTGGTGGAAGGAAGAACATATTAGTCTATCCATGTAAGAAATATACAAAGTATAGAAAGAAAAATACACATAAACTCTGTACAGTAACTTGTGCAAAATGTATATTGGGCAATCTTGGTCAGAGAATGAGTCCATATCCAAACTTCAACTGTCACAGAATGAGTCTCCTCTCTTTGCACAGAGGGGAGGCAGTCTATTGGCAGGAATGGAATATATTATGTTTTATAAAAGTATGTTTTCATTAGTGTATAATTACCTGAAACTAAGTTGTGTTTCCGTTAAAATAAGTCATTTATATCTTCAGAGGGAGCAGGTCCACCATGTTGAACTGCAGAAGAACATTAAACTCCATACAGCTTTGCCAGGGCCAGGTGTTGATTTTTAATTTTGGTGTGTGTGCATGCTGGTTTGCTTACGGGGACATCTAAATGGAATTGAGCCATTATTAATTATATTAATTATGCCTGTGCTTTTCCTGCTGTAACAAGTCAAAATGTTTGCTGTGAAATGTTTGTACTGATCTCATGCCAGTTGAACACAGGAGATTATGGAGCAAATTGTTTGACACCATTCTCCACCACAGTCATCAAAACACCAAATGAGGGAATAGTAATCCCCAATTTGTAAATATAAAATATCCAAATTTAAGAATTTCATTAAAAAGGTGCATTAACCTCATTAAGTTCAGTCTATTAACTATTTATTTATTTCACACTTTTGTTTCGTGAAAGTAAATATGACTGAACTTGATTTGGATTTTTAATTATTCCTTTTCTTTTCTTTGACAACCAACTATTACAGACAACCTGTACGGACACATGTTGAATCAGTGCCATTTTCTCCAAGTATCAAACTGGATCAAAGCTGGAATCTGACTGGACCACACAACGCCACACATGCCAACAGATGGAGAGGTGTGAGGTCAGAGCTTCAGAGGACGTACAGCTGACTGACTGACTGACTGACTGACTGACCACTTCAGAAACAGCAGACTCCACCTGAAGGAAGGAGAGCGAAAGAGAGAGAGAGAGAGAGAGAGAGAGAGAGAGAGAGAGAGAGAGAGAGAGAGAGAGAGAGAGAGGTGAATACAGTTCTCAGTTCTGGGGGGAAATTGCCACCGTCTGAATAAACAAACAAACAATCAGTTTCCTTCCTCACTCAGCAGGCTAGAAACTTCAAAACTGCCTGAATGGAGTGCAAGCACATGAAGGCATCTGTGCTGGGAGTTTGTCTGTCCACATTTTCACAAAAACAACATTTTTAATCACTGATTAACAAATAGAAAATGAGATACACCTAAAAACAGAATATGTTTTCTTGTAAAACTCCAAAGTTTATCACAGTGAGACAACAAAACATGAATGTTACTGAATGTCAGACTTAAAGATCGACGCTGGATCTGATTTTAAATACTGATACATTTCATTAGAAGTGAATAAAAGTAGAGCTTTATGACTTGAATTAGTACATGAGATATTAGATTCAGACAGACATTAGAGACAAAGAAACTTTGAAAAAAAAAAATGGAAATGTTAAAAATATTTTCATGATCGAGGTGCTTTAACCTGACCGAGCTGTGTTACCTTCATACTTACTGTCAAACTGCTACATTGTCATATTTCTGAGGAGAAAAGATAAGTCAGTGATAAAATCAGGACCACAGAAAGAAAATGGTGGCTTTAAAAGAACTCTTCTAACTGGAAGAAATTAGCATCAGTGGAGCGCCAAAGGTTGAAACCAGAAAAGCCCTTTGCTCGCATTAATAATGAAGTTGTGGAAGGAAAAGAGTTTTTCTTTTCACATTTCATGTCATTCACAGACAGCAGTTTGATGAGCCGCTCTGGTGAGCTCAAACACAAAAAAACGGATGGCTAGCAAGTTGCAGATTACAACCAACTGAATACCGCTCGCCTTACAGTCATCTAGGAGAAATGGTGGCTACAAAATGCTACAAATTAGGGCCATTGTTTTGTTTTGTCCATTCTTTTTGTGGATTCAACATGGCAGACTACATTGAAGAGGACCGGCTCCCTCTGTAGATATAAACGTCTCATTCTAAGGTAACAAAAACACAACTATTCTTATTTTCAGGTGATTATACACAAAACCGAAAACATAGTTATGCATATCAAATTTCATTTCTGCCAAAAGATCCTCCTAAATGTTACACATGGGACCTTTAAAGGAAGGCTGAGGAAGGAAATGTCCACCTCAAAATATTTGATGAAATCTGATGAAAATGTCTTGATATGGAGCTTCTAGCTATATGGTCATGATGAGAATGATGCGGGATCTATTGTTGGATATCTGACCCTTTCCACTTATGAATAAAGCTCATACAGAGAGTTGTGACAGTGATACAAAGATTTGACTCAGTCAAAGCGATGATATTAGTTTTTAGTAATGTAGGCGTGAACTGTGTGTGCGTGTAAAAGTTGGCGAATGAGTAAAACTCAGGGAACTTTATATCTCTGCATCTACACAGTCTACAGTGTTGATTTAAAGCCTCCCAGTGACCTTATCTCCTCCACAGACTTCCTAACTGACTCATCTCGCCACCAGCCACAAACAAAAGGAAATGCTGCTTTTAAAAAAAGTTGCCACAAAACATGTGAATCACTCGAAACTTGTTTCTCTTGGACCCTGGCGGCATGTTGGGACCCTCTGCTGTTTTCCCCTCCCGTCCTCTACTCTCTCTCTCTCTCTCTCACACACACACACACACACACACCATATTCAATCAAAGACACTTCAAAGGCAGCGTGGTCATATGATGACACAACATCAAAGGGGCCGACTGTAAGAGTGAGACCGACTGAAGGGGCGTGCCAGGCATGCGCGCGCTCTTGGTGTGAGACCGACGCCCCGCGAGGAGCATCAGCCAACGATAATAACGATTGGCCCGCGGGAGTGAGAAGCACGCGGGGCAGGGGGGCAGGAAGGGGTGGAGGTGGTGGAGGAGAAGGAGGAGGAGGAGGAGGGGGACTTGAAATAAAATTCCTCCTCGTCCGCCGCTCATGAGAACCTGAACCAAGAGCCAACAGGTCTTCAGTGAGACTGGGCTGCGTAATGACGCTTTTACTGGCTCCTCGCGGTTTTTAGGAGTGAAATGATGCGGGGACTGCAACACGTGCATTTGACTTGAATTGATTAAAGCAGCTCCCCATCTCTGTAGGCACCATGGAGATTCGTAACCTGTGTTCACTCTGCACACCTCTCATGAGCGATAACTTCCAGCAGGTCTCCGCGCGTTTCCAAAGGACTTCTCACTTTTCTAACGACTCTTAGGATATGCTGTGTTTTATTATTCAAACCCCTCGCACACACTTCTTGAGAGAGCTTTCCCAATAACATTTAGACATGCAGTGTCGTGGTGTGGTGAGAAGCTCGGCCGGTCTGTCCGCGGTGCGCTCCTGTCTGCTGCTGCTCTTCATCCACATGAGCGCACCGGTGGAGGCGAAGAGAGTGCCCGGCGGCCGGGCGCAAACTCGACGGGTGCAGCAGCAGCAGCAACAACAACAGCAACAGCAGCAGCAGCAGCTGCAGACTCCGGCGAACAGGGAACGGGTGGATGGAGCAGAGAGCTTCCCGCTAGACTTTACAGCCGTGGAGGGTAACATGGACAACTTCATGGTGCAGATTAAGAACTTGGCGCAGTCGCTGTACCCGTGCTCTGCGCAGAAGCTGGATCAAGACATGAAGCTGCAATTTTTGAAGAATGTATCTGTGACTTGCAATGACGGGTCACCTGCAGGGTAAGTGACTAACATAACTTTGTCAGTAGCATGTCACTTAGAAGTTTTATATTTAGGCTGGACTTCTCTTCATTGTACATAATAAATATAGTTTAATAACATTCAAGACCTGGCATCGCTTCATTGACTCACTCTGGTCCCCTAAGGAAGCTCTGCTAGTAAATAACAATAAATAAACAGATCACCCTGTTTGGTGGCCACACTTAGTTTTGTTAATTGTTTCAATAACTGTTTATTATTTACCCAAATATCCACAACCTCGCCACATGGATAAGGAAACATGTAAATCTACAGAGAGAGAGCGAACTATTTAAATATTTACAAGCTCAAATGAACTATTTACATAACCTATAGTTAGGAACAGGAACATCCCAAAGCAGAGATCCGGAGAGAGAAAGAGAGTGAGAAAGGTCAAACGTGCCTCACACGCAACTCCTACTCACGCAAGGAGAGAGAGAGAGAGAGAGAGAGAGAGAGAGAGAGCTGTGCACTGTGGTCACTCTGAGCAGCATGCATGGGGGTGAGATAATATAATACATTGTCACCACACTGTTTGTTTCCCTGATAGTCTGAATATTTGAAATAAAATCTCTAAGAGGGTCTGAAAAGTCGCTACAGGCGAGAAATCTTGGCTCCACTGGACTCTCCATTTTGTTTGTGCAAGTGTTGAGCTAATGGAATTTGAACACCTGACAATTAAAATGAATTAAGCCTATATTCAATGACACACAAGGTTAATAAGTGTCCCAGACACTTCATCTGAGAGCCATAGGTGCTGATTTTCATTGTCTCTGGGACAACTGGGCATCCTTACAGCCTTACAGTTAGGGTAGGTGACTGTTGGGGAAGGTAGCCGGAGACAGACAGATTTTAGAAGCATCCACCCTCACCCTTTAGGCTTCTCCTCCAAAGCCACTCCTCCAAAACACAGTTTTATGTGTCAGTTCATACAGGTAGGCTCAATAGACCATTGGCTGGGCTCATTACAGGCCAGTGACAGACACAGATACAGTATTTATTATTTATTTTAGTCAGAGCACTTGATTTATTGATTGCTATCGGGTTGTAAAGAGAACAAAAACGCTTCTGAAATATGTAACCTACCCTAGCTTTAATTATGAGTGCTGGTTAAAGGCGCACTGGCTAAGTCGGGCTTCAGTTGTCACTTCGGATGTGACCAAAATGGTCCAGATCAGATGCAGACTCTGCAGCTAAGCAGTATACCTGAACTCTGTTTTTTTTTACTCCTGCATGGATGAGTTCATTTAAATCAGATGGACTAAAGTTGTTGGGTCTAATATTTAGAATTGAAACTAGACTGATAAAGAAAGATCACAGCCCACAATAGTTAGTTTTTGCCTTAACAGCGGAGTGAGGGAGTGACTCAACTGCTGTGCCTCATGAACATCAGCGCAATATTCCACTTTTATCAAAATATGCAGAGAAAGGTCGGGATGGACGTGGACATCATGTCAATGGTACTGCAGTACTTTTTCCAATAAGAGGAGGGGGTCTGGCTTGATCTTAAATTTTAGTCATGGCGTTAACTAAGTTTGCGTGTATTTGGAATAAATTTAAATCTAGTATTATGATGTTATGGACTGAAATAATCACAACTGGATTGTGCAGGAACGTTTTCTCATTCCTTCTCTATCAGTTGAGGCAGCGCAGCTAACAGGACAAACTCACCTATAAAAGAAAACTCTGTGACTCTGTGTATGAGGGGCACCTTTACCTATGCCACCCATGCTGTTAAGCCTCTATGTGTGTGTGTGTGTGTGTGTGTGCTGCCAACAGCATGATGAGGTTCTTCTCCTCATGTTTTTTTAAAATAGTCATTTAGAGCTCTGAAAGCCTCTAAACAGACTCCTGCTGAGATTTTTAGCACTGCGATCAGAGCCAAATGTTTCATGTCAGGATCAAAGGTAGCATCTCTCCCCTGGAGCTTGTGTTGTGTTGTGCCGTGTGTGTGTGTGTGTGTGAGAGAGTGTGTGTGTGTGTGTGTGTGTGTGTGTGCATGACAAATTCACAGTGATTTGTTTTGGTGTTCTCACGCAGGTACTACATCAAGGAGTCTAAAGGCAGCAAGAGGTGGCTGCTGTTCTTAGAAGGTGAGGATGTACCCCGACACTGGACATACAACATATGGAGGTGAAACACAGCTCTGTGTGACCTGTTAACAAGCATGTGTATGTGGTGTGTGCGTGTGTGTGTGTTGTTCAGGTGGATGGTACTGTTTCAACAGGCAGACCTGTGCCAGCAGGTACGAGACGATGAGGAGACTGATGAGCTCCACCAAGTGGCCACAAACCAGAACAGGTAACAAGACACACGTTTCCTGCATTGTGTGCAGCATCATCGATAATCACACCATCACAAACACACACGTGTGTGTGAAAGTGTTTGTGCAGCGTTTTCTAAACCTCTGCACAACCCTTCAGAGCTTTCGCTCCCCCCCCCCCGAAGGGGAAAAAAAAAACTTCCCCTGAATGAACGAGATTCATAGTCGTGTTTGTGTTTCCTCTTTAGCTGAGTTTGCATTCATCTTCACAAGTCAAACTCTCTGGTTCTTTCCCTGCAGCCATCAGGGGACTCCTTGTTTGTTTATGACTCCCTCTCTTCACCGCCCTCTCAGTGTATACTTTACACCGGAGGCCGGTGCGGCAGCCGCAGCGCTCTTCAATGGATGCATGTAATTGCTGACCAAAGCAGGGAAAGTTAATGACTTATTGACCGCTAGGGAAAACACACACATACAGTAAACACACACCTCCAGCATACGTCAGAACACACAGCTATACGCCAAGATTAAACAAAAACAAACTTTTACTGAAGCTTTTTGATTCCACGATGAAGACGTTTGAAAGTTTGACCTTTCTCTCTCTGTTTCACAGGAACGGGAATTCTGTCCCCTCAACCGGAGGAAAACCCTCACTGGTGGAACGCCAACATGGTGTAAGAACCCGTCTCTCCTTCTCTTTATAAGTTAATGCACTCATGTGTTTTCCTGTTTCTCCTTTTTCTTGTTTTCTTGACCTAAACACTGGTTATTTATATGACTTTTGTGAAAATGTGATATTAGATTAAAGCGATATGTATAATATCTAACATCTGAGACATTTATAGGGTGTTAAAACCTACTTACTAAGCTTCACCTGGACCATCGACAAGAGTTAAATACTTCTATATACTTACAATAATTTAGCACTCTGGAAGAGACTATTTTTTTTTATAGAATGAATGCCTTTACTCTTAATACTTAAGGTTTTATTAATTCGTAGACTATTGAGTCTTAATTTAGATCAACAGTTCACTGGTTTAATGCCCTGCCTGTCATTTACATTGTCAAATTCCTCTTTAAAAAGATACATCGTATCAAGTGTGATATAACCACCACATCATCTATGAATGTTCCACACTCACTCAGATCAAATTTAAATAATTCATTGAAATAATAACTTTAAGGGATGCCGGCCCGTTCATTAGTGAGTATACACACATAGCGTACTTTTGCTACTTCTGCTGTTGTTTTTGCCACTCATCAACCTTTCACACATTTCATACACACAAAAAAACGATCATCAGTAGTTGACAACACTCTCGTTCTGATCCTGTTCTGTTCCAGCAGCTGCCTGTCATTGTTAGATAATGAAACTGACGCCCTCCAACAGCTCTCCGTCTTTGAACGCACACTTGTACTGTTTGTTTGTGTGCAGTCTACCGTCGCGTAGCCAGCTTGGCTTGTATTTGAACTCTCTTATCCGTCAGCTATCAGCAAACCGGCTCATATAAAAGCTGCTCTGCTTTCACACATTGCCGCTCTCTCTCTCTCTGTCTGTCTCTCTCTCTCCTGCAGGTTCATCCCGTACTGCTCCAGTGATGGCTGGAGCGGAGCCACACCGAAGACAGATCACAGTAAGACACGATAAATCACTTTGTGAGCTCGTAGATCTGGCCGAGGATATAAAAAGAAAGATTCATTGATGTACTAGCTATTTAAAGGTAGAGATGAGGAGCGAGTGAGTGAATAGTTTAGAGGTCACAGATACAGACATCTTTTGATCTGTGAGCTCATTGTCTCATTGAGTTTTTTTGTGCCTTCCGTTGGGTCTCATGTTTCATGACTTTGAGCTACAGCCCTACAAACCTACACACGTTATTTCATCCTTCAGATGAGAAAACCCGTTCAATCTCTCCATGAAATCAAGACCAATTATCTCTTTCTAAATGCTACAAAGAAGAGGTTGTGAGATTTAATTCTGTTTTTGAGCAGTTGTACGATGTAGAGTTAGTAGCTGAAGTGAGAAGTGCGTCATGCACGGCTCTAAAAACATTTTTGTCCTCAGGCGATTATGCTTTCATGGGCTCTCTGATCATAAAGGAGGTGGTCAACGAGCTGCTGACAAAAGGTCTGGACAACGCCAAAGTTCTGCTTCTGGCAGGAAGCAGGTCAGTTCAGCATATATATGTGTGTGTCGACTACTGTTTGTGTGTGTGTTTTACCAAAGATAGTCACTCAGTTGCACTCTTCCTGTCACCAGTGCGGGCGGTACAGGTGTCCTCCTGAACGTGGACCAGGTCGCAGAGCAGCTGGAGTCGCAGGGTCACCGAGGGGTGCAGGTCAGAGGCCTGGCTGACTCCGGATGGTTCCTGGACAACAAACAGTATAAATTCTCAGAGTGTCTGGATACCCTCAGCTGTGCCCCCACTGAAGCCATAAAGAGAGGCATCAGGTAGGATGGCTGACAAGACAGATGGATGATGGACTGACGCAGTAGTGAAGAGTACATGATGATGGTTTGCTGTTGTGCAGGTACTGGGGCAGTTTGGTGCCAGAGAGCTGCAGACAGGCTCACGTGGGAGAGGAGTGGAACTGTTTCTTTGGATATAAACTCTACCCGACGTTAAAAAGTGAGTGATGAAGCACCCCGAATTTAAAAAATGAAAGTGGTGTGTGTCATCTGTCCATCTGACCTGCTCTGGCATCCTCTCTTGTGTCCAGGCCCGGTGTTTGTGGTGCAGTGGCTGTTTGATGAGGCCCAACTGACGGCCGACAACATCCACCTGACCGGACAGCCCATCCATGAAGGCCAGTGGAGATACATACAGAACCTGGGACAGGAACTGAGGAACACGCTACGTGACGTACCGTAAGACAAACGCACACACACACACACACACACACACACACACACACACACACACACGAAAAGTAAAGTATAAAAGTGTTTTATTGGCTTCTGTGTTTTCAGGGCGATGTTTGCTCCGGCCTGTCTGTCACATGAACTCATTACTAGAACGTAAGTAAATTAAAAATCTTAACACAAGAATTTTTCTCCAATAACAACTTATTTGAACACATGACTCAACATGTCACATACAGACAGACAGATCAAAGTACTTAAGCACTTCAATGAAAGCATCCTGTAAATTCAACATTTGCATAAAAAGTTAGACCAGAGATACTCGACTTGATTTACCGGGGCAGAATAAGACAACTTTAAAGTTGTAATCTTCTTTTTTTCTTGCATTGCTACAAGGCGGGAATGCTGCACTGAATGTAGCATGTTTTGAAGGCACCTGGTATTAGCAATCTTGCACACAGCAAATGTAATTTGGCAAATTAACCACAGCGGTTTAGGATCAGTATGAGGTGGTAAAGGCAAGTTAATCTTCATTTTCATTGAGTTGCCTGTCATTATAGTCAAACCTTTCAACATTTGCTGTCCTCACTCAAATTTGCCAGGCAAATCTAGTTGCAGCAGCTCCGTGCAAGTCAGGTGTACATGACATCACAGATCACTGATAATGTGCAACTTCCCAATAATGCCCAGGAACATTATTGAACATGTAGCAAAACATAATCACCAGTGTGAATGAATTTATTATTATGTATTATTGTATCATTGTAAATTAGAAAACTGTCTGAGGGCCACCTGGCTCAAACTGAGTATCAGTTGACTGGAGATTTGAGAAACAGTGTTGGTGTTACATAGTTTGTCCACCAGAGAGCACTGACAACATTATTTTAAATTATAAATCATGACAGAGTTTTGCTGTACCTAACGCTTATGAGTGTCCATAATCATGTCAAACAGTACACAAAGAGTATATGCAAGTATACAAATTGTACACAACATATATATTATGTTCTTATAGATGTTTTGGGAGGTGAAGTTCTTGTTATAAAATCATAATATCATGATATCTGCTCATCCTGTGTTCCTCCTCCTCTGACTTACCATCTGTCCCTGCAGCTACTGGATGGACATTCAGGTGAAAGGCACCTCCCTGCCCAGAGCCCTGCACTGCTGGGACCGAAGCCTCCAGGACAACAACAACAACAACAACAAGAGCAACAGCAACAACGACCACCAAAAGCACAAGACCCCACCCACGAGGGGTTGCCCTCTACGTTTGATCGACAGCTGCCCGTGGCCTCACTGCAACCCCTCATGCCCGACTATTCGAGACCAGCTGACCGGACAGGAGATGAGCGTGATCCAGTTCCTGAAGCACATGGGCTTTGACGTGCAGAAGATGGCACAGCAACAGGGGATGGACCCCAGGACGCTACTGGGCATGCTCAATAACGGGAACTGAGTTGCCTTTTTCTTTAAAAGTGCAGCGATGTTGGAAGAACACGAACTCGAGTGAAAAAACTGTCCACTTCCAAACATCCAACAACAATCCGAACGACTCAAAAACTCTGCAGAGTTTGGAAGAGACTGTTGAGTCGAATACACAGTGTGTGTATATATACAGTGAATATGTACCGTACATTATGTGCAGTTGAGACTGTCATGGTGGTAGTCTACAATAGTTTTGATGGGAAAGCACTGGATTGAAAACAGCTCCCAGTTTGTTTGTTTTTGGGGATTTGGTGCTCTCTTCTGTCAACTAACGATTACGATCAGATCATATCACATCTATGGTGCTGCTGTTTCTACCCTCCACCAAATATGCTGCTTTTTCTCATTTTGGAAAAATAATAATTTAATGGGTAATATTTACTAATAAAAAGGTACAAAGATTAAGACTATTACTTGTTCTTCAGGCCACTTTAAAGTGCTTGTATATTTATTTTTCTACTGGAAATATCCTTTATGTCTTATAGTTACTGCAACAGTGTCTCCATACATTTAACTTTTTATTTGCATGTTTGTGGGGGGATAAAACTGTATGCTAACAGTACGAATTAAGTCTATATTGAGTTTGTACCATATATTTTCTTGTGCTGTAATAGTGCATACACACCTTACATGAGCACTAATAAAAACAAAAACAAAGTGATATGATAAAACATAATTTAATTATAAATGTATGACAATACAGTGGTAGTTAAAACCCTAAAACAAAAATTTCCAGTATTCATAATCACACCTGCGACATCCAACATTTATCAACAACATACATACTTATTTTAAAAACAAAAACTTGCATACATTTCTTGCACCAGAAACAAGAATAAAAACAATTTGTTCACAGTTGATGTGATATAAAAAAGTGCTTCTATGAGAGCTGAAAGAAATCTTGTTTACTGATCCTTAACCATCAGTTTTAAGATTTCTCTGATTATACAGTCTGTAACATTCAACTTCCTAAAGACTGAGTTCAGGCATTTCAACTATAAACAGCACTGTAAGAAAACTGACAGCTTTGTTTCACATGATGTTTCCCCTTGCTACAAAAACCATTAAAATCCACTGCAAATTAAAAATCTACCTAATCTACATGTAATTTGATCATATGTACAGTTGTCCTTCCTTGGCTATTATCACACTGATTTCTCCAGGCCTCAGTGCTCAGAGAATTGAGGAGACTTATCTACTGGAGACATCTCAACAGCCGGAGTCCTAGAGGAGAAATAAAACAACAAAGAGGAGGTCAGTGTCTTAATTTAGCTTCAGACAAAAACTGCACAAGAGCAGCAAAGACTGACCTGACTTGTGAGCCTTCGAGCGGGGGTTCGTTTTTGCTCATGGATGGACTGGAGGCGTGTGATCAGAAACTTCTTATCCTCTCCCTCCTGAACAGAGAGAAGCAAAGAGGGAGGTGAGCCAGATTAGTCAAATTCAGCCTGTTTTATAGTCATCTCTTTATAAATACACAGACTGAGAAACAGAGCTGTGAAGTGTTACATTTTCTATCTGCTCCTGGAGTAAGTTTATGATCTTCCTTTGACCGTCCACCACCTGATAGTGGAAGTAGATGACTATCCTGATGGAAAGAAAAGACAGAGTGCATCAGATTAATGTAACCAACACTGATCTCAATAATAATGCAGTATGATACTGTACTGTTATTTGCTTTATGACAGATACAGCACTATCCTGCCAAACTGTATGTGTGTGTGTGTGTGTGTGTGTTTGTGTGTACTCACAGGAAGATGCCTGCTCCCACAAACAGGAAAAAGGGATTTTCCACTAAGTAGGAGTGGGCCCTGGCCAGCAGGGACAAGTTGGGATTATCTTTTTCCAGTTCTTCCACCCAGCGCTTCCCCGCCTGGAACATCGTTTTGAGCTCGCGGAAGGGGCCGCATGTCGTGGAGGGCTTGATACTGATGACAGAAGACGTTTGTTGAGATTCACAGCACAGTCACACAAGGCTCTTCATTTATTTGACCCTTCTCTGAGGTGACATCTATCATGGCCATGTAGAAAACTTAATATGGACTAGCTGCTGCGTGTCGATTAAAATCTAATAACACCTCAGACACAGTTCTTGTAAACAGTTTAAACCCTTCATCTAAATCAGGTATCCATAGCAACATAGCTTGGCACTGTTAGCAGTTAACTCGCTACAAATGATAATTTGAGCACAACCTTTTCTCTGTGTTACATGGTCATGGTGTGGGGACATCATCCATTATTTTTAAATATCAGGAAACTTTTTCGTTTGTCTTACAAATGTGAACATTTTTTACATGTTTACAATGACATTGCTAACCTGTGTGTGTGTAAAGTACGCCTGTTTCTTAGTACTTAAAAAGGTGTCATGTAGCCTCTTTTTTTAAATATCAATAAGTAAATTATTATTCTGATTAGGATGGGTTAACACAAGACACGAAATTTGCTTCCCGGCAATGTTTTTTGTCAGTGTGTGTGTGTGTGTGTGTGTGTGTACCTCCACATGGTGTATGTGACACACACAGAAGCACCGAGGAAGGAGGGGAAGCAGAGGAGGGTGATGAAGATGGTGGTCATCTGGCTGACTCTGTACGGCTTCCTGGGAGCCTGACAGTTCATCATCACGCTGCTCTGTGGGGGGAACAAACAAGGGCCAGGGTCAAAGGTCACTGCTTCCATCACAACTGTCAGGAGACAGAAATCTGATAACACCAGGGGTCTGCTGAGCTTTTGCTATCAAACTACTGTTTCTAAAGGTCACAAATGTACTTTAATGCTCAAGACATCAGAGCTTCAATGATTGTTAGAACAAATATAATAACTAGTGAACCAGTATTCACATACTGTATGATACTGACATAGATCCAGGGTCAAAGGGTGCCAAAAAGCTGAAGCCATCTATTAGGCTGAGGGTTTCTAAAGGCACGCCATTACAGAGAATAATTTCAAGAATAATGTTAAAACAGAACATGGGGAATCAAAGGATAACTTGTTATAAAATGAACTGTTGTGTCAGTTTAAGCTTCATTTTGAGCATTTCAATCGGATAATTTTCCATTTAATCACCTTCTTGATGTAGAAGAGCAGCAAGAGTTTAAGAATCTGCACTGCAGGCAGCAGAGGAGTGAAGAGAACACCCAACCTGAAACACACAAAGTTCACTGTCATTACCCAAAAGCACTGACTTAACATAACTGTGTGCATCAGTACAGTAAGTACTGTACCAGGCCAACGTCTGCCCATAGATGAGTTCAAGGACGTTCCTGGCGATATCAAACACTGGCTTCCTCCTTCTCTTCAGCACCCTCTCAGAGAACAACCTGCAGGCAAATAACAATATATGCTCACAATGTTTTAAGTGTGACAATGAATTTAAAAACTACAAGAAAGAAAGAAAAGGCGGCTTTTCATGAATGACCAACCTCCAAAGAAGCTCTCCAAACAAGGTGTCCAGCAGAGTGAAGATGAATTCCACAAGAAGGAAACGATACAGCTCCTGTCCAACAAAACTCTCCCAGCACTGGAGGCGATGTTTACAAAACAGAATACATAGACAGCTATTTAACAAATATCAACCTGACCAACATTAACTCATTAGTTCTGGTAGTGTGAAAGTGATAATGAGTTCTCGTCATTTATGTTACCGTCAGTCCAATACTTCCAGGGTCAGCAGCCACCCGACGCAGCCAGTGGTTGCACAGGACTCCAAGTACGCTTACTTTTAACATCAAGTTTCTAGAAACAAGACAGCGAACAACCAAAACCATCAGTTCTGCATGTTCTTTAACTCTGACATCTGTAAACTTGCTACGTCCAGTCCAGAGAGCAGAGCTCGTACCTGCCAATGGCAACATAAGTGCACACAGACGGCGAGTCATAGTCCTCCATCCAGGCTGCAAGGTTGAACAGGCCGGGAAGCAGTAGGTTGATGAGGGACACCAGAACAGGGAGAGCCAGCAGCCTGGCCTCATTCAACAAAGTTGTTGTCTGTTGAGGAGAGAGAATGAGAAGTAGATGATGCTCTTTAACGTGACTGCTGATTGGTTGATCAGCAGTTTGTTATCACTGGAGCACTTTGGAGCATGAAAACCACCCCGCTTACCTGGTGCATGTAAACCGAGAAGTAGTAAATACCAAGCACACAGCCAATGGTGCTTCCTATGCAGATGACCCATGCCAGTCCATGAATCATCAGTCTCCACAGCTTCTGGCACGCAGTGTTGTTGACATTTTTATGATTCACCTCTGCTAGGAGCTCCTGGAGAGGGAGAGAGAGATAATTTGAAGAAAAGGAAATCAGAGAGATAGGGAGGGAAAACAACGTATTGGATCATCACATTCCTGTCCGACAATTATGTGACAAACAAGGAGACACAAAGAGGGAGTGTGTGTTTTTGTCAAGTCAAGTGTGTGTGTGATTACATGTACCTTGAGCTGCGTGCAGATATTCTCCGACATGAGTTTGACAGAGGTTTTCTTAATGACCTTGAAGTCCCAGGAACAGAAGACCTTTATGGCCAAAATACTGTGAGACTTGTCGATTCGGAAGCTCTGACCGAACGACTTTGACATGCTGTTGAGGAAATTTGACATTAACATGCTTTGTGAGATATTATTACATTTAAAACCAGTTATGTTGGTATACTTTGTGTTTAGACAGACACTGTACCTGTACACAAGTATGATACACGTGATGAAGAAAGCGACTCCTATCGTGAAGAAGTACGCAAGCGGCAGGTTGTAAGATGCGCAGTCCATACTGGTTCCATTGGACACGGAGACGTTATGCACTCCAACATCATCCCTGCAGCTCTGCAGTGTGTAGTTAGAGTAGTATCCATAATACATCACTGTGTCTGAGAAATAGCCCTGAAACAAAAGGAGACAGAGAAAGAGGTTTGGGTTTGGGTCAAAACTTACAAAGAGACTTAACAAATGTCTTAAAAAGACATAAAAAAATTCTGTATAATTTTTTTTTTTTCCGTAGAATTAACTGGCTAACAATTCTTGAAAATAAATCTACCCCTTCACCCTCACTGACAAATCCAGAATCTGTGAATATGCAAATATTTTTAGTTCAACTTCAGTCCATTCTCAGTGTATGTAATAGAAGTTTAAAGTTTCCACATCACACAAGCAGCATATTGAATCATAAATGGTTTCCAAACTTGCTGTGATGTCACAAAATCGAGCTTGTTTACACACGTCTTAAATTCAGAAGGTGAGCACAGAGACAATTTGAAGACAGTCTACTCAGTAAAGCTTAAATATCCAAGTGTGGTAACAAATTGCAAAATATTGTATTATATCGTGGGATTTTAATTCTAGCTGTTGACCGCACCAGTCTACAACTTCTCAACACATGAACGATAGTATGAAGTATGAGGATGAGCCTCATAGTGTCTAAGAGGTGTTGCAATAATACCACAGCACACAGCTTACCGCTCCGGTGAGGAGCTCCAGTCCAGAGAAGGAGGGTCGCTTCGGAGCCAGCACTGGAGGGTGCACTGCCTGAGGCAACACCAGGAACGCACCCGTCACCAGGAACAGGAAGACATTGAAGAAGAGCAGGGTCTTCAGGAACAGAAAGTATGAGAGGACTCCTGTGCCGAAACGCCCGCTCACTCTCTTGAGTGCTACTTGCCACAGCTGGAGGGAGTGCACGAAGGAAAGCCAGCTGTACCAACTCTGTCTGAAAGCCTAGAGGGGGACAAAACGTGAGAGGGAAAATCACTTCAATATGAGAATTACTTTCATATCAAATGATATATTATTATTTAAGAAAAAAGAAATAGTGAAACAGAAACTACTAATAAAATAGAGCAAAGTGCGTCATGTGTGTTTGTCATTTACCTTTTGTGAGTCTGAAATATGTGACTCACTCACAACTGCAAAAGCTTGCGCAACAGAGCGATCACATTGGCTTGATAACAGCAACTACTTCCTATACTACCCACTGATACGTGAATAGAAGAAATGTGGTGTGGTTTATGTGTTTATCATTTGAAAGAACTGATATTAATTTACATGTGTTTAAGAGCTCACTGCTCACCTCAACATCTCGACATTTCATTAACAATATCTTAAAACAGGAACAACCATGAAGACAATGTCTAGACAGATGATGTCATGATTTTTATAAGATTTGTAGCACAAACCGAAACTGTCCCTGTGTTTCTGCTGTGTGCATTATGTACTTTGTTACTGTGCCTGCAGGCTGTAAGCATGATTCATGATGAATGATTCATGAGTTGCCATTGTGTTTTCCATGATATCACAACCTCAGTGACACTGATGAGGATGACCCAGGTAAAGGTAATTATTGTAGTCTTCCTGCTTAACATTTAGTGGCGAACCGCTCAGTCTCAACTTTTAAGCCAACATGAACAAGAAGTGCTCAAAAATTTGAATGATAACTGGGCAAACTCCACCTGCTGATGGAGATCAATCAAAAAGCAGAACAGATACTAAATGAACCATGTGGTGTGAACGTTTTGGCACCTGCTGTTTCCAAAGCCAAGACTGGCCTTTTAATCTGTAACTGTAAATTGTCTCACTGATTTATAAATAAATGATGATGTAAAATGGGAAAAAAATTCAGGACATAGAAGACAGAAAGATGTTTCCGATTGTGTGAGTGACTTACAATGATGATGTAATATTTTAATCTACTGCAACAGGGGATCTTACTCCCAGAAAATGTGGGTTTCTCCTTTCGTAGCGCTAACCTCCTGTAGACAGAGAGACAAAGAGAGACGTCCAGACTCATATAAATAAAACACAGCTAGTCTAAAGAGTAATAATGAGAACAGGGAGCACATCTACCTGAGTTCGCTCTTCTCAGCCACGCTGAGCGGCATTGCTCGGAGCATCCTGACTCTGTCGCTCGCTGACAGGTTCTGCAGGTTGTTCACCAAACGTTCCCTCTTGCTCACTGCAACACACAGCGTAGCTTACATTATAAACTTGTCAAATACAGATGTGGTTTTATTGTAGTCCCATCAGCGCTCGTCGTTCTCCTCACCCTCTGTGCCATCTGCCTCTGTACTGTCCACCTCCATGCCGTAGCCTCGTATGCTCGGCCTGGCAGAGTGAGAGAAGTCTCGGATGGAGGGTCTGCTCTGCCTGCGTCTCCGAAGCTGCATGGTCCTGTTGTAGTACTGAGAGATGATGGCTCCCCTGCTGCGACCTGACAGAGTAAGAGGATCAGACTGTTTAGAGATCGGATCAGCGACATTTACTCCCTCTAAAGCGCTCCGTCAACAACTTCTTGTTGCAATCAAAGGCAACAGTTTCAGGATTTGTCTTCGCTATCTCTATGTTTTGCATAGTTTTAAGTGAAACAACCATCCCTTGATAAAAATGCCTGAATATAAGTACTCAAAGATAAACAGTTATCTTCCGCTTTAAGTTTCCTATTTTCAGACGGCAAACCTGACCTGCCAGACGCTGATAGGAAGATGACAGACAGATTGCTTCCCCATGAAACTCCGCTCAACTGAAACATCCGTTCAGAGAACAACATGTGCAGTGTGGCACCCCTGCACCCAGTGTGTTCAGCCCATGCTAGTGCCTTACTTTGTATGTAAGTATGGTACTATAGGGGTACTTAAGTATCAATACAGTGCATCTGGTGCTTGTGCATAATTGTTTATTGCAGTTCCAATGATATTGCTATGACCATATCTAATAAATTAAAACATAAACACGATCTCTCTGTATGTATTTTCACCAGCATTCGGCAGGACTCACCAATGGTGCGACTGGGCATGGAGGACAGGACCTTCAAGGTGGCCGAGGACCAACGTTCACCTATGAGGGGGTCTCCCTGTCTTTCACCATCATACCATTCCACGTCCCTTCGCCCCGGCCTTTTTCCCCTAAACTCATGTCCAGGGCTGGACAGGTAGGGAACATCGTCTGTGAAATTAAAAGACAACAAAACACAGACAGATAAAATTAAATATGACACTCATTAAACTCAATTAAAAAAAAAAAAAAACAGTTCATTTTATTTAGCTAAAACAGCCTTTGAGACCAGAAAATAACATTTAAACTATTTAACAACGTGAAACAACACAACAAGGTCCCATATATCTAGACTTACATCACAATATCAATATAATATTGACATAGTACCTAGCTCTTGTACAAATTCAACTCTCCACATGCAGACATGCATCTAATGTGCTCTCAAACACACCTTGACCCTCCTCCTCTTCCAGGTCTCTCTGCAGCTGCTGCAGCTCGAAGGCATCGGGCAGTCCATCATTCTGGCTCTGCTCTGCTATCAGCTGGTTGAACGAGTCATGAACAACTTCCTCGTCCACTGGGCTCCTGACAGAGGGGTGCATGGACATTAAGAACAAATACAAACAAGGAAAAGAGGGCGGTACAGGCTTACAAACACGGGTTAGATCCAAAGATACAGATCCAGAATGCTCTCAGGACTACAGATCAAACACAATGACCTACTGACTCAGTAGCCAGTACTCTCATGGGGGGAAACTGCAACCAAACAGCCCAGGGATAGCCTGTGAAGTCATTTCCATTCATTTGTGACCAGTACAGCCCAGAATGCTTTCAGTGTGACTTCCTGTGTTATCTAGATGTGCTGTAAGTCAAGGCCAACTGGACGCGGTGCTGTCTTAAAGCAAGAAGATACAGCAGGTCCAGTTCCTAATGACTTAGTACAGACACAGATAGGACAAGAAGAGGGCCACACAGAGGACTGGAAACAGTCACTCTGACAGAGTATAAACACACGCATTCACCCTTTCAACCAAACAATATGAGCCTTTTTATGTGAGGACAATGAAGCAGAGGTTAGCAGGTGGTCACATGGTATAAACACAAACATAAATGAAAGCCCCGGGACACAATGTACATCATGATCTGCCTTCCCGTTTAGCATTTAACGAGACATCATAGAGTATCACTAATTCTGTCATCTCAGTTCCTTATTTTCTTCCCTCCTCACAGCCTTCGTGTTAAGTCGCTCTAGGCACTCGGCTTGAAACAGAAACACAGAAACCAACAGAAGGAACGTGAAAAGACAGAGAGGACTACTGTAACACTCACTCCAGGCCAGCTTCCATGAGAGGGTGGCTCAGGTCAAAGTTAACATTTCGAGCCATTCTTCTTCTTCTTCTTCTTCTTCTTCTCCTGCGACGGTCTCGATCTGTCTGGCCGTCGGTCTCTCTGTCGACTAATCGCAGAGGGATCACACCCTCACCTGCTCAGACCTGCACTCCACTCCCACCATGGTGTTTATTCCTGTACCTGCAGAGAGGGGAGGGGAAACAGAAGGAGGAGGGGAAATAGAAGGGGGAGGCGGAGAAGTGGGAAGTGAGTAAAAAGGAGAAATGCCAGCAGACTGTCTTGGAATTTGAACTCTCTCGACATGTTACTGCTTGTCCTGTGGACCTGAACTGCACAGTGAAAAAATAAACCTCGAGCACTGGATACATGATATCTGACTATGGCACTTTCAGCCTGAGGTCACATTTACACCTTGTATTAATATGTGATCTGTGATACAAGTGACACCTTCGAATGTTGCTGTCTGAAATTCAATGCCTCCATCTTTGCACGCTGTCAACATTCACTATCTTTCACAATCAGTGCCAAGTCATGAAGGATTGTGTCATTTTGTCCAGACTCATGAGAGTGCCATTGTGACCCTGCTTATGATCAGGACTGTGGTCAGATGACACAGAGTCACCAGTCAAATTAATATTCATGGGCTGAGACAGAATGCTGCATTGTCAGTGTGTCATACGGGAGGTTTGGAGGAAGTACATTGGTTCCTATGTGTTCAAAAAATCTGTCCTCGGTTATGTGAAACAACTGCATATAAACTCTCATCAAAGACCCAGAGAGGACACATCCTGTTGCTTCAAAACACGATCACAGAAGTCATAAAACAAATTTATAGAAGTGTTTGGGATTTCAAGGAAATTGAATCCAGATTTTCATTAGAGACTCATAAAACCTCTTTAGGAGATTTATCTAAGCCTGCCTCGATAAAGCAGAGCAGAGCAGAGACTCCGGATGAATAAAACACAATCAACAACTATAAATGCTGCTTTATGATTGCTCTTCACATCATCGTGGGCCATAAAAAAAACAAAACAGCTCAACATACCTCACACTTATGGGGCCGCTGCTCAGTTAAGAGGATATAATGGGACATTAAACAGATGGATTTGTGTCATGTCTGTTTATACTTTTGCAGCTCTGTTGTGTTCAGGAAGCCAGTGTGGGCAATGATGAATATCAATGAGCAGGGGAGGATTTTCACAAGATTTCAAGGTTCGAGGCTGACTTAGGGTGAGAGGCGGGATACACCCTGGACAAGTCACCATCACACACATGCTCACACACACAAAATCTATGCGTGTTGCTAACCTGACAACTTTCTCACTAGATTTAGTGATTTTCAGACCCTCTTAGCAACTTTATCTCTAAGAAGCAACACATGAAACAACTTATTCAGATCACAAGGGAAAAGGTGAGAAACATATGAACTTGTAATTCATCACAGTCCACAGCTGTTCTGCCAACAGCTCCAGGGTCTCTCCCTCTCCTCAGGCAGTCAGTAGGTGTGGAGTGTGTTTGACCTTCTCTCCAGGATCTCTGGATTAGGGCGTTCCTATAGCTTGTAAATATGTTAACAGATCATTGAATCTGTTTGTAGATTTTACTTCAAATATACAACGTCCCTGTGGTGAGTTTGAGATTATTTGGCTAAATAATAATAATATTCAAAGTGTGTGTATTTCCATTTCCATCAGAAACAGGTTTGCAGTTTGCAGTGATGCATTTATTGATCAAACAGTAGGAAATAAACAAGAACTTGGGGTGTCGATTAGCTCAGTTAGTAGAGCATCCGCCCCATGTACGAAGGCTGAGCAGCGGCCCGGGGTTCGAATCCGACCTGCGGCCCTTTGCTGCATGTCGTTCCCTATCTCTCTCTCCCCACATTCCTGTCACTCTTCAGCTGTCTCTGTCAAAAATTAAGCTTGAAAAAGGCCAAAAAAATATCTTTAAGAAATAAACAAGAACTAGTAACTCAGCCGATGACAAAAAGAGTAATAGAAACTGATTGTGGTCAAACACCTGCGAGTTAAAGTAGAATTTGGGGCTGGCGTTGACTAGCAGCTTTTCTGAAAAATAGCCCTAAAAGTTCACTGTGAGAACAGTTCAGGCTGCATTAAACGTCAGATCCACTTCCTGTTTACGTGTACCCACAGCAGAAGCACTAGTTTCCAAATCGTGATGTGCCTCCTGGGGCTTTGTATGTATGTTCCTGTGAAAACATCTAAGGGTTTAAGGGGTATTTCCCCTGCTTGTAGCGTACCTACTGATCTCAAAGACATCCAGTAATTAAGCCAAACCAGGCTAAGCTCACCTTTGAACAAACCCTCAAACTGCACACAGACCTAAGAGGTAAGGAAGAGTTTGTCTCATTCTTAAACTGACTTAAACTATTGCTTTTACCAAGCTGGGTAGTTCAGTTCCCAGTAAAAGGCTCCTGCACCAGCAACACTCACTCTGCACTCCACCACAAAGAATGAAACCATCGTCAACCACATTACATATGCAAGCCGTTGGTTGTGTCTGTCTAATGTGAGTGCCCACTTTAATGTGCAAGTATTTTAGATGCAACGGCCTTTTACTGAGGGTGGAGGTGATCCTGGTTGAGATCTTGAGTGAATATGATGTAAGCTGCATGTATGAAGCAGGGTGCAGCCCTGAATATCAGCCAACACGCTGACTGAATGGCTCAAAAATGTTACTCTACCACAATTAACCTAAATCCTTCTTCGGAGCTTATTCTTTTCATGCCCTGTTTCAGCAATCCACCACACATCTGCTTCTTCTCTCTCAAACATACTCTTTTCATTAGCCAAAGTTTCCAGGATCATGTTACACTTTCCTTAAAAAAAAAAAAAAATCCCCTTCCTTTTCCATATATTTGTTGAGCTGATCTCTTTTCGATTTCAAATCTTTCTTCAAGTTTCTTATTTCCGCAGGGCACAGCAGCAAACACAATAGCCTTTACACATCACTGCATTGCTGGCGTGGCCGATCATTCTCCAACACGAGCGTTTAGCCCCATAGTGACCGCTTTGTGTCTTATTTTAATGTGTGTATATGTGATTACAAATACTGAAGCTGTCCTCTGAGACAGTAGAGCCAGAGCAGGATATTGAGGGGGTGGGATAAACATGCAGCACAGCCTGACAGGAGGTCATAGTGGAGCTGCGCTACTGCCAAATAAAATAGGCTGGGAAAACAAAGAAAAACCAAACAGAAGACACCAGAGTGGTTTAATGTGAGTTTAAGTTGGGTTGTAAGTTAATTAGAGAACATTGTCCCATCAAAAAAAGGGAAATAAAGCAGGACAAGATGTGCACTAGAGATACGGCACTGCCTAAAATTGCATAAACAGGTACACATCTCCAGCTAAAAGCAAACAGCATTTATCAGCTGACATGAGGGTGAGGCATAGGGGAAGGGAGGGGTGTAAAGTAATCTGTCCACGGTGACAGCTTTCAACAACTGCATGACAATCAGTTCCCAGAGTGCTGAGAAAAAACACAATCGAGGGAGCAGAGAGGCACAAAGCTAGAGTAAAACAACATGGCAGCTTGTATTTTAATACCCTTATGTTATGAGTTAGGCATCAGAGTTTGCCTCAGGAGAGGAGAGGAGGAGACAGACGTGCAATTCAGGCTTTAGTGCAGAGGAAGAAAAGGGTTGTAAATTGTTTATCGAGCAAGGTAGATATTAAAAACACAAGAACAACAGGAGAAGCAGGCACCAGTAACAGGCTACTAGGAGATGAGGGCAGACAAAAGAGAAAATGTCAAGCAATTCACACACTCTGCTGTCTCTAACACAGTCAGGCATGCATGCACACACACAATTACACTGTTATAGCACTCCAAAGCCCATAATACTGCATGCCTGCCCGCCTTCATTCAGAAAAAACCCAACCAAATTATAGGTTCAAAGCTGGCTACATGACAGAAACTGGAAACCTCTGTGCTAAAACAAAGATGTGGCAAAATGCTCGTATACCAAGTGAGAAAGCACAGGAAAATGAGTCCATCAAACCAGCCTCAAGTTGCACAATACACGCCAAAAGCCTGAGATTGTGTATCTGTAACTACTTATACAGGCTTCCTGCTGAACAAGCTCACCTATAAAACGACAGAGTATAAAGTTTATTTCTTTTAAACACACTGACCTCTCCTGTGTTGTTGTCTGCTGTCGAATAGCTCACACGGTAACAGACGACCAACGGCAGTCTGCTGCGGGCTTATCAACCTGTCAATGATTTTTATGAAGTTGATACATTGTACTTTAGAGGTGACAACAAATCTGAGGTTTTATGAATCGACTGGCAGCTAAATGAAACTAAATTACATCTTAAAAAGTGGACAAACACTGACAAACAAATGCCCACTTACCCGATCACAAACTTGAAAAACCAGTTGTGTCTGTGCTCGCGACTATGTCAGTCAAAATAGTCTGCACGCGCAACCGGACAGCCGATGAGGATGAAACCATTTTCTCAGAGGGGTGTGGGTTTCTACTTTTTCAACATGAAACGCTAAAACTGAGAGCTAAATCTACAGTAATGTAAAAAGTTCTCAGTTACTGTGTCGAACCTTGTCTTGCTTTACCATACACTGAATCCATAGGCACGACCCCCTACTGATATCGAGGTAACCTAAATTTGAACCCTGCGCAGTTGCCACTCTTGGTCCAGTCCTATTCAAGCTTGAACCCCTTCTACCGGTGTTTGTCCTGAAACAACGCTGCACAAAGGTACGCTAAATGTGCTCATCGGGACAGTCTGCGAGTTATTTAAAGACACAGTGTCAGATTTAATGGGCTTTATGTACAGGATATGGCAGAATTAATTATAATATGCACAGCCATGTTTTATTAGTAAAAAAAACAAACAAAAAAAAAACACCTGAAAATAAGAATAACTATGTTTTGATCACAGCGAGCCTTCAGAATCAGGATTATTGCCAAGTAAAGTATAAAAATTAGAATGAAAAGAGCTGTACACAAGTGTGCAGAATATTTTAAATGTGCAGATATTAATCAAAACGAGGTAGTCCAAAATATGTTAAATAAAGGCTGAGCGTTAATGTAATGTAGAGAGTCTGTAGATACTACGTTAATGTGACGTGAAGGGTGTCACCAGGAAGCACCAGTGTTTAAATCCTCCACACTGGTCCTTTAAGTGACGTATAAATGGTTACACAGAAAGCCAAAGCAAAACTTTGCATAACAAATTGCATAACACATCTGTTCAAAGAAAAATGGTGAAGCCTATAAACGTAATACAAATATACAAAAAGTATTACCTGTGTGATTTACTGTCAGGCTGCCTGCCTCATACTCTTACAAATTAATTTTACTTTACTGACAAGTAAAAGACCATAACTAAATGGGCTTTTTTTTTTTTAAAGTCATTATTGAGGACATTTTGCTGCCAGTGTTGACACTGTATGGATAATTCTCCATAGGCCTTTTTTTACAGCCAACAGTGTGACATGACACTATGAAAAGCACAAATGTAAATAATAAAATGAAAGTTTCAGGGTCCTGGTTTTATGCATGTTAGCTCACTGTCACTCTGTCATGTCTTATTGAAGTACTTGCGCTATTAGTAACAAGTGCTGTCCTGAAAAAAGCCTATACCATCCATAACTCATCTGTTATCTACATATTCACATTCATGGTTCACTTGCTTAATTATTGATATATATATATATTTTTTTTTACATTTGAAGTCAACCTCGATGTGTATTTGTTGCGGGTAACAGCAGTGTAACAAGTTTGTCTAATCCAAACATAGAAAATGAACACATTAATTTTTCAACATGTCCAAACAGGAGCATTGGCTAGAAACGGTGCACAATATGTCTGAACCTGTACTTATGTGAAATTTCCAATGCAGGCCTTTTGCTTGTAGTGGAGTATTTTCCTTGAGATGTTGCTAAAGATTAAATAAAAACTGCTCGGGATGGTGTAAGCAGGTATAAAGATAATTTTTTATCTTAACAGCATCCCTGTTTCCAAATAACAGGGATGCTGTCTATGTGTTCATGTTTCCATTTAAATGAAAATGATCTGTAAGTTTTCAAAGTCTCAGTAAAAATGAAACCAAGCATTGAGAAACAGCACATAAGAAACAACTCCGCTGCTCATGTTTCTTTGTAAAGGGCACTAACTGGAAGCCACAAATGTCTTTGTGGTGTAAGCAAGTGGGAGGAAAGAGCCTTTATGCTACATCATCTCAATGTCAGTTTCCAAGTAACACTGCCCTGTGCATCTTATCTGAAGTCTGACTATCAGGACTCAGTAAAAAATTATGATGATCACATATGTGTTCACTTAATTATTCAACTTAGTTAAAGCTTTGATTGACTTTTAGATGTGACTTTGCTTTACACACTTTAAACTGATGCTTGATAATGGTGGCAACTTCTATTCAATATTCAAATGTTCAAGTATTTGAAAATCAATCCCAAACAGCACTAAAAAAACAGTGAATTTTTATTTCTTAACCTAACTCATCTAATAAAGGCCGTCAACATTTTCTTCTCTCTACTTCTCTTAAAGTATTTCCAGCCCAGTGTGGGCGTTTCTTGTTATGTTATATGTAGCAACTAATGAAACACATGTTTCTGCTTCCTGTCATGTGATTTCCTGTGAGTTGTCAAACTTGGTTACACTCAAGTCTGTGTGTGGACAGACTTTACATCTGCTCCACCTGCTAGTATGTGAGCCGCACCAACAGGACTTTGAAGACCAACACTTACTCCAGATCAGCAGCTCAGGAGTCCTCGCTTCAGTGTGATTGTGAGGTGAAAGGAGGCTATTTTGATACAGATTGCGGAAGTAACTTTTTCAGAACATTAAGTTGCAGTGTTAGTGAAGATTTTTGCTGATTTGTGTTTTATATGAAGCGAGAACATTGGTGTTTGGTCTTTTGTTATTAAAGAGGAAGTGCTAAGAGAAAACATGGAGGATAATCCTGTCACCTTCATGAGGCTCCTGTCAGGTAACAGAAAAATAACCGAAATATGGCTGTGCATTTGCTCTTTATGTGTGAGTGTGTGAGAGAGAGAGAGGAAATCTTGCTTGTGTCCGCATTTATTGTATGTGTGAACTTCTGTGTTGTTTTACTGTTTCTTTTCTGCAAATAAGGAGCCATGATTTTGTGAGAAGGAGAGACTTCTTCGGGTCTGCAACACTTTTTTGTGCCCTCACTTCCAAAACTACATGCAAACGTACTCGTACTGTAGAATGGATAACCAGACCAGATGATAGATAGATAGATAGATAGATAGATAGATAGATAGATAGATAGATAGATAGATAGATAGATAGATAGATAGATAGATAGATAGATAGATAGATAGATAGATAGATAGATAGATAGATAGATAGATAGATAGATACTTTATTGATCCCAAAGGAAATTCAAGCATCCAGTATCTATCTGATACTGGTTAACGTAACCTCCACACAGAAAAGGGCCGGAACCCGATCGTTGTGCTTTAAAGCAACAGTGCTAAATGTCATACAAATATTCCATGTAGGGTTAGACAAAACCACAAAAGGAAACATAACTCTCTCTATCCAGATGTCAACAAACATAGTTTATTAGATATAAACTAAACATATCAAACCTGCAGAAGCTAAATTTATTGCTTAATCGATAAAACGACAGCAAAATTAATTGGCAACTACGTTGAAAATACTTGTTTTTTTACAAGTACAAATGCCAAATATGCTTAAAAATACTTTACTGTTTGTGTTTGTGTAACTTCAGGACCACATTGCACTGTAAATTACACATACATGTCATTCTCACCACAGATGAAAGCACCCAATCCACCCTGTCGTCAGACTCCTGTGAGTACTACCAGACAGAGATATTTGATCAGCTGCCCAGTATCCAGGCCAGCCGGCCTGAGCAGAGCACACAGGGTCTTTGCAATGTCAACCAGGGTGGCCCAGAGCCAGGGGAGAGCATCAGCCATGGCCACCTGTCCAGAGGAGCCAAAGACAAGGCATCTACACAGCCGCTCAAGAACATGGTCATGTGTATTCAGGGGAAGAGGACTGCCGGGTAATAGAGCCTAGTACACACAAATCTACTTCTTTTAATTCTGCATGCTTACTGTGACATTCTAGTGGAAAAGCTCAGGGCTGGCACATAATTTAGCATAATATAAACCTGATCTTTACTGATCCTTATTTATACCTGCATCCCAGTTTAATCCCAATCTTTTTTGGGGTATGTAACCTCATAAAATGAAGCTTTGTCCACACTGCAGCACCATGTTTAGTTCCCTATTAGTGGTGCCCTGATTTTTTTAGGGTTCTGAAGATGTGAAACTATCTCATAATTCATGTGCAAAAAGCAAAGATTAGACAAAAGTTCGAAAAAATAAATATTTTGGAGTGGCAGAAATGTGTTTCTTCTGTTTTCCTATCTTGTTTGTGACCCCTTATCTATTGATCCCATTGAGTGGAGCTTCCCTACTTACAGACTGGGAACCACTGCCTGAAAACACCTAATATTATAAAGAGTATGGTCTAGACTTGCTCTATATGGAAAGTGTCATGAGATAGCCTTTGTTATGATTTGGTACTATATAAATAAATTGTATTATATAAATAAAACAAATTAAATTGAATTGAATACAAAAAATGTATAGTATATTAGTAGTAGTATAGTATATATATTTTTGTTGATAGGCACATTAAACTCTCAGCACAGCACTGTCATCATGTTGTGCTTCAAGCACTTGAGAACAGAAAATAAAAAAAATCTGCTACACAGCAGAGGTTAAAATATCCTGTGTTTTAATTTCTAGTTTGGGACACAGTCCAACACTGGGTCTTACAAATCCCATAAGGCACGTCAGTTGCACCACTGTAATGTCATCAGGCTGATTTTCTCAGACTTTAGAAAGTTCCTCCAGAGCCACATACTACGGTTTCCACAGACTGAGTACTACGTTTGTAAAATCAGCAGTGTGCCCGTTAAAATACATCTCTTTAAAAATGAGTCAGTCATTGTTGTCCAGCTTTTAAAATGTTGCCTCGTCTCTGTGTTGTGATTTACTGATCAAATATTGTTGATGAGGTGTTTTCACACTTAGGGTCAGCAGGGTTTAACATGTTTATTAATTTAATGTCATATTTACGCTGCTAACAGGGAGAGGAGGAAGATGCAAATCAGCAATATTGGTTTTTGGGAGTCCTGGAGGCAGAGCCAGAGCATCAACAGGAAGAGAGTTTGGGTGCAGATGCGAGGAACTCTATCTAGTTTGTTGCCATGGCAGCACACTCTCCATGCCATCGAAGGTAAGGAAGGCATAAAGTGCATTATAAGGACTTGATTCCAGTTGATTGTTGCTGACCTGACCCAAACAGAATAAAAATCCTGACCTTCACTGATCTGTTCCAGGCAAGTTCGGAGTTGGAGTGAAGGCTTACTTTGTGTTCCTCAGATATCTGGTTTACTTGAACCTACTCCACTGCGCTCTTACCTGGGGCTTCATTCTCGGGCCTACAACGTTCTATGGCAGGAGCAACGGCAGTGGTGAGTCAGCTATAATGACAGATTATAGTAAAATGAACCACAACTTGAAGTAGACTGCTGCAGAAACAGTGCTGTGTTGTTCTCTGTGATTTTATAGAACCTTTGAAGTTTGGAGGCAATGACTCAGTTTTGGATTTCTTCCTGGGATCGGTAAGGGTTTGTTTGCTTAGATATGTGTGTGTACTGTATGTTTTATATGTGTTTTTGAGGTACTCTCTGTCCTCCTCTCTGCAGGGCTATCTTGATCGTTCTCCGGTCTTCATTGGTTTTTATACTCGTGGTTCCCTGAATTTGCCATGCTTGAATACACCTCTGCTGTACCTGGCTGGAATCCTCACCATCATCCTCCTCAGTCTCATCATGATGGTCCGTAGGTCAGTTAAGGCACAACCAGTGGTGTAGTGGTTGAACAAGCTTAAACATACAAGAGTATGTCATTATGTCACTGTTTATAACACAGGGCATTTATCCTTTCCTGGACTTTAAAAAACCCCCAGGTGAGGCATAAATTGAGAGTTAACCAACTTCTTCAGGCACCACTGGATACATCTGCAGAAGAAAGAAAGTTTCAATAAGCATTTTACTTGTATTAAACCTTCTCATCTGTAAACTTCTCTGGTAGAACGATAGTTGGCTACAAGCACACCTGGATGCTCGGGAAGCGTTACAGCGTGAATATGAGCTATAAGATCTTCTGTGGTTGGGACTTTACCATCCAGGATCCTGCTTCTGCTACTCTCAAACACAGCTTCATCAGAAACGATCTCAAGGTGAATGGACGCACACAGAGTACCTGCATGCATGATAAAACTCCTCTGATTTACCATAATTACCGGTCAAATGGTCATGAATCTTAAAAGTAGACATTGAATCTGTCAAAGCTACTGGGAAAAACCTAAAACCCAAGTATATATGTATATACTGCAGTTGTAACGTGACTGAGTCAAGAAGGTGATGTAGATGATCACAGAGTCCTTACAGCAGAGAGGCTCTCCTGTATTTCTTTGTTGGTCCTCAGCTGTTCCTGGAGGAGCAGAACTTCTCCATGCGTGAGGCTCAGAGGACACTGGGACAGAGGGTCCGTCTCTACCTGCTCAGGTCCATCCTCAACCTGATTGTTCTGTCTCTGCTGGGTGGAGCCTTCTACCTTATCTACTTTGCCACAATAACATCACAGTCTACGGTGAGACTAATGCTGAACAACAGACCATTTTGTGTCCCAGATTTCATGAATATATTTTCATTTCCGACACCCTTGACTGTGTTTCTTAGATTGTGAACTACTGGTTGGAGGCTCTGGTCCTCCAGTACCTCCCTCCCATGAGCATCACATTTGTCAACCTGATCCTCCCTCACATCTTCCGCAAAATCTCATCTTTTGAAGACTACTCTTTCACCACACAGGTCAATGCCACGCTTGTGAGGTAAGGTGCACAGGGAGATAAACACAGGATAGCCTATTATACACACACACACACACACACACCTGCATGGATTCACTCTGGCTTTTCTTCAGGAGCATCTTCTTGAAGCTGGCCTCACTGGGGATCTACTTATTTTTCATCTTCACAACAAAAGAACGTCATCAAGTGAGTTGAGAAGGAGATTTAGGTTTAAAGGTCTTGCAGACTGAGTTCAAAGTAACACCGTGAAGAGTTTTTAACAATCCTTTTCATTTCTGTGTGTGTGTTTTTTTTTAGTGCATGGAGAACAAGTTTGGCAGAGAGATGTATAAGCTGTGCATCTTCAACTTCCTTGCCACCTTCTGCAATGCCTTTCTCTTGAACTACCCCAGGAAGTGGGTCTGATTCAAATCAGCAGTTGCTTTCTCTTTTAGTCATCAATGTAGCCTGAATGGAAAAGTCAATATATTTAGTAGATTCTACAACAGTAGGGAAATACTGAAGCTCAGCTGTACAACATACTCAAGAGTCATGAACTATCTTTCCTCTGTCTGACAGGTTAGTGCAGGAAAAGTACCCCACCTCCTTGCTGGCCCGGGTGTTGGGGAAACAGCGCTTTCTCATATCGTTCAACGTCTTGGATTTGGTGTACAGTCAGACAGTGTCATGGGTGGGAGTCTATTACTGCCCTCTGCTGCCTCTGATAGGAACCGTCACACTGATAGCCACCTTCTACATCCAAAAGGTTGTTAAACATGAGAGTTATCGATCTGATTGTGCATGAGCTGTCTCTCCCTCTTTGTGTCTCTTAATGTTTTTAATTATGATAAATTAATTTAACAGTATACTACATACAGTGTAGTAATATTACTTCAATATATAAAACAAAACCAATCTAACAGAGGCCTTTAGAAACAGAGAAATTACTCATTTGGAAAAATACAGAAGTATGAAAGCATAACAGTTGTGTCTACACTTTGGTTTTGTACGGATTAAACAAACTAGAAAAAAATGTGTAAATTAGTGAGCTTTTCCCAACCAGTGTCGATGTCTCTCTCTCTCTCTAACACTGTCTTCAGTTTTCAGTCATGCGGTGCTGTGTGGCAGAGCAGAGGATGTTTCGAGCCTCCAGCTCCTCAGTTTTATTCCACTTCATGTTGCTGCTTGGTCTCCTCATGGCTGCAGTCACGCTGGGCTTCAGCTTCCACCTGCAAAAAGTCACACAGGAAATCAATATGTGTGTATCTTACTGTAACTTTTATGTAATTTTGTACTTACTTACTGAAAACATACTGTCCACAAAAAAGAGCATATTTATATCTTGATTTTCTCTGCTGCTCATTTCCCCCATGCGGTTGACGTGTTTCCCCTCCAGGTCCTCCTGTGGTCCATTTCGAAATGGAAATACTGTGTTTAATATGACAGGAGTGTGTGTGGACAGTCTCCCGAGCCCAGCACCTGCCACTCTCTACTACCTGTCCTCTGAGGCCTTCGCCTTGCCGCTCATACTAGCTGAGATGTAAGTATGCAAAGAGACTAGAGGTTTATTAAAATGCTGACTCTGTATTTGCATGTGTGATGAGTTTTTTCCAGCTGCATACATGTTGTGTGTACAAGCTGTTTTAAAATGGACGTGCAGTACTTTGATCTGATCTCCTGGTCTTTGAGTACAACATGAAACACTGTCCTGTTTCCTCAGTATAATCTTAACCTCATATGTGTCACGGGGACGAGCCAATCAGAAGGCCATTGAAAGACTGAAAGACATGCTGATCATGGTAAGTCACATGTCATCAAACAACTTACAGTACATACTTACAAATTAGTCACAGAAAGAAGATAAGATAAAATACTCAGTTACACCCAGCTGCTTTGGTTGTTGCAAATTAATCATTACTCCTCCTGGGGTCTATTAGTATGAGATATTTTTGTACCGTATCTGTGTGCATGTTGTGTTTATGTATTTGTATGCTTTCACTTCACAGAGCAGCTCAGATAAGCGTTTTCTTGTGAAACAACATGCCACAATGCTCAGATGTCGGAACAAAAACAGAACAAAAGTCCATTCTGCAGCTGTTGTAGAGGACAACTGGCAGGACCCACCCTCCACACACTGATTAAAGTTCACAGGCTGCCAGGTCAAACTTAAATATAATGAATAAATATAAAGCTTTGGCTTTGGCAACTGCAGGACAGAGGCCTCGGGGTGGCTGAAAATAAAATACTCATGAACTCTCAAGTTTCTATTTACATAATGTGCAAAGATTAAAAATGCAGCTGTGAACTGAGCAAAGTCTTAATTTAACTTCCGTATGATGCTTCCTCTTAATCTTAGTCAATTTTACAGGGGTTGACTTTGATCTATTTTTAATTATCTTGGGAGTTTGTTAAGCTTAGTTCTTAGTCAGTTTTTTTTTTCTCGGTGAATGAGTAATTTATGCCTATGTATATAATTATTATAACAATTACTCATTATTTCTTAGATTGTCACAGGTAGCTATGATCCATTTGTACATGTATTCAATTCAATACTTGAAATCTTACTTGAAATTTGTGCCTTATTTTAAGCTTTAATTGAGTTGAACATCAAACAGGTTATTGTTCTTCTTGTTTCTAAATTTAATTTTCTTGTATTTTTTTAAATTTCTTTTTATATGTACTATATGTATATATGCATTTATGTTATTGTTGAATTAAAAAACTAGAAACTAGACATGAAGTCGAACATGTTATCTACTTGCAACACATGTGTGACACCCCTAGCTTTTACTCACGTGGACACAGCCGAGTTCGGGAAACGATGTCAAAGATAAGTACAGAGCATGTTATGTTATGAAGAATCTACAGACTCTAAATTTGTTGCCAATTTTGGGTGAGTTAGTTTAATTTAATTTAATGTGGTAATATAAATAAATCATTTAATGGACTAAATATTCTTAGTGAAATGTGTTTTTATTTTTTTTTATTTTTTTCAGCACTGACAAGTTTGTTCGTCAGGATAAGTAAGTTTGTTAACGAAGTGCTTAAGATATGAAGCTCAGTTTACTGACAGATCATTGATCTTGCTGCTATGAGTGTTATGAATTCAGGAGCTTGTGAGCTTGTCAGTAAAGTCAAGTAAAATGATTTTGTATCTGTATCTGCTCATACTTTTTTTGAAACTTGTAAAGGGTAAATTTCAGGCTGCCAGTGTTTCTTTCTTAAGGTGGAACGACCTCTCCTCGCCCCATGCTGACTGGTCCTGAAATGGTCTACCTCGGCTCGAAGGTGCCTTTCCAGTGTATTGCACTTCATTCCTCTCCTCCAGTCACCTATGAGCTGATAGGGGACGGCGGTGTCCTGATCGGCAGATACACCGATTACAAAGGGGACCAACTTGCACCATTCTTCATGAAGCCAAGTGCAACACTGGAGGGGTCATACCACTGTAAGGCAACAGCAGGAGGAAGCACAGGAGTCAGCAACACAATCAAGCTGAGTGTAGTCAGTGAGTAAAAGATGCAAACAGACATAGAAACCATTGATCTTGCTTGAGCTCCCAAAATTGACCTTTTCCCCTCCTCCCCAATCATCCATCATTCCCTAACTTCTAGTTCCACCATCAATCACCGTAGTGACTTCTGAACCCTCACCCCCAGTCGTATACGAGGGGTCACGCGTTGTCCTGAGCTGCAACGTCAGAAAGGGCACCCACCTTTTCTACACCTGGGTTTTCAACATGAAGGAACTCACATCTTCAACCACTCCCTTCTTCAACTTCACTGGCAACAAGTTAGTGATTGGGAAGGTGACTCCAGAACATGCTGGGTCCTATTATTGCATGGCTTGGTCCATGGTGAAGGACGTCAGGAGGATTTCCAGCAGCACGGAGGTCCAGGTGATTGTCAAAGGTATGTGTCAACAAATAAGACATTGAAGACTTACTGGAAAATGGAGTTATAAATAACTCATGGATGTTGTTAACCATGCTAGCAGTGATTAACTGAACTAAGCTAGCTACCATGGTAAAAAAAATCACACCATGGTCAACATTAACATTGTAATTGCAAGCATCTTAGAACACTGATGTTAGCATATAGCTAAAAGTCTCTTAGCTGTTTACACATGGCTTTAACATGCATCTTGGTTGATCCAATCACAAGCGGACAGCTCCAAGTAAATATGACAGTGGAATGTGTCTCATTGTGCATCACGTGGCCACTTTCATATACATACTGTATATATATTAGGATAGTGACAGTAGAAAGACAGAAAAGGTGGGGAGAGAAAGGGGATGGCATGCAGGAAATGGTCAAACACGCTCTCTCACGTCTCTCAGACATTAAAAGTTTAATATGAATCATCCAGTTTCTGTTGTGCTGTTTGGCCCAAATGGAAACCAGACAGCATTTCATGTGTACTTCATCCACGACTTGTCTTTTCACACTTTAATGACGCCATTCGTGCCCACATGAATACATATTTCTGCTTATACTCAGTTGAGTAGGCCTTAAATGTGGACCAGGACACGTCGCCTACACACTACTAAAATGTGGCCATATGCCCTAGGCCACCTCCAAATGTGGACTGAGCTACTGTATCTCAATGCATCGTCAATGCATCTTGGGTGCATTCACACCTGGACTTAGAGCTCAGACCACCACAGACACAGCAGTTTAAAGCCTTTAGACCCAAGATGTTGCATCAAACTTTATGGACCTGGCTTTGTGCTTTGGGGTATTGTCATGTTGTAAAAGGACAGAGCCTTCATCAAACTGTAAAGTTAAAAGCACAGTATTGTCTTGAATATTATTTAGGCTTTAGTATTAAAAGTTACTTTAATTAGAAGTAAGGGGCCCAACTCATAACACAAAAAACAGCCTCAGGCCTACAGTCATTGACTCCAGTCTACAATATTTTTTACATACTTTTGGTCACGTACTCCAAAAGTGTTGGTTAGTTTTGTACAATGTTTTTCTGCATTCTAACATGTACTGTGTTATCCCTGTCCCCATCGCCTCCCTTCTTCATTCCTCCTTCAGTCTACGTTTCAGAACCATACATCTCTCTCTCCATCTTCAAAGAAGGAGATAGTTACCGTGGCAATGTTACCTGCTGGTCAACGAGAGGGAGTCCTCCGGTCAACTTCTCTCTTTTAGTAGATGACATAGAAGTGGGATCTGTCACAGTACCTGAATCCCTCGCTGCCTGGTTTTCTGTCAGTGTGGTACCGGAGCTGGACATGGGCATGGCTCGATGTCGGGTGAATACTGAGGTGCAGGAGTTGATGAGTGAGCCTATGACTCTGGAACTGGGTATGAACTACACAGACATGTGAAGGAACTGTAATTTTCTGTGAATCTTAATTCTGCTCTTTGATAATCTTTCTCTCTTCCTCTTCCCCCCTGTTGGTCCAGTCCCAGTTGGAGGTGATGTGAAAGTAGAGGTTCAGTATCTCTTCTCTCCTTACTCCTTACTGGCAGCAGCCAGCTTGAGATGTCATATCGGCAGAGGAACTTTTCCTTATGTCTCCTGGTTCTTGAACGACACTGTCCTTCTCCCTGAGACACATTTGGATGTCAGTATTCATCCTGTCCAGCCTTACTACATCTTAGCTGATCGTAGACGAACCCTCATTCTGATCAAGCTCGACCCTGAGATGTCTGGGTATTACCGGTGCAGGGTCAGCAACAGCTACGATGTCTCTGGAGAGTGGGTGGAGAGTGCAGCAGTGCCGGTCCAAATCACAGGTGAAAAGATCAAGACTAGGTTTCTAATAAAAGTAAGATTGTTAGATTGAAGGTTAGATTGATTGAGACTGTTCTCATCTCTGCAGGGTAAATAGTCAGTCAGTCAGTTAGCTTTGCTTAGCACGAAAACTGGAAACAAGAGGTTCACCTGTCTCTGTCTAAAAGTAACAAAATATGCCCACTAGCACTTCTAAAGCTTAGTAATTAACATGCTATTTATCAGGGTAAAAGTTACTTAAAAGTCATGGTGAGGTTGCCAGGAAACCAGTGGAGACTTCAGGAAGTTACACTGCTGGCCAGGAAATAGTCTAATCTTCTGTGAAAATAGCAAACGGTCTTTTTACACTTCAATTATTTGTACAAGTTCAAGTTATAACATGTTATAAATTAGCTTTAGAGGCGCTGGTTGATTTACTCTTGTCTGTGGTACGCACTCTAACATTCCCTAACATTGCTCTGAGCTCACAGTCCGAACAACACGGCTAACAAACTGAGCTAAGATTAGCTGACAGCAGCTATAGTTCACAGCAGTTTACTTTACTGTCCAACAGGAAACTCTTGAGGACATCAGAGGCAGAAAACATTTTCTCCACAAAATGACTTAGAGCAGCGTTATGTACGCCTTTGATCATACCAGAAGCACAAAATTAAAATCTGTTATTTTATGGTAGAAAAATTGCACAACGTTGCTTTACCATTTCACATGTGCCTTTTCCAAAATGTCCTTTTTATGTGGGATCTCTTGCCGACATCACACTTTTTACTCTTGAGCAGACAGGATCCTTAACTCCATGCCTCCAGCAACATCTCCCACTGAAACACCCACAAGTAAAAAGCACATATCATATATTTAAATGCATTACATGTTGCCTTTATATTATGTAATACTGTAATACAGTTGTTTTGTCCCTTCTCCTTCACAGGCCTTCACATTTCCACCACAGAGGTCATTAGCATAGCGTTCTGCTGCTTTCTTTTTCTGATGCTGGTGGTGGGTGCTGCCATTGTGTACAAGATGTTTGACCGCAAGCAAGGTGTGTGTGCCCACATGTGTGAGGGAGACATGAAATGACTGGAAATGTGTACCTGAATTCACATTAAATGTTCTTATGTCTTTCATTTCTTTCACAGATCACACCAACATTACTGCAACAAAGTAAGCTTTATCTTAATGTACCTCTGAAAGTTTACTGTTCTGTAACTTGAACCAGTTCAACAATGTTTGTGGTTTCCAGTTCCAGTTCAGATGCATTTCCTCTGTTTACATCCATGTCCAAGTCAGGAGGCCAACAAACTGATGCTTCCTCTACAGACTGTGATGATCTGAATCAGGTATACAGGCCATTACAATTGATTTTTAATCAGTGAAATATGACATACTGTCCAAACTCTTTACTTTACTTAGTTCCCTTTAAATGGTTAGAAAGGAACTAAATTTTTCAGGTCATTTGGTACCAGTAATAAGAGAAATGGCCACAGTGTTTAGTTGGTAATGATTTATTTTACAGATCTGTATGTTCCTAATAATTTCCTTACGATTTCCTTCGACATTTTCTGGAACAAATCGTGTATCATGGTGCTAATTAAAATAAATAAATGAGAGAAATAGGAATATCCATGAAAGAAACGCTCCATTTAAACCAGACTAAATATTAATAAATTTTTTACCTAATTAAAACTTTTGATTAGTTTGACTGTACCTGGACATTTTAGCATTTTCTCCAAAAGACTCTATTAGTCATTTCCATTGAAAACAATGGAGTTAAATAATAGAAATTATTTGGACATTGTTTCTATTTTCCCTCTTAATTAGTTCACATTTAAAAAAAAAAATTCCTGGAAAATGGTGGCATAATTATTGGGAAAATTGAGACCTATCAAATAAAGTGTCTATTTATTATATACTGTAACATAAATAGTTTTTAAGTCAGTGTAAAAACAATTTGAAGGACAATTTGAATGCATTTTTTTGTATTTTAGGCTTTGAATGCAGCTGTTCTCAGGGAAAAAAACCTCAAATAATTATGCCAGATGTTTGCCTCTCTTATCTCTAAAACAATACTAAATCACTATCTTCCACCCAGAACACTTCAAAGACATGATTAGGAAATTTGTTAAATAACGTTAGGAGCCTAAACGCACAGTTCATTGTATTTTAAAGACAAAATCAGCTTATTAAGAATGGACAAGAGGGATTCTGAGACATAAAATGTACATGTAAAATGTAAAATGAAACAATGTGAACCTGGTGTAAACAAGAAAACATCATGACTGTTCTCTCTCTCTCTCTCTCTGTGTTTTAGACCGTAGAGATCACAGTATGACATGAAAGATCCTGCACCTCATCAACAAACTGACCATCTCAGCCAAGTTGCTTTAAAGAAACTGGTTGAGGGGTGCCCTGATAGCTCACCTGGTATAGCATGCACCCCATTACCCCATTTATTTCTAAGGCCTTGCAGCAGCGGCCCAGGTTCGATTCTGACACTTGGCTCTTTGCTGCATGTCATCCTCTCTCTCTAAAGCCCAAAAATAATCTTTAAAAAAAAGAAACTGGTGGAAAATTTTATTAAAATGGATGAGAAATCATATTTTTCAGCAAAACTACTGTATACTGTCATGTTATTTTGCAAATAAAAAAATCTCATTTTAAATAATATTTTGTTGTTGTTGTTGTTTTCAATGAAACCAGTGAAAGTATGATTGATTACACCTTAATTTCTACTTCACAACATGTCTGACTTCTTGTTTTGATATTCACACTTACACACTCACAATATAACATAACGCCATGGCAGTTATGACATGAGTGAGAGGGAGGGTACAGCAGGGAGGTGTTTTGTAACGTTATCAGCTATTTGCACATGTTTCACCCACAGTGCTTCAGCCCTTCATTAAAAACTGTCAAAACGCCCGTATTACAGAGCACGGTGTAACAATATTTGAAGTATACAGTTGTATTAAAGGCAACAAACGTTCTTTGAGAATGTTTGCTTCACTCCTTTGGGTCATACTAGGTAAGCAAATCAACGCAAACTGTACTACAGTACACTTTATTTTTCACAAGTTCAAACTAAATTATTTCTTGTTCCTCTTTACAGGGTTGTGCTACTGTAGCAAGGAGAGCAGTAAGTCAGTTGAGTGTGTCTTAGTGTGTGTATAGTGAATGAATACATTTTTGTAGCTCATGATCCTTTGTGTTGACTCTTTATCCAGTTTTCTTTCATTTAATTACATATCTTTTGACAGGTCAGTCACATCTTGGCTATCCACAACTATCTGGCCCTTCAGAGGCTTTGGTGAAAAAATATGTAGATTTTAAATGTGATCTGCAAATCTACCCAAAGAATGAATCTATCACGCTGCAGTTATACAAGTGAGTATTTGTTCATTACATCTAACCACTGCATTAAAATGCAAAGAAAAAAAAAGAGATGATAGAAATATCCTGTAATCATTAACCTTTTTCTAGGGAGGATAACCGTAAGAAGATGTTGGGTGAATACACCTTGGCCGATAATGCATCTATTCCGATGGTGATCAGTCGTTCCCATGATGGCAACCTGGTGTGTGTGGCCAAAGCACTGAACAACTCTAACATAAATGCCACTGTCAGCAACGTACACTACCTGAGGGTTATTGGTGAGTCTCTTTATTACCAGGGATATAATACTGTATTGCAGCTGGAGCCTCTCTGTGTGGACTTTGGATGTTCTCTGTGTGTCTTCCTCCCACAATCAAAAGACATGCACTTAATTAGTTAAGTGGTGTCTCTAAATTGCCTGCAGGTGTCAATGTGACCATGAATGGTTGTTTGCCTCTATATGCCCTGTGATAAACTGGCAACAAACTGTCCAGGGTGTACCCCACCTCTCACCCAGTGCCAGCTGGGATCGGCTCCAGCCCCCTGCCCCTGCTAATCATGAAAAATGGATGGATGGATATCGCATGTACAGTACATGGCTTCCCTGTAACAGTAACAGATTGTTAGGGGTTTGTAAAAGCTGAAAAGCAATATGAAACACATTTCTCAAATGCATGATTGGATTGTCTTAATAGCATAAAAAACAAGTACATCAGAGGTTAATGGGAATGTGTTTAGTTTTTCAAGTATTTGGTCATAATAAAAGATCATAATAGAGGATCATCAAAGCCAGAATTATATTCTATATAAAAACCTTGAATATCTTCAGCAAATTTCACTCTATCAAAATGTTGACAAAACCTAGAATTTTACCTCACAGTGGTATTAAAGGATCCATGAAGACTGTGAAAAAATTTCATGACAGTCAGTAGTTGTTGAGATACATTAGACTGGATTGGAGACCCCCAAAAAATTCAAACCAAACAGTAAAATATCATGTTAACGCCATCACAAGGTTTCTTGGTAAGTGAACTAGACTTGTTATATGTTGTGAAGTTAATAGATATGGTCACCTGTAAAAGCAGAGAAATGGATCTGCAAATACCAAGACATCACACAACAGGCCATAAAAACATTAAGAAAAGTACTTTACAAGAGGATTTTTCCAATGGGAATTATTGTTGATTTAAAATAAGACCATAAGTTCTTGATATGTTGTTTGTCTTGTAGAACCAGTGAAAGGTGCAGTGATTGATGTCCGTTCAGGTCCAGTTGAATTCTTTGAAGGGAAGACACTGGAGCTAAGCTGTAATCATACTGCTGGAACTTATGTCTCCTACAAGTGGCTACTGAATGGTCAACTTGTCTCTCAGGCTCTTCAATACCATAACCGTCTCTTAATCAACAGGTCAGTAGAACTCCACTGAGATTGTCCCTGGACAATTGTTACAACATTACTATGTTTTACATTCGTAAAACTAGGGTCATACCAGGTGCATTCTAGGTTGAGGTTGCAGTCTAGCTTTGTCCAAAGTTAGAAAATACAGCTATTAGCACTGGTGGGCAATCAAAAACATGATAAAGTACCCCCTCAGGTGATCTTCCAGTAGCCCTTTTTACTTTATTTTTTTCCACCACTGGCTATCAGCACCTGTAAAGCTAGTTTAATCTGTAGAGAAACAAATCCAAAACTTGGTCAGTTAGTTTGACACTGAAAAACATGGAAATAACTTGTAAATAGGCTTGTTGCATCTCTTGATTCGTCTGTGACTCATTTCCCTTGACAAACATCTGTCCAACAAAATGTTTCTGTCATCTTTAGAACTACTTCTAAAGACAGTGGCTCTTACATGTGCATGGCCTTCAACGAATTCAACAAAACAAAGTTCTTCAACGCCAACAGCACTGAAGTTGTAATCACAGTCAAAGGTTAGCTGTCGTCTGTTTTGAATACACTCTCAGGTTCAAATTTTATAGATATGACATGATCTCCTTGAAGAAAATACATCTTATTCCCTCAGACTTGGTGTCAAGACCTGACATCTCCTTCACTGTGCTAAAGGAGGATTCCCACAACTATTCTGCTATGGTCACCTGTGAGTCAACAAAGGGGACTCCGCCTGTCACCTTTTCACTTTACAACAGAACAGAGTTGGTTGCCAATATGACAGCTAAAGACAGAAATGCCACATTTAAGGTTCCACTGGTCTTGGGCAAGCACATGGGATATCTACAATGCCAGGCAAATAATGGAGACGCGACCGAATACAGTGAATGGATTCCCATAGAAGTTGGTAGGTGCATTGTTTAAACTAATAACACTGTGGTAAAAAAAATATTTGTCCATGATGTCACTTTCTGATCCATTATATCTTCAAAAGTCCTGGTTGAAGGGCCTGTCATGATTGATTACGACTATAACATTGGAGAAAGCTATGATGTGGTCAGCCTGATCATCTACTGCAAGACAGCGGAGGGATCTTTTCCACTGTACCAGTGGTTCCTCAACAAAAATTTCATGACAGTCAGTAGTTGTTGAGATACATCAGACTAGACTGAGACCCCAAAAATTCAAACCAAACTGTAAAATTTCATTTTAATGCCATCACAAGGTTTCTTGGTAAGTGAACTAGACTTGTTATATGTTGTGAAGTTAATAGATATGGTCACCTGTAAAAGCAGAGAAATGTATCTGCAAATACCAAGACATCACACAACAGGCCATAAAAACATGAAGAAAAGTACTTTACAAGAGGATTTTTCCAATAAGAATTATTGTTGATTTAAAATAAGACCATAAGTTCTTGATATGTTGTTTTGTCTGTCCTGTAGAACCAATGAAAGGTGCAGTGATTGATGTCCGTTCAGGTCCAGTTGAATTCTTTGAAGGGAAGACACTGGAGCTAAGCTGTAATCATACTGCTGGAACTTATGTCTCCTACAAGTGGCTACTGAATGGTCAACTTGTCTCTCAGGCTCTTCAATACCATAACCGTCTCTTAATCAACAGGTCAGTAGAACTCCACTGAGATTGTCCCTGGACAATTGTTACAACATTACTATGTTTTACATTCGTAAAACTAGGGTCATACCAGGTGCATTCTAGGTTGAGGTTGCAGTCTAGCTTTGTCCAAAGTTAGAAAATACAGCTATTAGCACTGGTGGGCAATCAAAAACATGATAAAGTACCCCCTCAGGTGATCTTCCAGTAGCCCTTTTTACTTTATTTTTTTCCACCACTGGCTATCAGCACCTGTAAAGCTAGTTTAATCTGTAGAGAAACAAATCCAAAAACTTGGTCAGTTAGTTTGACACTGAAAAACATGGAAATAACTTGTAAATAGGCTTGTTGCATCTCTTGATTCGTCTGTGACTCATTTCCCTTGACAAACATCTGTCCAACAAAATGTTTCTGTCATCTTTAGAACTACTTCTAAAGACAGTGGCTCTTACATGTGCATGGCCTTCAACGAATTCAACAAAACAAAGTTCTTCAACGCCAGCAGCACTGAAGTTGTAATCACAGTCAAAGGTTAGCTGTCGTCTGTTTTGAATACACTCTCAGGTTCAAATTTTATAGATATGACATGATCTCCTTGAAGAAAATACATCTTATTCCCTCAGACTTGGTGTCAAGACCTGACATCTCCTTCACTGTGCTAAAGGAGGATTCCCACAACTATTCTGCTATGGTCACCTGTGAGTCAACAAAGGGGACTCCGCCTGTCACCTTTTCACTTTACAACAGAACAGAGTTGGTTGCCAATATGACAGCTAAAGACAGAAATGCCACATTTAAGGTTCCACTGGTCTTGGGCAAGCACATGGGATATCTACAATGCCAGGCAAATAATGGAGACGCGACCGAATACAGTGAATGGATTCCCATAGAAGTTGGTAGGTGCATTGTTTAAACTAATAACACTGTGGTAAAAAAAATATTTGTCCATGATGTCACTTTCTGATCCATTATATCTTCAAAAGTCCTGGTTGAAGGGCCTGTCATGATTGATTACGACTATAACGTTGGAGAAAGCTATGATGTGGTCAGCCTGATCATCTACTGCAAGACAGCGGAGGGATCTTTTCCACTGTACCAGTTGTTCCTCAACAAAAATTTCATGACAGTCAGTAGTTGTTGAGATACATCAGACTAGACTGGAGACCCCAAAAAATTCAGACCAAACAGTAAAATTTCATTTTGATGCCATCACAAGGTTTCTTGGTAAGTGAACTAGACTTGTTATATGTTGTGAAGTTAATAGATATGGTCACCTGTAAAAGCAGAGAAATGTATCTGCAAATACCAAGACATCACACAACAGGCCATAAAAACATGAAGAAAAGTACTTTACAAGAGGATTTTTCCAATAAGAATTATTGTTGATTTAAAATAAGACCATAAGTTCTTGATATGTTGTTTTGTCTGTCCTGTAGAACCAATGAAAGGTGCAGTGATTGATGTCCGTTCAGGTCCAGTTGAATTCTTTGAAGGGAAGACACTGGAGCTAAGCTGTAATCATACTGCTGGAACTTATGTCTCCTACAAGTGGCTACTGAATGGTCAACTTGTCTCTCAGGCTCTTCAATACCATAACCGTCTCTTAATCAACAGGTCAGTAGAACTCCACTGAGATTGTCCCTGGACAATTGTTACAACATTACTATGTTTTACATTCGTAAAACTAGGGTCATACCAGGTGCATTCTAGGTTGAGGTTGCAGTCTAGCTTTGTCCAAAGTTAGAAAATACAGCTATTAGCACTGGTGGGCAATCAAAAACATGATAAAGTACCCCCTCAGGTGATCTTCCAGTAGCCCTTTTTACTTTATTTTTTTCCACCACTGGCTATCAGCACCTGTAAAGCTAGTTTAATCTGTAGAGAAACAAATCCAAAAACTTGGTCAGTTAGTTTGACACTGAAAAACATGGAAATAACTTGTAAGTAGCCTTGTTGCATCTCTTGATTCGTCTGTGACTCATTTCCCTTGACAAACATCTGTCCAACAAAATGTTTCTGTCATCTTTAGAACTATTTCTAAAGACAGTGGCTCTTACATGTGCATGGCCTTCAACGAATTCAACAAAACAAAGTTCTTCAACGCCAACAGCACTGAAGTTGTAATCACAGTCAAAGGTTAGCTGTCGTCTGTTTTGAATACACTCTCAGGTTCAAATTTTATAGATATGACATGATCTCCTTGAAGAAAATACATCTTATTCCCTCAGACTTGGTGTCAAGACCTGACATCTCCTTCACTGTGCTAAAGGAGGATTCCCACAACTATTCTGCTATGGTCACCTGTGAGTCAACAAAGGGGACTCCGCCTGTCACCTTTTCACTTTACAACAGAACAGAGTTGGTTGCCAATATGACAGCTAAAGACAGAAATGCCACATTTAAGGTTCCACTGGTCTTGGGCAAGCACATGGGATATCTACAATGCCAGGCAAATAATGGAGACGACCGAATACAGTGAATGGATTCCCATAGAAGTTGGTAGGTGCATTGTTTAAACTAATAACACTGTGGTAAAAAAAATATTTGTCCATGATGTCACTTTCTGATCCATTATATCTTCAAAAGTCCTGGTTGAAGGGCCTGTCATGATTGATTACGACTATAACGTTGGAGAAAGCTATGATGTGGTCAGCCTGATCATCTACTGCAAGACAGCGGAGGGATCTTTTCCACTGTACCAGTGGTTCCTCAACAAAAATTTCATGACAGTCAGTAGTTGTTGAGATACATCAGACTAGACTGGAGACCCCCAAAAATTCAGACCAAACAGTAAAATTTCATTTTGATGCCATCACAAGGTTTCTTGGTAAGTGAACTAGACTTGTTATATGTTGTGAAGTTAATAGATATGGTCACCTGTAAAAGCAGAGAAATGTATCTGCAAATACCAAGACATCACACAACAGGCCATAAAAACATGAAGAAAAGTACTTTACAAGAGGATTTTTCCAATAAGAATTATTGTTGATTTAAAATAAGACCATAAGTTCTTGATATGTTGTTTTGTCTGTCCTGTAGAACCAATGAAAGGTGCAGTGATTGATGTCCGTTCAGGTCCAGTTGAATTCTTTGAAGGGAAGACACTGGAGCTAAGCTGTAATCATACTGCTGGAACTTATGTCTCCTACAAGTGGCTACTGAATGGTCAACTTGTCTCTCAGGCTCTTCAATACCATAACCGTCTCTTAATCAACAGGTCAGTAGAACTCCACTGAGATTGTCCCTGGACAATTGTTACAACATTACTATGTTTTACATTCGTAAAACTAGGGTCATACCAGGTGCATTCTAGGTTGAGGTTGCAGTCTAGCTTTGTCCAAAGTTAGAAAATACAGCTATTAGCACTGGTGGGCAATTAAAAAACATGATAAAGTACCCCCTCAGGTGATCTTCCAGTAGCCCTTTTTACTTTATTTTTTTCCACCACTGGCTATCAGCACCTGTAAAGCTAGTTTAATCTGTAGAGAAACAAATCCAAAAACTTGGTCAGTTAGTTTGACACTGAAAAACATGGAAATAACTTGTAAGTAGCCTTGTTGCATCTCTTGATTCGTCTGTGACTCATTTCCCTTGACAAACATCTGTCCAACAAAATGTTTCTGTCATCTTTAGAACTACTTCTAAAGACAGTGGCTCTTACATGTGCATGGCCTTCAACGAATTCAACAAAACAAAGTTCTTCAACGCCAACAGCACTGAAGTTGTAATCACAGTCAAAGGTTAGCTGTCGTCTGTTTTGAATACACTCTCAGGTTCAAATTTTATAGATATGACATGATCTCCTTGAAGAAAATACATCTTATTCCCTCAGACTTGGTGTCAAGACCTGACATCTCCTTCACTGTGCTAAAGGAGGATTCCCACAACTATTCTGCTATGGTCACCTGTGAGTCAACAAAGGGGACTCCGCCTGTCACCTTTTCACTTTACAACAGAACAGAGTTGGTTGCCAATATGACAGCTAAAGACAGAAATGCCACATTTAAGGTTCCACTGGTCTTGGGCAAGCACATGGGATATCTACAATGCCAGGCAAATAATGGAGACGCGAGCGAATACAGTGAATGGATTCCCATAGAAGTTGGTAGGTGCATTGTTTAAAACTAATAACACTGTGGTAAAAAAAATATTTGTCCATGATGTCACTTTCTGATCCATTATATCTTCAAAAGTCCCGGTTGAAGGGCCTGTCATGATTGATTTCGACTATAACGTTGGAGAAAGCTATGATGTGGTCAGCCTGATCATCTACTGCAAGGCAGCGGAAGGATCTTTTCCACGGTACCAGTGGTACCTCAACAAAACCCTCCTAGATGACCGAGGAAGCTTCTACTATGTGGTCCACCAGCCTCCACAACAGTCTATACTGATGCTGTCCGTAGGGTGGTGGAGCACCGGGACGTACCACTGTAATGTGTCAGACAGCTTTGACCACACCACCGCCATAAGAAGCAAAAGGCTGTATTTGGATAAACATGGTACAGATGATCCACTCTTGCTGATTTACAAAAAACATCCTTCTGACAGATGACAGCTAGTTTCACCTCTTCTTCATCTTCCTGTTCCCTCAGTGCTGAATCATATCCCCACCTTGGTGGCAGCAGTCGTCTTTGGATGTTTCACAGCCGTCATTCTCTTAGTCTCCCTTTGTTGCTTTCTTGGAGTGGTGTTCAGTGAGTTGTGTTTCCACAATTTCAGAGTCCTCTTTTTTTATCTGGTGTGGCTAACTTCTCATTGCTACTGTGAATTCATGTTTTTGCTCTTCTTTCAGGGAGAAGGTATTATGGAGAGAGGCCTCTGTGAGTCCATTTATCTCATTAATTATATCTTAAAAATGGTGACCACATTTCCATTGAATTGCCTTATTTAATCTTCTGAAGAGAATTGTACAACTTGGTCCTCAGTCAGTTTTTCTTTTAAAGCAACAATACATGGAAATTGGTATTTCTGTGATTTAGTGTCTCCAGTTTCAAAGTGCAACAGCACTGTGGTAAATATGGACAGTTGTACACGTGTATTTGTTATGATTACATGACTTGTGATCAAAAACTAGCGAGTCAACAACTTTACTAACAGCCAAACATCATGCAAGTGCAACAACACAAGACATAACAGCCAGCTCAGCGTCTGTCTTTCAACCTCTTATTTCACCAAGCTCTCGCCAGCGACTAGAAGTCCCAGATTTACTCTTGTCCAGCATCTTCTTGCTTGGTCAGTCTCTCATTTTCTCTTCTTAGCTTCCTCTATCAATGTCCTCTTCAGTGTCTCCATCATTGTGTCCATAAAGGCTGCTGAGCCTGGTTACATTGCTAGCTTGCCCAGCTCTGGTTCTAGCGCGGCACTGGCTCTGCTCCTCAATAGCATTCCCCATCACCCCGTGCTTCAGGTCACAGTCTGGACAGCCCTCCTACCAAACTGAGCTAACATTAGGTAACAGCAGCTATAGTTCACAATCGTTTACGTTACTGTCCATCAGGAAACTCTGTAAATCACAGAATTGATGCGCAGCAGCCTGAGGACATCAAAGGGAAAAGCAGAAAACATTTTCTCCATAAAATATGATCCACCAAAATCAGTGTTGTGTAGTTGGTGGTGTGGGACTTAGTACTGCGAAGTGTTATGTACATTCAGGGATGATAGTATGGAGCACAAAGTTACATAGTGCAATGACCAGGAATACTGGGCACAGAGTGGGAATGACAGAGACACCATTCACCTGATTACATGCCAGTGTAATGTCAAAATTATTTTAAAACGTTACACAATGTTGCTTTAAAGAAACGATGGCAGCTGCCAAATGAAAAGGTACAATGCATTAATGTAAAACTTAATGGTCACACATGAATTTAAGTTATTTACTGTACTATACATTACACCTTTTAACAAGCTCCAAATGAGGCCTCACAGTTAAGACTACATCAAATGTTAGCTGGGAGGAACTTTTGGGGTAAAATCTGAACAGACTTATTGTGGTACTTTTTATGTAGACTGACAGTAAGCTTGTGGAGAGAAGGGGCAAAAGTTCAGCTGGAGTTGAGTAGATGTATTAGGCTTACTGGATCAGCAGGTCACATTTCTTTGACCTTTGACCATAGAACTGAAACAACAACTGATCTCTGACACAGTTTACAGTCACAATTTAACAATACAGATGACGGATAGTGACATCCAACTGACCTGAATTTGAAATGTGTTGCAGTGTCAGTTGTTCTTTCGTAGCAACATCCTCTCAGTGAGCAGTTAAACATATGAATGTGGAGAAATACAGAAAGAGACAAATTTCAAGTTATGTTTTTTAGTAAATTGTATACTTGGTTAATGATGATGAAAATTCCCAGGATTTTACTGACATTTTATCATATTTTTGCCTGAAAAAGTCCAATTTAAAAGTGATGAGTCAGTATTTAGAAATCAACCATGTTCAGTTTGGGTGTAATTGTGCAACTCTTCCTCATTCTGTTGAATGCTCAACACTCTCCAGTGAACTGGTAGCTTCTGCATTGTGTGCATTTAGGCCTCATTTAATGCTGTCTGTAACATGTGACACATACAGTATGTGACAACTGGCTTTTTCTCTTCTCAGGTTGGAGATGGAGAGCATGGTAGGTGCCCATGAAGCCGAGGTGGTCAGTTAAAATTTTTTTAATCTTCATCATTAAAGAGCAGTTCTCATGATCACACACTGTATTACCCCGTGACACACTTCATGTGTCACTCCTCACAGGATTTGTCAGAGTACAATGAGGACACTGATGTGCTGAAGACAGCCAAAGATGCTGAATTTGATCAGGTGAGATCAAATAAATGAATAACACCAAACAGCCAATCACCATTCTGTTAGTTTAAAACACTCCTGCTCATCTGTGTGTCTCACATCAGACATCTGAAGCCTCTGTGGATGAATGGCCCCAAATTGAGGAAGAGAAGAAGACGTTGGAAGATGAACCAGTTGAGGAGCCCTGAAGGGTTCAAACTGTTTGTCCTGTAAATATAAGCTGTTGTGGTGAAATAAACATCTGCAAATGATGCTCTGTGTTGCATTTTCAGTATGTACGTATCTCTGACTTATCTATGGGGGTAAATTGACAATGACAAGAGTCGCACATGATCATCTTTCCTGTTTCCTGGCTCCGCCTCTGTGACGCGCAGCAGGTTGGCGCAGCTCCTCTGGGTGGCTCTCGCGTCTCCGTCGAGTAAAAGCAGCACCACGGTGTGGGCTGGAAACAGTCTAGGTTTAGATAAGTTGGTAGGCTGTCCTCTTAGGTTGGTTCTGAACCACCCGGAGAAATAGAGAGAGTGCCCCGGAGGAATCGGCTGAACCAACCGGAGAGACATGGAGGAGACGGGCGGTGCAAGTGCGTATGGGGCTTCACTCGCAGGAGGAGGCTTCGACTTCTACAAGTTCATCCGGCAACCGCAAACCATCGTGCGCCTACTAAGCTGGGTGAGTGGAGACAGTACGTGTGTATGTAGGTGTTTTTTCTCGTTCAAAGATCAAATGAGGCAGAGATAATATCCAACATGGTCTGTGAGCAGGTGCGTCTGGCCCGGACCCTTCGTGGAGCGCGTAATGATCTGTTTTTTCATGCGCTTTGGCCAGAACAACAGGCTACTATGTGCTGCGTCTCTACGGGGCGTCATGTTGCATGCAGCTGGTGCATGACAGCAGCTCGGCGACAGCACAGGTCAACACTGCTGTTGTCAGAGGACAAGAGACAGAAAACTGTCAGACACAGTGAGAAGGGCCAGGAATCAAAACAACAGCTAAATTAAGGATGTGTGACCATCTTAATGTGCAGTCTGTAAAAGCAGATCTGTATTTGACTAAATTTGAATTAAAACATTGATGTAACCTCTAAAAACAGATCATAAGAAATCACCTACAGTGTTTTAAATTTATAAAGAACAACCATATTAATAGTGGTCATCATAAAAAAAATATAATGACAGAAAAGTGATTTACATTCAGGGAAAGTTCTGGGAAGTTGTTGTACAATGATCACCTGTTGCTAGGCAAATCTTAGGACAAAGATTTGTTATCTGTGGTTTGGACACTGATCTGGAAAGTCAAAATAAATCTCAAGCAGACACATTATACAGCAAATTATATGGCAGGTGATTGTGAACACAGTTTTATCTGTCCTTTACTATCTCCTTGATGAAGAGTTGGAGTTTTATTGGACACAACTGCACTTAGACTCTATGTTGGAGACTGTGGTTGATTTCCATTTACTCGGCTGTTAGGCCTCTGGCTCATGTCCGCGTTAGGGTTAGGTGTCGTCTGTGAGAAAACACACTTCTTGCTTCACCTGGATGGTGTTGTGTATTCGATGTGGTAACTGAGGCCCGAGGACAGAAGGTGCCCTCGGACCTCAGCTGTGTGTCACTGGTAAACAGGGGCTGACGGGCAGGTAAGGTGATACTCTTGGTGAATGTGTGCCACTGATCTCACTCTCAAAAACACACACACACACACACACACACACACACACACACACACACACACACACACATACTCAGTGCAGCTGTGCTCATCTCAAAGTCACACTGGTTAGATCACCGTGTATCTCTGGGGATTTTAACCTTACTTCAACCGACCAGCACCTGTGGCACAACAGAAACAGAGGATTTTTCGCTCTGTAACGCTGCCTACAAGTCCCATAGTGCACCACACCTGCTCCTGGAATGAGGAAAGGTTATACACACAGTTGCTTTTGGTCATTTAAGATTTTGAATCACATCCTTGTTTGTTCTCAGAAATGCCAGAATGATAAAAGTCAGTTCATGATCTTTCGTGACCCTGCGTCCTGACCACATGCTGTGTGTATTCATGCTAAATAATGCCATGACAGGACATTTTGACATATTGTCACTCAACACACAAACCATTGTGTTCATTTCTCCTCAGGAAAATACCCATCTGCCCTACAAACTGTCCCTCAGTCTCACTTTTCTTGTGTTTTGGAACTCCCCACAATCACTTCCCCAAATGTCTGGCTTCTGTAATTTTCGGTACTTTCTGTCTCATCCCATCATCAGGATTGTGGCCTATTTCTCTCTCTCTCTGCCCTCTCACCTCATCAAACTTCCCACTCGTTAAACAGTTCCTCTCTATCCTCCCAAATCTCATTATGAGTGTTGTTAGGGAGTCGGTGGCATCTCTGGAGTCACATGGCAGGCAGCTGCACTCAGAAGTAGGTCACATGGTAAGGTGGGTAACCAGAGCAGACAGCAACACACCACGGGACGGTCAGATGGACTAGGCAGCAGTTAGCAGTCTTCACTTAAAAAACACAAGACAAGCAGAAACGCTTGTTTTATGTTTGAATAACATGTTGGCCAGTTTGTAAAAATAGTAAAATTAGGTCCAGGTACTTGTGGCTTTCAGTAATCCTTTCTGCAAACGTTGCTTTAACCTGAGGATATTTGCTGATTTTGTCACACGGTGATGCATTTTCAAGCAGTTTGAGTCTGTTTTGAGTACTCTGTCTTGTTGTGACGTTCCGGAAACTCCTGATAGTTGCCTGCTTAAGGGCTATAATGCAAAAATACAAACAGTAATTTATCTGATGTGAGTTTAATTGAATGCATCACTTCTAAATGGCTCCTGCTCTTAACTGAAGTTTCATGACACGATGAAGTGGATTACTCATTTTTGAGCAAGTCTCTGCGACTAGCTTTTCATACTGTATCTCCATGAACTGAAACCAATAGATGCCTGAAAGGCAGCAAACATTTAGCAGCCATGTAAAGTGGTGCAGTGTGAAGTTAATGGGCTTGAAAAGCCAGCAGCGTGTTCCTTCAACAAGACAGTTTTCTCTTGTGTCTTTGCACATCATTGAAGGCCACCTTGTTCCTTTCTCTGTTTCAGGTCTTTGCTTTGGTCGTGTTTGCCTGCATCACGACAGAAGGATACATCAATCCTATCGACAGTGCCGAAGCGAAGTGCATCTTCAACGACAATGACGCAGCATGTCATTATGCTGTTGGCATCGGTGTGATCGCCTTCCTGGCATGTGTGGGTTTCCTGGTGTTGGATGTTTACCTGCCTTTTATGAGCAACGCACAGGAAAGAAAATATGCTGTCATTGCAGATCTGGGATTCTCAGGTGAGCAGGCGCATTTAAGTGATTTTCTTTCTTTGTTTTAAAGCTGTGTTAATCAATTTTAATAAACAATAGAGCAGCTCTGTGGAGTGTGTTATCTTCTTTTAGCTTGTTGTTTTGGTTTTACAGCCCCATAACTTTACTCTTTGTCTCACTCTCATCAACATCCTTTCCAGCCACTGGCCTAAAAAACTCTAAAAACCCACTGTACACTTCCTGCTCAGTGCCAAGCAAAAGAGAAACACAGTAGCAACTAGCTGATAAACATAGTGGAACATTCAAGCTAAATTTTTCCTTCAGGAGTTGGTAGAGACCAAAAAACAGCTAAAAAAGAGTGAATATTGGATTTAAATGTGTCAGGTGGAGGAATTGACTCTCAGTGAATGCTGACGTTGCTCCATATTTCATGTTATAATAGGCAACTGCAGGCTAACATGTTCACCATATCGGTTTTATAAGTTGATAATACGTCAGTGTATTAACATTTTGTTCAACTGCCCTGTAGTAGCCAAAAATATGAAGAAGTGACCTTGAAAGTTGAATTAGGTATCTGAAAAAAGTATCATAAAATAACTGGATGATATCACTGAAAGACACTTCGTTTAAAATGTGTCCAGTGAATGTCATTTATAGAGATAAAGGAGGGTAACATAATTTATCTGGACATTCAGCTATTGATTTGTGAGAGATGAAAATGTTCGACGTATCCTGTAATGGACAAAATGTATTTGAGGACAGGGTCTGTTTAACCTGGAAAAACTTACAACAAATTATTGTTTTTGTGAACTTCTATATATGCCACAATACATGGCAGATATGTCACACTTAGATGTCAGATTCCCCAATATATTAAATGATCTGACCGCAGCATTATTAAGTGCACCCTGAGTGTTTATCTCTCTTTCTCAGTCCTTCCTCTTTCAGATTCAGTTTTCTCATTTCAGTGTGAGCCTCTGAGTATTGGCCTAATGTGAGACAGACCGCTGCCTGTTTTCCTGATGTGACATAACATGTATTATTCATCGTTGCACACAGTAGATGATGAGTGAGCAGCAGGGGAGAGGAGGGGTGGATGACGTCACAGATTTCTATGAAATTAAACATTCATCAGCTTTTACACGTCAACCATTATTCGGGGAAACAAAGAAGTGGTAGTGTGAAAAACAGCTTGTGGTCATTTGAGCACATGGCAACAAGAGACCCCTTTTTTATTCTGCCGATGTTGTTTTTCACGGGAATCCACTTTTCATATCAGCTGATTTCTTTGGATATCTTTTAAATGCAGTGAAAACAATCATTTTATATCTCTGTGTTGTGTTTGTGCAACTGTGTTTCTGTATGTTTTCTAGGGGTGTGGACCTTCCTCTGGTTTGTGTGTTTCTGCCTGTTGGCCAGTCAGTGGAGTCAAACTCGTGACATTAGAGGTGTTCCCATGGACGCTGCACGTGCCACTGTGGCCTTCTCGTTCTTCTCTATCGCCACCTGGGTGAGCAGGACTACTGTTGTGTTCTTTGCATTAAAAATAACTCACCCACAATCACCTGATTTGAGGTGATTGTTGGCGGGACAAATGTTAGAGGTTACATCATCTGAGCAAACTTCAAGTCTCTACTGGTTTATTTTTACACTGAAACAATGACACATGTCAGTGAAACCAGTCAAACAAGTCATTTTAAATACCTCAAAGTCATAAGTAATAACCAAGACATTATTATTTCATTGTGCAGGGAATCTTGGCATATTTTGCCCTGGGTCGTTTCCGCCGTGGTGTTAATGAAGTTACCATCCCAACCTACACAGAGCCGCCGCCAGATCTCCACACACCCTACCCTCCAACCTACGCCCCCACCTCCTACAACCCCACCACCTACACCCCTACCACTTACACAACCTATCCCAGCAATGTGCCCGACATGCACCAGCAGCCTCCCTTCACCTCAAACCTCCAGCCACAAGGAGACACCGGCTACATGCCGCCCAGCTACTGAGCCAAAGGGAGGTCACAGACAAAAAAGGGTGGGTGGGTGGGTGGGAGGGTTTCAGGTCACCTGTAGGTAAACTGATTGTAGTTGCACTGCACAGACCCAGAGCTATATCATATTGATGTGTTTTTTTTTTTGTTTTTTTTCCAAGCGCCGTCAGATTTGAGAACCTGAGCAGTGCAACTGCAAAGTTTATTGATGAGGGACACTGCGGTTTACATCAAACGGTCTGCGGTCAGATCTTAAGACATCAGGCTGACTGTCAAGATTAGCACTGATGATTGGGTAATCTGAACATAGACCTGTGTGCAAAGACGCAACTTTTACCTCAAACGGGCTAATCGTGAAGGGGAGAGGTAGTCAAAGGTCATATCATGTGATGTTATGAAGAATACCTAACAGCTCCAATCAGAGAGAAGGAAGCTGACACTTAACGTGCTCTTCTTTACTCTCTTGTTGGAACTTGAAAATGTGCATTTGTACATAGATTTCTACTACTATGCAAAGCTGCCATTTTAATGGTTGTATGTGCCTGGTTTTCTTCTTTTCTTATTTGGCTTAGTGGATTTTTCCCCTTTGGCGCATTTATCTTGAGGACCTATAAACAGTTTAAATAAATTTTGTTTGAGTACAGTGGGAAAAGTAAGCCAAATGTCCCTCTGTGATTATTTTATTGATTCATTTTTGTTGTAAAACATGAGCTAGAGATAACGCAGTTAAGTTTGTTAGCCATATAACCATAAAATCAGCCCTTAAAGAAAGTTTTGCAATCTTTGTGCTGCAGTAAAATGCTCCTTTAACCCCGATCTCAACTATCTATGACCACTAATCAAAATATGCTGTTGATGGTGACATGAGAAATCATAAAAAAACACCAATTTTTCTAACTCTGACAAATATAACAAATTTTAAAATAAGTTATATGTGCCAATCTGTACAGGCGTGTTGCCCTTTAAACCCGAAGTTAACATTCGGACAGCTGGGAGGGAGGAGCATGTAGAAAACTGCAATTATTGAACAGGTTTATCCACAGAGCATGCCCTCACACTGAACAATAACTTATTAATCGCCAGCAGCAAAACTTCCTCTTCAGCCTCACACTTCTTCCAAGGTGACATTTCTAAACACTGATGTTTATCTGATGTTTACAGGTTCCTTAATCTAACTATTGAATGCAGATTAACACCTGAGCCTGCTCTGGTGTCCGCAGAAAGACTGCTGGTTTACTGTGTTGTTTTGTGCCTGTCAGTAATGCGTTTGTCAGTTTAACACCTCAGCTGCCTTGTTCCGGCTGCTAAAAGTTGGCTGATGGTCAGATAATGATCATCGTTGCAGGGGTGTGAACGGATTTAGATCTGTTAATGACCGAACAGAAATTAAACGGTTATATTTATTACACGACACTGTTATGGTACCACTTTAAAGACACTTGTACAAGTGGAAAGACATTGTTTGTCCTTTAAAAAGAAAACATGCATAACTTACTGAAGCCAAATATATGAAAACACACTGCTGTTGATTTGTCATTTGTGCCTTAAGAAATGAAACTCGAGAGGCTTTTTTGGGGAAGTAAAGTGTGCCATGAATAAATACTTAAGTTATATTTAGGTTAAACAGCTGTGTATCACAGCTGTCCTCTCTGCAGCGCCTTAATGATTTAATTTTTTTTGATTTTCATGCTCTGGAAATACATTTAAAATCAGTGTGTGCCTCTCATGGTGTGGACTGCAGCTTCTAATTAACAAATGATTAAACTGATTTCTAAATTGTGCCTTTAGATCTGAGTAGTCCTGTTCTGCTTTTGTAATGGGGACAAGCATAAATTTGGACATGTAATGCTGGTTAAATATATATTTAGTAGTGCACTTTGAAATATTTGCAAAATTAATCATTAATTTTGTATTGTTTAATTAATCTGCATCAAGCTTCATGTTTTAGATGCGAGGAGGCTCCAGTGATTTGTGTAAAAAGACTATGGTTTGTGGTGCCTACAAATGTTTTATAAAAACTGCCACAAACTTCTGGTCAGATTTTTGGTTGACTTGTTTTTCTATTGTTTCCAAGCTCTTATTTGACCACTGAGTTGTGAAGGTTGTTTTTTTTGCTTTCTTTTGTCATAATTTTATGTCATGGTGTCAGAAGCACAACAATTTACTTGACCTTTGTTTATGGAATAAAAAAATAAAATTCATTCATGGGATGTGCAGTAGTACAAGTTTTATATAGTACAGAGGATACACTTTTCCACTCCAGCCTGCCAGCCCACTGCACAACCTCAGAGCCTGCCAGAATTTAAACTGGTTATTTTGGTCAGCTGCAGCATGCGAGGGGCGTTGGATTACACATCACACAGTTAGTACAGAGTTAAGTGAGAGGAAAGAAGGATTTCCCAACAGTCTCTGAAAATCACCAAGAAAAAAAGTCAGATCAGTGTTTTAAGTTTTACTCAACACTGCTACTCACCTGCTGTACATACGAGTAAAACTTTGATAATGATATTGTCAAAGAATACATTTTGTTAAAAAATAATTTAAAACTACATTTACAAATTACATGAAGATTTATAATTTAGTGAAACCTATGGCAGTGCCCCATTAATTGGATTATCAGGGATTATAATAACAGGGTTATCATCAAAGTGCACCACCATATCTATCAACTAAAAATACCAATTCCAAACATACAAAAACAAAAAAAAACAACACACAAACAAACTCAAAACATTAGATTTCTGGATCTCTACTCAACATCTGCCATAAGTCTTATTGATGTGTTCAGAGTTGGAGAGAGGAGAAAAGCTTCCTGGGGATCCCAGAGTCCATGTGTTTTCCTACAAGGATCTGTTGTGGCGTTTCATTCCTGAAAGGAGCACTGTTCTCTTTGTTCACCATCAGATCTCCATAACACTTTCTACACACCGCCTGATACTTGTCCGCTCCACCAATAACTTCCACCTGTGAGACAAACAATAACTGGTTATGAATGAATGAAGAAAGGGCAGCTGTCTCTTTCGCCAAGTCTACAATGATAAGTATATCTGTGATATGACTTCAATATCCCCATACTTTTACTACAAGTGATCGTTTCTCTGTAATCCATGCATCACTTGTGGCCTCTGCCAGGAACTACAGCTGAGAATTAGCTTTTACACTAAGAACTCAAACATGTTCATCACATTTGGATTTTGGAATATATGTCTGAGTATTTAAGACTCAGAAAATTGGTAAAATGATCATGTTATAACGTAATTATGCCATAGTTATTCAAGACTTTTCTTTGCCTCCTCACCTCCTTCTCTGCTCCTATCCTCTTGGTGTAGGCAGCTTCTTTGTAACACTGCATGCAGACGGCGTGGAGCTTCACCACGCTCTCCGCTAGAGGGACAAGGTTCAGGATGTTTCCAAATGGCTACAAGAATGCAAAAGGCCAGCAGAAAAGGGGTTAGTATCATTACAAGGACAGAACAGGTACATTATAGTGTGGAATATGAGCACACTGAACTGTCTGTTATAGCGCTGCTCAAGCAGATTTTTCTGTTGTTTGAATATTTTTCTTGTCTTGCACATTTTGTTGTGTCTGCAGCATGCACACAGCGTCTGTTTGCCAGTATCATATGGGCATGTAGACAAACACAGACACTCACCTTTCTCTGGAAGGTTCCATCCAAGGCAGCTACAATAACTGTCTTGCCTAAATTGGCCATCTCCTCACAAAAGTCCACTGTGTCTGGAAACTACAACGACACAAAAGAAGCACAGATTTACTTAGAGAGGAATTTGTCCCACTGAATTCCCATCCCTCACGAGTGCCGAGTAAGACATTCTTGTGCGTATGTAGGTCAAAAGTAACTAGTTCTGGGCAAAAAGAGTAAACTATAAAATATATATTATATACACTTACAAACTGTCCTTCGTCAATTCCAATGACACAGGCTTGCAACGCCAAAGACCGCACATCTGCCAGACAGTTGGCTGGAACAGCCTCCATCGTGTTTCTAAATGAGAGAGGGGAAGGAAAAAAAAAAAAAAAAACTTACAATGTGCCATTTGATGAACAAAATTTATGACAAATCTCTTCCTGTTAAAGTCAGAACCAGTATACCGAAATCATGTCTGACAGGAAAATCTACATTTGGCAAGGCATCTAACCACAAGATGTCACCTTTCTCTTAAGTATGATAGATTAGCTTGGTAAAAGACTTCAGATTTCTCAAAGTCTGCCTACTTGCAAAAGCTACTAATGCAATTTCTGGTTTCATTTAATTCAAGATAAAGCGTACTCCTTGGACAAAGGCTTAACTGCTGTACATGTAGATATAGTTTCAGTATAGCCACCTCAGCTTTGCCATTGTCTATTGTCATCTGTATTCTTTGTGCTTTTGATATGTGCAAACAATGGCAGCTCCTCCACCTCATGCTTGGTTTGTTATTGTAGGAAGGCTGTATACATAAGCTGTGCACAAATGAAAACTAAAGAGCAAACAAAGCTCTTCTTTTTCCACTCACTTTCATTACACACCTAAACAAACACACAGACAAGTATATTTATGGAAATGTAAAAAAAGTGAAGTAAAATAGGTGACTTACTTGTCATGTGTGGCCATGCCTTTCTCAGAATAACGTGTGTCCTTGGCATATTTGATCACCAAGCAGTTGTACTGGGCTATTTGGAAACGGCGCACTCTTCGCATCAGTTCAGTGCTGCAAAAAATAAAATCACAATAATGTATTTAACGTCAGTGAAACTCATCTGTACATGAAGATGCAACTTATATCCTCTTTTATATGACAGGGCCTCTCACACACTCATTTCCTGCAGCTTCACCATAAGCTCCGGGTAATAAAACTATGCATTAGTGTTTAGTATAATGTGCAAAAAGAGTGCAAAGTGGTCCTTAGATGTGTTAATAAAACAAAAAAAGCATGACATGTAGTAAATGTATGCTTTACTACGTATGATCCATATGGATGAGAGGCGGATAAACAATGCACGAAATTTGGCGGGATGCTGAAAGTCTGGGCGGACTTTGTGACACCAAAGTTGTTTTAACATCACTTCAGACAGTGAAAATAAATAACACGAGTTAGCTGCACCTGCACAGACCGCTGCTGTTTTGATGTTTGTGAATAAATAACTCACCTTTTGCCTGAAAACATCGGTCCAAAGATGACCTGCAAAACAACAAAGGAGTGGCTGTTAGGCTGAGGAAGTAAAGTTAAAGCAGCTGAAAGTCAGTAACACACATAACACACACACCTAACGTTAGTCAAGAGTATGTCCTGTTCACTTAAGTTGTAGTTGTAGATATAAGGACAGTTAAAACGATAAAGTTAGCTAGGTTACATCAACCAGATACGAACCTGAATCTGTCCCCGGGTTTTCCTCGGTGAATTGGGAAGAACTCTGGGAAAGTCCACACAGTCCATTTTTAATTAATGCGACAATTAAAAGAAACTAAAAGACAATTAAATAAAACAAGTAAGACAAATTTAATCCTCCAGCAAAAGCCGCACTGAATCAAAATGTTGAATATGGCGCGCCGGCGGTTGTCTGCCGTTTTAACAAACATTTCGCCAATCAGCGTCGAGTCACGTGATCATTTCAACCTATCAGCGTCCACAAATGCGACAGCTGAGAGCGCCGGCGCCACTACTGGCCAATCAGAGCGCAGAGCGTCATACGTCCCGCTGTGGAGGGACCTTGTGCATGGGGTTTGGTAAGAACAACGACCAGGCAAGTGTGTTTAGAACATGTAGAAACAGCATTTAACCTTATAATATTACAGAATAGCAATAAGAACTTGCGTAGGACCAATGAAAACAACTCCAGTATGCTAAGACAGTCATATGTAGTGATCCAGTTTCATCACTCTTGAGCATTAAAAAAAGGACAGCGAAAACACACCAGGAAATATTATATGAAATACTGTTAAAACATCCAGATTAACACAGCAGCGGAGAGAAATAACGTTCATGTGGGTACCAGCTCACTTAGGGATACAAGGGAATGAAAAAGCAGACAAAATTGCTAAGGAGGCATTAAAGAAAGAGGGGGTGGAAATGAAGGTAAAATTATCAAAAGCAGAAGGAAAAAGTTTAATATGGAAGGAAATAATCAATCAATGGAAACAACATTGGAAGAACCAGGAAAAGGGGAGACATTTATATAAATTACAAGGTGTAGTAGGAGAAGTAGGGTGTTGTGGAGGTAGCAGAGCAGACCAGGTGATCATGAGCAGATTAAGAATAGGGCACAGTAAACTGAATAGCACACTCAAAATATTAGGAAAACATCCAACTGGTCGGTGTAGAGGTGGGAGAGAGAGACAGTGGAGCATGTGATTGTTGCTTGTCATGGATATGAAAGGGAGAGGGAAGAGATGATAGCAGGAACAGTGGAGAAGAGTTTCAAGAGTATAATAGAATGTGGGAAATCTAGGGAAGGGAGGAAAATCATTATGAGATATCTTGTTTTAACTGGGTTAATAAAAATATTTTTTTAAAAGGAAGTAGTAAAGAAGTAAAGTCCAGAAGAGGGCAGTATATGCAACAATAAGGATGCAGACTGCCGTTAAACAACAAAGAAGAAGAAGAATATTACAGAATTATGTACAAAAGTAAAAATAAGTAAAAGACAAATTGTTGCAGAGGAGTAACTAGTAAGTAAGTGTAACTGTCCACATAAATAAGAAAAGAAACTCTGCATCTCTGAACAACATGCGAAGAATAATGTAAAATGAAGGCTGCAGTGTCTGTATCAATATCTTGTGGACAGATTATTAATAATATACTCAGTTTCTTCATTGACATCTGTGCTTAATAGTGAAAGACACATTGTTCAGCATGGTGATGCATCAACATACTTTAATTACTGTGCCATAAAGACACAGTGTACTGCAGGGTTGGGAAAGTGCTTCTGTTAAAATGAGTTTACTGCATTTTTCTATTTGGGCAGTATAGCTGGCTGTGTAATGTACATGTGTTACCCCACCAGATTCCCTTTGTTAAAAATGGACACTCACATGAATACAGGATTTTGCATTTTAAAAGTTTACTCAGATATTGAAAAGCCTTTTTCCTCCATGTTGGAAGAACAGCTGATATGTACAAAACAACAATGTTCATATGTGTTTAATATACAAATAAAAGTAATACAGGAATATATTAGAGTCAGACATTTTGACTGGCCATAAGAGGAACAACACTGGTGTTATTAACAATGTCTCATGACAGAGTGACAGTGAGGCAGCATGGACAATACCAGGACCCTAAATCTGAAGCAGCTAAATGGAATTCAGCCGTCAGCCAGCTTTTCCTACTGTAACATCAAAATGTCCTTTGTTGTGTCCAGTAGACTATAGTGTTACATTTCTTCTTATTAAACTAAAATAATTTAGGAAGTCGCACTTTAAAGCCTTTATGTCAGGTAATATTATAGTTAAGTGCATACTCTTATATGACAAACCAGCTTACAAATAGTTAACACTAATGTGCATTTTGACACTGCATAGAAAGTAGTCATTTCCTTATGCACTAGACTTGCACAGCTAGTTTTAGTTTACCATTTGACTTCCCGAAAAGCAGCAACAGGTGTTCTTTTCCCCCACTTTAACCTTGACTATAAACATGTTTTCAGTCTTCTCTGTCGGTTTACTTTGCAAATTGTGTAAGTCAAGAGTCTAAAGTTCAGAGTAGACTGGATTTTACTGTGGTATCGGGTGGATACATCTGTGAGCGGACCTTCAACGAGATACATCACTTCAAGAGATAAAATGCTGCACTGGACTGAAATGAAGAAAGATGTAAGAGTTTGACTTTGAGTAGTATGAGTTGCTTTTTTTCCTTTTCTCTCTGCTAGCACCATGAGTCTGTTGGGCGTTGCAGAATTAAGCAATATTTACACAAGAGACTATGAGTGGCCGTCAGGGACATTATGTAAGGGTTAATGCCCGACGAGGTGTCCATTAACAGAAATTAATGGACGACGCGGTGTGTGAACCGTCCGACGCGAAGCGGCATTTCAGTTGTTGCTTCCGCGAACAACTGAAATGTTATGCTCTCATGTTTCCTAGTTTAGACCCGCCCACAAGCTCCTCGATTGGCTCTGCCGTTTCTTATGTGATTTGAATCTAACGTGTCAGTGCATCAATTTTATATATATATATATATATATATATATATATATATATATATATATATATATATATATATATATATATATATATATATATATTTATTTGAACTTCTGGAATGCACTTTTTCAGTTTGTAATCCCGTTGCATCAGCTCAAAGGGCCTTTATTTTTTTTGAGAGGCTTGCAAATAGTTTTTCATTGGAAAAAAAAAACTCCATTTAAAGAGTCAAAAGTGTTTTTGGGTTTGTTCATAGTATTAATGTCATGATCTTAGGTTATGATCATATATATATGTATATGTGTGTGTGTTATCGGTTATCGGTATTGGCCTTTAGGATCTGAAAGTTATCGGTATCGGTTTTAAAAAAAGTTATTGTGCATCCCTAATGATTGTTGCACCCCAAATTGTCCCACTGTTCATGTCATGCATCAATATATTTTTGTCAGGTGACGGATAGTAGAGATGCAGAAGGAGATACTGGAGGAGATGGAGAAGAGCAAGGAGAAGAGGCTGGAGAAGGGAGAGCAGAAGAAGCTGGAGGAGGTTAGTCAACTTCACTCAGTGAAGTTAAAAGGGAACAGTAAACTTAAAAGTAGCAATAGAAAACCAGAAGAACTACTAGAAAACACAGTGAACTGAAAAGAGTTAGAGTTTTATTAAAAATACTTGTGTCCCCCCCACCTCTGAAATCAAAATTTCGTCCTTGGTATGAGAGCATTTCATATGTGTGTATAAGAGCATTTCATATGTGTGTATGAGAGCATAACATTTCATATGTGTGTATGAGAGCATAACATTTCATATGTGTGTGAGAGCATAACATTTCATATGTATGTGAGAGAGCATAACATTTCAGTTGTGTGTGTGTGAGAGTATTTCACTAGTGTGTGTGAATGGTAATTCTGAATAATGTCCCTGACGGCCCCTCATAACAGACTGTGCCCTGTACTGTCTGTGGTACGTTACCGTCAGTATTGGCACGACAGTTAGTTTCGTATGTTTGCTATACGACTTTTTGTACACAAGGGAGCTATTACCTGTATTAATGGGGTGGTCTAGCAGCTGTTATTACAACAGGAGGTCCTAGTCTATATAGGGCAACTGTGGTTCCTAATTTATTTGCATGAATAACCCCCATATCCCAGTCTGTATAGCCTTTAATAATGTATATGCTGTATATTTTTTAGTATGTGTTAAATAATTTGTTGTTTTAAAAGATACTTTGCCCTTAAAATGAACAACAAAAACATTTTATTTTAATTTTTTAGTAGTTTATTGTAGCTAACTGGGTTTTAGCTCCAGCTCTGACAGTAAGGTTGCCATGGAAATGGCGGAGTAATATTGTAAGCGATTGGACGGTGTGTGCTCTAAAACGTTCTAAATGTGTAGCTGACCAATCAGATTGGTTCGGTCTACTTCTTGTCGTATAACTATGCTTGCTGCCTCTCTCTGTGAGTTTGAAGTAACGTTTAATTGTTCCTATTTCAACATTAAATAAAATGAGTTACAATAAAATACTGAGTGCGCAGAGTGCTACTTATAGCAGAGGAGGTCGCTGTTGGCTGTGTTTACACTGTGTATATTTCCCCGGTGCTTGTTGTCTCGGTTTTCATGGCCGCCCGGTTGACTGTCGTCTCTTCGTGTGACAGGAGCTCGAGAGGCAGTACTCACCCAGCCAGTGGTCGCACAGGATGTCTGCGGACGACGTGATCAAAGCTCATGTGAAAGCTTTGAAAGAAGGTCGGTGTGTTTCGTGCTTATTCGTACACAATACACAGAAATCCGGTTGAGGTGAATAGACAGGCCGGCAGCGTCATAGAAAAACAAGTGTCATGCAAAATGTTGCAAACCTGTGAAAATGTGTTCACCTGTCGAAAAGAGATCAGATACAGTGTTTTTTTTAAAAACATACTTTGACTGAGAAAGTGCCAAAATATGCAACTCCTACATTAAGCTAACTAAATATGCTTCTATGAGGTTAACTGTGCAAGTTACATATTTGGTGTTCTTGGTGGGTTTTGTGAAGGTTTGCAACAATTTTGAGGGCTAAACATTATTTATATAAAGACATTCTTCATCTCCTGTACATAGTCCATACAAACGTAGGAGAAGCGATTATGAATTATATATAGCGTTTTCCTTTGATGCCTTCATTAGAGAGCTGATAGCAGGGAGATGACAGGACATGAGGGGGGAGAGCGAGAGATGGGGGATGACATATATAACAGGGTCCCCAGCCGCACTTGAATCAGGGTCTTTGCTGTTCATGGTCAGTGCCTCAACACTCCGGGCTCCCACCGCCCCCCATGAGAAACTGTATGTGGATAAAAACCATATGGGAATGTCTGAAACAGTGAATTGCCTAACAAATCATACATCTATATTACATCCACTGGTTAAAAATCTTTGACAGTAGATAGAGTTATATTATCTCATTGTATATATCACCTAGTGTCCATTAGAAAGTGATTCTTTGTGTGTCCAGGTACCGAGCGTGCCCGCGGTCTGGCTCAAACCTTGCTCAACGTGCCATATGGGGAGGGAGATGGAGAGAAACTGGATGTCTACATACCCAGCACCAGCTCTTTAGGTAGGTACATGTGTGACTTCTAGACACCCTGTTGCCATGCTTAAATATGCAGAAGCATAGGTAACTGTGTGTGAGGATTAACAGGCCTGATTCGCTCTGTTTCAGATGTCAATCTTGTCATTTACCTACATGGAGGCTACTGGCAGTTCCTCAGGTACAGTCTACTACTCTCTTCTGTTTTGCGATGCAGATTTCAATTTCTCATTCAGGTTTTTCATGTTGATGCTTTGCGCACTTACAGCAAGGAGGAGTCCGGATTCATGGCTGTTCCACTTGTTGATAAAGGTGTAGTGGTGGTTGCTGTTGGCTATGACATCGCCCCCAAAGGTAGAGCCCTTTCAATTCTGACAAAGTTGTTTCTGTTCTTGGAGCAAAAATATATTGTTTTAGGAATCTATCTGTGCCTCTTTCACTTCTTTTACAGGTAATATGGATCTGATGGTGTCTCAAGTACGCAGGAGTGTTGTGTCTGTTGTTCAGCAGTATTCTCACATCAGGTATGTATATGTGATATAGTCCTGTCTGCACCATGTTTTATGTTTCATGTAGAACCATGGTCCTTGGTGAAACACTGTCTTGTTTCACTGTGTATATGGTTGAAATGACAATAAAACCCATGTGACTTGAGTCGACTTAATCTCTCCCTCAGTGGTCTGTATCTGTGTGGCCACTCTGCTGGGGCTCACCTGGCTGCAATGGTCCTCTCCACTGACTGGTCGCAGTACAGCATCACTCCTCAGATCAAAGGTGGCCTTATCATGAGTGACAAACTATAAAAGAATACTGAAGAAGATACTCAGAAATACAACATTGAGACAAATTCTGCATATCATATGCTTTCTTAATTGTCTTCTAGGTGCTTTCCTTGTCAGTGGCATATATGACCTCCTGCCCATCCTGTCCACCTATGTCAACGAGCCTTTGAAGATGACAGAGTACGTAACTTACTGCACTTCACTTCTCTGTGTGAACACAAGCAGCAGGAGATTGTTAGTTTTGCAAGTGAAATAATGCAGAACCATTTTTTTAGAATATCATGGAAAGCCAATAAAGAAGTCAGGTCATTTTCCCCCTGCTTTAGAGGTAAACTCCACTGATTAAACACATCAAAGTCTCTTTACAGGTCTTAGGAATCACTACTCTATATGCGAAAGAAAGGTTGTATAAAGCTTTTTGTGGCTCCAGGCGGAACTGCGCAAAAAGTGTCACTTGAGACAGGTGTAGCTGAAAAATTTGGGGTGGGGTAGAGTTCGAAATACCGGCTCCTCCTTGCTCTTCATCTCTGCTTGAGGATGGCACATCAAGGTTATAGTCAGGCTGTTGGTAGTTGAATTGCAATATAGGTGATAAATAATAAATATCTTTGGTTCTGCTTTTTGATTTTGATCCTTAATGTTTTAAACTGTCCATCACAAGCGTGACAATATTATAGGAGTATAATGCTAAATTGGTGGAGTACTGTTGGAGGGGTATAATCTGATTACTGAGCAGATAAACAGGGTTTTACAGTAATCAGACTTTCACAACATGTAAAGGGATAATTCTATTTCCTCCCTTAACCTGATTAGTCATGGTAATCCAGTTTCTCAACCCTGAGAGCTATTTGGTCTTCTAAGAAGACTTCTAAGAATATCAATCTTAATGTATGAACACTTTTTGATATTTGGTATTATTAAACAGAAATCCCTATGCCTTGTATAATCCTTTCTGGATACTACTTTTTCAGCTTATGTGATAACATAAGAATCAAACTGTTTAGGTTTTTTTTAAATGTTCAGCTCTAGAAATGGGATCATGATCCATATAAAGCTGAGAAACCCTGCAGTAATTCTGTAGAGATCATTGTGTATACGACTGTTGTGATTGTCTTTGTCTTTGTGGAAAACTGTTGGTGTGTGTAATTGTCCTCTGCTGGTCTGTCGTACCAGTCAGTATTTGACTCCTCTGTCCTCTGGATTAATCTTCCCATTTATAGGGAGGTGGCAGTGAGAAACAGTCCCAGCAAGCTGGTCCCTCAGCTCAAACTCTCCTCCTCCAGCTGTCACATCATCGTGGCCGTCGCCGAGAACGACTCGGCAGAGTTTCGTAAGCAGTCGGAAGAATACTACAAAGTCAGTACTTCTGATAGAGCATGGCCACTAATTTGATTAGAGTATCAAAGGAATAATTTAATAATGTTATTTCTGTAGAGTTTACTTGTAAACAGTCTGCATTCTTCTTCTTCTTCACTGGCTTTCTTGGCACATTGCTGTATTGTTTCGTGTCCCATCAACTGTAAACCAGAACAATAGGGTGTAACATGCGGCAGGAATGTGTATTATGTACATGTATGTCCTTGTTTACAGTACAAATAAAATGGGAACCCACTCTTAAAAACATTGCGCTATAGCACTGCTAGCAGTCAAAAAAACCTTGGAGTGCCTTTAAAGTTGGAGCTAATTATTACTTTTAGCATCCATTAATCAGGTGCTAATTTTTTTCAATTAATGGTTATTTTATAAAATGTCCATCATAGGTTCTTTGAGCCCAAGGTGATGTCAACCTTTTTGATTAGGTCCTAAATCTAAATGTTGGTCTGTAAATACTGGGTACATGTAGTGGTTGTGTATATGTACTATATGTTTACCTCTTTCTTCTGTCTTTAAAGACTTTGCAGGCATCAGGACTTAATGTGACCATGGAGGATGTGCCAAACACAGATCACTTCAGTATCATTGAGCAACTGGTAGATGGGGAGTATCACCTAACGAAGGTACAGGCACACAAAACCAACGATGAATGATGATGCTATTTTCCTCTTTCTTTCACAGACCAATAACGTTATGATATTAATGTCCAATATTAATTTACAACCTGTATCTTTGCTGATAGGGAACTTGGAAGTAATGAGAATGAGCTTGTCTTAAACCTGCTAATTAGAACATTATCCTGGAAACTGTCAGGCACCTTTTCATCAATAACTATAGTATTTATTGTTTAGTCTTTATGTTGATATTATACCTAGCGGTGTTTTAACAGATTTTTTTCCTCTGTAGCTTCTCTTGAAGATGATGGGAAAGAGCTGAGGCGGCAATCTTTGATCCATCATCTGATATCAACATACACCTCTGAACAGAGTCATAGTGCACCGATACTGATACAATATGCATTATTTCAGGTTTGTATGATGGTAAAAGTACAATTACTGTCCACTGTGATTGATCAACAATAAGGATGGACTGTTTCATTAGTTATATCTTTTCAGTGACACTATCATATTATGTAAACATGTGCCTGAAACCGAGTCACTTTAATGATTTTGATGGCAAATTATACTACTGTTAAACCTGCTTAATTGTAAACAGATTATTTAACAACCATCATGCACAATGTTATTTTTTTTTCTTTCCTGTGACAATCTGCACCACAACTTAAAGTCCATGGGTAGGACAAGAATCATGTCAAGAGTACTGATAATACAAAGCGAATGTAGCTTTTTATTGTAACCAGCAGTGAACTTTAATGTGTCGTCTACACTTGATAAACGTTGCTAATGAAAACTATATATTTGCACTTATATCCTAATGCAGTAGAAGAATACAGGTATTCAAATGCACATATTTTTAAAGAAAAAATGGGACTAAATTTAGCTGATGCACATTGTTACTTACTGCCCTCAGTCTAGCATATTAAATAATTGTTTACATTATTGTTTACCCAAAGTGTTCTATTATTAACCTGCAATGACTGTAGATTATAAAGAGAATCATCACAATAAATATTTATATTTGTGAGTTTCTGTGAATACTTTTTTATATGTGTGTGTGAAGTATTGGCATATAATGATGGTTATATTGTCCACCCCTTTACATCAGTGAGAGTATACTTAATATAGACCATAATTAAGCATTTAATGATCGACTGACAGTATAAAGAATGGACAGCGTAAGCATGACATAACCTGTAGGTTTTTGGAGAGCTGTTTTGAAGCCCAGAGTGTGGTAGCTCTGGTTGCTGCCATGTTGGCAGTCTTGCTTCTTCCACCTCCTGGCTAATCTAAACATTGGCAAAGACGTGGCTCATCCGCAGACCTGAGGCAGGCTGAATGATGCCTGAGTGCTCAAACAAGCCATCTGTAACGGCACCTACCTGTCAATCAAAGCTGCCACGCTGTTAATTATGCATAACTTTAAGCCTTATTTTAATTTGAACGGGTGAGTTAAAAAAAATAAAAATCTGCCTCAGTACAGTTGTCATTTTGCTGTGAAGTTGGAATTTTTGAATATGGGGGCCTATGGAAATCGGACTTGTTATGTAGCTAGCCTCAAGTGGCCATTCGTGGCACTGCAGTTTTTGGCACTTCTTAGGTTTTACTCAATGATAGTATAAAGAATGGATAGAGCATGAGTGAACGTCACCTGTAGGTTTCTGAAGCACTGTTTTGAAGCTGAAAATATGCGACGCTGGCTGCTGCCATGTTGGCTGAGCTGCTTCTTCTGCCTCCTGGTTAAATATTGGCAAAGATGTGGATCAAAGTGGCCACGCTGTTAATTATGTGAAACCTGAAGACTTAATATAATTTGAACTGGTGAGTTAAAAAAAATATTCACCCATGTACAGTTGTCATGAACAGGGAAATTAGCCATAGAGACCAAAACAGTTTTTTGTACCAGGTTGTAAACATGTTTATTTCTTCTGTGAAAGTTGGACATTTTTAATATGGGTGCTTATAGAGATTGACTCACTTCTGCAGCCTGTCTTGAGTGGTCCCTTGAGGAATTACAGTTTTTAGCACTTCTGCATTGGCTTTATTTCCCAGCATTGGAGGTTTCACTTCACAGGCTCGGGGGTTGGTCAGTGGTGAAGGGGCCCCATAGTTGATATTTACTCTGGAGCCCTCTAAAAGGTTAATCCGGCCATGGCCTGAGGGCTGGTTTTGTGTCCTCTCTCAAATTACTACTCATCACTAAACATTTATCTAATTTTTAAGGTGTTTTTATTTTTATGTATTACATTTCTATAGATATTATTATATATTTTGTATGTCAGGAGTCGGGAGACAGGAGTTGAACGTTTACAACCAACGGCTTCAGTTCAGTTGGTTCACAGTCTGCAGGCAGGAGGAGCTAACCGCCGAGAAACTTCTATCCCAAACAGTCCATCAGATATGACCAAGCAGGCGGACGTGAAGATCATCTGTACCAGGTAAGCCTCACGGCTTCAAGAGTCACGAAATGATCACCGTTTAAACTCTTTAATTCAGCGTCAAGTCCGGCGACTAAACTGGTGGTTAATACCAACGTTAGCCTGGCAAAAGGTAATGCTAGCAAGCTCAAGCTGCTAGCTGACGTTAGCATCAGGGCTAACATTTTTAAAAGGACCCGGTGTGTTTACAACCATTGTAAAAGCTAGTGTTTAGATAACTGACAGCGCTGTTATTCCTCAGCACGTCGGCGGTAAACATTTGAACTTTCGTGTGACTAAAATAGTTTTTAAGTTTGTGAACATTGTGTCCACTTTTGAAGCAGCCGGTCAAAGTTTACAAGTGTTGCCGGGTGCCTCAGTGACTCGTAATGTCTGCTTGTGCCTTCGTGGCTATCCGTGGACACAGACAGGGTGTGTGTGTGTGTGTGAGAGAGAGAGAGCTGTACCGTGAGATTACAGCAGCTATCAAAGCAGAAGTGTTTGTGCAGCCATATCCAGTTACCTAAGGAGGACGAGGACTACAGATATTATATTTTTAGTCAGCTTACAGCATTGTGGTTAAAGGGTCCTCAAGAAGTTGGTCACTCTTGAGGTAAGTGATGACTAAACCACTGTCAAGTCAAGTGTGAGTTGTCATGTGTTGACTTTGGTGGGTTTTGTTATGATGTTTCATAGGGCAGACTAGACTAAACCAACAAAAGACACACTTACATGCTTACTTACATACTTATATGAGTCATGTTTATTTTTCCTATTGGTTATAACTCAAAGTGACATCCATATACAGGTCAGACACGCTGACAGCTCTGTGGAAGCTGAATACATCTGATAAATAACAGATCGATACAAGTAAATGAATAAGTGCGATGAGCAGGTGTTTATTCTAGATCTCGGACAGTAGTTTAACAAAAGCAAAATCCTACCTCTGATCCATGGTTTTTTATTTTGCTCAGAATAAATAAATAAAATCTAATATTAGAGGTTGCAAGCAACATTTCACATTTATGAATCTGTAACCGGCAAATGTTTGGTAGTTTCAAACTGGATACATGAATAATAAAAACAGGATTGACAAATCCAGTGACAACAATCAAGTTGCCAATGTTGTGACCTGATTGACAAATAATGACACATTGATTGTGTGGCTGTATTAAAGCCATCCAGCGATTTAGGGCTCATGTATTGTGTTAACATCCAAGCACACTTAAAAAAACAGCCCAGCCCTCATTGTAAGTTTAACCATAGCTATTGAAATGGATTTCAAAACTCTTTGTTCATTATTCAGTGCGCTCACCACCACTTATCTGTAATTGCTCACCAGCTTTTGTTCTTTCTGCATCCGTCTTACATTACATGCTACACCTTTCCCAACCTGTTCTTCCCGATCGACTTCTGCGCGTTTAAACAAAACAACCTATAACCTTATTTGTGTGTGTTTCTGTGACAGCAGGTGGAAACTTGAGACAGTGTAGTGGAGAGAAAAAAGGAGGAGACTTGGCGAGATAAAGATCCGTTGATCGTGTTGGACAGAGGGCTCAAGGGACGGGGACTTTATTATGGGCTGCGTGCGAAGCAGAACAACATCATGGTTACAACTTGTTCAGGGGAGAAGAGGCGAAGGAAGGGTAAATAACTGAATTCTTCATACAGCGTACAGCGAGGCTGTGTTTGGGTCTGTGCTGGGAAACAGGAGCCATGTAGTGGTGACAATAAGGGCATTATTTGTTGGCCAAGGGTCTAACAATCTAGTGTGTGTGTGTGTGTGTTACAGAGCATGTTAGTCGAGAAGTGTGAACTTGTTTAGAGAGCAGCTGAAGATGCAGAAGTAAAAAGTAATGCTGTATGTGATGAAAGCTTATGTGCGTCCACTTTAGTATTACTAAATAACCTCTTGGCAAATATTTCTACAGTCTGGTTTGTGCTTACACAAACATCTCTGAGAACATGGTTGATTGAATCAGACTGAGCATTGTTTTAGGCTCTTTCACAGGGACAAACATTTACTTAACGCTGTTGTGATGTTAGTTTGGGGGTTGATGATTTATCTGTTTAATTGCTCTGCTGCTCAATTCCCACAGATATTGCTCCATCTCTACCATAAATGTGTAATTTACCGCTGCATTATCCTCCACAGCTCAAGCCTTCATTGTTCTTGTTCTAACTTTATGCAATATTATGCTACAATCGTAAATTTCAATCTCAAGCAATCATTTGTAATTACAAGAGAAGTCGTTTATGTTTTCAGGAAATTGCTCTCTGCGCTGCAGGACTAACAGGCCTGTAGGACTGCATGAAAAAGATGCAGCAAACTTAAAACGTTGGTGTCCCATGACTGTGCTGAAGCTCATCGACTATACCTGTTGGTCGGCCTTGACAACAGAAAGGTCGGGGGTCCCGTTGGCGCACTTGTTTTCACAAAACAAATGCGCCTCTCGTATTTCAGCGGGCAGGGTGTCTCTTGGCATATTATACCAGCGCTCCAACACACCGGTTGGTGAAACCTTAAATGACTGAAAAGCCCAATTTATAATCAACTCTCTCTCTCTCTCTGGATCTGAAGAGAATGACGCGTTAGTACATCCACGTAAGATCAATCTGTGGTCCTCTGCACGATTTTAGATTTTAGGTGAAATCCCAGCTATTAAACTGGCTCCTAGTATCTCAACTTCACACCTTAACCCAGTGAGCATCAGGCATTTCACTGAATCCACAGAGGGACGGGGTTTATAGGTCTTGATAGTGTCAGCTGTAAAGAGAGAGAGAGGTGGGGGGCCACAGGTAGGAATCAAACCCTGGGCTGCTGCAGCAAAGCCTGAGCCTTTGTTCATGAGCCACATGCTACCAGGGCAACCCTATAAGACATTCTTTAGCAGAGCTGTTAACCCACTAACACATCTCTCCGCGTGATCAATGTAGTTAGCAGATGATGGCCTGATCAGCAGATCTGCTGTGTGAAACTGTGCCTCTGCACAATGTATTCATTTTAGTGATATTAGTGGTCTTTTTTTCTGAGGCGGCCCACCTCTGCTATAAAACACTGCGGTAAACCCGGAAACAAGTCAATAAACTCTAGTTGGATGTTTAGTGACATGCAGTTTCAGTCTACAAACAAATGTCTTTGGAGCTGATGTTAACGTCAGAACAGGGCGAGATTAATTGTAGCCTTGTCGTCCTGAGAAAATGGGACGTGCCCGCAACCTACTCAGCATGCATTTTAGAGGTTTTTGCCTGAACAGAACAACAACGCTCTGTTGTGAACAAAGAACAATAGAAACAAGAGCTTATTTTCCAACATGTCGCTCTCCTCCCCCGTGTTCATTCTTTCTTCTGTTCCAGCTTTTGTGTTAAGTGTTGTTGTTTTTTTATTTAAACTTTCTAAAGATTCATGATGAAATTAACAATACGAAGCTGGCAAAGTGGTGATTTGATTCGTGTTAGCTGAAAACGATTAAAAGCCTTCTTGTGTTACGCTCTTTGCAATTGTACTTTCCTTTTCTGATGTGCCTGTCTGTGTTCAATCACAGGCTATAGTGATGATCACCCCCAGTCCAGTCCTGACAGTGAGGATGAAGACGATACTCCCATGACCTCCTTTGGTGTTGCAGTCCGAGGCCTCCCCCTGGCCTTGGCGTCCATGACACAAGCTACCGCCTCAGACTCACGCTTCCACCCTAAATGGCGGGCGATCACTGTGGCGACCCTGCTCGCTTTAGTGCTCATGCTATACCTGCACCGGACAGTAGGGGACAGAGACACTGCTACCAGAGGTTACTACCGCAACAAGGTTCACAGTTTGCACATGCACAGTGATGGTGAGGATGATATCTTCAGGGACACTAACAGACAAACTGCACGAAACTCTGCTCGCCTCCAGAAAAGGGAAAAACCTTACAATGACACATACCCGCTAAGTCCGCCGGAGAAGACAAAGCACGGCATCCGCTACCGTATCGGTGTGATCGCAGACTTGGACACAGCGTCGCGTAGCTCTAAGGACCAGACGTGGTTCAGCTACATGAAAAGAGGTTACCTGACTGTTTCAGATAGCGCCGACAGACTGGAGGTGGAGTGGGACGCTGAGGCGGTCACTCTGGAGAGTCATCTGGCTGAGAAAGGACGAGGTAGAGGGATAAGACACACACACTGCTGTTATTCTTTCCATACATCCACTATGTTTCCGTCCTGGGTCACCTCAATGACTGATTGAATAACTGTGCTGCAGGTATGGAGCTGTCCGAGCTGGTTGTGTTCAACGGTCACCTGTACAGTGTGGACGACCGCACAGGTGTGGTGTACAGGATCGAGGGCAACAGGGCTGTCCCCTGGGTTATATTACCTGACGGCGACGGCTCAGTCTCCAAAGGTCAGTCTCCAATAGATGTCTTACATCTATCTTTTGCGTTCACGTATGTTCTCCTGTGGCAAAATTACTTGCAGTTCTTTGTATTGAATAAAAAGACAAATTATCAAGACAAAGAGATGTAGCCTAAAGCCTTTTTTTAGGTCTTATGTTGGTCAGTGTATAGCAAAAACAACAGCGACTAAATTAAGGTAACTTTGGAAAGGTTTGCGGTTTAAATGCTGTCTCTCACATTAGACGTTGTTTTGTTTGAAGGATTCAAGGCAGAGTGGCTGGCCGTGAAGGATGAGCACCTGTATGTTGGCGGCCTGGGGAAGGAGTGGACCACAACCTCTGGGGAAGTCGTCAACAACAACCCAGAGTGGGTGAAAGTTGTCGGCTACCATGGTGACGTGGACCACGAGAACTGGGTGCCGTACTACAACGCCCTGCGGAGCGCAACGGGGATCCAACCACCAGGTTCTGACCAGTTTCTTTATGGTCCTGTCCACGTTATAACAATGTCTGAACTGGTGTCACATCTGAGGGGAGCAGTTTTTTGTTCGATATCAGAGCTTCTTTGATTAAAAAGTAAATTAAATGAAGTGATTTTTTTTTTTTTTTGCATTATAATTGCCCTAACCATATTTAAAATTTAGTTTCATTGGTAGACATGTTGTATTTACTTTAGCATCTTTTTTGGGAGGAAATAAACTAAAAATCAAAAGAGGAGTTCTGAGTATTATATACAGCTCTTCCTCCGAGGCTACACCAACCAACAGCCACACCACCAAGCTCTGCCAATAAGAGGATTGGGCAGCTTGCATATAGCCTGGGAGGCAAAATCCCAGGGCAGAAAAAGCTGTTGCTTGTAAAGCTTTTGCTGTGAGCGCATATTTTGTCGACCCAGATGAGCAAATAAACATTTTTATGAACTTAAGTGTTTCTCTTGTCTGGATTTTGGCTACAGAACAGTTAGGACATTGTTCAGACAGTCACCCAAACTAAACTGTAATACCAAGGAAGAAAAAAAAAAAAGTGGAATTACACCCATGATTCTCACATTTACACACAGTCTCCATATTTTCTAACCCTCTTCTTAACACTCCTTGTTCTACAGGTTACCTTATCCATGAATCAGCGGCATGGAGCGAGCGTCTCCAGCGCTGGTTCTTCCTCCCTCGCCGTGCCAGTCACGAGCACTACGAAGAGACTGCAGACGAGCGGCGTGCCACCAACCTCCTCCTGTCCTGCCCCGCAGATTTCAGCTACATATCAGTGCAGCACGTCGGACCACTCAACCCGACGCACGGCTTCTCCTCATTTAAATTTGTTCCAGACACGGACGATCAAATAATTCTGGCCCTTAAATCTGAGGAGGACGCAGGCAGGATTGCCACCTACATGATTGCATTTACATTAGACGGTCGGGTGCTGATGCCCGAGACAAAGATAGGGGATGTAAAGTATGAAGGGCTGGAGTTTATCTGACAAAGACGAGGCAGAAGGCGCACACATTCCTGAAAGTAAAATCTGCAGGTGTCCTCCAGATTTGAAAAGATTAAGAATTGGAGAGCTTACATGCAACACTGTTGATGTTTTGAGTCCTAAGTATTACATTCCGCTCTCGATCCTACTGTGCAATAATGACCCAAAGTTATATATTTGAGAATTATTTACTATGATAATTGAGAGGAGATTAAAGAGTAGGAGAAAGCCACAGCACCACCAAGAGGGGACAGATACAAACGATTGACCAGGTCAGTTTGTGTGTAACTGGTTCAGGCAGCCACCCTGTGACTAGCCACCCACACCAGTCACACACAAATTGTTATTCACCACCCGATTTGAATGATTTTAATGTTTTAGTCTTAACTACTTCTCATCAGTGCTGGTAGATTGATACTTTCTAAATATGATCTAAACCTTGAGTTAAAAGTCATGGTTTGACTAGACACTACTGATATCCAAGAGGAGTCTGGGTACAAAAGTTTTTATCAAACACCAGGTAATGTGGATCTCCTCTCCTGCAGCTCAAACTCTGCTGGTCAGACACTCAGGGGAGCAAATGGGATAAAACATAAAAAGAAAAAGAAATGAATGTCCTTAAATTACTTGAAATATTAAAACGTACTCACGCACACACTTTGTATTTTATCTTACCTCGACACTGAAGTGTCCATTATTAGATTTATATTGATGCAATGGGTCCATTCACTTCGTATGTACCAACTTCTGCTTCATAAACTACATGTGGTTACGTTACTTAGAGCAGGTCCACTTCACATTAATAAACTGCATATCATCAGCTTCTCAAGCCAGAGAAAGTGAAACACCAGCTGTTTTATTTAAAGAGTAATAATTCATATTCTCCTTTTGTATCCTCTCAAAAACACAATTAAAATACCTACTCTTGTTTGAATGTTTTGTTGAATTTCTTCTTTTTAATGTGTCTGTCACCAACAGTGAAGTGTCTGATATATGCACCACATCAGAAACTTCAGGTTATATACAGAACATACTGTCAATAGTTGTAATATGGCTGGGTTAAAGGATCAGTGTGTGTAGGATTTAGTGACCTCTAGCAGTGTAGTTTGGAATTGCAACCCCCTCCACTCGCCCTCCTGGTCCAAAGAACAAAAGGAAAGGAGAAACTACGGCTCGTGTTTGGTTTGTCCATGGTGAGCTACCGTAGAAATGTGGTGTAACATGGCAGGCTCAGTGGAGGAGGACATAGCTATGCATATTGTACTCCATTTCTGAAGTATTCTGTAAATAGAGCCCCCTAAATCTTACACACTGGACCTTAAGACAACAATTATATTTAAAAAATAATCACTATACATTTTACACTTTAGTGTCTATAAAATCAGTAGTATTACATTACACCTTTCATCATTTGTTACACAAATTTTATTGAACATTTCCTTAACTAACGTCACGTAGGAGGACACGGACAAATGGCGATGGCTGCTAAATTACACAGATGATATTAACTGATTTGAAAAGTTCTAAATTACTTCCAACAGTTGTATCAGAATATCTCAGCACGTTTCAAACGTGAGGAAAATCCTTAACATTGATCTTGTTCACAGGCTTGCTCCCATGGCAACAACATCTTCAGGTAGGCCGGCCATTTTTATGGGTTTGAAGCAGCCGAGTTTGGTGTAAAAGTCGAGCATCCTCCGATTGCTCTGCCTCAACTCACAGAACACTCCTCTGGATCCTGGAAAGAAATGGAAAAGTAAATTTAGATGTTTGAGATTTCATTCTCTAAAGTTCACGAGCAGGATGAGGATTATGTTTTGAAAAGGAAATGATCAATATGGAGACAAAACCGTGCAGCGTCAGCTCCTAAAAGCAGACAGTATCATCATTGCACAGCTGCATCGCCTGCAGATTTTGAACTTTGCCATCTGCAAGTTATGATCCCTACAACTGCAGTTTTTATTCTTTTTCGGAAACTAAAGCATATTTTCTGCTGAACACTGAAGAATGCATGCCATCGTATGTCCTTGTCCTCCAGTTCTGTTGTCCTAGTTACTCTGGAGAGGTAAACAGGGTCTTTCCTGCCTGTAATTGTTAATTTTTTTTTTTTTTTTTAAAACTCTCAGTTGGCACCAGTATTAATCTACACCTGCAGGAATAAACTGATCCTGCAGTGAATGTCCGTTAACTGTTGTGACTGAACAGCGCCGCCATGTGGAAAAAAAAACACAGACTGTTAAACCTCAGTTTGTGAATTAGTTGCCAGGGGCTGTGCAAGGTTTCAACCTACCACTGTTCTTGATGGAGGACAACAGCCGGACAATCATACGCTTTGCTGGAGTGGAATCGATGACCCTTGGCAGCACTTGTATGGTAACCAGTGATGGGAAGTCCTTCAGCACTTCAGCACTTACTGCCCTCTAGAGTTAGGACATAGAACAAAACACTAATAGTAATATTGCACTCTAACTCTATCTTATTCTGGATAATGATGAGATGTTGCATTTAATCACCTGAGTCTTGGCTGCGGCTGGTTTGGCGTCTGTGAGAGCAAGAGCGTAACCACACACCCCAATCTCATCCTCCAGGATAAGAGCACACTGAGGAGACGGGGCGAGTTCACCTGATGACAGGCTGCAGTAGGAGACATTAACCTTAAAGTATGAGAGCATAAATACTCCAGAGAGAAATCTGACTCTTTCTTACCTGTCACAGAGAAGTGGAGGCAGCATCATGAGAGGCATTTTACCCCCGCCTACACTCTCCATCTCCATGAAAATCTTTTGCACCTGCACCTAAGGCAGAAAACAATACTTTATAAGACCACTACTGAATATGAACAACAATGTATCACAGCGTCTGAGGATCTGCCATCCTAACCTTGTCCTCAGGGGAGTACGGCCGCATGCAGTAAACCTCCGTCATGAGGGGATGTCTGAACAAGTCCCTGTTTCCGTGGCAAGGCAGCATCCTCTGCAAGTAGAAATGTACAGTGTATTCACGCAAACCTAAATTATTGATGAGATAACAAAACTCAAAAGAAGATATTCACTATTAATGACACTTAGAAGTTATACGTTTCACATATATCACTGTATTTAGACCTTTAAGTTACCTGGAACTCTCCAGAGAGGCCTCCTCTGAAGCCCCAGGGTTCAGGGTCATCGTTCATTAGCCGGGCTGAGGGTGGACACTGCCCTCCTATGGGAAGGAAAACACAACAAAACATTTGAAGCTTGAGTAGGTTGATTTTTATAGAATCAAATTTGTTATAAATGTGGTCAAAGACTAGCAACAAAATAAGCCGGATTCAGCGGAAGGCCTATAATTAAGCATAAATCCACACTACTGAGTGACTGACCTGGCACCTCTGCACCCTCCTGACAATGCTTGTACACTCATCCATCGAGTTTACTGCTTGCTCTCATGTTCTAGCTGTTTATTTGAAATTCAGTCGTGACAATCTCACAAATTACTTCTTGACTACAGTTTCTGCTTTCAGTTTACACTCTAATGTGATACTGTAATACTCAATGGTTTTTGTGGCCATTTCTCTACAGATGTTTCACCAAGGATTTACTGATGTAAACTCAGGATGCAGTATGTTCTACATGCCATCCCGTGTAGTTGGATCATCATTAGAAGATTCTGATTTTCTCACCCAGTGTTTTCACGTAGGCTTGAGCCAGGCCGACCCCGCTCTTGATGTCACAGATGTAGTTGTAGAGGTCGTACAGAATGCTGCGGTTGGGGGCGTTTGACAGACGGTTGAACATCTGCACCACCGCTTCGCACATGCCGTCAAATTGCTGCGCTCTTGAGCACCACTCTGCTGTCTGAAAAAACAAAGTTTAAGCATAAATGTACTGAGCGAACAGTCACAACATTATCTGCTTTATGAAAAAACACCAACATTACCTCGTCTGTCTGTGCAGCGGCGGCCCGACTGTGGTTCTTGAGCCAGTCGAGCTCCCGTAGCATGGTCTTGGCCGTCTGCCCATGTTCGTACGGCAGGTAGAAGAGGTCTGAAAGCAGCTTCAGGTCATTCAGGGTCAGGGGCTCTGCTGTGTACAGCGGGTTCTCACCAGGTCCAGGAACATACGGGCTCTCTCCTATGTCTGTCTGCATGGGCTCCTCATCTGACGAATCCTTCTTGGGACGAGCTGGAGGACGTCAAGGCCCACGAAGGATAATGAGGGCAATGACACACTTTGTCTTAATGCAATACCCACCCCGTTTCTGTCTTTTGATATCGTTATACTGTTCCTACCTCCATTTTGATCAGTGCTTAAAAACTCCTGCAGCCAGTCGGTGAGGGCCAGGGTCAGGGCTTTCTCTGGGCTGTAGCAGGGGTCCTGCTTCTCATCGCCTGGTGATGGAGGAAACCATGAGACATTGTACCACAATTCAATGTGGTGCAGCTACACTTAGAACACAGACATTTTTTTTAAAATCATGAATTTCCAAAGATATTAGTTATTTCAGACTCTCACCTCTGAATGAACAAGATCTTGAAATATCACTGAAACATTTCATGTGCTGCGTGTTTGAACAGACAACCCTGAAGCTGACAGTTCAATTTAAGACCTGCCATCCCAAACAAGATGATTCAAATGATCTGTCGACACAGTTAAAGGTCCCATATTTTCCACTTTTCTGGTGCTTTATTTGAAATTTTGATATCCGTAAGAAGATACATTTGTGGTTTTAAGTATCAAAAACCACCTCGATATACCTTTACAGCTCCTCTTTCATGCTTCCTCCCTGGAGTTCTAGCAAGAACAAGGTGTTTTGTGCTGTGTCACACCTCATTAATATTAATGAGCCTCTCTTCTAATTTGCTGGCTGTTTTCTGAGCTGTTTTCTCAAGAAAAGTCTTAAGTTTGAATGTAATTTGCAACATTACATTTTAAACAGCTTTCAGACTTTAAACTTGCATGAACTACTTACCCGTTTCTATCCTCAGCTACATAATCCTGTTTTATTGGTGCATTTAAATGATTCTGGGAAGAGAAGGACAGACCTCTGCTCCTTCCCCACGATCACTATAAACAGCTAAATTGCTGTATTGTAAAGGTCAAAGCTGATGGAGTCAATAAAAAGCAGCAAAGAGAGTTGTTGTTTTTTTAAAAGAAAAATTATATGCTCACCCATCTCCACATCCCTCTGTCCTCCATCAGAGGTTGATTTGCACCATGTAGCCAAGGTGTGGATAGCAACAAAGTTTGGGTAGAACTCACAGTTGGGGTTGGTGAGCACTCCTCTCAGTTTAGGAATCAGTTCAGTCGGACGGTCCTGATACAAACAGATAATGTTAATCATTTCAGATCTTCAGGCCAGACTGGATCATACACAGGTGTCTAAAATCGTTATCTTCTTACCTTATAGGGTCCAAGAAAAATCCTTTGAGGGTCGTAGTCGTTTGCGTGGATATTGTCCCAGATGACTGGTGGCCTCTTCAGGACAGAGGACACCTCTTCTATAGACTCCACAGAGATTTTGTTGGACACCACTTTGGGACCTATATAACACATATTAGAGAGAGAGAGTTTGTGTTAGAAACCTTCTCAACAACCTCTGTGGAGTTTAAACACATCAACAAAGGTTCACTTCTGTTTTAGAGCAGCCTCACCGGTCCACAGTACGTCTATCCCAGGCAGCAGCTGCTCTCCCACAGTGTGCAGGTAATAGGACTGGGACACAGTCGGAGTGCACATTACAGCACAATAATCTGAAGTTGTAAGAACAGAACAAGCGTGAAAGATGTGTACAACGACTTCAATATTGAAGTCAGGTTGAGGTGACCGCGCTGGCTGACCTGTAGGACAGAAGAGGAAGGTCTCAGGTTCTCCCAGGTGCTGGTACACTGCATTAGTGATGGCCACCTGAGCGTGGGCGAAGGAGGTGAAGGCCTGTTTATCAGCTGGACACATCTCAGTCTCGATGTCATCAAACAGTAAAGAGAAGGACCTGCAGCCAAACTCCTTCACCTGAGGGACAAACGGGAGGTTTGAGGTTCAGAGGTCCCTTTGTGAATTTCCTTTTTGTATAGTAAACTTAAATTTGAAGCAGCTGCAACAGGGTCAGATACATGTTAGCTTCATTTGTTAGGGACTTCTCTTCTCTTCTTCATAATGCCTTACAGTGAGCATTCTCACAAAGGTTATTCCACCAAGAATTAAACCCATCACCTGCAGCAGTGACAGTGCCATCGGGTTCCTGTTGACCTACTTGCTGCGTATTAACCACTTCTATTTTACTGCTGCAGAGTAACATGGTGTCCAAACAAAACCCTCAGAGAGCCATAAAGCTACATGCAGATTTAATTATCTTTTGTACTCCACCCTTCATCTCTGCATACAAAGTCCTACCTGATCCAGCTTCCTCTTAAGGGCAGCAGCCTCTTTGGGGTTGGAAAAGGTAATGTCCAGACCAGGAGAGATTGCATAGATGAACTCGACATCGTGCTGTTTAGCTGCTGATATCAGGGCGATGAGTTGTTCTGGGAAAAGAACAAAAGGTGAGAAAAGAAACAAACACTTCTCTGCCAGTTATAGAAACACCATCAATAGATGATGATAGATGAATAGATGTGTGATGACCCAAAGTCCACTGAGAGTGTCTGTTTTGACCTGAACTTGGAGTCACCATAGACAAGATACTTTTGATAGGTCACACATCAAATCATCACTGCCCTTCAGTATATAACATTATTGATAAGATGCATAGAAGAGGCTCCAAACTGAGCAATTAAACAATGTCTCTGAGGAGATAATGATGACTCATAAAGGGACTTTGGGATGACACAGATACAAAATGAGAAAAGTCGATAACTACAGGTCATAAATGACCACATCACTTGTGTTTTATTTTATCTTGTGGTTCAGTTTATGAGTGCAGCTTTGCACAACACCCTGATGCCGATATGCACTACATGATTTGAACACAGGTTCAGTTAAAGATATTTTTAGTTTCGTGACCACAGCATGTTTAATGTACGTGTGCGTCCCTTTGACACAAAGTATAAAGGATGTTGGTCTGAATGAAAAGTAATCTAAATGTATTAAATAACTGCAACATTTGTTAGGCAGTCAGTTGTTGCCCCAAAACACAGAAATTTAATACATCCAGTGTTAGTGTTGACAATGTGCTACATGCACAGTGTGTTTTGATATCTCACTCCAATGCACCTGTCTCTATACTTGTGTGCACAAATACCTTTTTATTCAGACCCTCTTAGAAATGTTCCATTTCAATCTGAGGTGACACTATGAGTGAAAATATTGATACCCAGGAAAATAGCCAATAACAGTCACCAAGACCAATTCTTTCAACAGTTATGATCAAAGAGAAAGAGCTTTATTAGAGGATGTTTGACCACCCTGTGTACTTTCTGTTATTGGCTGGCCATCCTCCAGTTCCAAGAGACAGATGCAATTTCATTCAGTCAACAAGGAGGACATGTGAAGGGGTGAAACTCACCTGCCTCCTCAGCAGAGTACAGATCCCTCCAGTACATCCTGTGCTTGTAGTCATCTTTGGGGGCGTACAGGTATGTGTTCAAACCCCACTTTTGTTCTCTGTGAAACACCAAGAAGAAACAAATAAGGCATATGTTGTTAGATGATGACAAACATTTAAAATGAAACTAGGCATTGAGAAACTTCTGGCCATGTTAAATATCACATAGACAAAATTCATGTTCGCTAAATATTGTTTGTCCAGAGGGATAATATTACAAACACCAGACTGGGACAACAAATGCAAATTTTCTGTAAAATTCAGCTGGTTCAAGCTTCAGGAACATACTGTATATTGTACGTCATTATATACACATTTACTGAATTACATTCTCTATCTATCAAGTTAATTTTGAAAATCCAGCATGAGCATATTGATCTAGGTGTTTGACAGCTAGAGGGTCAGCCACCAGTGACTACTTGTGATATTACCAGCCCCTATTGTTGAGACCAGCACCCAGGCTTGAAATTATTAGTGACTTAGCAAATTATTCAGACCATCGGAGAAAAGCTGAGAAACATATTCAAATGTATTTTATTGTAATTCATTCTCATGCATGCTGCTCAGAGTGGAGTGTGTTTGACCTTCTCTCACTTGTTCTCTCTGGATCTTTAAATGAGGGTGTTCCTATCACTTAGCCAATATGTAAATAGTCTGTTTGAGGTTGTAAATATTTAAATAGTCTGTTTGATCTTCTCCCTCCATTTGTAGATTTTTTTTTTTACTTCAAATATACAATGTCCCAATTTGTGATTATTTGGCTAAATATAACAATATGTATGTACATTTGCATCAGAAGCAGTTTGCAGCCATGCATTAATTGACAAAACAAGAAACAGCAACTTAACCAGTGATCTCAACAACAGGAGCTGGTGACTGGTCTCAGGAGCTGGAAGTGTCACCACTTGGTATCTTAGTACCAACTGTCAAACACACAGCTCAGACTGGTTAATCTTGTTATGTTATCATTTATGTCCCTGCCCTTCTTCATAGTGGGAGATGTAAGCTTACATACCTTTTAAAAAGCTCAGTTCTTTGGTCCATAGTCCATGGCCGCCCATAAAATCCTGCATCAAGCAAAGGTCAAGTCATGCACCCAAAGATGTCACCTTACCAGAAGTGATCGATATGCTGACTGCAGTGCTATAAAATGTATCTAAAGTTAATTCTGTTAGCTTGCAGCCTAATTTGAGTGTTTACATTTTGATTGCAGAGCTTTACTTTAACCGGATTAACACTGGGATCTGAGCTGTGGTGGTCCAGTTTGGTACCAGTCTGCTCACCTTCCACCACTCCGCTGATGAAGCCCCTCGTCTGCGGTCGGCCCTTGGCACTGCCCGGTGTAGACATGGTTCACTGTGGAGTGGACTGTTGGGTTGTCTCTTCTCAATGTTCAGTTCACTGACAGCTTAGACGGAAGCACTGACACGGCGCTATTGTCAGTCATATCTTTGTATGCCAGCTTTTAATTTGATTGATTTTTATTGCACCGTCCTCTCACGCCTGCGCAGTACGGTCGGTTTTAAGCATTACGCAACATGATGCAAACATGGTCGTCTCAAGTCTGAAGTTGTAAATACTGACAGAGGGGGAAAGGTGTCTTGTTTTGTGATGACTGAAGTCCACCTCAGCACGTGCGTCTGACTACCGGGTGAACGTCTTAAAGGGACAGTGTCCCCTGGTCTCTTAAAGGGACAGTACACCCGAAAACATAACACAAGCAAAATAACAGGAACACACGTCATGGCTTCTCAGTAAGTGTAGTTTTGTATTTTTTAGCTGACAGATATTCTGACTAAACTCAGTGGTCATTTGTAGTATTGTTAAAAGTTAATGTAAAGTTAATGTTGTCGATGGCATGTATCTAACATTTACTCAAATACTCAACTTAAAGGTCCAGTGTGTAGGATTTAGTGGCACCTAGCAGTGAAGTTGCAGATTGCAACCAAATGAATACTCTCCCACGTCTCAGCCTCTCCTTCCAAGCATATAGTAAAAACTCTGGCTGACAAATTCATATCAATTCATAAAGGCCATATCTAGATCAGTTGTAGTTTATTCTGAGCTACTGTAGATATAAAGAGCTAATTTTAAGACAACGAAAACACAACGATTCATATATTCAGGTTATTGTAGACCAATGAAAGAACACTAATGAATATTATATTTAAGTCCTGCAAAGAAATACACCCAAATCATAACTAGATAATATTCATAACTATGTTTTCATTAGTGTTTAATCAATTGAAAATAATAATCATTGTGTTTTTGTTACCTTAGAATGAGACTTTTATATCTGTCTTCTTCTTCCACAGAGTCCGCCATGTTAAACTGCCGTGTTTCTACAGTAGCCCAGAATGCACAGACTAAACACTTCTAGGATCTTTCGTGTTTTTTGTGACCACCATACTTTCTCCTACACACACGGATGGGGAGGATGAGGTGAGGTAAGGCTGCGATCTGCAGCATCACCACTAGATATCACAAAACGTGCAGTTAAAAAGACAGTTTGGAGGTACTTGCACTTTCCTTACTTCCACTTTACTCTATGTTTTTTCTCTACTACAGTTTGGAGATACATATTATACTTTTTACTCCACTACATTTGTTTAAAAGCTTTAGTTCCTAGTTACTTTGCAGGTTTAGATAATTAACACCACATATAAATCAACTAATAACTTATTATATATTATTACAGGTAAGATACCCAGCAGTATATAAAGTAATTAGTAATTAGCTCCACCTTTACCAGCTGCAAAATAACACATCACTAATTATGATCTACTGCAAAATGAGGCATTTTGATTTGGTGCTTTTCATGTATTTTGATGTTAATATCTCTCAGATTATAGTAAGTATTTGTGATATATTTGTGAGAGGCCTGGAAATCACCATTTTACAATTAATGGTATATGGGACTGTACAATTATTGCATTATTAGCTATGCCCTTCAAACTAAAGTCTCAAAATGAGAAAATTCTCCATACATGCCTCAACATTATTAGCCAAAGGTTCTCCTACAGATGTTTTAAGACATAAAAATACTGCTTGGGGTATTAATTTGTAAATTAATATTAACGATGGCTCCATTTCATTTTAGGTGTGCTAGAAAGCGATGACAATGAGCCAGTGGGGACACGATAGGGCCCCAGTAGTGAACACTTAATTAGAGTACATTTATAATTAATGTTATTAGTTACACCTGTGTTAGATAATTCATTATGTCTGCCATGAGAAAGGTCTATTTATAGGAGCAGAGAACAACCTGACAAAGTTATCTGAGGCAGAAAAATATTACAACACTGGATATGCCCAAATTAAATTCACATTTTGTCACTGCTTTGATATTTCAAAGAGCAGGCTTCAAGGTTTCAAACACACATGATGTGAGCGTTAATGAAGCTGCTGACTCCATAAAGAAAAGGAATGAGGCTGCTGAGCATCTGAAGACAGCAGATAAAAGACTGAGCTGATGTGTAAAGAGAGAGATCATTTAGATCTTAAAGAAGTGTTAGAGGGCCTGCAGAGCTAATTGGCTGGATGTCAATGAGAAAGGACTCCCGTAGGCTCTGAATGCTGACTCACTGGTATGTTTCTTTTAGATTTAATAAACCACATAAACTAACGTTGACAGTTTATCAGTAAACACAATAAACAGCCTTTATTTTTTTATATATATACAAATATATAAAACATTATCAGTGTTATGGAATGCAACAAAAATCTTTAGTGGGTTCCACTAATAACATGTTATCAATGAACAGTGCTACATATTCATACATATTACTGTACACATCAAACTGCATGCAAATTAAGAGTCAAAACATGCAGAAATTACTGACATATAAAAGATTGCTACATAAGTGTGAGCATAAGGCTCTGAGGTTCTTTTCATCTCTGCCACATCCAGCTCTGTGTTCTTGTCCTCCCACACAGCTCCGCTACCTCTTTAATCCTCTCTGGGCTTGTTTCAGCAGCTGATCAAAATCGAGGTCCTCAAACCTGTTCTTGGCAGGAGACGGTTCTGCATCTCTGTTTGCGTCTGAAGAAGAGAGGGCACATTTACAGACTCACTTCTGTGTTCAGTTATTTCCACATAAAAAAAACAAGGGGTGTACAAAGTCATTGATGCACCACTGATATATAGTCTCCCTGCAATTCACACTTTGTGGAGGTAACAATGTGAGGACAGAGGAATGGTTTCAAGCTTTATATTCTGACCAGGCAGAGGTGTCAAGAAACATGTCGTAAACACCAGATGTGTCAGGTGATCACTTAGGCTGATGATGTTTTCTAAAAACTCTTGCCTGCTCCTGAGATGCTTTTTTTTTGGCCTTTTTGAGCTTTATTTGACAGAGACAGCTGAAGAGTGGCAGGAAATGTGTGGAGAGAGAGATGGGGAATGAGATGCGGGAGAGAGCCACAGGTCGGATTCGAACCCTGGGCTGCCGCGGCAAGGACTGAGCCTTTGTACATGGGGCGGATGGCTCTACCGACTGAGCTAAATGGCACCCCAATGATGATGCTTTTTTAAAAAAGGGTTTGACTGTTTATCTCAGTTTATCTCTTTTAATACTGACATACACATCCACAATAGTGGATGGAAAGGAGCGTTCATTTGCATCACCTAGGTCAGCGTAGTCTGAATTACAGAACTGTCTTCTTCCACCAAAGCAGAGGTCAAACGGCAGCTCGTCAGGCCTCCGTAGTTTGCCGCCGTTATCGATGGCTGCAAAAGCATCGTCCATGTTGTAGAATGTGACAAAGCCATAGTGGTCACTATGGAAACCAAAGGAGCAGTTTAAGTATAATACTTGCAACTAAAAAACAAATAAAAAACACTATAAAGTCAATAAAAAAGTTGTTTTAATTGGGCATGCTTACCCTCTTTCTCTGAAGTGAAGTGACACACATTCGACTTCTCCAAATTGAGAGAAGCGTTCCCTGAGTTCGTCGTGTGTCATGGACCTGCAGATGCGGCCAACGTACACCACCCTGCGCTCATCCTGTATGACGGGATTTTTAAAATGACTCCCCACTCAATCAAAATGAATCCACACAACTGATTTGTCAGCAATATTTTACTCACTATGGCTTTAAGTTTCTGAATCCGGATCTCATGCTCTCTCCTGAGCTTCCTGGACTCTCTGCTCCTGTACGGATGAGGAGTTTTGAAATGAAGGAAAACTGACATTGAAGAACACCTATATTTTTTTCCCTTTTATCAAACTTCTACATGGAAAACTTGAAACATTCACTGACCTGTAAACATCTCTCCACTGCCTACGGCAAATCCGTGGGGATGGTGATCGGGATCTGGATGGGGACCTAGACTGGGACCAGGATCTGGATCTTGACCTGCTAAATTCTGATCTAGAGTAGGACCACCTGTAGCGGCACGGAGGAGAGCGGGAAGGGGATGACGAACATGAACTGCTCTCTGAACGCTTGGGACGGCGCCTGTGAGACGGACAAATTGAGAGTTAGGAGCAATGCACCAACAGCGCAAATAAACACTGAACATGAATTAAACAAGATGATTACTTTTGTCTTTTTGGAGAACGAGATGCAGAGCTGGAGGAGGAGGAGGACGACGACGAGGAACAAGAGCTGGAGCTGGAGTCAGAGCGAGGAGATCTTCTCTGATACCTCCTTTTGTCCCTCCCTCTGGAAGGAGGGCTGGGTGGAGGTGTAGGGATGGTGCACGGGGCAGGCTTATCTTCAGCTGCACGACCACAGTCCTGGTCTGTGGTAGCGCTGTCTGAGACCGCCAAAACTTTGTTTGTGGACTGGTTTGTCTCTGATCTGGTCTTGGGCTCCTCAGAGAGATGCTGCGTCGCAGACTTATTAACAGCCCTGATGATGGTGGTGTTAACTTCACCGATGGAGGTCTGTTGTTTGCATTCAGTGACAGCATTTGAGTCATGGGCGATTACCTGAAATTCATCGGTGGTTTTAGAAACATCCTTGACTTTAGAGGGTCTGCTGCGCTGAGTAGCACTTGTAAGTAAACGGTCTACAGGTCCGCAGTAATCGTGATCGGATAATATAGATGAATACAGGTGAAGCGAAGTGTGAGCAGGAGGGAACTCTGAGAGGTTACTGTGGGTCTTCTTGGATGGTAGAGGACGGGGGTCGATTATCTGAATGGCCTTGGATGTGGGATTTTTGCGTCTTGCTGGCAGATCTTGGTGAGTGGTGAGGATGATTTCAGTGCCAAGGGGCTCTGGAATGTCCACACCCTCCGACATTTGAAGATGCGGTATATTCCTGAGGGTTTTTAGAGTCCCGGGTGAGTCTGAAGTGCTTAAAGGTTTAAGTGGTTCCACAGGGGGGTCCACTCTCTGCTCTTTAGCTGGAGGAGGAAGAGTAAAAAGAAGTTACACAAGACCAGGGATGAGCACCCAACAATTAAGTGTTGCCAGTGATCTGATTGCTCACCTTGTGTTTCCTCAAATTGTTCCAGCAGGCTGGTCAGATCAGGCGCTTCAATTACTGAAGTAGAAGAACAGACAGACATGAAAAGATTAGTTTGGAAGATGCTCTTTGTTTCTAACCTCATTCTTAGCACCAGCACAGTAAACTCGATATATTAATAAAAGAAGTGTAGGTAGTGTCTCAACAGTTTACCTGAGTCAGCTGTAGCACTCTGCACTCTGCAGCCAAACTGAAGAGTGGGCAGTGGTCCCTCAGGTGGGGATTTACTCGTGGGAACCTCTGGTAGTGTCTCCTTTATTGGTATGGGAGCAATAACTTTACTTGGTGACAGAGGAGTCTTTGTTTCTGGCTTGGTTTCTTTCATCAGGGTGGGATTGCAGTTTTGAGGCTGGAGTACCTGGCCCTCTGAAGAAGGTTGGGTTTGTGTTGCGGTTGGGCACAGTGTTGAAGATCCTGAAGCTGTCTTTGTAAACCTGATTTTAACTTCCTGAAACGGGGTGGTGCTGTCCTGGTTTACTGACAACACCTCGGGCTTTCGCCCTACTGAGGATGGCTGTGGTTGAAGAGACGTGCCTGAGGATTCATTTGGGGTTTCTTGAAAGTGTCTGGTGCTGTCGAGGTCGGAGTCTCTGTTGAACTCCTCTTTGGACTCTGATGAGGAGTCTTCGGTGGATGGTGATGATGTTTGGCTAACTGGCAGGGGGAGGAGGACGGGATTTGGGGGATCACTACTGAGCAGTGCTAGTTTCTTTACTGGACTTTCACTTGGGTTAACTGTGACACCTGGCAGAGGACTAGCAGGAGATATCATTTTGGATTCAGTCCTTGGGCGCTTTAATCCAGTGCGATGTAAAGGAGTGGACTGTTGAAGCCTGGGCGGAGCAGAGGTGTGATGGGTCTTGTTGGCAGGAGTTTGAGATCTATGGAGTTGATCAGCACCACCTCTCCTACTATCTGGATAACGATGTGCTGTCTTTGGTCCTGGGCTGTTTTGTTTCTGTAAACAGAGGATGGGGGTCAGCTCCTTGGGGGGTTCAGAAACAGAGGGCCACTTGGTGGTGTAGTTCCCCTGTTTCTCCACCAGGGGCTGTCTCTTTTGGCGCATCTGTCTGTACTGTTGGAGGCTGAGTGATTTGGCCTTTGTCTCACCTTTCGCTGGCTGAACCTCATCTTTGTTACTGTTCATTTCTGAGGACAGTGTTTGGGGTTCAAGTGCTGAGCCAGCTGGACTCTCAAGTGCTTTTGTGTTGTTCAGTGGTGCCGACACAGTTCTACTTGTTAGGTTTTTCTTGTTTAACCCCTCTTCCACCGATTCATCAAAAGACGCAACTTGAACGAGGCCAAAGCTCACCCTTTTCTTCTCTCTGGATGGTGAATCTTTGGATGAGTTTCCATTAAGCAATGCACTCTTCAAGAGTTTCCCATTATCACTGAATTTATCTCCCTGTCCTTCCTTTTTTGTCTCCTGCAAAGTCACCTCGTCATCAGACACAACATTAATCTCTTCATCGCTCTCTTCAGTGGGTCTCTCATACTTCCACACCTCTTCCTGAGAGAATAAAGTGTCATTTCTCCTTAGTTTATCCCCCTCCTCTTCCACATGCAGCTTCATACAGTAGGGGTGCATGATCCTCACCAGGTTGACAAGAGAACTTGAGGTGAAGACTTCGACTTCAGCCTCTGTTTTCTTATTTTTGGAGTGAAACAATGTTTGACTTTGTTGTTTGAACAACTGCGGAGGGCTCTTTCTCTCTATTTTACTCTTGTCTTCTTTTCCTCCATCAATCTTAATTGTGAATGTCACGTTTGGTGATTTGGATCTTGGTCTAAGTCTGTCAGCAACTGAGAGTTCCTAAAGAGAAGAGACAAAGGAAAAAATAGATCAGAGAGAAGCAGAACCGCCCGTTAAAATGAACAAGAAAATCAGCGCTTTGCCGCAGCGCTTGATTTGTCTAAAGATAATTTTTTTTGGCCTTTTCAAGCTTTTTTTTTTTTTTTTGATAGAGACAGCTGAAGAGTGACAGGAAATGTGGGGAGATTGATTTGTCTGGCCTTGCGTGTGCACCCACCACTGAGTTATCCCTGCACTCTGGGTGGGTGAGGAGCTTGGTGTCGGGCAGGGTGTCAAAGGGAGACAGAGTCCCATCGTCATCCTCCACGCTGTCCAACATCTCAGTCAAGGCCGACAGCAGGGTCGCACTCTCTTCCTCCCCTCCACTCTTATCCTAAACAGAGGGAGCAGGATCCAGATTTATTGGTTTACAAGCCAAATTCATATGTTAACAACATGTGGTCATTATGTGCATGTGTTCACTGTCGATGATCCGCTTCAACTCTCACCTCTGATGCAACAGTGGAGTCCTCAAAAATGGCCAGGATTGAGTGATCCATGCAGGACTGTGTGTCCATTTCCACATCATGCCGATTCAGGACCAACTGCAGACACATAAAGATTATATTACACCAGGGGTCTTTAAACTGGTGGGCTTACAGCCACTGCATGGTGGGGATGATGTGGATATATATAACCATTATTTCACTACTTTTTATTAGTCGTTGGTATCGTTCATCAGTGATAAATGGTGAAAATTGTTGGCTTCTGAAGGGGAGCATGACAGGAAAAGTTTTAAATATCTGCACACTGATCTGGTGTATTCCTGCACTGTGCAATTATACAACACACTCCTTCCTCTGGGTGTGACCAACAAGCTCAAAATCAACTTAATCAGCAAAAACTAAATCATGACAATCCTTCAAAAAAATACTGAGTCAGATCTGATGATTAATCCACGTTTAATAAGCAGGGAAAGATGTCTATATAAAATAAAATAATGAATAAATTAAATAATAAACGAAATTTTTTGGGATGCAACTAACACTTATGTTAACTAAAGCAATGATTCTCAAACTTTTTTACACTGTGTTCCACCTCAGAAAATATTAGGCTTCCAAAGTAGCACCATTATGACTGACAGCTGCAGACAGTTCACACAGCAGGCAGGTGTATTACTAACAGGAAGAATGTTCATTAGAAACTTTGTAGTATTTTGATAGTATAATATATTTTTAAATTCATTTATTTCATTTCTAAAAAAATATTTCAGAGATTCCTCCAAGTACCCCTCCAGGGAGGTCACGTACCACCAGGGGTACCACAGTTTGAGAAAGAGTGAACTAAAGACTTTCTTGATTCATCTGTAAATAATTTGGTTTATAAAATGTCAAAAAAAATGTTGCAAAATGTCATGTTTCATCAGACGAATACTCCAAATCCAAACATATTGACAAGTACCAAAACCAACATTTGATAAGTTGAAAATAGTGACTTTCTACAGTGTCTGCTTGAGAGGAAGTTGAACAATGAATTGTTTGCAGTTTGAGGTTGTCACACTTAATCGAGTACTCATTTAAACTCCACAACTGAAACAAACCTCACCATGTGTGAGATTTAATCTGAACAATGATCTGCAGCTTCATTCATAAACATGGACACAGAATACATTTGAAGACCATCAGACAGGCTGTCAGAGAGCAATGACTCACACACTTTAAGGACAAAGGTGTTTGAGTCATTAGGAAACAGATAAGAGGGGACACGAGGCCTTAGAGGCGGGTCACAACCTGGACACCTTCTCTGTGAAACTAACACCAGAGCCCTCACAGCCTGTCCTCCTGTAACAAGGCATTCAGACACTGTTTGGTGACAGTGCAGCAGTTTATCCCTGTGTGCGCCTGCAGACAAATTAAAACTGACCCCGATACAGCAAAGAATAAAATAACTAAAGGGGACAGAGCTGGCAGTGAAGCCTTATCTGAACATGTTGTACTTTAGAGGAAGTGAAGCGGTGTGCCTGTCAGCTTTCACATGTAACTCATCCTTGCCGGTGATAAACGTGAGCTCACAGCTGAACACATGAACTAACGTGTCATTACGGTGTTTCCGTAGATATATGGTCCAAATATGAGACAGACGGACCAGCTCAGCCAACTCCCTGCTCACTACCTCGGTAGTATTACTACCCTGTTTGAGCCACGTGTCGCCATGGCCGCATGTGGCCTCGCCCGCCGGTGAAACACTTCGTATTAACACACCGCGTGCGGTTATTCTGGTGCCAGACTAGATAAAACGAGCGAACCGGTACCTCATTGGGTGTGTTGTGGGTCAGAAAGTCGCTGTTGCCGGCATTTAAATCCCCGTCTTTCCCCCTCCACCGCGCCGCCATCTTGCTGCTCCACATGGTCCGCTGGCAGGCCGGACAGCGACACGTGGTCACCGCATGGGAGCGCGCAGAGAACACCGACCTGGGATCAGATCGACACCGACAGTTAGATTAACGAGAGTGAGGAGAGGAGTAGAAATCTGATCCGAGGTCAGCTCTGTGTAACACGTATTACTCGTTTAATTTTATGCTGCAAAAACTCAGGAGCGAATACATCAGTGCTATTTTAGTACTGAATATTAATTACATTTGTTATATGTAAATAAATAGTCAGATTGAGCGAATATTTTTCATATCTCTGTGTCAACTAATGTACATACAAACTAGCGTTACCTTGTTAATAGTGTCAATTAAATTATATAAATCAGGATTATTCATTTATTTTGATACATGGATTTTACATTTTTATTGATTTATTACTCAAAAGCGACACCTAGCGTCCAAATGACTAACTTCTACTTACAGTGAACATATAACAGATACACAGACAGGCGGCAGCAACAACAACCAAAATACAGCATCACTTCTGGGTTTATATACCTGTAATTTACCCACACTGTGACATGTTATGAATAGGTACAGCTGAATAGAATTATGACTTTTTATCCCCTGTGTTTTTCACCTTATAGGTTTTAATCAGCTTTTAACATTTTATTTGTTTTATTGTTGTAGCTTTTATGTTTGTTGATTTGGTTTTTAATTTTTATGCAGTTGTTAGTTCTTAAACTCCTTTTAACGTTTCGTTTTTTCTTACTGGCTTTCATTTATTATAGCATTTTATAATTGTATGGCCTAATTTTATTTTTGTTTTATCTGTTTTTGCTGGACTCTTCATCGTTGCCTATTTCTGTTTTATTTTGCTCTGTGACGCACTTTGGACTGCACGTCTGCATGAAAGGTGCTATATAAATAAATAAAGTTTAAAGAGTTTAAATGGTCAGATACTGCTCTAGCTTCCTGACATATTATGAAATTAATAATGGTTTATTTGGACCTGTCTCCTCTCTTTATGGCAGGAGGCTTTAATACAGAGAGCACTAATAGTGTAACTGGGAGTTATCTTGAAATGAGGAAGAACACTCTGTAAAGCTGTTAAATTCACCCAAGTGCTCCATTAGTTCCCAAGTTAATATTACTGAGAATATCATAAAAAAAGTGCATTCAGCATCAGTATCATCAGTATGTTAATAAATAAAACGTTATTTGATACGTGGTGTCATATAGCGTGTATCTGCTTCATGTGGTCTCTCTCTCATCACCAGAGCAAACAGAGATTATCTGCATGTTCAGACATTGCAGTATTGATGTGTTGACTTACCTGATTAATGTGTACACACCCTCCACCTTGACATGCTGTGCTGTCGGAGCCTAACAACAGTGTTGCTTCCCCGTTTCACTTGAAATGGCACCCACTAGAGTCCAGATGTAAGTCTTTGCGTTTATTAAAATGTGTTCAAGCTTCAGAAAGCATTTGTGCTGCACACTAGATCACTATGATTGAATATATTTGAATGCATTTATGGCTTGTGTTCACATAACATACTGTATTGCCGTGGCCCTGCTTGACTTGCACTTTGCAGTCACATGAATCAGAACCTGTGCTGGTTCATAATAACGCTTTAGGTTTTTTTTTTGGTTTCCACTTCACCCTGTGCGGCTCCACACTGTGCTACCTGATATATGATGAATAATTATTCTAAATGTCTGGATAATAAACACAGCCGTCTAAACCAATATTTTCACCTGTCCTTTGCAGTTCTCCCTCCAGCTGATGAAGACCCACAACAGCACCAAACCTCATGCACCACTGACAAATCATATGATGGTCTCTGGATGGTTGATTACATTAGCATATTTAGTGTAGCCAAGTGTTTTCCTCTCATCTCCTACTGTAGTACCCATTACACACCCCTGTTTCCAATTGTGCAACGATGCAGAAGTTGTCCCACTGCACACAGTGAATGATTTGTACAGGAGTTGGGAGTTTGAATCTGGTCATACCAGTCCAGCTTTACTAACTGCCACCATGTGTCCCACCACACCTCCAGCCACACCTTAACCAGGTGAGGTTCATCAGGAGCAGTTAAAACCTCGGGTTGTGTGAAATTAAATTTAAGTAATTTAAGTCTCCCATATAAAGAAGCAAAGATCAGGTTCCCACAACTCCTCTGACAGTCATTCCCTCTAATCCCTCTGAGGATATAATCCACTAACAGCAGTGCTAATGCTCACTAATGAACATGTTCTGTCTTGTTTGGGCTGTACGGGTTCTGGTAGGTGGGTTTTGCTTATTCAGACAGAGCCAGGTTAGATAACCGGTTGCTGGCCCCAGGTTTGTATTAATCAGACAGACACAAGAGTGGTATGAATCCTCTCTTTACTTTAAAGTGGCACCTCAGTAGTTAAGTACGCTGGTAAAAAGACTGATGCAAGAGTTCTTCCACGTGATATGACCATTTTGTTGTTTTAGTCTGTTTAAAGCTTTTGGCTCTGGCTGGGTTTGGTTAGGTTCAGATGTAATTTATTAAGTTATTCACTATTAAATTATTAAATTATTTATTTAAACCATGCTTCATTTTGTTGTAAATAGATGTTCAATGCCCAGTGGGAAGACCGAAAGAGATTGACGGGTAATCAGTGTGTTTTGTTAGCCTTGTGAGCTAACACTCAGTAATGAATGAAATAAAACAAAGATTTGGTTTGATGGGGTGAGGTCTGTTCTCAGTTTGCGGACCTCCAGTGATCCTGACACAAACATGGGTCGATCTTAAAAACTGTACCCTACATTTAGTATAATGCAACATGCTAGCATCTCTGTCTGGAAAATACTGTTCTTCCTCAAACTCCACACAAGTTTACTGTAATGTATTTTAAGCCTTCAAGCCCCATCAGGGTGAAAAGCTCCTGCAGAGCCACAGAAAACATTATACATAAACTGCTTTCACAGACTGAGTAATACTCATTTTGATTAGAAAACTGAACTTTATATGTATATGCTTTAAAACATGCAGGAGAAGAGACATAATGTGAGCTACCTTAAATTATTTAAGTGGTCTGCTCTCAAATGATGTAGCCAGTTTTGTACATAGATGTTTTGTTCAAATGTCTCAGGAGAGCTGGTATATAGGGAGAGCTGTCACATAAGAGTACTTTCTGTACCAGCCTGTCAAGAGAAACCAACCAGAAAAGAAAGTTCTAGTTTTAGTTGACAACTTTAATGCGTATATCAGATCATCAGAGCAGAAGATCACTATGTGTAGTGGCCATGCTTCACGCTTGTTTTGTTTTTTTAATGTGCACTGGCTGTCATGCTGTTGTCTCAATGTACTCTGAAGAGCGTTGCCCCCTCTTGCAGGAAGGTTTTTTAAAATATTACACATCTATAGCAATGTGGACAATTTAGAGACCATGACGATGCTAAAACGGATCACAAAGATAGCTCTGACTATGGGAGACAACTGTTGAGTTGCATTCCCCCTACTGTATCGCTTCTTGTCGGTCTGTGGAATAATGTAGATAAATCTGCTGTGATTTATTTCCTCCACTAGATGGTGATATTATACATCTCCTGTTACGTTCTGCTCACACTTTCTGCTTTTCTATTAGCTCTTTAAAGTTGTGAATGAGTTAATTCCCACTGAGCTGATTGCTCCATGCAAGCCATCTATTCTCAACAGATACCAATCAGATATTCATACACAAATGAAATGGATGCATAATGAATTCAGGTTCATCACCTCTTCAATTGTGTGCCGTTATCTTGTGTTATCTCACTGTTTTTCTGTGGATGACTATGGATGTGTCTGGCCTGTTATCTTGTGCATACCAGCGAGGAGTTGACCTTTATGCTGAATGTCATGGTGGTACACAGAGTCAATGGCTGTACTAGATATGTTGGGAGGGAAATATGCTCACAGAAGCACACTTTAACAAGTTAACACATATTCCCTGTTCATTTATTTTGAGCCATAGGACCACCTGGCGTCTACTTCCCGTACACATCTTACCTACATATATCTGCTGACCTCTATCTGTTTTTCTTCTTTTTTTTTTGCTTCCTTTGCTTTATACTTTAATCCTATATCTTCTTCTGTACTGTTGTTACATCTCTCTTCACCCCCACCACACACACACACGCACACACACACACCACCTCCCGCCTCATCTCCCACAACTCTTGAAACACATTACTGTCTGAAATGGGGCCAAAGCATCCTCTAGTCTCCAGCGGGCGAGGTGCGAGTGTGTTCAAGAGTGTGCAGAGGCATGTGTAAGTGTGCGTGTGTGTTCAGGAGGAGGAGGGGTTATATGTAACTGGGTCACCTTACTGCAGCATCCAGCACCCAGCCACCATGTCGGTACATGGCCCCCACACACACACACACACACACACACACACACACACATTTAACCCAATCCCCATCCACTGTCCTCTTCATTTCCCACTTGGGCCACTGTTTTTGGTTGGAAACCTGAAATATTCACTCACTCATAAGCAGACATTTTCCCTCATTCCCTGAAGCACCACATCGTGCCAGACTTTACTCAGGGGGGGAGTAAAAAAAATAAAAACATCTCCCTTTTTCATGTCTCTCACTCCTCTCTCTCTCTTTCTATCACTCCCCCCCTCCCCTCTGCCTCTCATCCCTCCCTCACTCTTGACCTGCAGGAGGACTCCCACGGTGCTCTTTTGCCATGTTTGAATTTTTAAAGAGCCCATGAGGTCTGAGGAGTCAGGTTTATTCTTTGCTGCCTCCCTCACACTTGCTGCTATTGTGCCCGTGTTCTTCTATATGACTTGCAGTCATCTCAGCTGCTCAGTCATGCAATTTCTTGCGTGTGCGTATGCATGCACTTCTGTGACCTTTCAGATATTGTATAACGCTGGGAGCAGTGTGTTATAAAAAGGCAAAAGCACTCTGATCTTTAACTTGATACCTTCCCTACAGGAGAAAGCAGGACACACAGGCGTTACTTTGAGACGACTGAGTTAGGGAGTTGTGTTGCCGTCGCCCTCGTTTGATTTTGCTTTACTCAAAGTAAGTCTTCTTTCTCCTAAGCTTTCATAGCAGAGAGAAGAGGAATGCCCTCCCACATGGTGCACAGAACATCTGTTAGTGAGAAATGAAGGCCTGAGAGAGACAGAGGAGGAGGAGGAGGAGCAGGAAGGGGACTTACATTAATACAAGTGGGAAAAAGAAAGGAGGTGAAAAGCATGCAAAGAGGTGGAAAGGGGAGGAGAGAAAGTGACAAGACATCAGCGGGAGAAGACCACCCTCTCTACAGAACAGTAGAGGTGAGAGACTATTCAGCAAGCGGTAGTGACTTACAGGTGTGCACGTTCACAGTCAGTGTGGTAACAGAAGCCTGCATCAATAATGTAGCCGAGAGAAACAGGATGCAGATTCTGCCTTACATAAGAGTTTACAGAGGGCTGGCTGCCTCAGAACAGCCTCTTTCATTCTCTGCTTCGCCCTCAGGCTGGATGCACACAAGATTTCCTGAGCTAATTAACCACCACATTTGCCATCCAAACAACTTTTCAAGATGAGTGTGCTGCAACAAAGGCATGAGAGCAGAGCTAAAGCCATTTTTAACTTCAGTCTACTGACTTTAGGTGATTTGTTTTACTCTGTGGGGCAATATTTTTCAGTAATGTTTCTCTGCTCATACCCAGTTTGCAGGATCTTACATTACTGAACTTCTGTAACAGGCTTGTATGTAGTGGGCATGGTTAGTTTGTTGACAAAGTACAAATCCTTTAATATTAATGACCCGGGAATTGAACTTTGTCTGTGAACCTGCCAGGAGCCATTGTTGGTCCAGGTCACAGGGGTTACCAGGATATAGTGTCTTTTAGAGGCTGTTATTGAGCTTGGATAGATTTGATAGGATGAATCAGATCAAATCAAAATCTAACAAACAAGTCAGTCAAACATTTGACTTGAAATATTGATTATTGCAGATCAATATTTTAGCTATGCTAGGAGTGTGGTGTGATGGCAATGTTGGTTTGCTTTGGTCCACACTGAAATATATCAGCAACCAGATCAGGTTACCTACATAGTCACGGTCATGGTGTCTGGAGGATGAATCCTACTAACTTTGGTGAAGGTCCCCTGACCTTTCGTCTAGTGCCACTATGTAGTTACCATTTGTGGCTAAGTAAATGTCATGACAACTACTGAGAAATGTATGTACCCCAGGAAAACTTTACTTGTCCCCTCGCTTGTCATGTAGTTCCACCATCAGGTCAACTACGTGTGGTTTATAACTACACACCTGCTAAATTAATGACATCACACGTCAACTTCAGCTATGTTTGTATTTAGTGCTAATTAGCAAAGTTAACATACTGACATGCTAAACTAAAAATCAGCTAAACATCAGCAAGTTAACGCTGACATTGTGAGCATGTTAGCATTTAGCTAAAAGCACAGTGTCTGTCTGTGCATTAGTACGTACTGCTAGTATGGCTGTAGATTCTTGACTATGTTTTAGCATCTTTTAGCTCATTGTTTTGGTTTTACTGCATGTAATTTAACTGTTTTGATTACTCATGCTGCTCTTATCAGCGTTATTTCCAGCAGACACAGTGACTAGCTGACTAGCTGAGTTTCCCTTAGTTGGTGGAGATGAAAAACAGAGCTAAAAGAGAGTGAATATTGACTTTAAATCCAAATCAGTGCCAGTGTTGCTCCACGTTAGCTGGAAGTGAAAACAAACAACTGTTTGCAATCACGTTATCTGTGCTAATATGCCAATAGTTTACAACTTGTTGCGCTGCCTCCAAGTCAAGCAAAAAAAAAAAAAAGCAGTTAATTCAGGTTTAATCTATATGTCCTATAGATAAATGAGAAGAACAAGAACAAGAATCAATGAAAGTTAAAAGAAAGAATTGAGGAAACATTCGTCCAAATCCAACAAAATGTACTTTTGAAGCGGCACAACAGGAAAACTGTGATACTTGATAAGCTCCAACAATGCTTTTTTCTCACCTTCTTGTTTTATGTTTACTGTTTGTCTTTTATACGTAAGCCTCCGCAGCTTTCAGTCTCAGATATTTATCTGTGTTATGTGGGATTTGACTATTTGCTAACTGGCAAAGTTTTAATAAATGTGTGTGCATGCTTGTGTATAAATAATTATGGTAAGGTGTAAGACAGTGTGTTCTGTGCGCACATCCACTTGAAAGTATGAACTTGTCAAAAACTGCCTGTAGGAAACTGTTAATGTGGGCAGATATATGTGTGAATCACAGTTTTCATTTGTAAATGTGTGTGTGTGTGTAGAAGCTCATCATGCTTGTGCTATCCTTTTTCTGCCACATTGCCATGGCGACAGTGCCCTCCCGGGGTAATGGGGGACGAGTACGCCAGAGCTATTTATTCTCTCTTTCTCCCTCCCTCTACCTCCCTCTCCATCCATCCATCGCCCTCTCTTTTCCTACGTCTCTCTCCCTCTCTCTTCATCTCTGCCCTCTTCCTCCTGCAACCTCTCTGTCTCTCTCCCCTTCTCCATCTCCCTCCTCCCTCTGCTCTTTCTTCCCCTCTCTGATTGGCTTAACACTCTCCTCCTCAAAATGAGATACTGCCTAATGAGACAGAGGGTGAGGAAGAGAGGGAGGGAGACAAAGAGCAAGTGTCTTTAAAAAAAGCAAGTAGAAATATGTGGGGGAGGCGATCTATGCAGACTTGTGTTCCTCATTGCATGTAAAGAGAGAACCTCTGTGATGTCATTTTGGAGGGAAACGGCACATGATGGGATGTCTATATATATATATATATATACATTTCTACATTTATCTTTCTGTCATAGCTATGTGCATGTGTGTGCACTGTAATGTATATTGTGTGGTGAGTATGTGTGTTCTGATGGAAGCAGTGGCTCAGTGGGTCATGACCTTTGAAATGGTTTGAAGATTTGAAAATCTCTGAGCAGTGCTTGTATCTCCTATATGTGTTGTTTAAAACAGACTTTTTGACTCATGTCTATCCCCATAAGCTCTTGTCCTAGATGCCAAACTATTCTGCTTGTAGCAGAACAGTTTGACGTCTTGGGAAGGCGTTTGTGTTAGACGAGAAGCTTCATGTCTATACTTAAATATAAAGCTACACCTAGCAGCTGACTCCCTAAGAAATGGCGAAAGAGATACCTACATGACTAAATCTCACAAATTAACGACTATATCTTGTTTGTTTAATCTGTTCAAAAGTGTTAAAACATTTCGTGGTGCTGCTATTTTTTTTGGCTAGAGGCAGAAACTTTCTGGAGCCTCAGAGAGAGGCATCAATTTTCTCATGAATATTCTCATGAAGAAAACAAATAAGCATATTCCCCAAAATGTTGAACTACTGCTCAGATTTATCGTGTGATCCCTTTTGGGGCTCCCGATTCCCAGATAGGGAACCACTAGTTTAAAAGACAGAGCTGTCAATATATTCTATATTTTCCTTATTGCCAAAAAATCCCATCCAACAGCGTGTTAGTTTGTCCTTGAATCATTGGGGAATTGGTTCCTACTAAATATCTTTTAAAAAAGGCCCTGTCATTTCCTTAAACAGCTGGGCACTGTAGCTTTTAGCAAACATGACTCTAACAGGTGTAAACAGTACATTTGTTGGGGACTATTTTCAGCGGTGGATTAACACACATTTGGTGTTACAGTAAGTTACAGTGAGTGTTTACAGCAGCTGGACGATGTCAAAATCAGCACGTGCTCACGTTCACGACAATGAAGGAACATGTCAGTCGATGCTGCTCACTGATGTGTTTTATTTTTTTGGACAATATTGCTTTATGGTACAGAAGAATAATTTGACACACACAGACGACTTCATGTGTTAACAAAAATAAAAATATATCACCAGACTTCCTTTAAGCAATCAGGTGTTATCTTCTTTCTCACACGCACACATGCAAAGTTGTGCATCTAACAGGGAAAGACAAATGACATGGTGATAGAAGAAAGATTAGAGCACGATGGAGACAGTGGGAGGGAAAGGTAGAACGGAAGAAAGAGTAATAACGAAACAGCGAGGGAGGGAGGCGAGGTGTGTGTGTGTGTGTGTAGAGATAAATGGCCGAGTAGACAGGAAGATGAGTGAAGCGAGAGAGCAACACTGTGTGGCATACTGCAGACAGAAAGACTAACGGAGCGAGAGAGTGAATGAGAGAGAAAGGCAGACTACAGACAGAGAGAGAGAGCGGAGGCACGTCAATACCCCCCCCTCTCTTCATCTCCCTTTTCCTCCCCCCTCTGCCCTCCCTGCCATGTAGCAGACCTTCACTGGATGGTAACAAGCCACTCAGACGGCTGCACCACACACACACACACACACACACGCACGCACACACACACACACACATCTCTTTATATATATATATATATAAACCTTCATGTGTGTGTTCATATATGTGTGTGCGTGTGTGTGTGTAGCAGCAGCAGTGAAAAACAGCCTCTACATATTTAAAGGGGGAAAAAAAGACCCACATCACATGGTTGTTATTCTCTCAAATCTGCCTCTCAGGTCACTTTGACAGTCCACTCTCTCTCTCCTTCCTTGCTCTAGCACACACACACACTCTCTTTCTCTCTGTGTCTCTCTCTCCCTCTCCTTCCTTGCTCTAGCACACACACTCTCTCTCTCTCTCTCTCTCTCTCTCGGGCACTCAGCCTCTCGTTCCCTCCCTTTCTCTTTCTCTCTTTCTCCCTCTCTCCTCCCACCTGAGCTGTAATTTGCAGGGCTGATGAGGGTGAGGGCAGAGCAGAGGCAGGAACAGAATTCTTCTCAGTCTATAACACACACACACACACACACACACACACACACACACACACACACACACACACACTCTCTCTCACACTCTCACACGGTGTGATTCACAGTGTACAGCTACAACTGAGAGAATCCGATCCTTTGTGTGTGTGTGCTCTTTTTTTAACCTTTTCTTCCCCTCTTTCTCTCTTTTCCTCCCTCGTCGTCACTCTCTCCTCCCCTCTCTCCCTCCCTCCCTCTCTTTGCTCCCTGGTGGTGTGTGTGTACGTGTGTGTGTGTGTGTGTGTGTGTGTGTGTGTGTGTGTGTGTGTGTGTGTGTGTGTGAACTGTGGGGATAACAGACGCTCATGTGAGCAGCCTCAGTGGCGGCAGCAGTGACTGGTGAGAAAGAGGAGAGAGGAAGAGAGCAGGGATAACAGAACCACCAACCATCATTCTGATCGGATTCACACCAGACATGTGAGAAGATGTCCGTGGGCGGCTGTGCGTGTCCCGGTAAGTAGCTGCCGTGGTGATGGTTGCCGTTAACGACAGCCCCGCTCCTGCTGCTGCTGTTGCTGCTGCTGCTGTTGTCAGACGCTGACTTTTTTCTGGTCGTTGTTGTTGTTGTATTTTGGTTGGTGAGTGCAGCTGCTGCCGTGGCGTGACTGGGGCAGAGAGAGGCAGAGGGTGAGAGGTGCCCCCGGGCCCTGGGACTCTGTTTGCAAAGGCTCATGGGAGGTCGCCCTGTGTGATGGGTGAGAGGATGGAGAGCAAAGAACATGCTAGAACAGATGGATCAACATGTCTGTCTGTGTCTGATCAGTCTGACAACAAAGTGCTTTTCACTGTTTGTGGTTTAATTTGGAGATAAAGAGAAAAAGATCTTTGTTGGCGGTGCAGACATGAAGTTGTTGCGATGCCACCACGAATGCTACTTCTTCTTCTCCTCCTCTGCCAGTTTGTTCTTGTTCTTGTTGCTGATGATGATGATGATGATGATTTGTGGCCGATGGCCCGGGTTAACAGCAGAGTTCTTTTAAGGTCGACACAGATGTTACGCTCACTGATCCACAGTGGAGGTCCTGTGCAAAAGGGACTGTCCTCTGGTGCAGAGGTAGCAGAAAAGAAAAGAAAAGAAGAAGATGGATCAAAGTGTGACATTTAAAGGGCAAAGGTCACTTGCTCGGATTAAAGGCTCACATGATTGATCCCACACAGGAGTTATTAATGAATGTTTGATGTTTCACAGCTCACGCAGGAGTCATTTAGAGCGGCATGATGCAGTCAGATACTTCTTGTTTCAGTTTTTGTCACTGATGCCAACATAAAAATGCAGCATCACCGCATTTCTTTGGCTGTGAGTAAATGCACATCAGTTTTAGCATTGCCTAAAGACGTGACTCCTTCTGTCACTGTTGTGAAATTATCTTGTTAGGGAGTTTCCTTTTACCCAGAAGTCCTTTCTTCTGAGTTCACTGAAGGAGGTCAGTGAGTGCATACCTGAGGGGCAGAGATGTACTGATCTTGTCTTACGTTAAATCCCCATTTGTGGATCACATCCACTTCCCTTTGTGTCTCAGTCCTGTGGAGGGTGGAGGGTATCAGACGGTTTCATTTCAACTTAGAAGCAAAATCGACAACACGATGACAAAACAACTCTACAGTCACCATTTTTAATAAAATTGGTTAAAGCTGAGTAACAGCCACAGGGCTTCTGGGAGCCGAGCCACCGACCTGGAGGGAGTAATATCTGTCATATTAGACCACCACGCTGAGAGTCGTGCGACTTGTTCACCACCTGCGAAGGCCGAGGAACTCCCCGCAGTGCCCAAACTGTTGTGTTTGGGTGCTGAGTGCCTGACAGCAAACAGATAATTCTTCTCATTTTATTGACTTTAATCAGACAGAGGAGGAAAGAAAAAGAGGAATCAAGGTCTAGAAATAAAACCTGCGCCACCGAGCCTCAGGCAATATATTAAGTGTTACAGCGATTTATGTTGCACTCCTCATAGGACGTGCAGGACATGAAATATAATCCTACAGCTGAAAATGTATTCATAATCATGATAGATGTACTCAGAATGTACTGACACACAATATACAGCAGCAGGAGAGGAGGAAGTAAGTGTGAGAGAGTTTATGTGTGTGTGTGTGTGTGTGTGTGTGAGGTGCTGTATCACCCTGACGTGGCCTCCTCTCTCCTGCCTACCAGGCCACAGTGGCCACTGTGGTCAGCCCTCAAACAGCCGGGATGTGGATAGAGAAATTTAGCCAACCACGCATCCAGGATCAGATTACTCTGGTGCCAGTCTTGACTTTAATCATTAGAAAGAGATGGAAACACTAACTGGTCCCATGTTTTCGCGGTTTGGAAACTCTTTAGCTGACAGACTTCTTTTTTTTTTTAAAGGCGGAAAGTTTAGGAGGAGCAAATTAAGAGACAATGCCAACTCATCCTGATCCTCCACAGTTGTAGCATGTAGATGGATGAATGGACGATGGAATGACACATGATTGAAACAGACAAAAAAGGAGAGAGAGATACTGGCACTGTGATCAAACCAGACGGATTTGGTATCAGCAAGGACAAACCCCTCTAGACGCACCAGATGACAATTTGTCTTCAACACACAATGGCACAGGGAAACGTGGCGTAGCAGTGTTAAATTTGACGGCATGCACACAAGAGTGTGTGTGTGTGTGTGTGTGTGTGTGAGTTCACTTGTGTTTTCAATCTCTGCGCAGCGCCCCGTGCTATGAAGGCAAACGCTGCCACCTCAGCCGTTAAACAAGCCTGCACAGCAGAGGCAGGAGCGTTTGTTTAGAACCGGGCCTTAGCTATCTTGCGGTCAGATTGCATACTTAATCAACGTGGTCATGGAAATTTCCAAAAAGACGTTATGACCACACTCTTGTGCGCTCCACTTTTGCTCTCATATTGTTCTCTCTGGTGTTCCCCTTTCTTTTCGCCTCACTTTTTCTGCTTTATGGAGTCTCCCTTTTTTACCTTTTTTCTTCAAATTACAGAGGGAAAATGAGACAAGTCCAGTCTTTTCCGACTTTGTTGTGAGATTTCTCCAAACTATAACTTTAGAAAAATCACACAGGTGAAGTTTAAACTTTGCAAAAGACCAAGAAGAAGTAAGAAAAATGTTACAGTCATTCATTTATATTTCATCATGCGAACCTGGAGGCTGAAACAGTGTGTGTGATGAGTGAAACTTTATCCACACTTAGTTTGTACAGCATGACGTAACTAAAAACCAATGTAAACCCTGCCTCCGAATATGGAACAATCACCTCTATTCAACTTCAAATGGACCTAAAGCTTGATCTCACAGTGATGCTGGTTAACTCTGCCAACTTATGCCGAGCTATCCCGTAAACTTTCTTTAGACATTTAGAGAGGGTGAAGAGATGCTGTTCTCGCTAACAACAATAGAAAATATAATATGATAAGAAAGTACGACGTCTGTCTGCAGTCGCCCCCTTCTCTTTCTCTCGATCTCGCTTGTTTACATTCCACAGCCGTGTTCAACACTGAAGGATCCTCCCCCTTCTTGTGTGGCCTCAAAGTTTGTGCGTGATTGTGTGTGCACACTGCATGTGCCCCAACATGTGGATGACATAAACAGTGGAGCGGGGTGTGTGTGTGTGTACAGTATGTTGCTATACATTCACAAAGAAGAAGAAGTAAGAATACAATATGCTCTCTGCAGCTACAGATGTTTTGTGCTTTCAGACTCTGCGTTGACCTACCCAGACCTTACATCACAGCCCCTCCTCACCTCTATTCTATCTCCCCCTCCTCATCTCACACTGTTTCACTATGCACTGTGTGTATACCTTCATCCTTCCTCCCCTCCCTCACTCCCTCTTTCTCTTTGACTCCACTGATTGCTAGCGTATGTTGCCTGGCTGGCTGGCTGGCTGGCTGGCTAGATGAGAAAGAGAGAGAGAGAGAGGGGAGGAGAGAAGGGGGAAGGGACTGTGCCCTCTCATGCAGAGAGTCACATGGTGTCCCTGATTGGAGGAAAATGAGTAAAGACTGCAGCCTGGCTGAAATGGCAACAGACAAAAACGCACAAAGGCTGAGCTGTTTAGAAACGGGTTGCACAACAAGAGAGCCTGAAGAGCAGGAGGAGGAGGAGGTGGAGGAGGAGGGTGTGACGGAGGGGGGAGAGAGAGAAAGAGAGAGACAGAGAGAGAGAGAGAGAGAGGGAGTGAGCAGATTAAGAGAGAGGAAGAGCAGGAGGAGCAGGCAGGGTGGCGAGAAAGAGAAAACAGGAGAGAGGAGAGGTGACGGAGGGAGGGGGGCAGAGAACAGAAGAGCCAAGAACAGAGAGGCAAGTGGGAGATGAGCACTGTAGGAGTGCAGGAGGAGTGGGAGGGAGGGAGAGAGGGTGAGACAGAGTGAGAGAAAGAGAGAGAGATCGGACTGTGTTTCTATGTTTTCTGCAAGGCTGAGCGGTGACGTGATTGGCTGGGGGTGGGAGGGGTGGGGGCGACCTGACTCTGAGATCAGAGACAGACAAAATGGCTCCCAGAGAACAGAGAACGCAGCATCAGGGCACTGTCATCTCCCCTCACACAGCTGTCAGCTGACACCAGCCGCCTCCGCCACACACACATCTAACACACTCACACACACACACACACACACACACACACACACACACACACACACACACACTTAAAGGCTGTGCCACCTGCAAAATGCCAGTGTGAGGGGGAAGAAACTGAGGAGGATGGCTTGTTATGCTGAGTTGCTGTACAACTCATGTACATGTCATTGTTTTTTGGGTTTTTTTTTTTGAGGGGGACACTTATTTATAAAAGATAATACAGATGCTGTATTTTAATGACAAACTGGCTGACAGCAGCCTTTTTTCAGATTTAATCCCTTCACCCGTTGGCCTGTGTCGACATGTGATGCGGTTGCTGTTGAAGTTCCCTTGTTGCAGTGTGTCTGTGTTCGCCTGCCAGAGAAAATCCTGAGTAGGGAATTCACCCAGTGAGTGAGAAAATACTGTAGGGCAGCATGAAAACAAACACACTGGCTCACTGCGGCCACAAGAGGGAGCTGCTATCATAGCATCCTCAACACAGCCTCTGATTGTAGGTCAGTTATCATTTCTTCCCCCCTATACTGATGCACGGTGAAGTCCTGACTGCAAATCAAACAGAGAATGCTGGCTTGGTGCAGAATAACAATAGCATCATTTGCATACAGTTTGTCTTATAAATCACATTTGCATTACAGCTTTGATTATTGTTCTTTTATGTGACGTTGTGCTTTTGCAAAAGAGCTGCATCAATAACAGTGTTGTGCCTGACACAGTCATCAGTGGTAAAAGAAGTATTATTTTACTCGAGTAAAAGTAGTATTACAAGAATGTCAAAATACTTCATTACAAACGTCTTTAATTAGTGTATTTAGCAAATCCAGACAAATCGAAGCACATCATTTTACCATCTGATTATCTTTATGCAAAAACAAGCCATGGGGTTCCCCCAATTATAACCAATTTCATTACAAATGCTTTAAATTATCGCACAGAAACAGAAACAGAAACAGAGTTGGGGAGATTTAAGATAGAAGTGTGCATATGATTATTTTTTGGCTTCATTTAAAGAGTGCTGCCCAAAAATAGACATCATGTAGCTACTGTATTTAAGTTCCTAAAGAAACTGTATGACCACTGTAAATATTAATATCTAATGTTAAAAATGTAATTATTTATGAACGATGGACGAATGTGGCAGGATTGCGGAGAGATCCATTCAGAATACATTCGCGTCCAGGTTAACCTCAAACTATGGATATAGGCGCAGGCAAATTTTTTTATGTAAATATTCAAAAACCTCTTGGACCATTTGGATTCAGTTTTTATGTCGGTAACTTGTATCTGGGTTCTACATGTTAATGGTCATTGAATGTTTTTACAAGCAATGTCACAATATTGATTGAAACACGAGAAGTCAAATGTCACATCTGCCCCCCACGTGCAGGGACAATTACAACACACACATAATTGAATGGCTGAACATGACATATTGACTTATCAAAGCCGGACTAAATAACAGCAATGACAGCTCAGTTCAGTGACAGTGAACCTGTCCCCTCAGTCTAAGTTAACCCACAGGGTCGTAATTACATACTGTGATTTTGTTTTTTAAACAATATTTTTGCTCTGCCCTGTTTACAGAGCAACATTTCAATTAAGTAAAAATCAGAATTCACTTTGTCTCAGAGTGTACAGCCACACAAAGGCAGACAGCAGTAACTACAGAAAAAGTAAAGTTGAGAAAAAGTTTAAAGAGTTTTCATGCTGACTGTGTAACATTTGCAATGCCTTCATGTAATGTAATGTCTTGTTTTAGACTGTTTATAACAAAACAGTCATTGACATAATAGATAAATAGCCTTTGTGAGAATACCAGTATATGGCTAGGGTCACATATGCAAAATCAACACTGGGAGGTTTTTTGCCTCCCCTTCACTTCTATTCTATTGCAGTCCAGAAAATTTCTGGGACTTTCAGAAAATTTCAGCAACTATCAAACACTGTGATGAAACTGGCTCTTATGAGGACCGATCTAGGAAAGGAAGACCATGAGTTACCTCTATTGCAGAGGAGAAGTTCATTAGAGGTACTAGCCTCAGAAATCAACAATTAATGGGCCACATAAATACTTAAGAGTTCAAGTAGCAGACACACCGACACCAACTGTCGAGATGCTGCAAAGAAACAACAACTAAGGGAGACCAACAAGAGGAAGAGAACTGCTTGGGTCAAGAAACACAAAGGAATGGACATTAGACCAGTGGAAAACTGGAGTTTTGGGGGTATTACAACCTCAGTGTCTTTGTAAGACGCAGAGAAAGTGAACCTACAGCATCTGCATGTGTGGTTCCCACCATGAAGTAGTGGGACCCTCATTTGTTTTTCAACAGGACAACGATTCAAACACACCTCAAGGCTATGTAAGGACTTTTTGACAAAAAAAGTAAAGTGGTGAAGTGCTGCATCAGATGACCTGTCCTCTACAATCCCCCGAACTCAACTCAACTGAGATGGTTTGGGATGAGTTGGACCACAGAGTGTAAGCAAAGCAGCCAACAAGTGTTCAGCATACATGAAGAACTTCAAGACTGTTGGAATACCTCATGAAACTAACTGAAGATCTTTGAAGAATCTAAAACATAAAGGATATTTTGTTTTGTTTACACTTTCTTTGTTTACCATGATTCCATATGCATTGATTTCTAGTTTGATGACTTCAGTGTTAAATTTATAATGCATGAAAAAATCATTGAATGAGAAGGTGTGTCCAAACTGGTACTGTATATTAAATATATTAAAATATATATATATATATTATATTTCATCAGCTAACCATGGCAATGTCACTAGCTAGCTTAACTGGGATTTGGTTGTCTTGCTTTGACTGTTTGGTTTTAAGATGGTTTTAACAAGTAATTACTGCGGTTGGCTTTGTGGAACAGTATAGCCATTATATCAGCATAATGCCCAAGCCTACTATGAGTGTGTAAGAAGCATCTTTATGTTGTAATTGGCCAAAGTGAGGGCAATCTTAATAACTTTATTAATGAGTTCAACAGAAACAGTGCATCATTATTTAAGTCAGAGTATGATCTGTATGTAACTGTCAGATAAATGTAGTATAAAAGTACAATATTGCCTCAGAAATGCAGTGGAGCAGAAGTGTAAAGCAGCAGAAAATGGAAGTATTTAAGCGAAGTACAAGTACGACTGCAGATAAGTGTGGGTGAATCCAACTCACAGACTCTCTCAGACTTTAAAGCTGGCCAATGTTCTCTGTTAGTGCTTATTCCTCCAAAAAGTGGCAGCTTGTCCTTTGGATCTTTTATCAGAGCTGAATCAGACAGATAGATGTCTCTGTCCTTCCATCTGATCCAATAAGAGAGTAAAGAGCTGAGCTGCCAAATGTATCAAATCTGGCAGACAGCACTGAAAGGAGCTCCAGATACATTTAGCTTCAATATAAAGGAATCTGTGCTATTGACGTGTTTACAGTATGTCTGACTTTACCACTATAAAGCTGTAAAATGCCTTTAAACAGTCGCTTTCGTGAAGAGTGAATGGAATCTATGAAAACAGGAGTGGTTTTGTTTTTATTCCTGTTTTGGGGGAAACATCAATTAACTGATGTGACTCCCATTAAAAGTCGTCTTAAAGCTACAGGATCAGTTTAGTCTGGGCTGTTTCTACACTCATACCAACACGAGACTGTTCCCAGATCAGTGTTTAGGACTGTGTTGAAGGGAGGCCGACTGGGACGGTTGTTATCACAACGCTGGCAGATGTGTGTGCCGCTCAGTTTCCTGTTGACTAGCGAGTGGAAGTGGCAGGCTGCACACATTTGCAGATACGCAAGGCGCCACGTGCAAGAGAACACACACACACATATAGACGTGCACACACATACACACATACTGTAGGCCCCCCTCCTCCACCGCCTCCTCCTCCTCCTTGTGCCCCTGAGCCTGACAGTCTGGACATGGGAGATATCAGAGAGAGGGAGAGGCATGAAAACAGAGACCAAGTCTTTGAGTTAGATCAGTATGTAGCTGCGAAAGTGCATCTGTGGGTGACAAAATGGCGATGTCAGAACAGCTAGAAGCTGAAGGAGGTAAGTCTCTCTTTCTGACCTTTTCCTTGTTTTCTTTCGAACAGCTGATTCAGCAACAAAACCACCTGAGGTCAAACAAATCAGAACAGCTGGAAAACATGTTTTTTCTCCATGTATCTCTTGGTTTGTTGGTGTACAGAGAGATGCTGTACAAGCCTGGCCGCTTCGATTCTTTTTTTGTGTGTGTGTGTGTGTGTGTGACTTTGCCAAAGGTGAATTAAACAAGTTGCACTTGTAGGTTTAAGTGTAAGCTTAGTGAAAACATCACACCGTGCACTTTAGGGAGTTTAGTCAGCCACTGCACGCTGCAGCTTTAATCACTTATTGTACATGGATTTATGGCTTTAGGTGCGAATGTGTGACTGCAAGTTGAAAAAATGAGGCTAGCTGGTGAAGTGAAGGTTAGGCAGCAGTGTGTGTGTGTGTTTGTATTTTGTGTGTGTGTGTGTGTGTGTGTGTGTGTCTGTGTGAGACTTGCTGGTTGGGGTGCTGGTTGAAGATAAGGCCTGCCCTATGCCTGAGAGCGAAAGAGACGGTGTGTGTAAGCCCTTCAAGCCTTATCCTGACACACCTCCCACCCCCTCCTCCTCTCCATCGCCACACACACACACACACACAGTGGGGATTAACCCCGTCATGTACCATTTCAATGGGTGAGCTTTGGAGACACACACACACACAGGATTAACCCTTGTGTGTCCATTTCCATGGATGATTCTTTGCCTCGCTCCGATTGTGACAGCATTGACTGCTCGTGTTGCCATGGCTACAGGGGCCAGCGAATGTAAGATAGGCAAATCCACATAAGTCACCCACAACAGACACTCTAAGCTACTACTGACTACACCTCCCCCTGGTAGTAGACACACAAAGATGCTGCCAAAAGACTGACAGGAGCCTCGTGAGCTGTGAAGTGTTCATTTCACAAACTTACCATGGTCAAACCAATATGTACATAAACTCAGCACAAGTATCTTTGTCAGTGGTCGGGTGAGAGACAGACTTCAGAGCAGATATGTCTGGCTCTGTGAGACACTACTCTTGACCATACTCAAGATTTCTCTCAACACGGGAGTCTGAAAGGAAGTTTGGCGTCTTCATTTAGCAAATGTAAGGAAGCTTGGAGTTCAAAGACTTCACATCCAGACAGACATCTGCAAATAAGTCAGAATGAGGCGACACCTTCTGTTATGAGAAAGCAGGAGAGTAAAGTTGACCAGGCAGAAAAATAAACACGCGATGAAAGATAATTATACGTGGCTTCGCTGTCGAATATGTCATAAAATCTGAGACAATGAGACAATGGTTTGATTATGAGGCTCATAATTAAACAGTAGGGAGGAGTATGTCACTGGACAGATATTAGAGTGACATAAAAGGGGTGGAACGAATGTTTAACTGACGGATTAAATAATTTGATTAATCATAAATTATATCAGTGAGTTCCATTTATCATATTTACTTCAGTTCAAGTATAAATTTCTTATTATGTTTGTCTTTGTTTGGCAATACCTTTGCCTTATTCTTTCCTTTTTTATTTAAAAAATATTAACTATAAATGTAATACTTTATCTTTTTTCTTTTCTTTAAAGCAGAAAAAATATTGTAAATAATGTCGATTGTAAATTCCATGTGCACTTTTGCAATAAAGTATATTAAAATAATCCAATATATCATGCTCACCATATCCAAATTTATCAGCTACAACACTTTTGTGGAGCTGATCCTTCAAAAGCACCCCGGAGCTTAACTCTTTCCACAAACTCAAATAAATCTGACTGCTCCTCATCTATTAAATATATTTTCAAAAGTTGTTCCAGGTCATGATCCTTCATGTGATTACTCTAGTGTTCATATTTTTGGATAAGACTAAGACTAACTGTACATGTGTCTTTATTTTATTCAAAATAATTCTATTTAAACCAAAAAAATGCTGAATCATGTCGTAAGAACATTACCTATCTGTGCCGGTGTTCAGATGTACAGCGGCCTCTGTGAAAGGCCTGTTAACTGTTTCCAAAGAGCGACTCCCAGGAGCAGCTTAATTTGCAAATAAATCATTTATGAAACATTGTGTTTTCACTCTGTGTGTACATGGGTAGTGAATAAATCAGAACCACATTCATGCTGCAGCGTCCTTAGATAATCGAGCCAAGGAAAAGTACCCCGGTGTTTGAAAGGAAAGAGATTTTCAACTTTGATACGGGATCACCTGTCAAAAACATTAGAAGTCCCAGTCTGTCTTTAGATTAATAATGTATATGGAAAAGCGAATATTATGACATACACATGCATAAATAAATGAGAAACTACTGACCTAATACTGCTTGTTCTTTTTATATCCTGACTTTGGCCATATGGGTGAGTCCTCGCTGGCTGTGATCTTAATATCTGATTATAATTTCAGACGATTAAAGCAGATTTAGAGGTCGAAGGGATTCTCTTTTTGGCTTAGTGCTTCCTGGGTGTTTGTGTTTGTGTGTGATTCCCAGTGGTCATGGCTTTACTGGCCAACCTTGGCAGAGACAGTACAGTGTTTAAACTCAAAGACACAATAAATTGTACACAACCCAAGTCTGTTATCCTTACATGGAGGTTAATTTAGAAGATCATAATCCACTTTTGACTGATCAGGCTGCTGCATCAGCTGTTTATATGCATAGCACTGGATTATGGACCGACAGTGTGTAATGCATATGAGCAGGGTCCTGGCTGTTACTGTTTCAGTTCGGTTGTTTGCAGTAAGCTGATGTGCACTAATTAGGTAAACATGAAAACCACTTTGCAGTCAGCATGATCTTTATTTCCACACACACACACACTTCCACAGCATTAGGCCAATTCTCATATGTGTCAGTTACATGGAAGGGATGGGATGCAGGGAGGAGGAAGGAAGGAAGGAAGGAAAAAATGCTTACCAGACAACCTTCATGTGCAGTTGTGCATTAGTGGGGGGAGGAAAAAGGGGGAGAAGGCGGCTGGCGGTGCTGGGCAGAGGAGAGAGGAGCAAATGCATTGCGGAGGGAGAGGAGGAGGAGGAGGAGGAGGGCCTACAGCTATTGTTCATGTCATCCCGTGAACAAAGGGCTCATCTGGGTCTGTATGTAAACCCACAGCAGGCTTCAGCCCACTGACAAGGCCTCATGCGGGACAAAACATAACCGACCGACTCCCGCAATTTAGGCCTTATTCCCTTTCGGTCTCGCGGTTTGAGGAGATTTTTTTTTCATTGATCCTATTCAGAGGGACGTATTGTGTTGGTACGTTGCGTCCAGCCAACCGCCGTCCAGCGGGCCTATCCGTTTTTACGCACGGAGCGTACACACGGTCTATCATCACGGATCTGTAAACATCAATTTTCTGATTGGACTTCTTTGCAGGTAAAGGGTCGCTTTCACCAAACACACACGTAAACTCCAATGTCGGTCTGTGTGTGGCGATTAAATGCGGTTTACGAGCCGCCGCGGGTGTTATTTCGCGTCTTATGTCGGTGATTTGTCGTTGAAAAGGGATTTAACGCTAAGGCGTTAGCAGCGCGGCTAACACCAGCTAACTGGCTACTAACTGTTTTCTGGCTTGCTAACGTTAGCTAGGCCTACAAAGCAGTGTTGTATACACAAGCGTTTTGTGGCTGAAGGTGTCAAAGTTATTGGTTGTGTTTAGTCTACGTTCACATGGCTGTCTTTGTGGTTAAACTGTGTGCTTGCTGGATTTATATAACGAAGTTCACTCGCGTCCCGTAACATTTATTAGCCTAGCCAACAGCTAACTGTTAGCATTAAGCGCTTTTCTAATTGCCTTTGTAAGCAGACAACTCCATGTCATATGTGCTTTGACTGTTAAAGTTATGAGCCACACTCAGGTTAAAAAATACAAATTAAAGTACTGCTTAATAAACCCAACCAGCTTCATGCCCCTTTTTTGATTAAAAACTTTGCTAAAGTAGGTTAATGATCTGCACAACCAAGCTAACGTTATCGCCAATATTCCGCTACTTGTCCCTCTTTAGCAATCATGGTGGCACACTGGAGTGGCAGGAGTCCAAAACCACTACATGTTATTGTTACACAGAGGAGATTTAGTGCTGAGTTGACGCTTAAATGTGTCCGGAGTTAACGTGAAATCAAATGTGAGGGTGTTTTTGACGTTCATGGCACTCAACATATGAGATACGATTTGTTACCATCACTGCTTCAGCCAGGAAGCTATGTGCACGTATATGTGTTTGTATATGTGTTTGTATATGTGCATATAGCATGTCTACTTGTAAGAGAGTGGAACATGATTCCCAGTGGAGGAAGTGGAGTCCAGCTGATGTGATTGTGACTGCCTGTCATTAACCGCTAACAGGAGAGGAGAGGAGCTAATGGAGCTCTCAACAACTAATGGACACATAACCATCGATTATTTATTTATTTATCAATCCCATTTGTTTTCCTCTGGCGGTACATCCGAGCCCATAGCATAGCAGTGCCGGCTCACACAGTAAACAACTTGTTTTTACACAAAGTGAAGGCAGGGCTTCACATGGATGCAGAGGCTCTTGTAGAAGATGCAGGTCTGGTTTTTAAGATTGTCTTCATGGAAAAAACTCTCATGTTAATTTATTACTCATTTACACGTATAAGAGTTATTATAAGGCTATGTGTCTGCTGTAATACATGCATAGTAGTAACCCAGTTGAATAGAAACCAGTAGGGACGTAACTCCTCTCCTCAGAGATGAGTTGCCGTTATTTAAGAGAAGATTGATCTGAAGGGGATGTGAACATATGAAAGATTTTAGGAACGTCACAACATGTGTCAGTCTGGGTCGTCTGTCCATCTCACTCACAGTCTGCCTGTTGATATCTCCGTGTGTGTGTGTCGCGTTTAAGTGTGACTGCAAAGTCTTTACCCAAAAAACCAGCAGGAGAACGTTACAAAGTGAGCCACAGCGCTGGGAATCATCTGCTTTTTCGTCGTCTCAGACGAAACGTATTGTTTCACATCATCGCCGTGTTCTCAAATCAGAGCACTTCTCAAAGCAGCTCCCCTGCTTGAAAACATCCCGTTAATACAATTGATTGCTCCCTGTCTATGCCTATAGATATATATCTCTGTTTTATACACACACAGCGTCCGAGATACGTTTAATATGCAGAGACAAGACAGAGAGACATTAATGAGGCGGGGCTTCACCGTGGTGACGGCAGGGGTCATGACCCAGAGGCCGCCACGCCTGGATGGCCTTTATAGGGGAGCTGGGCAATTAAGAGTAGAACAAGGATTGGAGCTGTGTGCATGAGGGAGAGATTCATCTGTTTTTTTTATTATGTGGGTGTGAAGAGAGTCAGTATTGGACAGTATTTGTGTTTGCTATTTGTAGATGGTGGGCAACGGTTTCTGTGCGGCGAGGAGCGCATTGTTTACGGGATGCTCCCTCCTCGTCCAGTTGTTGTTTTTGCGTCTTTATGAAACAAGTTTGGTGTATTCGGGACGACCCGTGAATGAGCGCAGCCAACTGAAACTGGGCCATGCTGGCCAGTTTGGGCTGCATGTGCCTTCACACTCACATAATGCTGTCAGTCTTTGTGAATAACTGACATTTGAAATGATCACTGTGATCCACGAAGGTGGAGCCACCTCAGGTATCATTGTTTATGTTGTCTTGTTCTTTTTAGGCTTCTTATTTGGGTATTTGTTTACACGTGGGCCAGCATACAAATGTTTCTATTTTGACACTTTAATCATGTTTTGCCCGGTTTAGCTGTCACACTGACTGTTTTTCTATCTGGAACCACTAATATCTAACATTTAAAGCTGTCTGAACCTAAATATAAAAATTGACATTTATCTTCTTTTCTTCCCTCACCTCTCTTCCAGGCTGTTCCTCCAAGTCGTTCAAGCTGTACTCCCCCAAGGAGCCCCCCAACGGTAGCACTTTTCCCCCTTTCCACCCCGGCACCATGCTGGACAGAGACGTGGGGTGAGTTTTATGTCTGTGTTTTCTGGGTGCAGAGTTCACAATTGTAGCCTTAGAACATCTTCTTCACATGTGTTATTAGTGCATACCATTTTTATATAGTTTTGAAATTCGCCCTGAGTGTCATGAAATTGGTTTTCGCAATAAGATGTTAGTCTGGAAGACATCAACTGGTAAATCGATTCAGCTTGGCAGCTGGTAGTCTGACCCGTGTAGTAGTTTAGATGACAGCAACAACAAGCAGCACCGTATTGTGAATTTAAATCCGACAGTCACTCCTATTTCTCTTTTCGAATTCACCAAGAAACTGGTGTGAATGGATAGTTTGGACTGACAACTCCAGAACAGTTGTACAGCCCAGGTAGAGCTGTGTTCATTCAGTCAGGTGCACTGACTGGACACTCAAATTAGATACAATCTTGAAACAAATGCATGTCGAGTAAGTGGAAATTGTGAACTGGCTATGTGACGCTAATCTTAAATGATAAAATTAACTTAATTTGACTTGTGTGGCTCTCGGTTTAGAGGGTATACCTCTGCGGCTTTGTGTGCTGTGCTTTATAGCTCGTCTTTTTTGTGTGCAGTAAGCAAATCGGCTGCAGTTGGTGAGCATGTGTGCGTATCTGTATCTGCGATGTGTTGTTATTTACTGTCTCCTTGTATCATCCAATTTGTGCCATGTTTGGCTCGCGTCCCAGCGTTGTAAAGACAGACTAGCTCCTGGAGGAGGCCATATTAGCACTGTAGCTGAATGTAATAATCTCTCTGTCTCTTGTGTCTCCAGTCCAACCCCAATGTATCCTCCCACATACCTGGAGCCAGGAATAGGGTAAGACTGCTTTATTTCCTTTTATCTCTAGCTGGTGTGAAAATGGCACTAATAACACAAGTTAAGATAAGCATGTGGGAAGTGGTGCTCTTATCTCGCTCTTAATAGAGAGTTTGCGTTTAGTCTGAAACAAGGCTAAACTAGATAGCGAAACAGCTTTAACCTTTCATAATACCACAAGCTAACTGTTCCCTACCCGCGTCCTGCTTTTGTTTTCTTCTCCTGTCTTTACGACGGTCCAGGAGGCACACACCATATGGCAACCAGACAGACTACAGAATATTTGAACTCAACAAACGGCTACAGAACTGGACAGAGGTTTGTAGGTTCATACATTCACGCACACTCAAAAACAATCCCAAAATTGCGCCAGTAACTGATTATTTTTCCCTCTATGCCCTGCAGGAGTGCGATAACCTTTGGTGGGATGCATTTACTACAGAGTTCTTTGAAGATGATGCCATGTTGACCATTACTTTCTGTCTGGAGGATGGACCCAAACGCTACAGTAAGAAACTAAGTCACCACTTTAATCCAAGGCCCTACAGTCACAAACTGACTACATGCTGAATACATTTCTCTCCATCTCACGCCCCTCCTGTTTTCTCTCCACTTCTGAAGCAATTGGTCGGACGTTGATTCCAAGGTACTTCCGGAGTATATTCGAGGGCGGTGCCACCGAGCTCTACTATGTGCTCAAACATCCCAAGGAGTCCTTCCACAACAACTTTGTCTCCCTTGACTGTGATCAGTGCACCATGGTCACCCAGAATGGAAAGCCCATGTTCACACAGGTGTGTTTTTATGTCATTTTGTATTACCGCTGAGAGAACAACAGTGTCACACAGACATTACTGAGTAAAAATCACCTGCAAATTGATCGGAAATGCTTTTCAGCGTGAGACAGAGACAGAAAACAAAAGCAAGGCACACTGACAACTCCTTGTAGCTGCAAATACAGTGTTCAAGTTTTTGCAAAAACAATGCAAATATTTGAATTGAGTCGTGTGCAAAAAGTGTTTTTAAAAAGCAGGGGAGGTTAACGCCATGGTTACATAGCTCCTTGAAGGGTCATTGTTGAATAAAGCCTAAATCTGGTCGTTGCAGCCCACTTCATCGTTTGGAAGTCTTTCTTCGGCAATGTAATCACCCCCAGCGTACAACCCTAGTCGTAAACATGTAGTGTTTATTTTACATCTGTGAGCAGAGGTGCAGTCTGTATGCATCCCTGCATAGAGTTCAACTTCTGTACACTGACCAGAGTCCTGTGAACTGCTGCAGGTGTGTGTAGAAGGGCGCCTGTACCTGGAGTTCATGTTCGACGACATGATGAGGATAAAGACGTGGCACTTCAGCATCAGACAACACCGTGAACTCATCCCCCGCAGTATACTGGCCATGCATGTGAGTGGATACACTACATATAGCTGACTGATGTGTGCGTGTGTGTATATAATGATGTGTGTGAGTGTCAGTTTTGTAATCTGTCCTGATGTTAATGTCTCAGGCCCAGGACCCACAGATGCTGGACCAGCTGTCCAAAAACATAACAAGATGTGGCCTGTCGAACTCCACCCTTAACTACCTCCGAGTGAGTGAAGCACACGTACAACATTTTACGTCAAGAATGACGCTGCTCGTGCATGTTTTTCTCTTTGCGTCTTGATAATTGTTCAGTCATCGCTTAGTAGTAGAAGCTGTTTATGAAGCAGTTTGATATGACTAATTATTTGCAATCCCCCAGTGTAGACTTGATCCAAAACAGAGGTTTTGAGAGTGATATGGGTGTTTTAGCTGAGAGCAGGTGCAGTCCGTGCTTTCAGATGATCATTACACAACATGTGTGTAACTATTGAGGAAGATATGCTTCACTGTGATTCAAGTCTGTCCAAGTTGGTCTTTATAAACGTTGCCAACAAAAGTACGACCAAAGGTGTGACTTTTTTTTTTTGTTGTTGAGATTTTATAGTAATTATGTAGAAAGTTTTGGACTAATGTTGTTGCTGTAGAGCGATGTTGATGTGATGATGATTAGGTCGCCGTATTGCATCTATCTAACAAACACAGAAGTCTGCACAAGTTGGACTGCAATCACAAGTCCAATTTTATTGTTTTAAGCAGGTGTATTAAAAGCCACAACCTGAAACATTTTTGAAATTGTTCTCACAAGCACAAAATATTATCTTATTCCTCAAGACTAGACTAGAAATTCACCCGGCAGTATTGCAGCAGCACACTTGTTGCATCATGAGTCTCTTTTTGAAGTCAAAAACTAGATTACAAGCTCAGCTGACCATTTGGCTTAGAGTTTACACATGAAACGAGGATACTTTGAAATGTTTTGTTAGATCTTGCATAGAGTCCTACAAGAGCGCTCATTAGATACTAGCAGCCTGTACCACTGCCCGGCTTTCTGCGTGTTCTACATGGTTCAAATGCAACAAACAGATCTGCCTCAAGTCCACGGGGGGATTGATAGAAAAATAAACCGCTTGCCTCTCCCTGAGATGAGAAGCTGTAATGCGGCTATGTGGTGAAACCACTTGAGTCGTGTTTATTTGTTTCCTTCCTGTGTTTTATGATCCGGTTTTGTGATCTGAGAATTGTCAAATCCACAGATGAAGTCATTTGCGCCGGACAAACAAGCTAATAATCATGGCGTTCGATCAATGATAGCATTTCTAATTATCTTTACCCGCTGCCTCTCTTTGTTCTCGCCTGCAGCTGTGTGTGATTCTGGAGCCGATGCAGGAGCTGATGTCCAGACACAAGACATACAGCCTCAGCCCCAGAGACTGCCTCAAAACCTGCCTCTTCCAGAAATGGCAGAGGATGGTGGCACCGCCAGGTAGGGTGAACAACATGCACAGACATATGCACACATCAACCACATAATCAACCACAGTAAATGTATCTGTAACTCTCACCTTTCACCCCCCTCCCTGCAGCTGAGCCATCAAGACAGGCCCCAAACAAGCGGCGGAAGCGTAAGATGTCAGGCGGCAGCACCATCAGTGGAGGAGGAGGAACTAATAACAACAACAACAACAAAAAGAAGAGCCCCGGCAGCGGTTTCCCTCTGTCCAGCCAAGTTCCAGTGAGTACATCACTGCTATCTAGTGTCGGTACTCTGCTATTACACCCCCAACAGAAACATTACAGCGTTTACAGATAAACGATTCATCGAGGGAAGTTCACATGTCACAACAGCAACCAAAGCGGAACACAGCGACACATAGTAATGCTACACCTAAACAAATAGAGTTGTCACCTGATGCTGGGTTGGTGTTGTGTTGCGATGTGTGAGAAACTCAACTAAAAGTACTGATGGAAAGAATGCAGGAACATTTAAGAGGCATTTAATACAGTGCCTAATACAGTGCCAAAACAAGACAGATGTGGTCTAATGAGACCAGATTGAGCATTTTGGTTGTTGTATTAGTTGCTTTGTTGGGTGTAAGAAACACTGCAACATGGCAGCACCATCGGGCTCCGTGTTGGGTGTGGGTATAGGGTTAATTTAAGTGAAATTAATTGTCTTGCGTCTCTTTAGGATGTGATGGTGGTGGGAGAGCCCACGCTGATGGGAGGAGAGTTTGGCGACGAAGACGAGCGTCTGATCACACGGCTGGAGAACACACAGTTCGACGCGGCCAACGGCATCGACGACGAAGACAGCTTCAACAACTCTCCAGCGCTCGGCTCCAACTCGCCCTGGAACAACAAGGCCCCCTCCAGCCAGGAGAGCAAGAGCGACAACCCCACCTCACAGGCATCGCAGTAGAGTCCAGAGCGCCGCGACCTCAACACAAAAGCCCCTCTCTGTCACTCCTCGAAATGCCCTCCCCACCCTCCACCCCACCAGCCATGAGTGCAACAACAACAGTCCATCCCCTGCTCGCCAACCCAGGCGTCATTGTAGAGCTGAGATTCATCACACACACACACACACACACGCACAGGTGGTCCATATGTCTCAGACAATGTCACTGAGCCAGAGGAAGTTTTACAAGTTGCCATCATTGCTGTGACTTTCCCATATTTAGACACTGTGTCCCACCTCTGTCTCCCCTTTCCTCATCTCACACTCAAAATGTCCCATCAGCTCTTGCTAATTTTCAGTTTGGACAGCGACCGGGGTAGATGTGACCGAGGAGGCGCGGGGATTTAATCCAGGGGAGAACTGTGCACACTAAACCATCCATACCGAAGTTCACATGTAGGAAGTGGAGGGTGTGGAGGGGATGTTGGCAGCAGGGCTTCGACACGGTGGCGAGTTGCTTAGGGACCACTTGTCCACTCATCCTCTAAACATGGCTCTCAATTCTGGTCTCTTCTCTGTCGACGCACAAGTCACTCATAATGTTTCTTAACAGAGTATATGTGTGTGTGTGAGCGTGTGAGAGTGTGTGTTGAGAGGAAAGAGGCAGTTTGAGCTTATTTGTGGCTTTGCTGAAGCAGGCGGACCAGAATTTAGAGTCAGTCTATAAAACCATTGAAATTCAAACACTAGTAGAAGAGCTGAAATGTGGCACTAGGGAAACGTCTCACACACACACACACACACACACACACACACACACACACACACAAACACACACACACAAACACAAACAGACACAATAATTGAAGGATTTTGAGTCCCCTAGTGCCCGAGCCATCTCTGATTAGACTACAATGGATGCAGTCTTTCAAACAGAGAGCATTTTCAACACACACATACTCGTACACACACACACACACAGTTACACATTTTAAGAGTTTTTATACAGTATATATTTCCCTAGAATGTTTTTTAATTTGTATTAAACGCCTTCATTTCAATTGTTACTTTTTTATTTTCTACCAATACTGAAAAGCTACAGACCAAGGAGCAACACAGGACTTTTATCCCTCCCCCCTCTAAAATATATTGTTTTTATCTTTTATGTTTATAAAAGAGAAATAATTTAGTGTGGATGTTTTTATTTTGTCTTTTTGTTCCTTTTTTTTTTTTGGAGATTTAAATTTTTGTGTATTTGTGCTTGTATATTTAAGGTAGTAGCAAAGTTCTGTCTGACTGTAATAAAATGTATTCTTACTTAGATTTACCTAAAGCCATCCCGATCTAATGTAAAGAAACAAAAATAGGAAAAAGGAGAAAAAAACACTCATGAATCTGTCCCCTCTATCTTCCCACCTGCTCTTTCCTCCTCCCTCTTTTTTAAAAACTTGTGTAAATTAAATTACAAAAAACCTCCCGGGGGTACAACGGCACCATGAAGTGATGATTTCACAGTTTCAGTTCATTTCTTTTATATTTATTTTGGACATTTTAGAAATTCACTCATCATGTCTTTCATTATTACATTTACATTAATCACAATTTTGTGTACGTCAACTTTCAACTCGATGTCAAGTGAATGTGCTCACTGAATTTTAGTTAACCGGTGAATTTCATGTTTCATCACTGGCTAAACACAGATATTTTTTTAAAAATTAGTTTTTAAGTTAACCTAACATTTGTTGTTGTGCAGTGTGTCCTTCATGACCAACAGAATGAAACCATCAATCATCCAAACATTTTCTAAAGCCAGCTCAACATTATGTTCAGTCGGCATATTTGGTAGCAATGCTGAGTCTGTAAAGATTTAAAAACAGCTGAAGCTCTGTTTGTTGTTTTGTACATTTCCATTTCGTTACAGTTGATTCCAGCAACAGTTATGATTGAGTTCGAATGGTGACTTGTACCTTCTCCAATCCCCTGTAGAAAAATCATCGTTTGATATATATTTTTTTGATTTGGTTAGTTTCTGCCCTTGATAATTAATGTATGGTACCAATAAAAAGATACATTTTCACTTTAAACAACTGTGTATTTTGTAATTATTGTCACACAGCTGATAAATGAAGTTAATGCTGCTGAGCGTAGCTAGATTTTGGTCACGTTTGAACACTTGTAGCTTGGAAACATTGACATAAGGATGAAACCAGTGAAGGGAAGCATGTATACACTGCGTATTTAAATAAAAAATAGATCTGAATGTAATATGACGTCATTTAAATACAGGAAGCATTATTACCAGGTGGAATAAATTTGTGTGGGTGAATATGCTTTTTTCTTTGTTATAAAGGAACTATAAACAGATACTGCATTCTGTAAAGGGTGCATGTATGTCTTTTAGTAAAGTTGGTGCAAAAGTTGGTGTTAAAAAATGCTGCTGATGGTGCAGCAGAGGCTGCCTTTTAGCTCCTGGTGTGAGTCAAGCTTCAAAAATGCAGTATTCATGGCGCCCTGGTAGCTCAGCTGATGGAGCATGCACCTTTTGTTTAAAGGCTGAGTCCTAACTTCAGCTGTTCAGGTTCAATTCCAGTCTGGGCTCTTTGTGTCACGATATCCCCTCTCTCTTCTCTGTATTTCCTCTCCAGCTGTCTCTATTTAATCAAGTAGAAAATGCCACAAAACTCCTACAAATCCCATAATGCAACTGCAAAACAGGCTTTTCTATAAAAATCTGTCGCCTCCATGCAAGCCCGAGATGACTCTGAAGACATCATCAGAGGTTATTTTTACAGACTTTAGAGACAACGTTAAACAGCTGTTCTCACAAGCTGAGCAGTACTCCTTTCTGATCTTTTACTGCACACTGATGATCAGAACGAGTGAGAAAGATGTACAGTAAAGAAAAAGTAAAGCTTTATCTGCTTTTATTCCCATTTCCCCCTTTCTTTACAGCTCTTCTCACCTTGAAACAACCCCCACTTCCTCCTCTGTGCAGCACATCCCCCTGCAATCTGGCTGTGAAGTTGAGCTATAAGACAAGCTTCAAGCTGTGCTGCTTAGGCATCCTGGTGCTCCACGCACAGAGTCCTGCTGATGCTTTATCATACAGGGTTGTTAAATGCTTTCCCCCTGCTGATCTAGGTCTTGAACGAGGTAAAACAAGCGTGTCTCTGTTGTAAAGATCTTGATTTCACTCCAGGTGCAGCTCTGAAGTGCAAAAAAAACAATTCTGTCATTGTGGTGCAGCGAGGTGTGTCCTAGTGTGTAAGCTGATGAAGTGGTATGAATGTGTGCATGTAATTAATACTTATATAAATATTTTTCAGCTTGGACAGTGTGTCTAGATCTTCTTTATCCTGTCCAAAGTTAGTACAGTCAGCATCTTTGAGCGCCCGTGTCTCTCTTCTGTTTACAGAAGTCAGGTCAGGAGAACGAGGAGCAAAGGGCCACGGCCTCTTTAACTCTGGGTCTCCATGTTAAACCCCTGTGGTACATCTGCTGCCTTCCGCACCAGCCTGCCACACACACGCATCCACCTGCCAACTATCACACTTTGTGTTCAGGCATTTACTCCACTCCCTGTATCACAACGTACCTGCAGAGCTGTAAAGGTTGTCAGTGAAGCTTTACAGCCAGCTGAAACGCCGAGGGTCTCCTGGGGCTGAAGTAAAGCTGTAACAACAGCAGACAGTCTTTGCCCTCAATCTGGCTGTTATGCCATTTTCAGTTTACTTACTTTATACCTCACACTGCTAAGGCATTCAGCAACATGTGTGGGTCCCAAAAAGACGAAGAATATTAATTTCATATTCATATTTTATGGATCCAAGTTGCTTTAATTGTTTTTTTGCATTTGCAGGGCTTTCTTGTTGTCAGCCCAGCAGGTACTGTCTGTATGTCTACTGTTATCTGCTTATATTCTGATACAAAAGGAGTATCAATGCTGCATTATGATATGATGATGTTGTCCTGCGGTGAGCCATCATTTAACAATATGTTGAGAGGAGTCACAGTACACTTTCTAAAAGATACCACTCCAGTGAAAGTAATGGAGCAGACAACGTTTGGGAAATAAAAGTCTGTTCTCGAGAAGAAGAGTTACGCGATGGGTTTAATTTTAATGAACTCATACTGAAGCTCCCATCGGTCTCTATGTTTGTGATCTTAAAGAAAATCATAGCACATAAATCACTATGCAGTGAACACTGGAGAGAGGGCTACATCATATTTACGATAACTCTCCTTAATAATACTTGCTTGTGTTGAGAGATGAGACATAATTTACTCTTTTGTGTCTTGAGTGTTTAGTTAAGATTATCATATTCAAGGTTTTGATGACAAAGTTTGATGGAGGATTTTATTTAAAACTTCAGACAGCTTGCAAGCAACAGCAGTAATTCTTCAGGTTTAGAGCACACAAACCATGATGAAGCATGCTGCTGCACAAATCCATCAGGACGCAAGTGGATTAGAGTGAAACGTCGTCTTACAGAGGTCATTATATTAGACTCTGTGTTATGCAAAGTTACAGATCTATCATGCTGCTCTGGCGTTCAGAACTAAATGACACTGATACCTTCACAGTGGCTCATCTTCCATTCTCCTTAAATTTTAACTGTCTGTGTCTTCACACATTGAAAACTTAAATTAAGAGCTTATGGAGAAAAATTCACTACCATGAGCAAACTTTCAAGCTACAGAAGAGTTAAAAACAAAAACTTGGTCGACCTGCACATCTCTGTGTGTCATTTAATGTTCTTTTTCACTCCTCAGCCGCTGTGCTTCTCCTCTACCTTTCTCTCATTATATTCTGATTTTCCTTCCTCTCTTTTGCCTCATCTCCTTCTCCGTCTAATGACACGGTAAAAGCAGAGCTTGTCTCATTTATATCATAAATTGAGGCGCTCCATGTAATCTTCACCAGAAATATTGCACCCTTGATGGTAAAGTTAATTTACCAAGGAGCCCATGAGGTCAAAACACAGACGCGTTGGCTGCTGCTTTAAAGTGGAGACAAATTAAAGTTGTTTTTCCATTGAGGTGCAGAAAAACAGGTCTACCATTCATTCACAAATGTTAGCTAAAACTGAGTTTGGAGAAGCTTCTATAAAGATATCGACATGTCTGAGTCTTAAGAAGATAAGAGTTTTTTTTTGTTGTAAGATGACTTTTAAAACTAGCTGATGCACCTTGTCTGAGCAAAACTAATATCGGCGGAGATGCACTACTACAAGCATGTGAGAACAAAAAAACACAAAATAAACTACACCAAAACCCTGAAAATGCTGCGTGATTCATCACAGGCGAGAAAATCATTAGAGTCAACAAGATTTAATTTAATCAATTTAATCCAGTTTGACCTTCAGTGTTCAGACCAATGAAAACTGCTATAGAAACTGTTGCTGCTGGATGACAGTCCCTGATTCAGTAGTTGAGGAAGGACAGTGTTATAATCCTTCTCTTGTAATACTGAGGTGCCACTGCAGTCTCTATGTGTCACAGGGATGACACATAGAGACAATCACATGTTCACACTCATATTCACCAATTAACCTAATCAGGAACCTTTGTGCTGTGAGGTGACAGTGCTAACTACTGCGCCACCATGCCACCCCAGTCTGCACTTAAACTTTGCAAAAAGTTATACACCCATCCATCCGTTATCTGTAACTGCTTATCCTCATCAGGGTCACAGTGGGGCTGGAGCCTAACCCAGCTGGGTACACCCTGGACAAGTAGCCAGTCCCCCAGGCCCCAGGCTGGCCTATAGTCTGTCCACAAAACAGCCTTGACAGCATGCTGTAGTTAAATATGGTCATATATTTTACATCTGACTGATTTGTTTAAATTTCATGTGTGGTTGATCAGAAAAACTGCCATTAAAACACTGTAAACTGCAAAAATGAATGTCAGAGATTACAAAATGCTTTCCATTGAAGACATTTAATAACATTATGTAACTGTGGGTGCATATGTAAGGAGGTGAAAAGCTCAAACAGAAAATCCCAATTTTTTTCTACCCCAGTGTGCTTCAACTCAGCAATAAGTGACTATCAGAGACAGAGGACGAGGTCCATTCAGCCTGTTTATCTACAACCTACAAGCCCTTTAGTCACTTCTCTCCTCTCACAGTCTCACATTTCTCCTCTAGATTTTTAATTGTTTTTTTATTTACTGGTCTGTTATGATGAATGAAATCAGTTAATAAATGTATGTGAGGGGTAAACACCACAACACCAGCTGCATTTAAACTTTCAAGCAGAGGGAGTATCTGAAGGGTGCTAGGACCCTGAAGACCAGCAGGAGGGTGTCAATAGCAGTATGCTAGCAGAGGCTAGTGTTGTGAGAAGGATTCATGAACTACATTTACGACTTTTAATACTAAAATTGAGGTAAGAACCAACCACACTCCTAACTAAGCTACATTTACACATGTAACGCAACACAGCAGCGTTGTCAGTAGTTGCACCCCGGGATTAAACAGCGAGTTAAATCAGAGGTACAGTTCTTGTCAGACAAGCATTCGCTAGCTAGCGTTAGCTGCGAAGGTTTTAATACATTTACGTTTGATTTGATGTCTGATAATAAACCGAGTGTACGCCGAGTGTCGACTGGACAGTAGCTGTGATCGTGACCACGTTGTTGTTAGTCGTTAACTACCGAGTTAAACCTAACGTTGGGTTAGTTAGCCAACGATAGCTAACGAGTTAGCAGCCCATCCCAACTTGTAATTAGGTGAGCTAACGTTAGCATATGTTAACATGTCATGTGCAGTCAAATGTCAGACGACGACATAGTAACGCTGCGTGAGGCACGGTATTTATTCAAACGTGACCTATAACAGGTTGTTCTGCTGACCTAACACAAACATTCATTGTTATTCAGCGGTATGACTCAAATCTCTCACTTGGCCATCCAGATGTTAACACTGTGGAGAGACTAGACCTGAGTGCTACATAGTCATGGCCTCCAACAGGTGACTGTAACGACAGGCTGTTGTTGTGTGATATGCAGAGGAGGAGTGGTGGTGCCTGCAGGGTTGTGTGTTCAATATTCAGTGAAGTCAGGCATCAGTGGATTGATACTACAGTCAAGGATTCAATCAATTGCCAAATATTTTGATATATGATCACGTTTTTTAGGAACAATTGTCCAAAATTATGATTTCATCTTCTCAGATGTGGTTATTTTCTGGGTATTTTCTCCTCTAATGGCAGTAAACTGGATACACACTAATTGGCCACTTGATGAAGTCAACATTTATGAAGCTTATAATATTTTAGTTTAGTTGACTCTGTCAGGAAGGTTGTAGATTATGGTGGTGTTGCACTGGACTGGATTATATTAATGTGTTTCTAATATTAAGGCCCTCTCATGCATCTAAATGTGGTGGCCAAAATATTAGAAACACTTCTCAACGACCTCAGTGATAAACATATGGTTAAATGAATACCTCTCTGACCGTGTCAGTACATTATTATATTTGTAAAGGCAGAATGATCGATTCAATTGAGAAAATGACAATGGAAATAATCCTTAGTTGCAGCTGTACTGTATTCCTCCGTGACATAGGACAACTTTATGGTCATCCAGAAACTTCTCTTGTGTATAACTTAAATATAGAATCTGAACCAACTTGTACTTTACAAATCTTGGTGATTTTTCTTGAAATCTTGATCATGTTTGTAGCTCACTGTGTCTCTTCCCTCAGACTTAGTCATGTCTCAGGTGGAGAAGAAGGCAGGCCTGCTAAGGAGGACATCGTCCTCTAAGAAACCCTTGAAGGAGAAGGTGGTGCTGATGTATGATGAGATTTTTGCAGTGAGTATCGAAACGGGAGAATGTCAATGATGATATATTGTCCTTTTTTTTTTTAAACCTAAAATGTTATAATATTGTATCTTATCTTTAGCTTATTTTTATTCTTATGTGTAGTGCTGTTACACTGTTTAGTGCTCTTAATGCTGAGCTCACCGGTTCTTCTTGTCCAACACATTTCATTGTGTTGTTGACCCTGTGTTAGCTTACACATGACAAATAAACCTGAAACTTGAAGCTTGGAAGGTAAAGAGAAATAAAAAAATGTGGTCAAGTTTAAACAAAGTTCCATCTTGTTTTTGTTTTTTTTAATTTCTTTAGAAAGAAGATCCAGCCAAAAACAACCCTCGCTTTTGGGATGAGCTGTTTCTGATGAAGGTAAAGTCAAAGAGTCAAAAAAAAACATCACGGTGCCAAAAAAGGCGCTCTGTATACAAGAGAAACTCTCACTGTATTGTTTGTTTTGGTGTCAGCAATGGTAGCAGTAAAGCTAACTGAGACGTGGGTAATAGCAGTAATACAGCTTTCAGGTTGAAGTCCGCTAAAAAAAAATATGTCAACACATTGAAGAAATAAGACAATTAAATACAACCCTGAAGGTATCATATGTACACAGACTGTGCAAAGATCTGTTTGCTCATTAATTAAAGGGTCCTACGTGTGTGCAGAAAATGCATGTTGTTCATGTTTTAGAGCATGAAAAAACATGTTGCACAGAAAAATAATTCTGATGTCTGATATCTCACGTTCAGCTTCATAACTGTGTTGTATTTGTGGTTAGAGTTAGTACACTGTGTGCAGAGAAAAAGGAAGTAGTGGTGTGCACAAATCAGAGTTTTGATTTTCGCTGTGTAAACCATGTCATTTTCATAACCGCACATTCATATTCTGTAGCTGTTGATGTGATGTAGCTCAAATATGCAGCGATGCGTGATGTTTCGTTTAAAATCATGTATGTTTCTTCACTTCTCTCCCTCTATAACTAGCTGAGATAATGTTTGAATAGAGTTCGAATGTGGTATGAGCCATGCAAGTGTAAATTTAATATTCATGACTCTAACGACCGATACAAACTTTGGTTGGAAGAGTTTGACCAATGTACGAGATGTAAGCTTTGTGAAAAGAGCTTTAATATTAGTGGAGGAGGCAACCTTCACAAGTCATCAAGGGAATGAAGCACATCTGAGATGAGAAGACTGTGAGAGATGGTAGACTAGACAAAAACCACGGTGAAACCAGGGTCTGCAACCAACCAGAGCACTGTAGCTAAAGCTTTGCATAGCACTTAAAATGTATTTGCTACTGTGACATTGGCCGCTGAGATACTTTAAGTCGACAATACATATATCTGAAAGAACTGTTTTTTTTCTTCTGTTTTTTTAAACAACACTGAGCTTACATGTGTATGTAGCTGCATTGTTTTTCAGACCGAGTGTGTGTACGTGTGTATGATTTTGCAGAAGTAGGGACGAACTGTCTGAGGTCAGGTACCCGGCATGGCCTTTGCTGTGTGTGTTTATAATCAAATGCGTTAAAATTTTATTGATAATGCAATCAGTTCAGTTTTCCCTAATACGTGAAAGTCAGTTCCAGATTTCGTCTCAAATGTTACAAGTGCAAGTCAGCCTCCTTGAATGTTTTTGATATCTTACACTGCTGCATTTTTTTTTTTTTTTGCGGACTTTCATCTAGAAATGAGAGTAAAGTGGAGTACACTGTATAATACAGTTCTGTTTGTGTATTTACAGACTGTGAATGGTCATGGAAAGTTTATTATGGGTCTTTTGAAAAGTCATGGAAAAGTTTAGAATTTTGTCATTTTTTGTTTTGTTGTCCAGGTGGTCTAATTTGCATAGACTGTACAGCTGCTCTGCTTCACTGCTTTTCTTTGGTCCTCTAATCATCCTCCTACCCCTCTTTTCACCCCTCATGTTTCAGGTGAACCTAGAATACCTGGAGTCCAAGTTGGAGAGTGTAGATGGGGAGGAGGTTCAGCGGATCCAGGACAACATCAATTCTCTGTTCCACCACTGTGTTCAGGCTCTGGGAGAGGAGCACCAGATCAAAGTGGTCAATGCACTGCAGGTAACTAAAGCTCAGGAGGATAGATTTTCACAGACAGTGCATGTTAGAAGCATCTGAAGTATGCGGATGACGCTGTTACTGTAATCAAATTGTCATGGAAGTTTTGTGTCGTCGCTATTGTGCCAATAAGACTTACACTGGAATCCATTTCACAGTATTCACTTGTTTTGTTCTCCTCTGCCTCTCTCCACAGACTCTCTGTGCACTTTTCCGAGGGGTTCACCAGAAGAACAAGTCCACGTCCGGTTTTGACATCATAAATATGCTCATGGGGTTTGACAAGGCCGAGCAAAGGATGAAGGTGTGTGGTCAGTACATTGAGAGGGGGAACAAAGAAACGGGCGAAAGAAATGATTTGTGTTAATTCATGCTATGTCTGCAGGATCTGATGGAGAGACTGGACAGCCTTCTTTGTGGGGATGGCTCGGAGAGTCTGAAGAGTCTTTGTCTCAAACTGCTGCTTTGTCTGGTGACGGTGAGACAGAACGAAACCGCGTATTAATTCTAATGCGATGGGCTTTGGGGAATGCTCGCTGTGCGGTTAGAAATATCACAAATATGTGAAAAATGTGTTCACAGGTAACAGACAACATTAGTCAGAACACCATACTGGAATATGTGATGATCAACAGCATCTTTGAAGCCATTTTACAAGTAAGAGATGAACAGTAGACTGTTTGACAGAAGACATTTATTTTATTTTAAAACTGTCCTGATCCCTGATTTGTTCATCTCTCTCCTCTCTCCTCAGATTCTGTCAGATGTGTCCAGTAGAGGGCAGCATGGTTATGATGCTGTGGTCCTCCTGGCCCTTCTGGTCAACTACAGGAAATATGAGGTGTGTACTTGTTCTGTCGATAGAAAAGCCTTTTGAGCAGCAGGTGGCCGTGGTAACTGTGTAGTAAATCCTTCATAAGTGTCACTGAATAGATACACTGTATCCAAAAGCTCCTGAGATCAGTCCCGCTTTCCTTCACTGCTTGTCTTGTCCAACATGATGTATCCATAGAGGATACAATAGAAGACGCTCCTGAAGTCTCTTTTAGTACAGTATGTGTTCTACAGGTGTGATGCCTGTAGTATTTTTCAATTCTGAGTCGCACCACACAGTGGAAACATGAGGGATTAAAAAGAGTGTAAGATTTTAATTGGCCTCTTTTTTTAATTAGTTTTTTTCACAAAAGAAATGTCACAAATAAAATTATTGTGGCGTGAGGAACTCACACATCAGTAGGATATTTGTGCAGGAGAAAGCCTTAACACAGCAGATGCAGAAAAATCTTTGAGTTGGGCTGTGTCGGATATCAAAGAGACACATAGATTTTGATGACAGAAAAACAAACACGCTCTCTGAAATGACTTCCCTCTCCAGCGACAGTAACACCTTTTTTAGTCTTCCGACCACTTAAAGCACTTTTACACGACATATCTCATTCGCACATTCATACACTGATGGCTGCCATGCAACCGCAGTTCGGGAGCGGATCACATATACATACATTCACATACGTGTAGTCCAAAATGCTAAAATGTCCTGTAGCATTCTGGATTTTAGGTGCGGCAGCAGCTTATGATCCAGAATCACTCAGGATTTTGCCTCCCTGTCTGTTTCCAAGAAAGTTTGATCTACATACATTAATATATTATAATATGAATTATTTATATATTATGTGTTTGCATCAAATATTTAACAACTTCTAATTTCACTGATTTTCTCTGTTAGTCTGTGAATCCATACATTGTGAAGCTCTCCATTGTGGACGATGAGCCGACATTAGATGTAAGTATGCTGTCTGTTTCTTCTTAACTTGCAGAATAATAAATAGCTGGTGTGATGTAGGTGTTGTTCAGCTTCACATCAGACAGATTTTCAGAGGTTTGACTGACACACTGGATGTTTTCTTTCCCAGGGAATGGGCATGGTTGTCCACCAAGCTCTGACAGAATATAACAGGTGAGATCTTTAAAAGTGTCCACATGTCAAAAACACATTTTTAACGATGGTGTGCCGAGGCTGCTGGCGTCATCAGTTTAGTTTGATGTCTCCCACAAATGTTCTATTTCTATTCTCCTGGAAAAAAAAAACACACCCTTTTATACTTGTAGTTATTTATACCTGACGGTTTTCTTTGGTAGTTGGTAATGTTTTTTTTTTTTTGACGATGCAAGGTTTGGAAATTAAAATTCTGTTTGTGGAGAAGGAGGTCTGATCTGTCTCTGTGCGTCGACAGACACATCAAAGTGATGGATGACGGCTCCATGCAGTTCATTGTTTTTGTGTATAAACTGAATGCCCCTTAGATAATAAATTGCAGGGAGGAGAAGGAGATGTTCGGTAAGTGTGTGTGTGTGTTTACAAGTGCTGTGTTTAAGTGGAAACGTATATCTCTACCTCTGTTGCTGGGTGGCTCTACCTGTCGTGTTTATTTCTCCACTTTTTCATGACTTCCTACTTTCTGTACATCTTGTCTTTTCCCTTTTAGGCAGTACAAAGACAAAGAAGAAGAGAACCAGGGCGGGTTCTTCTCTACCCTCACGAGTATGGTAGGATCTTATTCTTACTTCAGATTTTTACAGTCGATCCATTTAAATAGACTGTTATTAGGAAGTTTGATCTGCGGCTTCATAGCTTGATCCGTCTTCCGTCCACAGGTGGGCAGCATGTTTATCGCAGATGCTGATGAGAAACTCTCTGTACAGTAAGTGCCAAGTGATCGTCAGTCAACCTTAATTGCATTGTTCAGTGACAGAATCCATTACCGCTGCAGCGTTTTCTGTTCATCCTCTGTTTCATTGTGTAAAAGTTTAAATGGGCATATTTGCTGTAACAGTATAAACAGTAATTAAACAGTATGATGTTATTGAACAGAGCTCAGCGCATGTAGTTTTCAGCAGCATGTGTATATATAAAGTACAGGTTTTTAGCAACTTTGTGTTTATCAAGTTAATCAGTAAAATGTGATTTTTGACATCTATGCTGTACATTTACATACACTGTTCCAGCATTTAAATATTATACTTAATACCACAGTGGGCAATATAACATGATTGGAACTCAAATTTGAATGCAGGAGCTAAAGGCTCAAGAGAAGCCCTCATCATGTGTTGGGGAGTAATATGACCACAATCTTTAAACCTCTCGTGAGAGACAGTTTCGATTCTCATGAAACCAAGGCTCTTTGTTTGTTCCTAATAGTTTCAGTTGAACGCTGTCTTGGTCCTGTTTAGTTTTTACTGAAAAAATTTGGAGACGATATTAAAAAACGCAGCCAATTATTTGCATCTATGCACAAGGCTTAGTGTTGTTTTACGTCTTTAATGTCAACTCATTTATCAGTATTAAAAATTTAACTCAAAGAAATTTGGAAAATGATGTATTAGTGGCTGCACACACTGCGCAGTAGTTAATGAGACAGAAAATGAATAAAGTGATGTGCTGATGCGTGAAGTGGTTGTTAATAAACTTTAAACACCAGACTCCCCCTCTGCTTGTTTCTTGAGCGTGATTGGGTCAAAGCCTACAGCTTTTTCCTGGCCAGTCTAATGTGATGTGAAGATTTGACTTGATAAATGAATGTCTGAATCTGACAACTAACGTCTTTTTCTTCTCAAGGACAAATGAGGCAATTCTGCTGGCACTCTACGAGGCTGTGCACCTTAACCGCAACTTCATCACTGTATTAGCACAGGTAAGACTTTCATCTGTTATTAAAAGCTTAAATTAAATTAACTCCCAAATGGAGTTAATTTTCCCCTCACAGATTTTTATTGTGTAGAAGCCTCCAAACCTGCACAGTCACCCAAAAGAAAGTTGATCAAGGGCAGCTGGAGGAAATATAATGGAAATATGTTTTTGGCCCAGAAGAGCTCTGTGGCTCTGCATAGTCAGAAAACCACAATAGGACAAATGATCAGTTTTAAGACATGAAATGCATTTTTTGATGAGTCAGGAATATCCAAATATTTGTCAAACTTTTGTTGTTGGCCTTTTGTTTTTAAAATCATCAGTCCTTGTTGTTTCTTCTCTGCCTCTCTCTTCCTGTTGCTGTGAACCATTGACAAAAGTTACCGTATAATCTTCTGCCAGTCATCTGTGATGTGATTTAACTTCTAATGATGAATAAAACTAGAAGACAGTGGTTAGAATAGAGGAGAAGAGAGAGACTCCTCTATTTGCAGCATTTGATGTGATGAGATGAGATACAGTGACACTATCCTGCTATTGGTACATCTTTTTTTTTTTTTTAAGGGGAAATTTTAATTTCTCCACCTTCATTCAGAAGCCTTCATTTTTTTTATTTTTTTTTTAATGAAACTCTGTAAGGGCACTTAAATTCAGTGTTTGAGCCAGCCTGACTCACTAACTAAATGGTTAGGATGGGTCAAACACACTGAGGCAGCCACTTAACAGTGTCTCTGCACTAACTTCCGCTCAGGGCCACTAAGCCGCTGTGCTGCTTCATGCAGTGCTCTAATTAGTTACACAACTCAACAGAAATTAGCAGCAATAATTAATGTACCAACTTATAGAAGTGTTTACACTACCCGAAGTAAACACTCTTCCAGTCTCCACTAAAAGGCATCCTGTTTCCTTCTCTCAGTCTTAATGTGCCCAGCTTGTACTGTTGCACTTCTCTGTACATTGCAGGACATGAGGGGCGCCTATTGACCATTAATGACATTCCCACGCGTTTTTGGTCTTTTAACAGAGTCACCCTGAGATCGACATTGCAACCACACCTACCACCCCGACTCCAACCACACCGACAACACCGCTTGGCACAACGCCGCCCTCCCTAGACAGTAAGTCATACACTTTTCAGTCATACACGTCGACTGCTGATGTCTGTAACACTTTGATTTCTGAAGAGAGGTTTTCAGGTCTGTATCAGGGTCGACTTCTCGCTGTCTTCCTGTCAGTTTTTGGAGCTACATGTTCTACATCAGGAGGTGAAACCAGAAAGCAGTGACCACATGAAATTGCGGATGACAGCAGGGTTTTGGAAACTGTGTTTTGCTGTCAGCGTAAAAGGATGGGTTTCGGCAATGTAGCAAAAGTTATACATATAGGTGTCTTTATGGCTGTGTAGTGTGTAGTTAAAAGTTGTTGTTTTAGCTGAACATATTTATTCAAAATGATTAAAACTGTCACACAAATTCAATTATTTGTGATTGTTATCAACTTTTTTGCTTTTTAGACGCATCGTATAGCCTCAAAATACCGGCTTCTGTATTCAGCTATAGTGTTTTCCACCTCTAAGGACACCAGAGCTTTAACCTTGGCTTGTCAGTGTGTTTATATTACTCACCTTTAAAACAGACGTGAACTAAACTGAAAATATCGATCCCGTCAAATCACCGGAAGGTCAGAAAATGGAGTCAGATGATCAAGGTTCTCTGCTTCTTCGCCTCAGTTTACAGTTTTTACATACATTTTTCAAAACTCTCCCTCTCACTCACTTCTGCCTTGAGCAGGCACATTCAGACATACAGAGGCACACATGCACCGGCACACACTGCACACCAGCAGCCTTTTTCAAATATTCAGTGGATTTTAAAAGTCACCTGATAGAAGAGTGATGCTCATATGCAATAAATGGCAACCATGTGTGTTTATTCCATCTTAATATTTAGATCATTACATCCCACATATTACCTCCTTAAACTTGAGTCCATGAGCGTCACTTCAGGTTTCATGTAAGCTGAATGTTTTAGCTTGTGCATTCAAAATCAGGTCATTTAGCATGCACACATGCTGTAACTGTTAAAAGGTGCATGTTTCTATCTCTGGCTAGCTCTCCCTCCATTGCTTCAACCTTAAGTGCCCCTTTCTGTATAAAATATTAACCTCCAGCTTCAAATACATGCAGCGTGCCCATGTCATGGGAGCTTCAGCACTTAGAGAACCTCCCCAGTCAGACCAAAAATAAGTTTGCACACGTGCCTGCAGTCATGTCAGGGATATACATTATCCTTCCCCCAGCAGAGCCCCCTGTGATGATCTGTTTCTTGGCAGTTGTGAAATCTTCCTTTTGGGCCTGCAGTGATCTGAGGAAGAAGGGAAGGCGTTTGGGGGGGTTGGAGGAGCAAGATTGAAATGACCGGCTCATCATTTATCCATGAAACAAGCTGTATGTTTCAGTGAGCAGAGATTTGTAAATGGATGAGGACGCTTGTCTAGACAAGCTGCAGCAGCTACAGTAATGGGACATCACTTTTTTGTAATGCTGTTCTTTGCCTGAATGAGCACTCCTCAAGACTGACAGCTCTTTTTATTCCTGCTTTCAGACAGTTTTAGTTTAAGCTCATATTTTTAGTTGTTATTCATGGAATAACTGAACCAGAACTGAATACATAATTATTTATAATTATTTAGACATATACAGTATGTCCTTGTTCTCCATAATAATCAGAAAGACTGGAGTGATTATGTTTGAATTACGTTTTATTGATACATCTGCTGTGTAGTGATGAACAACCCAGAACTGCCTCTGGATCCCAACCTGCAGACGAGCAACCTTCTCATCACCTTCCTCAAGTACGCCTCCATTGTAATGCAGGATACTAAAGGTAAACGGAGACCTTCGTGCCCTCTTCCTATTTGTCTCTGTCACTCCACCTTTCTATAATTCTTCGTTCTTATACTTTTTCTTCTCCAACTTTGTCCTGAAGTGTCCTCACGTAGTTGTCTTTGACGTCAGCGGCAAATAAATGCTGTTCTCTCGAGTCTCACAACCGTTATCACACTTTATAACATCCATTCATCAGTTTCAGTTACTCTCCTCTTAAAACACCGGAGATAGAGAAACACTTTTTCTTTCTATCTCTTACGAGTATTTGTGTTTCCAGATGAGCATCGACTCAACAGTGCCAGACTGTGCCTAATCATCCTCACCTGCATAGCCGAGGTAGGTGCCAGCCATGCTGCTGCAACATTTGCGCCCTCCACAGATTGTCTTTGTTCTGACTTCGCGTGCTGTGTGTGTGTGTGATAGGACCAGTACGCTGATGCCTTTCTTCATGATGACAACATGAACTTCAGAGTCAATCTCCACAGAATGGTGAGTTTCAGACATGATGATGATGATGATGATGATGATGAACAAAGTAAAAAAAACAAAACTATCATCTTAGATCAGAGAGAAATCAATGTTCTCCAGGAAAAAAGTACCTGGAGGTTTCTTTAATCCCAAACCATGACGACGATAACTAGGTTTCCTGCTGACGTTATCCATCTCTAGCATGTAAAGTATAGTGTATTTATGTTCATTATGTACTTTCTGTTTATTTGAATTCTGTTATTATTTTTCAGCCCATGAGGCACAGAAAAAAAGCGGTGGACAAGAACATTCCATCACGGCCGCTGGTGTGTGCTGTTCTAGGTATGAGGAACAAACGACGATGTTTTTTATTATTAACTCAAACTGGCAGTGACTCTGTTTGACATTTTTGAAGACTAGTTAGTTAATTTCTTACAAACTTTGTATTTAAAAACCTGAAAAGGAAGGCAAGACAGATGTTTATCTTGTATATGTTGTCAAAGATTTCTGAATTTATGCTGTCCTGTGGGCGCAATGTATGCATGATCTTATTTATTGGCATTACTTAGTTGGAGGTGTTTTTCCCAGCATGTTTACTGGCACATTTTTTTCTGGGCACCTTTTATTTGTTTTTGCTTTACTCTGTTTCCTTTATTGTTGCGTTATTGTGGCCGGTGATACTTTATGTTAAGGATTTGTGTAATTTAACTCTCTCTGTTTGTATCCTTCTTACCCTAACCCTGTTTTTCTTCTCTGTGTTTGGTCCCCTTTGTCTAGATCTGATGGTGGAGTTTATTGTCACTCATATGATGAAGGATTTCCCCATGGATTTATACTTGTGAGAGCACATCACACACGCACACGTTTTCTTTTACTCTCATCCACTAACCAGTTCCGTCACCACCATTTTTTTTTGTGTGTATCCTGTGCAGGCGCTGTGTGCAGATCATCCACAAACTTCTGTGCTACCAGAAGAAGTGCAGAATCAGGTTACATTACACGTGGAGAGAGCTCTGGTCAGGTAGGGATACCAAACCTCTCTCTCATTTATTTATTTTTTTCTATCAGTGATACGATAGGCAGGAACTTTTCTTATGGGGACCTTTTGAGAAACTCAAAAGGAACCAGTGCATGAACTTCAGGGGCGGATTGGTCAAATACAAACATCACAGCAACTACAGTGTGTGTACCGCTTCATTCACAAAACAAGGCGGTACTCAAGTATCACAATGAGTTGATGAGTTAAACGTTAAAAACAAAGTTATGATTTGCTGTTGGCGTCTCAACGAGATGATCAACATGGGTGAACCAGAGAGAGAGAGCTGTGTCTGGTCAAGCGAGCTGGACAATAATTGAGAGAGGGAGCAGTTATTAAAGACAAAGAAAATGAAGGAGTGAAATAAAACATAATTTGCTGATAGTTTCATGCTAATTAAAGCTGTTGAAGGGCTCCGACTGTGAGTTAAACTACATTGTCTATGTCCTAAACCAGGGGCACTGCTTCTCAGTACAGCCTTTCACACCATACTTCCAGACATCCTGTACATGGTAGTTGTAACTGTACCTTTTTATGTGAAACCTGAAAATTAAAGTAAGAGATTATGTTGCCTTTTTTTTTTTTTTTTTTTTTACGGTTTCTCCTGATTTTTGTGCGCTTTGCAAACAAACTGCCTTAAATAAATGGTGTTATATAAGTGTGTCTGAGAATGTTCATGACTTTTTTGAAATTAAGTTTCAGGACACCACATGCATAATTTAAATCTGAAAATGTTTTCATTTGTTGGGCATCACCTTAAGAGCTTCTGAAAAACAAAGCCAATTTCCTTCTGAAGTCATTGGGCCTGTTGTTTTGGAAATGTATTGCATCATTGAGATTGGATAATGAGTCTCTAAAGAAAGCACGATCCATCCTGGTGGCCTTGTTTTCAGCCTGGTCAACACACAAATAGGGTAACATTTCAGCTTGTAATGGCCCCACCGCACTGTGTCTCATTAGAATACAAATTCCTCTAATCAGACCCATGATCAGCTTAATTCCCTGAATGACACCGACCCTCTCCTCCTTGTGGTGATAATAGCATACCATGAAATAAGACTGGAGAGGAAAAAAAATGTGGCAAATTAAAGCAATAAATGTGTTTATCCTTTTTCAGCGTGTTGTTGTGCCAGCTTGTGTTGGAGCTTGTTAAAAGCTTATTTTGGTTCTTCTTATAGGTTTTGTTTTCCTCTGTAAAATCTTGTGAAGGGCTTGATTTGGTGTTGAAAGGTCCCCCCCCCCTCCTGTGTTTTCATTATCTACCTTAATAAAGATGCACACAGAGGAACGCAGACTGCTGCCACATGCCTCTGCTTGTAGACGACTATCAACGCTCCAGATTATTTCATTAATGTGTGCATGTCTCGCTCTGCACAGCTCTCATCAACCTGCTGAAGTTCCTGCTGTCAAATGAGACCACGCTCCTGGCCAAGCACAACATATTTCATCTGGCTTTACTGGTGAGAAACACACACTGACAAAACATGCAGACAGCACCGTGACATGAGTACAACCCACAATGGAAATTAGTTTCACAGGGATGTCTGTCTGCTGCCAGATGCTGTATCAGTGGTCTTGCTTGTAGTCCAGCTGTGTGTATGACTCTAATCACACACGAGAGTCTAAACTCCTTTTATTAGTTTGTCAGAGGAGAAAGAGGCCAAACAGGCTGCGTCTGCAGAAACTGACGCGGTGTAAATTTGATTTCCCTTCAGAAAACCTATTTTTAATTTTGTTTATCTTCTCTCACTTCTCTTGTTGTGTTCTTTTTGTTTGCGAGTGAACTAATGTACGTCTTCTGATCCAGGTAGTGAATCTGTTCAACATGTTCATAACGTACGGCGACACGTTCCTGCCCACCTCCAACAGCTACGACGAGCTGTACTATGAAATCGTACGAATGCACCAGGTCTTCGACAACCTCTACTGTATGGGTATGTTAGAAACAGCAGTGTTTAGCCTGACTGCATCGTATCAGAGCTGTTGTAGCAGGGACTCAAATAAGGGGCTGTCAAGAACAAATAAAAGCTGGGTATAAAAGAAAACATTGAGTGAGGTTGAATTAGCCCTACTACAAATGTCACATAGTAAATCCAGTGTAATGTAGATTTTATGCCATACTCACCACTCTGCTGCTTTCTGTTTCTCTACCAATAAGTTTCATTCACCGTTGAACTCCAATGTTGCGCTACCGTCATCAAAACATCCTGCAAAGTGTTGTAAACCTTCACTTTTATTGCTAATTAGTGATGTAGCAATTAGGAAATGAAAGCAGTATATCTGTAGCAGAGTGGCGAGTGTGACATGACTGTTTTGATAATCGATTTAATCCTTTAAGTCATTTCTCAGGCAAAATTGCCAAACGTCCTCTGCTTCCAGCTTCTCCACTGCAAGGATGTGCAGCTTTTTTCACAGTTTTATGTAATTTTATGTGATAATAATAATAGTAATCATTGAGCCTGTTTAGAGACAATAGAAATTGTTAGTTAGCACTGTAGATCTGACTGTTGAACAGACTGTGTGGCTCCGCATTCAATTCTGTCTTTCTTTGCCTTCCAGTTTTGAGAGTATCAACCAACACGGGGCAGTGGAAGGAGCCAGCCAGCAAAGTTACACATGCCCTTGTCAATGTTAGGTAAATACACACACACACACACACACACACACACACACACACACACACACACACACACACACTCACACACTGCAGAAAGGTCAAAATAAGTGGATGAAGTTAAGTCTTTGCCTTCCTTCACCTCCTCCCCTCGGCTCCCCTGTTTGATCATTTTTAAGCCTTAATCTCCTTCACCCCAACCCCACTGCCATCCACACACACACACTGTAGTTGGTCTCTCCTCCACCATTTCTGCCACGTAATCTCCCTGGCCTCCTCCATCTTCTCTGAGGAGATGATCCTCTTGAGGTCACCCTTGCTTGGAGGCCCCTGACGGCCCCCGTAAAATACTCCCTGAGGATACACCCGCAACTGGGCTCCCTATGGAGCACTCTGCTCTGTTTTGAATAGGCAGTTACAAGGGTTGAAGGAAAGGCAGTGGAGGAAGAAGATTGAAAGTAATATAGAGCAATATTTGAAAGAATAGATGAATAAATGAATGAAGGCAGAGGGGTATAAAGAACCCACAGAGACAGAGTGTTAAAATGAACCCAAATGAAGGCATCAATTCCATTTTAGCCCCATCAGTTCATTCCTCCGTATGCTGGCTTCCCACATGGAAATGACAACAGAATTACCACTACGGACAATTCTCTGCATTTTTGTCACTATAATTTATTTGATATATGACGTACTCTAAGCCGGTACAAAATAAGCCATTTTATCTCACAGCTGCGCTTATTGCATCAACTTAAATTTGAGCTCTAAAGCAATTTATTTCATAGAAATATATGCTAATGCTGGAAAAGATCGCTTCTGAATTTACATCTAAAATTTCCCGCTGGGCTCAAACAATATGAAAGAGGCAGTGAGATGGAATTGAATAGGAGTGAATGGAAATGAGTTTTGGTGTTAAACAGCTGGTCTCGTGTTTTTAAGAAGTTTGCTTGTCAAATATCTTGTCAGAATTGCAAACCTTGAAGATTATTATATTGTTTGTTTGCACCTAAACAAGAAGTAGCCATACAAATGTCTTTTCCAGACAGACACACACACATTAAAATTAGTGAGAGCTGGCTGCACCACATACCCTTTCTTACTCTTGGTTTGAAGCTGTTTTTCTTGGACCTTTTAGTTCCAATTCATGGAAACCTTAATGATACAGCGCAGAATAATTACATCCACACTAAAACATCAAATTCTCATTTACAGATTGTTGTTTCTGTTGTCAGACAGCAGAACAAGTATAAAATAAGGATGGGATTGCAGCTCAAATACCGCCGGCTAATCAGACAGCCATTCGTAGGCTGCTGGGCTGCAGTGCTGATCATTATTTCATGACAGCGGCATTGTCTGACAAATAAACATAAATGCAGGATCATAACAGCAGTTGTGCTGTAAAAGTTGACGGCCACAAGAGATTGTCTGTTTACTGCAACACACACTCTGGCTATGCAGATGTTTACCCGCTGGACACAATTAGATGATGTAATTAAAAGAGCTTCAGTCGAACCTTAAACGAAGTAAAATTATGCAGAAAATATGAATGAAATGTGGGGATTAGAGTCTCTTCACCGGTACACACTGATCTGCTGTTTTTGTTTGCTGCAGCTTTTGGTCTCCAAGTGTGAAAATTTTATCGCCATTTTTCAAAATGAAAATGCTCTTAGGAACAGGTATATGGGTACGGCGCTCAGTGTGGTTGACTAGAGGAAAATATGTGCTTTTGAAGATGTCAGATATCTTAATTTGGACATACTCATGGACAATTGTGGCAACAGCAACATAAGCCCTCACTGCACAAAGTGAGGTTTGTTAAGAATGTTGTTCCCAGTTTGTTGTGGCTTGACTGACATGCACAGAGCCCTGACTTTAACCCCATCCAACACCTTACGATGAACTGGAACACCAATTGTGAGCTTGTATGGCTGGATGGGGAAAAAATCCTTGCAACCAGGTTCCAGTCTTCCCAAAAGAAGCAGCAGTTAATGCTCATAGCTTTAGAATAATCTGTAATGTTCGTGTGGAGAACATCCATTCTGCTTCATTTCAGAAGTGTTTTGTGTTTTTGCATTTTAAGGGCCATCATCAACCATTTTAACCCCAAGATTGAGTCGTACGCTGCTGTGAACCACATCTCCCAGCTGTCTGAAGAACAGGTAAACACACTTTTTCTCTTTTTACCCTCTCACTAAAAGTTACATGTAAATAAAACCGAACTTCAGCAACGTCTTTTGGTTGGAACACCACTGAAAATTCACTCTTGTCATTTCAAAAGTAAAACTTTTTTTCTTTTTTTTTTTTAGTACACAATGGAAAACACACAGTACTTTAAACAGTTTGAAAATGGGTTTGCTGAATTTTATTTTGAAAAAATGTTGATTCACCAAGTAGTAGTTACAGCTGTGTGTCAGAGACGGATGACTCGGACATTACTTATAGAGGAGGAGGAGCTATTACACATCACTGAACTTGAAGCTCATCATGGCTGAGTCAATGCACACAGTTCAGGCAGGTGGGAGGACCATGTTCACAACAAATATGAAGCTTTTTATGCCATACATGACAGATGGTGACATACACATTTTAGCTGCTGTCACTTCTGGACACACTGAAATGCCTACGAATATCATAATGTTCTCCTACGCACAAAACATACACAGTATCCACACAACAAGAGTCCCACAAACACATAACCACAGAGTGAAAACTGAGTCAGGAAGCAACTGTCTGAAACGCTGAGTTATTCCTTCACCATTAATGGAGAAACTTGAGTCTGGAAGGAGGCTGAACTTCACCGATGCAAGCAATGTGAGCTCCATTTAAGACTTTATTATCATTATCATTTATGTTGAATCAGAGAGGATATGAAAACAGCCGGAAGAGTCCTTCTTTTTTTAAAAAGCTGATAAGAGGGTGATTGATTTGGTCATTATACTCCCCAATTACTTCTCTGCTTTTATCTGCTAGATTGATTCACAACAAAAAGGAAAGGCAGAAGTTGGCTTTGGTAGTAGTAGTAGTAGTAGCCAGTAGTTTTATATGACATTCCACCTGCAATAACTGATTTTTTGGTCTTGTGGTGTAATAAAAAAATAAGTTCTGGTTAGCAAACATTTGCCTATTTACACATCCAGCGTACACATGGTAACATTAAACTGGAGCTGTGTTTCTTGGCGAATGTAAGTCCAGTATTCTCTTTTAGCTCTGTTTTTGGTCCCCACCAACTCCCGAGGGGAATATTTGGCTCTTTCGCTGCTAAATGCTCCACTAAGTTCACCAGCTAGTCCCTAACTGCTTGTCTGCTGTTTGGTGCTGAGCAGGTAGTGTTTAGAACATTAAGAACAGCCAAAGCGGACGATTTGAGAGCAGAAAAGTTGTTAGCTGGACAGCTAAACAACGAGTTGAAACTGAGAGCTGCAGGTTCAGGTGAAAATTCTCTGTAGGTTCATCACTACAAGCCCTTTGGCATTGTCACATTGTTTTTATTATAAAAGACATAGATGCTTTAGGATATTCAAATATATAGATACACATTTGGAGGTGGTTTAAAATGGGATTCCAGTCTTATTTCTACAGATGTATCTCAGTCTGGACACTTAAAACTGAATTCAAAGTATCTTTTGAGTCACTCACAACACACAATGCCTATGATGTCGAATTCTAAGTGATGGATGTACATCAGAGGGACTAAGCAGAATTGTTCAGCTACAGGCAGATCGGTATGAGGGACGACACAGAGAACAACAGTCTGTGGACAGACGCTGAAATAAATTGATCTGATCGCTTACAAATACGGACAGCTTGACTTAAAGATCTGATTTGATTATAAATCTGATTTGCCTGCAGTCTTTGTGAAGATTTTTTATCTGAGGCAATGTGAAAAACAGCTCAGTGCATTGAACTTCAAGTTTGAAGTGTTCTGTGATCTATACATAACAGAAAAATGCTCTCATTGGCGTATTGATATTGATTTGAACTGTGTTTCACAGCCCTCACCACAACCCATCACATCCCAGCTTTGCCAGCTGGCTCAGACATGCTTCTGTCCGTGGAGAAGCACAAACGCATAGACAGTAGGCAGCAGTTTAAATGAAGACCTTCAGCGAGAGGCTGTCTACTTCCTGTCCAAACCATCTGACACAACCTTTTCACACAGACACTCCTCTCTGTATAATTATTATTTTGAATGCTGCTATAATTCAGCTGTGAAACACCCTATTTTAAATGGTTTGCATACTTTGTTTACTGTGGTTACATTATGTAGGAAAATACAGATATCGGATCAAGACGGGTCAGTCGATGTGTTATCTCAGACCGGGCCAAAACTTGATGAAGATGTGTCATATTAAAGACTAACTAAGGGCTTAACACCGCTATTCATGTTCGGGACATTTAGTACGTCATTGAAATTTAAACTTTGTTCTTCTCTCCATCCAACAGTCTTTTTTTATGATTATAAATGATGAGATACAGTCCTTTTGGGATGTTCCAGGGTTTAAGGCATAGATCAGGAACCGCAATATCCTGAGTGTGTGTCCGGCTGGGGATCTTTTGTTTCACCTCATTCCCCATTTCTCTCTCCCTCTCCTCATTTGCTGTCATCTCTGCTGTTGTCTGCTTCTTAAGAACTTTTTTTTAGCTCTTTTTGGGGCATTATTCAAATTAGACAATGTACTTAGTCTGAGAATTCATAAAATGTAGGTCAGATTTTGAGAAAAAAAAAGGCAGTAGAGAATTGAGTGAACAACGAGAGCTTTGATGTGAACAAAAGAAGTTTTCTTCTTACCTCAGGCTGAACAAAATAATGCTCACAGCACACAGACACAAAAGGTAAAGACTTGTGTAAATTCATAAAAAAAAAAAAAAACAGCCTGTCTGCTTCCTAAATCCCACTGATGAATTTTAATGTAACCAGAGTGGCTGCTGCTCATCTGTGGACTCAAATCTGTATTATGGAGCAAAGAAAGCAAGAAGAGATAATGTGTTGAACTTTGGTCCACCTAAAGGACAGTCAGATTCATTTTTCTCCATTCTCTCCATCTCCTCTTGTTTTTTTTAATGAAGTGTGAAACCTTACATTTCCTTCCCTCCGTTGTTTGATATACACGCTCACACAGTGACACAGTAACCACATGCAGTCATCCACGTGGAGCGGCTTCACTCCCCACAGTGACACTATATGATGGATGGCCTCCAGAAACACACAGCATTAAAACGAGCTGCTTTCCGTCTGTCTGTCTCTGTCTCTCACACACAATGCACTATTAGAGTCACACAAAGCTGCTTTTGTGTACATGCTTCAAGATAACCACAATCACAACACAGTCATGTCTACTTAGTGATGCAGAAAGCTGAGTGGAGTTTAAAGTGGTAAAGGTTACATCACCTCTGTTCTGTCTTTTGGCTTTTACTTTCCCTTCCCTCAATTTTCCATTTTATTTCTCTTCTTTCTCTCCATTTCACCCTCCTCCGTTCATGTTTTCCCTCCTTTCCGCTCGCCATCTAAATGCACATTAGCTGAGGTTTCCATTCAAACCTGCCCTACACATTTCCACAGAGAGAGGACGGTGATGAAGAGCTGTGAGGGAGAAGAAGGCAGAGAGATGTGGATATGAATTTTTCATCAGTGTACCATCAGAGGTTGAAATAAAAACAACAGCATTTTTCCCCCCCTGAGCAGGGCTGTAGATTTATTAGAAGAAAAAAAGAGGAATGCTTTCCTTCTCCTCACCCTGTGTTAATAAATTTTAACATGATGATTCAGCTGTACAGTAGATATACTGCCGGGGCTAAAGCAGAATAAGTACGTGTTGTGTGTGCATAAGCTGAAAAAGACCTAGTTGTACATCAACATCTGTGTGTTTGTCTGGATAAAAGCTGAAGTGCGTTTGTGTGTTTGTAGAGCTTCTCTGGGAAGCGTGACAAAATGCAGCTCGTGGATCTCATTGTGAACGTTTCATGCTGTGTGGAGTGTCGCTGCGACATAAATAAAATAATGGAAAACGTCTGGTTCAGGGTTATTTCACGGCTGAATGGGGGAATGGCAGGGGTGGAAGTGTGAAGAATTTGTGCATAATTACCTCTGATTCGGCTCACCTTCTTATCTCAGCTGGACCCACTCACAACTGTATTTGCTAGGTGGTATTTCAACTCTAACCTTTGAAATGAGTCCTCTCTAAAGCGACCTCTTACTGTAAAAATACTCTTATTGTGAAAGTCTGTAAGGCAAACTAATTCTCATTGACACAGTAACTCGTTACAGATTTTAAGGCCAGTCTTAAAATAAGATTTAGTTAAACAGCTAATGCTAGATAAGCCCAACAGAGTTCTAGATATTGGTGCACAATGTTGTGGTAAAACAACGACCAGTCGCGTCTCTGCTAACAGAAGCGACGCTGACAGGAAGCAGTTGGTGACTGGAGATGACTGGAGGAAGCACATGTGATGCGACAGTACTGCAACCTGCCACAAGATCCCTCATGAATAGAAATGCTGTGATAAAGTATTAAACACTAATCAGTGTTTCGGGGTGTGATGCATTAGCCACTCTATATGCTGGAGTTGTGTAAATCTTTTCTCTGTTTGTCACCCTGTTAGGTGTTGGAGGTGGTACGGTCCAACTATGACACACTGACGCTCAAACTGCAGGATGGTTTGGACCAGTTTGAGAGATACTCTGAGCAGCCCAAAGAAGCTGCTTTCTTCAAGGAGCTGGTAAGAAATGGAGAGAGGGAGAGAGAGAGGGCGATGTCTTGTGGGTGTTGAGCATTTAACTAGCAAAAACTGAACCCACCCTTCACTGCAGTGTTGCTTCACATAGTCGCTGCAAATTAGAGCATAAGGAAAACTTTTTTTGAAAGGAGAAAATCTTTTTCACACAGATTTAATGTCCTTACACACCTACCAGTGGTTGGATTTCTTGCTGCAACATGAAACAGAGCTGAGGAAATGCTTCCTGTAATATAAAGTGAACGGAAAATAACTGCTGAATGTGCCTCTAAGTTTTAAAAAACAGTTTAACTACAGTGTACTCTGTAGTTTGAGTAGATAATGATATTTTTAAAACTGTTTTTTCACCTCAATACTTTTGTATTTTTGATAATTGGTGCACCTCTTTCTTTACATTTTCTTTGAAATGAAATGAAAGCACAAATTCTAGACTTTATTTTACAAAACAGTGAAGTATAAATAAGCAGGTAAACTTGTATATGCCTGCCCGCATAGTCATTTGCTGTTGCCCTGCTGTTCTCCCAAAAAACAACAGATGTTTCAATTAAAGGCTTATTTTTTTGTTAAAGATGTGTTCCACTGATTAAATCTTGTGGAATGGTCACGGCCCAAGCAGCACAGACTGCGATATCCTGACTTCTAGTTCCTAATATGGGATATATCCATATCCTACACTTCCAATAATGCAACTTAATAGAGTTTGCCTACCATCTCTGCCTGATAAAACCACATCTATCAAACTGTACAATCGACTAAATTCTTGGTGTGCTGCGGTCGCCAGAGCTGTTTGCGGCCTTTCTAGTCAAAGTTTGTAACCCCACAGGAAGTGTCACACTGCATTTCAGAAGTGTCCTCATTGATGGATGCTGCGAGCCATCAACAACATAAAGAATCCAGGCGATTTTCAAAATAAAACACCCGGTGCAAACTTCTGATCATAAGAACAGCCAAAAGGGAAACAATTTACCTACGTAGCGTACTTGCTCATAGTAAAAAGAAGCACATAAACCGGGGAAATGATCAAATGGAGCAAGTTAACAAAGTCAGGTGGGCAAAACACACTTCTGAATGAAGTCATGTGGAGAACAGACCAAAACAGCGTCACAGCCACAACTTGACAGAGCTTCAGCCTTTCTGTGTAAATGAGTTTATAGAAACATGTGATGAGGTAATAAATCTCTCCCCGTCTGTCTATCTGTCTACAGGTGCGCTCCATCAGTCTAAATGTGAGGAAGAATGTCTCTCTGAACACACTGAGTCAGGACGTCCTGCTCAAAGAGTTTTCCACCATCTCCTGAGACACACACACACACACCCAGCCTACTCCTCCCCTCTGACGGACATACACAGTACATTTCGTGCGTGTGGACATGTACACATACTTTCTCACATACTGTACAATGCAGACACCAAACCAGTACAATCCTTGTTCTTTCCATGATTTGTCTTCATTCCTCATGATCTGTCCTTCCTGTGACGACAGAAACCTCCCACAGACACACCGACAGGCTGGATGCACCTTAAAGAAAGACCTGAAAACTCTCCAGACTTTGTCCCCTTTTGTTGCCGTTGACATGTGTGCGTGATAACTTCAAGGAAGTGTCCGTTTTGCACCGCTTCCCTGTGTGCAATCTGCAGTATTGGCTGGACTGTTAACTGACACATGAAAGTTTGGATTTAAGATAGTGTGTTCTGTTGTTTTTAACCTGGATGTTCATCTCCACCTTTTCCGCCACTGATAATGATGTACGTAGCTTCTGCTGTCAAACTGATCACGTTTTATGATTTATCTCTCTGGTAATTATTTCAGAAGATTTAGACTTTGAGTGAAATATTATGTCCTCCCTAACAGAATTGGTGATCCTTGAGCCTTTTTTTTTTTAGTTTGAATCAGACAGTAAGTCCTCTTTGATGAGACCATTAACTCTTTCTTTGCAGCTGCTTGTCCTGTGAATGTTAACTTTACGATATTCAAAACAAATTTACAAGTATTTTGTATTTCCATGTTTGCGAAGAGGCAGGACATCTTGAGCAGTAATTGAGTTGAGTTGAGTGATTTTAGAAGTGACTTTTTATTGTTGTTGCAAACATCTGCTTTTGAACAAAGCCATGACTAACATTCAATACTGTATGTCGCACAAGTCATTTCTCCATTAGTTGAACAAATGAATCTGAATGTGTTGATGGTTAGTTTAGAGGGAAATCTGCGTGTTTATTGCTGGTGTATCTCTGGCACATGAAGTCAATTTAGAGAAAAAAAAAAATTCATACATTCAAACTTTGGAACTTGTCCTGGCTCTTTCTCATTCAGAACATGATTTATTGTTAATTTTTGGACTGGAAGCAGATCTGAATTATGCAATTTCTTCAAGTGTAGAGTTTTGTTTCTTTCATCTCTAACTCCTGTAGGAATATTTATGTTTCTTTTTTAAATAAAGTTTGGTTTCCTACTACTTAACTAGTGCTTCCTATTTGACTGAAACCATAGGAAAACACACTCCTTTCTACCAACCGACCTCATCAGCTCTCTCACACACAAACACACTGTCCTCTGCCCTCTGCTGACACTGCCGACTGAGTCTGATACATCGGGCGTCAGTAGGGGACTTGATTTCTTATCCCCTCCTGCCGCAGAAGTGAAAGATGACTTTTCATTCTGTGAATATGGTCTCTGATAACAAATGATTTTCTCTTGGATCGTTTTTTTTGTTTATCCCCTGTTGAGCATGTATGAACCGTTGAGCAAAAAGTCAAGCAGCTTACTCTCATTTGATAGAATGTGTTTGGGTGACTTTGCAGAGAGGATGACTACACACAAAGCTCCAATGATTTTATTGTAGTTTTGACCACAATTTCTTTTTAAGACCAAAGTTCAACTCAACTGTCAAATACAGCCATCAACTTTAAAGCTGCATGACTTTTTTTTTTTTTTTTTTGGTCGGGGGGCAGCAGAACAAGCTGTAAACACAAACTAACTTGTTAGCAAACAGATCACTCTCCTTTTAGCTCTGTTTTAGTCTCCACCAAAACCTGAGGGAAATATCTACAAATGTCTCGATTAGCCAAATTAAAGCCTCCACACTCGTGGTCCATTTATATTTATTTGTGTGTCTTTGTACTATCTCAAACATCTGTCACAGTGAGGTAACTTAATTATTAAATTGACTTGTCATGCATGTATTGTATCTCATGTATTGCAGCATAACTCTGCCATCAACCTTAAAGTGCTATGATCAATATTTTATTTTAGAGGTCACCTGTAATCATGATACTACAAAGAATTGTCACCTGAATCTGCAGTTTAAGATTATCTCTCAGCTCATTGTTTAGCAATCCGCCCCACAGTTTTACTGTTTCCATTCATTCTTACAGCTCTCATATTGTTGTTTTTGGCCACAGCAGGAGAGAAAAAGCTTTAAAAGCCCTCTGTTCACTACCTGCTCTGCACCAAACAGCAGACAGACACAGTTAGTGACTAGTTGGTGAACAGAGTGGAGCAATTAGCAGCTAAAGTTTCAGGTATTTCCCTCAGGAGTTGGGGGAGACTAAAAACGGAGCTAAGAGAGTGAACATTAGACATACATCTGTTGTTGCAGGTTTAAAAGCTCAGAATGAAGTGTTGAAAACACATTTAACATAAAATCATAAATGCAGCATTTGCACATTGATATTTGACTAAGACAAAAACACAGTTTTATATGGTTTCTATTAATCATAAAAGATGTTCTCATTACAATGTCATCTTTCAAAAAAAGTTCACAATAACGGCATAACATAAACAAGATGCCTTTACATCTGAAACAAAGATTTTTCAGATTCCTTCAGGACTTTCTTGTCCTTTTTTAACCTCCATAAAGGCATCTATAAAAGTCAAGCTGAGTGACGAGTCAGTACAATGTAATGACATCAGATTGAAAAGCACATACGTTTCATTATCATATTTTTCTATACATAGTCACAAAATGGTCTGGATACACATATACATAGGTCTGATCTACTAAACTGTGTGAACAAGAATCAATATATTGTAAATGCACATTGACTAAATATTTGAATCAATAAATTAAATATTTATCTGAGAAGTGAATAAATGGGAAGCATTTGCTGAAACTGCTGAAATCGCTCTGAAAAAACAAACTATCCTGTTCCAATCCTCTCTGTTTTCCCTCCGTCTTGCTTGCTCCATCTACTCCCCTTCCCCCTCCTGCTGTAAAACTAATTAGCCAATATCTCTGATAAACTTTGTCCTCAAGTTACTTCCTAATGATGTCTGCGCCCTCAGGCTCACACAAATATCAACTAAATATTTTGTCAGAAGTTGCTTGAAATAACGAGCAGAGGTCGGAATGGACTCAGAGGGCTCTGGACAAGTCAGTGATCAAAATGTCGGATTTATTTTGCAAATTTCACCTGTATTTCTGGAAGATAGTATAACATTAGCAAAAAAAAAAAAAAGTCAAGTTAATTTTGCAACAATTTACACGTGCTTGGAGGAGGAGAGTCACTGGGTTTTATTTTGTGGTAGATAGACGTGCATCGTCTGCATACTGCAGTAGTCCACCTTAAGGAACTGTGCTAATAATAGGTGTTGAAACTATTGTGAGAGTCCATTGATTTCATGATGTATATGACATCATAAACATGATCATGTTTTTGATACTGTGATCTATCCAACACACAATGAATATAAATGCACATTAGAAGGGTTTAAATTAACACTAATGTGCCTTTGGTCTAAATCTAATCTGAGTCACTGATAAGTTGGAACAAATTTATCCAAAAGAAGGATAAAGACAAAAGGAAATCATGATCATCAATAAGAGAACTGTTGAACAGCAGAGGATTTATAAATTCAGATAGAAAAACTGTTTTAAAAAATGTAGACGCTGCATAAAAATTGAGCCTAAAATAAAACAGTCCTGCTCCAAGAATGTGTCAGCTTGTTTGAGTGGTACCTGAGAGACCACCAACAGCAGAGACAAAAGAATACACTAAGGCAGAAATAGTTTTCTTTAGGGTGAAATAAATGTTTCCTGGACTAATCCACATCCTTCATTTTGTCTTCTTCCAATTGAGTGGCGACCTCTGTGGCTGGCAAATGAAGCCAAGGCCGAAGTGTGAAAAACTGCCGTTCCTCAAACGTCCACTTGAGGCTGGCTACAAAACAAGTCAATCACCATAAGCCTCTATGTTAAAATGTCCAACTTCACAGCAGAAACAAACATGTTCACAGCCTGGTACAAAAAACTGTTTTGGTCTCTATAGCTGATTTCTCCATTCATGACGACTGTACTGAGGGTGATTTTTTAAATTATATTAATAAGTTATATTTATAAAAGATTAAAGTTATGCATAATTAAGAGCATGGCCACTTCAACTGACAGTCACAGGTGGCTGATTACAGCAACCAGGCTTCATTCAGCCCACCTCAGCTCCACCAAGGCTCCACATCTTTACCTATTTTTGGATTAGCCAACAGATTTGAGATACCAAATGGCGTCGCAGACGCACCACATTTTGTGCTTCACACAGACTCTTCAGTAACCTGTGGGTGACAGAGACTACCTCCATTTTTCTTTATTTGTTCTTATAATATAAGACAATATAACAGCAATATAACAATATAAAAATTGACTCAAATCCTTAAGCACTTGAATGCACCAACAAGAAGCTGTTTTCTCCTCATGACCATAACACACTAAAAATGCTTGGTCATTAAACATTAGTACTCACAGCTACACTGTTTCTCCCTCTTTTTCTCTGTCTTTGTATTTCTGTATCTCTCCCAGACTTAATTAGAACTGTGGGACTTAGTGTTGAGGGAAAATTACACTGATAACCCTCTAATAGTCACGTAAGCATCTTGTTGGTGCAAAGATCCATTTCCAGAGATGATAATGTGCTTTTGGATAGACTGGGAATAATACTATGACATGGAGAGTGGAACGTGTGTGTTGGCTTCTGTGTGTGTGAGGGTGGAGAAGTGAGTGGTTTTATGGTTTCTGTAGATCACTTTGTGCAAGGTGGATTTCAATCCCCTGACATAAATCTATTCCAAATCCTCTCATTTCGTTGGCTGTATTGGGCATTATATCAACTCCCTGATATAATCTGTACAGTGTGTGTGTGCTGATGACAGCTTAGATGCTCAGACAGAGCCAAGCCTACGTGTTTTACTGTGACAACCCCTTAAAGCTGCTGTGTATTTATAACGTTTCATTTAAGCATATCAGCTTTCTCATTAAATATCTCTATTTGAGGAGAGATTGCCTACTTTGTCTAGCCTGAGTCCTGCCCCCCTCCATTGAATTAATTTCTTTATCTGTGTCCTCACCTGTTTCAGTATCTGCAGAATATATATATATATATATATATATATATATATATATATATATATATATATATATATATATATATATATATATATATATATATACATCTTTTACTGAATATTATCGTCTGTTTAGCCGTGAACAGCCAGTGCCAGCTCACCTGTTTGTGTGTACTTCTACTGTATCTATTAGTGTGTGTGTTATTTGTCACCTGTGTCACCGCTCCATACCCTGCATAACTTCAAGCATCAATCAGAGCTCATTATTGGTTATCTGTCAGCTCCACTTTCCAGCCTGCAGCGCTGCTAAACTCCTCTGTAAACCCCTTTGGGAGATAAACACCATCAATACTCTGAGATTTAACTGTCCCATGGCACATCATATATTCAAATACCTCTGCACTGTGTTTCTTCTGTCTTTGTTTTTTCCTCCTCTCTGAATCTTTTTCCTTTTTGGTTCCACCACCATCTCTCTCTTTGATTCTTTTTTACTCCGCCGGGCCTCCCTTGCATTTCCTTTTTCTTTGTCCTTTCCTCCAGCAGCTGATAGATATTTCCTCTCCTCCCCATCAGTCTTCTGATGGGGGACACAATAATCCTTCACCCCAGCTTATCTGTCTTTAAAGAAGCTTCCCCACCCTTTTTTTTTTTTTAATCCCTGACAAGCATTATTTAGTTTTTCTTGGCAATAGGAGTTCTCCTCTGTGCAATGCACCGGAGCTCTATGGATGGCAAATCAATCCACCACTTTGGTCCAGACTCAAATATCTCAACAACTATGAAATTTTCTACAGACATTCATGTTCCCCGTAAGATGAATTCCACGTTTCCTCTAGCTACACCATGAGGATGACTTTTCTGTCTTTCAGTGAAATGTCTCAACAACTATTGAATGGATTTTCATGACATTTGGTACAGGCATTCATGGTCTCAAGAGGATGAATCCTGATAATGCTTGTGATACCCTGCATTTTTTTTCTAGTGTCGTGTGCAAGTTAAAGTTTCCACTTGTATCTCAACATCAAAATTTGGTACTTTTATGGTAACAAGATGATGAACCCTAATAACCATGGTGATATTTCTTCACCATCAGGTTGACTTTTGTAATTTCAAAAAAAAAAATTAATGGATTGCCATGATGATCCCATAACCTAACTAATGCCATCATTAGGTCAAAATTGTGTCCAATACTTTATGACTGAAAATGAATGACATTCTCATCAGCCTCAGCAGTACTTTGCGTTTAGTGCTAATCAGCAAAGAATCGGGTTTATTACCATGTAAGTTTACAATAATAAAAAAGAAACTATGTACAATATTTAAATGAAATGAAAAGGAATGTGCAAAATATGGTAAACACATCAGCATGTCAGCAATGTCATTACTTACTGCTAGCATTTATCTCAAAGCTTCTGTGCCTAAGTATAGTCTCACAGAGCTGCTAGCATGTTCTTAGAGACTGTTTGTCCGTCTCTCACAATAAATCCTTCATGGAGAGAGCAATACTTTATGTTACTTGTGTGCTTCCAGTATTCAAGTTGTTTAAGCTTTCGGCTTCTTGTGGGTAATTTTTAAAAGCACGATTTCTATGAAAATATTGAACTTGAGGTGGAAAGTCAATCTTGATCGTATTACAACATCAACATAAAACGGGAAATTACAACATCAAAGAGAAAACTAGAGATGTTCAGTCCAAAAGTAGCTCCCAACCTGTCCCTTATCAATTTAATGATCATCTTTTCTCTATGATCCTGATGCAATATGAGCCAAAAAGAGCGGTTCAAACTTTAATGGACTATCCTTCTAATAGTGCTCTAACAAGGTGACCCTGTAACTGAAGTTGGATAGTACTCAAATGAACTTAAATATACATGAAAAAGCCTTACTTTAAACCTTGATCATGTCCAAGAAAAGCTCAAAGTATTACAAGTTTGAGTGTTTAAAACTGAAGTGTCATATGAGAAACAAAGCTGCGAAAATCTTGAAGTTTATCCCATAAATCACTTTGGGGTCTCTTCTGTCTCCATCCAGCTTCTGTTTTTTATGGATTTAATATTGAAATGGGTTTTTTTTTTATAATCATGACCTTGATGCCCACAATTTCTGAAATATGAGTGAGTCATTCGTTAACTCTGCTCAACCCGCTCAAGGACGTGGAGCTGACAGGGTATTGATCCACAGGTATTACTTCTCCCTACTGAGCTTCAAGTCCTGAGCCAAGGTGAGACCATCCATCAGTGAAGCATAGATCAGCAGATATACACTCCCAAATACCTCTGTCTGTTTGTCTGTCTGTCTGTCTGTAGGTCTGTCTGTAGCGCTCTCTGTCTGTCTTCATCACTTCTCTTCCTCTCTCCTCTCAGCTGTGATGCTTTGCAGTGATGAAAGGAGTATTTCGATCTTTACCAAAGTAAAAGTCCTGCATTGAAAATGTCACTAACTGTTTACTGAAGTAAAAGTATTAAGTATAATATATATATATATAAAGCAGCAGTTTCACATTCGAGCAGCTGGGACATAAAATATATAATTATTTTGACATGAAATATGATTATTATCCAGTTATATCAAGTGACTAATTGTTTCAGCTGTACACGTATACAGGCTACTGTTGGGTAGTTTAATTTATGACAAAGCATCATATTTTATGAGCACTTTACATGTTTTGTATGTAAAATGAGTTCATTTGTAAAGTAACTAAAGCTGTAGCAGAGTAAAAAAAAGCACATTTTCCTCTTTAATTTAGTGCAATAGAAGTATAAAGTGACATAAAAAGAACAAAGTGAAGTACATCAAATTTGTAACTAAAGTATTTGAGTAAATGTACTTAGTTACATTCCACCACTGGTGGTTTCTCTGTCTCTCTCCCACTTTCGGCTCTTGGACAGATGCAGATGCTCCAGCAGACAGACAGACTCTTCAATCAGCAAAGTAGATCCACGTTACATCTGAGCCTTAAACCCACAGGAGCCTCTCAAAGTGACCGTGAGGCGCAGACTGTGGATGTGAGTGCTCGCTGATGCTGAGCGGGAGGAGGAGAGAGTTTGGATAGAGGCGAGCGGTGACACAGGGAGGAGAGCTTTCTGCACGGACTTTTTACGCTTTTTGTCGCTCCTCTATCTGCGACCAGAGGCTGACGCCTGCAGAAAAGTGGCATGCAAACAGGGATGAAATCATAGATGAGCTGCGGCTCCGACGCGCACACAGATCCGGCAGGTTTTTGGTAAGAACTGAAGCAAACATGAAACCCAGGAGTCAGGACCAGAGTTTGTCTGACTCCAGAGAGCTGGACAGATCTTACGACCCGCTTACAGGTATCATTTTTATCATCTTTTCAAAACATCTATGAGAAAGACCTGTTTGATTTAGTGCTGTTTGCTGACCTGGCTTAAGATTTCCTGATACTGTGCGCTCATGAAAGTTTGGTAAGCTCTGTAAAAAAAACACTAAAGGAGGATTTAATACACCACAAACCTTTTTCATCATCAGTCAACCATCAACCATCTGCTGCAAACCAGGGTTCAAAGTCAGTGTGTGTGCGTGTGTGTGTGTGTGTGTGTGTGTGTGTGGATGTGGACACTACAGCAGCAGATGCATGAACTGGATTGACATTTTACAGACTTTTATTTGATATTTTACCTCAGAATGAACTTTAGATCATTACTATAAGAACACAGATGTTTCTGAAAACAGACTGGTTGTATCAGATCAGTTTACAGCATGATGCAGGTCAGATCAACAGGACACTAAAAACACAGGAAGCTTTGTGAAATATGTTTTTGGATTATGGATGGTTTCTTGTGAAAGATGCTGCAGTGACCATTTCATTATATCTAAAGTTGTGTGTTGGCTCCTGTCAGGACTGAGCGTCTCCAGTGAAATGACTGCAATTAGGGATGATCTGATGCTGATGCTATTCTGTAACATGATAATTAGTATGAAAACACATTGTTTTACTGTTTCTCCATATTGATCTTTAGTAACATTAATGCTGACACATTAATCAATGAGTTGGCAAGCATTTAAAAGGCAAACGAGCGTCACAAAGATGCCTGAAGCAGAGGGGAGTGAGAACAGATCAGAGGTAATATCATAAAATATTAGTCTTGTCTGTTTCCTGTAATGTTATACCTGTCAGTGTGTGTGTGTGTGTGTGTGTGTTTATAGTCTAATTAGATCAGTGAGGCTTCTCTCTTTGACAGACTTTTTCGTTGTTTTATTTTCCTCATGAGTGCTTGCAAAGACCAGCCTCTTTAGCGCTCAGTAAGCACACACACAAGCATGCACACAATCTTGTGACAGCTTCCCAAAATAGTCTTTTCTCTTTAAAAGATTAAATAAGTGTATAAAAATAACTGCTTTCACGTCTCTTCTCACTGAGTTTGCAGGATATTTCCAAACCCTTGTGGTCAAAATGTACAGATTGTATAAAGATGCAGGTATATTTAACAGCTGATAGTTGTTACTGGCACAATAGCCAGTGTGATATCCATTCAGCAGCAGGTTAACCAAACAGTGAACAGGTGCATGAACACAGAGGCTTTAGGGGGCGTTCAGGAGACACAAACAAACCTTTTTAATAAAGAGTGAAGCGCCGGGGCGACATGGTGCTCAACAGCCTGTGGCACAAACCTGCCTAACTGCAGCATTTACTGTTCAGCTCAATAATGTATCTGTCAAACACTGACAATGTTATGTTAAATGTAAGAACTGCTTATGGGGAAAAGTCTGTAAAAAATGGATTTAAAAGATTTATCAGCTCTATTTAATAGCCATGCAGACCGTTCAGCAGAAAATGGTCTTCATGTGCAGCTGCTCTGCTGTAAAGCTGCTGAAAACCTCATGTTGTTTACTCCCGACTGTGTTCATACATTATACATACTGGATGTTTTTCAAGTCATCACTTTCCACACTACACTTCACATCTTACGATGAAGCTGACTGACTGCTGCTGTGCTGCAGCTCAATCATGACGCTGTGTGGAAAGACTGGAAAGACTCCTTTTTCTCTTTAATGGGATAGCTCGACATTTTTGGAATTTTGCCTAGTTTTTTTTTTTTTTTTTTTGGAAACAGGAAGCTGCTGTTAGCCTAGCATAGCATAAAGACTCAAATGGGGGTTAACAGCTAGCCCAGCTCTGTCCAGATACCTCTAAAGCTCCTTAATTAACACTCTGCAAATTATTTGTTTAAATCTTACAAAATCCTTTAGCATAAAAACAACATGTTATGGTGTTAAAGGGCGTTTTCAGACTATTTATTGGTCAGGACAAAGGTTTTTGTATGAGTTGAAGAATCAAAATCTAATGTGAGCTTTAGAGGGGCTAGTAGGTCAGTTTTTTCACCTTTGGACCAGGCCAGGCTAGCTGTTTCCCTCCGTTTTCAGCCTTAGTGCTAAGCTAAGCTAATTGGCTGCCGGTTGTAGTTTGATATTTTCTGTACAGACATGAAAACTTCTCTCGTATTCTCGACAATAAAGCGAATCATGAGTGTATTTCCCAAAACTATTCCTTTAAGATTTATGTTTTTGTACTAACTTGGCATTTCAGCTTTGAATCTCTTGGTTACTAGGATTTCTAAACTAATATTGCCTCCACTTGTACATACTGGAGAATCATGTCTAGTGAAGCTGCATTTTCATGTCTGAAGAGAAACCTGCTTTTTTATATGTGTGTCCTTGCATAAAAACACTTAGACAGATTTTTAGTCATGACATTTTATGGATCAAAAACTGTCACACAGATATTACCTTTATATAACATGGTTACATGGCTGATTTCAACATAAAGCCCTCAGGTCCAAATAGATTTCATGTTGTAGGAAACAAATGGAGTCTAGTCTGGACTGATGGAGTGTTGTATAAAGATTAACGTTGTGTAAGAAATAATGAAATCTGATTATATGTAATGGATGACGGGATGTCTGCCTCCGTGTGAAGACACACGAGGTGAAATTAATTGATAGAAAACCTCTGTAAGCTCATGAAATCAGTGGAAGAGAAAGAGTGTGTGAATTTAGTTTGTGTGTGTGTGTGTGTGTGTGTGTGTGTGTGTGTGTGTCATGGTTTGTATGAGATGGACGTCTATAATCTGTCCTTTTGAGGATTATGTTAAGCATGGAGGCTGTTGCCCCGGCAACATTAGCTTACAAACATTCATTTAGTGCTGCATGACTCTACTTAAACTGCCATGACCTCCCAAGTAAACATACTTCCAGTGAGTGGGGAAATATATTTTGGATTTATAGTTGACTAATCATTTGCTATACTTTACATATTCATAATAATCTCTCACAATGGATTGACAAGTTCTGAGTGAATACTAATATATGCTTCTTTTTAGCTCATAGGCAAGAAAAAAAAATGAACTTTTGGGTAGAAGATTTTGTCCCACTTTGTATTTTGTTTGTGGATTTGCGAGATTTCTTTTTAGAGAAATGTGTCTGAAAAGCATGAACTAATGAAAGCATAGTCTTACAAGTGGGTAATTTGCCACTTTGGAAGCTTTAATGTGATTCATCTCACTTTTTTTTCTCACTTCTGAAGTTTGAGGTTTGGAAATGGCAGCAAATATTCTGACTGATTATGTCTGCCCTCAAAATGAACTGAAATTCACAAATTTATTCTCTAATGTCCTAAATCTGCTAAAGGGGTTCACTTTAGCAAGTATAACTTCTTGTACAGATTTACCAAAAGAGGTATTCTTCAACACCTTGCAGCCTTCCTTTTTATGAATTCCTCTCAGTTTGAGCTGTTTGCCTCAGTGGAAAAAGGATGTGGATAAAAGAGTCTTTAAGCGTGTTAATAACAGTGGGGGAAGAGTGTATTGATCTGTCTCAGAGGGCTGCATTTGTTGAAATTGATTCACGCAATCAAAGTCGCCCAGAGGGTCTCCAGAACTGAGGAGAGGTTGCTGGATGAACTCGGCACCTGCTGGAATAAGTGCAGAGTCAGTGTTGTTCGTCAGTTTGAGACGTTTGATGCTCGTTTTGTGGCGTGGGACAATTAAGAGGTTTAGGAGTTTACCCACTGACATACACTGCATTTCCTGCTTGTGTCATGAACAGTGTGAACAAAATCTTTTTATATTGCCTATGTTCTGTCCAGCTAATGTTTATGATCTTATACACCTCGTACAAGCAGATGGAACAATCCTTTAGCTGAGCAAGACATTTATAAGATGCATTGTATCTCTAAGATCAACCTCCTGCCATTTTTTTTTATGGGATTACTGTGCACATGAGTCACATCAAACTGCCGCCCTTAGAAAGTATTTCAATGACTGATCAATGTGCTCTGTCACGTCTAAAAGCATCAGCTAGAAAGAAAAGAAAACAGCAGGGAAGTTGTTTTGTTGTCTCAGTCTCTACAAAATGGCTCTCCAGATAAAAAAGCATCAAAAAAGCTGAAGTGTTTGTGTTATCCTCACTGCCTGTGTGTGTGAGAGAGTGTGTGAGAGGTCCTGAAAAGCTTTGTTTGTTTTTCCGTAGTTGTGCAGCTGCTGTATTTGATAGTTTGATTGACATATTGTACATAAAGACAGCAACTGGTAAGATTATATTTTATAATTCATGCTTATTTTAACAAGTTGTATGCACACCGTTGGCAGATTTGAATTTCTTTCTGTCCGTGATAAAACATGAAGGAACATGAAGGAGGTAAATGCTTCTGATAACGGCCACACACGTCAGCTTTTCACATTTTAGTCTGAGACACCATCATGAAGAGAAGCTAAGAAGTTTATTTGGAATCCTGTTGAGGACGAACTTGACCAGGAGGAACTTGACCAGGAGGAACTGTCAGAAGAAGAGGAAGATGTGTCCAAAACGGAAGACAACACTGAACTTGCTTCAACTGAAGAGGAGGATGAATCATCCGAGGAAGAAGAGGAACCTGCTCAGATTGGAGAGAGTTTCCACTCAAAGGACAGCAGTTTGCTCTGGTCTGGAGAGAGAGAGAGACGGGGGTCACAATGGACGAACACTACTGCATAGTCGACAGGAAGATATTATGAGGGAACATTAAATACTGTCCCTCCGTAGTAACTTCCTGTCTGATTACTTGTTCATCTTTTCTCTCAGTCTGAGGCTGAGTGTAATCTGACTGTAGTTCAACACTGCCCTCTAGTGGCAGGAAGGGCACATAACTGTCTGGTGATGCCACCTTTAATATTTGAAAAAAATAATACACTCAGCTAAATTTGTATGCCATCATCTTTACAGGATACATTTGGGGATAATTTCAAATACATTTTCTCTCCCAGCTGATTGAATGCAAGGCTGTAAAAGGTTGCAACACTGTGATCTTTATCTGAACAATAAATAAAATAAATAATAGAGAGAGAGAGAGAGAGAGAGAGACATCCACACTAATCGTCTTACAACTGACTGGAGTAGAGCCACAGGTTAAACGTGAAATCAAACAAAATAAATCAACAATTGGTCCTCACATCTACTGCATAACTTTGTTTGTGGTTTGTTTTGGATCAATAGAACGCCTCTGTGCCTGGCTTTGGATGAGAGAGACTACAAAACAAGATGCTTTCATCAAGTTAGACCCTCAAACAGGACACAGAGAGAATTTTGGAGCAGGCAAAGCTTCAGAATAGATGAAGGGGAAGTTTGTGTTTTACTGTAGCAGGCGTGTCAACCTCCTGGTGCTTCTGCAGGAGGAGGAGGAGGTGAGATGGGATGAGAAAGGGAAGACATTCAAATGTTCTGTTCAGTAAACGGCTTGATGAAGACGGTTGCTGCAACTACATGCTTCTTTGGTTGAAGTTATCAGCTGGGAACTTTTAAGAGAGAGGACAAACAAAAATAAAAAGACCGCAAAGGCATCAAGAAGAGGTTTGACAGTCAGAGGAAGAAGCTCATCGTGCACCCTGAAGATGATTGAAAGCTGATCCCAAGGCCCTGCAGAAGAGCCAGAGCTGAGCCACAACCACATTCAGCATGGAGCAGAGAAAAGGGAGACACCATGGTCTGTGGAAGAAGGGCAGACACTTTTGCAGCTGGCTGACTGGCACACTGTCAACAGGTACTGTTGAGTGAGGAGCTGGAAATAAATACTAAAAAAGTATCATCTCATTCTGTCTGATACTGAAATATCTGCAAAGATATGGTTCATTTGACTAATAAAATGGCAGAGATTGTTATTTAAAGATCACAGAGTGAGAGGTTATGAATAATGTATGATATTTAGCGGTGGAAGGTTAGATGAATAATTGAGTGTGAACATGTTAATTAGGTAATCGTTGATAATTGAGGAGTCCTAAAGTGTTCCTGTTGAATACATGTTTATTAAGTGGTACCCACATTCAGCTTTATGGTTGATAGTTAGCTGTAGCTGCTTCTGGACTTACTCAGACATAGAGCTTATTGTAGGTGCTGTCTTATTGTGTTTAAAGGACAGTGGACCAAGATTTGTGGTTGTCTGGTCTCTATTAGAGTCATCACAATATTTGTGTTGTTGTGTTTGGATCTTTTTCAACTCTTTCTTCTTCTTCTTCTTTTTTTTTTTTCACTGAAGTGTTGGTGGATCTGTCATTAGAAGTTCATTTCATCTTATTTTCATTTGACTGAATGGTGCAGCCATAAACAAAAACAGTGTACTGTAGTACTGTCTAAACACTATATAGCTTCAATGAAGAGCTGGAAAGAGATAATAAAGAATGACCAGATACTCTTACAACTGATGACATTCCCATCAGCGTCAGCTGTAGGCCTACTTTGTTATTAGCTCATTAGCAAACGCTAGCATGCACACACACTAAACTAAGATCAAGTGACATCAGCAAGTGCAAAAACACAAGACATAGCGGCCAACTAATATTGCTTACTAGTCCAACAGCAAAATACTGAACTAACATTAGCTAACAGCAGCTACAGTTCACCACAGTATACTTTACTGTCCATCAGGAAACTCTGTAAATCACAGAGAGTTAATGTGGAGCAGCCAGAAGACATCAGAGAGAAAATCAGAGAATCCAGTTTCACCAAAATCAGTGAAATATGTAGTGTTGTGTGACACAGTGCAGAAACAGGCGTACAGAGGGCAGAGTGAGAATGGCAGAGACACCAGTCACCTGAGCATGCTCATAGCAGCTAGCAGCTCATAGTACAGCTTTACAGAGCTGCTAGCGTAGCTGTAAACCTCTTTCAAAAGTTTCATGTTAGAAGAAATCTGCTGTCATCTGCTTGTATTTATAAGTTTGAACCTGCTGACCTCACTGACATCGCTCAACAGAGTTCTTAAGTTGATTTAGTTTAAATAAATGAATTTAAGATAAAAACTAAATTCACATTGATTTATTAGCGGACAGGTCTATTTCTTAAAATATCTTGTAGGCCTTTGGATAAATAAAGAACAGAAAAAAAACCCCATTGCTGTCTATCATCGTGTATCTGTGAACACTCAGTATGACCTCTGTATCTCAGAGCTCATTTCACTCAGCCCTCTCATGCTGGACGCTCTCCAAACAGCTTTGATCTGATTGGTCAAACTGGTTCAAAGCCAGGTCAGCAAACTCATTTGTGCGCACTAATAAGTTGCATGGAGAAGTCATTCAAAGTATTTGAGTGTAGTTTGGCCAGTGTTTTATCCATTTAACATGATGTTTCCCTATGTGGGCCGCTCTATCTGCCTCTAATCTTTGCTGTGGTTGGTTGTTTCCAGGTAATCCACCATCCAAACCCAATAAAAAGACCATAAAGCAGCGGTTCTTCAAACTGCTCCCCTGCTATCGCTCTGGCTCCAGCTCTTCATCTAATCAAAGCAAGTGTCAGGACACACAAATCCATCGTCACTCAGATTATTTAGTCACTGAAAAAATTTAACGGTGATACTTTCACACATCAGCCTCTCTGTCATTTCCTCTTCTTTATTTTTCCCCACTTTCTCCTTTCTCTCAGGATGAGGTGTTTCCTGTCCACTGTGCGTTTGTCTCAGGAAGTAACTATTTAATTTCTCTCTCCATCCCTCCACGCAGTAAGTGTAGATGGTGATGCTGAACTATCGACAGTGTGTTACAGACCGGAGGGGCTCGACCGTCTCGTTCAGCAGACCAAATTCACCAAGAAAGAGCTGCAGGTCCTCTACCGGGGATTCAAAAACGTCAGTCAAAGTCAAGTTTGATTTGTGATTTGGTTTTTCTCCTTTTTTAAATGACAAAGTATGAATAGGGAGTGCTTAGTTTGTTTTTCTATTCCCGCAGGAGTGTCCCAGTGGTGTGGTGAATGAAGAGACTTTTAAAAGCATCTACTCCCAGTTCTTCCCTCAAGGAGGTCTGTCAGATCATCTTCATCAACACGTTTTTCAATTTTATTTAACATTTTATCAGCATTTTTTGGTATTGAAATAATAGTATCAGTAAATACTAGAGTCCAAAAATGAGCTGTTCTCTAAATCAGCAGGAGCTTTGTGTAAGGCCAGATCTTCAGCATGTTTATACCCAGAGACAGGTGATCACGTGTTTCAGTCCATACTTTCTATGTTAAAGGTCCAGTGTGTCAGATTTAGGGGGCACCGTTTACAGAATATGTCTGAATCTGAATATAATATGCTACTATGTATTCAGTGGTGTATAATCACCTGATAATAAGAATCATTATGTTTTTGCAGCTCCTCTTTCATGGAGTCCACCATGTTGAAGTGCCAAGTTTCTACTGTAGCCCAGAATGGACAAACTAAACACCGACTCTAAATATGACTTTTAGCATTTTTCATGCATGTTGCAACGCCTAGTTTCTCCTTCATGCTAGGAAGGAGACTGTGAAACGACTTCTGCTACAGAACACTAAATTCTCTATGCTGGTCCTTTTAGATGTGCTCGTCGGAGAAATCATCTGCATTAATCTTTGAAGAAGTAGTCAAATAAGGGACAATTTTGAGATTTCACAAAAAGCCTCTGTATTGTATGTTAGCCTTTGCAAACGCATGGGTTAATAATCACAGAAATTTATGAATGTGTAGAAAAAGGTGCAATTTGTCTTGTTTGTAACTTAAATATGTGTGTGTTTTCTTTTCTACTTTGAATCTTTAGCCAACTTTTCATGTGTCACTGTTGATAAGATTTATGCACAAATTATTCAGACATACATAGATGAACCACAGGCTTCAAGATGATCACTAAACACCATTTTAAACTCAAAACCTTACTGTTTCTTATTCAATCCCTGCAGGACACTCTGATTGCATGTCATACTGCACTTTGCTGCACTTATCTCATATTTGTATTCGTATTCATCTTTCTTACAGATTCAAGTATGTATGCACATTTCCTGTTTGAAGCTTTTGACACCAACAATAATGGATCTGTCAGCTTTGAGGTGACTTTTCCAAACTTTCACTCTCTGCTGTCCAGCCAAATGCTTTTATGCCTCTGTGTGTATGTTTTCAGGTTGTCCGTCCCATTTTTGTGAAAGTGTTATCTCAAGAATGCCTTACAGGAACTTCTTCATATTTGGCATCAATGTCCACTTGGACTCAAGGATGCACTGATTAGATTTTGGACGGCATGGTTGGTGTGACTTCACAAAACACCTAACTCTAAAATGTATACACTGATTGTGACAAAACATCACACAAATGTCTGATGTGGCAACAACTTTGTGTTCAGAATCAGCTTTATTGACCAAGCATGTGTACACATACAAGAACACACACAGACACATCATATGTCCTCTGATGTTACTATCAGCTTTCTGATCTCAATCATTGCTTGGCTTTCTTTGTCTTGATGTAGGACTTTGTTATAAGTCTGTCCATCATCTTGAGAGGCTCCGTCACTGATAAACTCAACTGGGCCTTTAATCTGTATGATCTCAACAAAGATGGCTGCATCACCAGAGAGGTTCTTAAACCATCTCTCTCTCTCTCTCTCTCTCTCTCTCTCTCTGTTTTGTATTAAAGTTGTGTTGGCAGCTCTTGGTGATGGTGATGTTTCACTTGTTTCTTTTTCTCCCCTCTGTCTGTCCAGGAGATGACAGACATTATGCACTCCATTTATGATATGATGGGGAAGTATACGTACCCCAACATGAAGGATAGTGCTCCCAAGGACCATGTTGACAACTTCTTCCAGGTAAATCATAAATTTAACATAAATCATCATCTTCCGATGCTAAACTCAAAGTGAATTTGTTTTAAGTTGCGTTCTCAGTTTGTGCGTACCGTAAGTGTTCTGTCGTGTTTTAAGTCTGAACACAATGTAAATACTCTGCATCAGTTTGTTTCTTTCTGTGTATATTATTCTGGCCTCTTAAGCCTATAAGAGTAAATTGTGGTGACCACACGTGGCGCTATAGAGTCATGTTTTTATTATTAGATCAAGCAGCAACCTCTGGCTGTGAAGTAAAGCCACTTGAGGCTTCTACAGAACAAGTCCCCATATTAAAATGTCCATCTTCACAGCAGAAATAAACATGTTTACAGCCTGGTACAAAAACTGTTTTAGTGTCTATAGCTAATTTCCCCATTCATGATAACTGTACTTAGTCTGAATTTTTATATAACTCATTCATTCAAATTATATAAAGGCTGATTGACAGGTGGGTGCCGTTACAGGTGGCCTGTTTGAGCACTCACATTTAGCCTTCCTTAGGTCCAATGATGATCCACGTCTTTGCCGTTAATTAGATGAGCTGTGAGGTGTGACGTCACGAATATGAGGTCCACGTTTTATACTGATGGATACTTTATACTATGGATTAGATCCCTGATTTGTTTGTATCTCTTGCACATGCACAAAGACGCACATGCCTGGCAAAAGGCAGTGAAGAAGAATGTAGGATGAATATAAAAAAAAAAAAATGCAGGTTAACACAACTTTTCCTTTGGAGAGAAACGTGAATGTAAACATAACAAGAAAACTCTGCAGGGTACCTTTAAGTTACCCTTTGAAACATCTGTGCTTGCATTTTTTCAGAAAATGGACAGGAACAATGACGGAGTGGTCACCATTGAGGAGTTCTTGGAGACATGCCAAAAGGTCTTCTGCATCATTTATGGATTTAATGACTGGACTGACAAAACATTCATCTCCATCAGCAGCTTTCCCAGTAATTTAACTTTGACGCCTTGTTTCTCCCTCCAGGACGAAAACATCATGCAGTCCATGCACATGTTTGACAATGTGATTTAAGGCTCTGGTGGACACAGACATGAGATTTTCCCTCATGTCTGGAGCTCATCTACAGATCTTCAGCCTCCAGCCAGAGTGGACAGTGTCTCTTGGGTGTAAACAGACTAGTGCAGGGTGTAATGAACCTGAGGATATCTATCCCTGAACCCTGTGAACCCTTGTGAAATGTTTCATTTAAATAAAAGTGTTTCGATAAGGCATTAAAAGTTGGATTCTGGTGGTTTAAGATCATGACCAAATGAGCTGTGCAGACCAGTTAAAGTAAGCATATTCGATGCTGCAGACAAGCCGCTCAATGATGATTAGCTCTGATAAAAAGAGAGGGATCAAAAACAGGTAACTACCGTGGCCTCTTCACTCATCCAAAATATTATTATTATACTTTCTCTATTGCATGAATGAATGTGCAGACACATGGAAGGAACTGAATTGTGCTCATAGATATAACACACACTTTCAGTACTCACAGTTATACTACAACAATGGACGGCTCTAATAAAGGGATGAAGTTTGAAATTAAGCAATAATCTTAGCAACATGTTATCAAATCTTCTCTGTCCTTCACTCACATTTATGGTAATACTGTATATTGTGTCTGCATGATGTGTCTGTTTTGACTGGCTGTGAAATTTAAACTGTTAATATATTTTCTATATGGATATGGTAAATCAATGATGATGACGATGATGATGATGACGATGATGATGATGAATAAAACAACACAGTACCTATGCAAAAGTGCATAATTGTTTAAAAAGTATTAACTTTGACTTCTTCTAGTTGCAGATTTTACAGCCACAGGTTCAAACATCATATTTGGCATTTTACAGTTTTTGCTAAACATAATGGACATGCAGAGGTTTTGTTGTGCAGGAAAATATATTTTCTCAGTATGTAATAAGGAAAAAATGCATACTGGACATCAAAGCTGCAATACCCGTTTCTTTAATTGGTTTAATTTTACCCATCTTCATCTTGCACTTTACTGCTAATGATTCTACTTCAGTAGGTAACTAGCTGATACTAATTCTTGTCATTTGGTTTGCTACAAAAAGGAGAAATAATTTGAAGGATAAATATGGAAATCTCCAAGCACTCAAAAGAGAAAGAGACAAAGGAAAATCTCCAGCTGCTCTGAGCTGAGTTTTGGCTTCTACTAGAGAAAAAAAAAAATCTTTTGACTTTTAAACAGAGCAGCATCAAACAACAACAACAAAATATTCCGACCAGTGAGATACAGAAAGAGGAAAAATGCAGGGCAGATGTTAAAATTGGAAAAATAAAACATTGATAGAGTGACGAACAATGGCACAAAAACATTGTACAACTTTGTACGTAAGAGACAAACACTAATTAAACAGGGAATGAAAAGATGGAGGATTCAGAGCCTTGACAGACAGAAAAAGGTCTGATGGAAGGAATATAAACCTGATTGCACCATCTATGAGATGTAAGCCAGTAATATTATTCTATGTTTTCATAATTTCTTTTACTCTAAAATGAAACACTTTAAAGATTTTAAACAAGTGAAATGTTTTCTTAGGGTGTAAAATGTAGTGCAGTTACTATACTGTGCATCACTGAGTTTACAGAATGAATCTGATGAATAATTAATAATGCAGGATGGTAAGCAGATCAATGGCAGCAGGTTCTTATTATGGGACAGATCCCAAACATTATTATTTCATTATGGGTGTAAATACAGCTTCCGGAATTATTACAATGCAAAATAGGTAAATCATTTTCAAGAAACTCAATAAACACAGACGCCATAATATGTTTAATATATCCTTTATTTTTATTAAACAAAATTTCAGTAAAAACTCTTATTAAGTAGAAAGACAAATTTCCCTGTCAGTAGTTTACTCCAGCTGTAGGGCTGTCCGTGACTACATCATCACTCATGAATGAGTCTGTCTGTTGGAACACATTTCTAAAACTTAAAATTGTTTTTGTAGTTGTTCATCTTTTATTTAAAAGTCAGTTTAGAAGGAAAGACATCTTTGTTAATAGTCCGGTAATGCTGGATAATGTGAACCTTTCCCAGTGAATAACTTATAAAAGATGAGAAACTATTCCTAAAAAACAAACATCTACACTCCAGAAAAAGTCATCCACTTGTCAGATGATTACATAAGAAAAAGAGGAGGGGGCAGGACAGCCCTACACTGCTCTCTCAAGGTCCGTCACAGACCTCCACATCTCCTCGTTTGTTCACTCCTACTGAATTAGTGCTGCTGACTCTTAACTGTTGAGTCACAGCGGGAGAAAGTTGACAGTATATAGTGTCAAAACTACAGCATAGACAGCAGTGTCTGTTACAAAGGCGTTAAGAAAGAAACAGAGCGGTGAGCAGGTGCACCGTGCACGTAGAGCCACCTCTGGCAGTGTTTTCAACTATTATCCTCTTTTTTTCTTACAAAAAAAAAAAAAGAAAAAAAGAAAAGAAAATGAAGCTACATGATTATCATCACAAAATAAAATCTCTTTGGCATAGAATACCCACCCAAAAGCATAAACACATTCGCGCACACACAAACACATTCGCACACACACACATACTCACATGCACACACGCATTTTTAAAAGGTTCTCTAACAGAAAGCTACAAGCGTCGTCACTGTCAGAATTATACTCAGCAAAATTATGCTATAAAACAAAGTTGAGCCCTGTTAAGATTATCAGATATCAGATATTAGAGTCCCGTACTCAGTGATAATTGCATATATTACATCAAGCTGAGAGCAGAGGGCACAATCTCTACTGCCAACTATATTCTCTTCTTTGTATTACGTCCCATATCAGCTTCTCGGCTTCCTTTGTCCACCTTTATTTCTGCTCGGGGTCTAGAAGAAGAGGAAAAAGGCATGATGAGAAAAACAACTTCAACTTCAAGCACAGCTCTTCCACAGAGAAGTCATTTATCTAAAAGTTGTGCTGTAGAAAAGAAACACAAAGAAAGACTTTAAAATACCTTAAAACCTACTTACTTAATAGAGCTTCTTACTATTAGTGATGAGAACTGTTTTTTTACAGAGATTTCTGTATTTCTGTGACAACGGTCACTTATGTTTTGACTGAAGAAGCATTCCAGATGATAGAAAAGACAAAACAAATATAACTCTTGGCTTCCTATTAAAATCAAATGTAGCCAGTGATTTCTTTTAGATTTGTCCATAAGACGTAAATTCAATGTGAAATAACAGGTCTGAACATTCTCATGTTTTCAGTACCACTAATAATACCGACCACTTTAAGCTCAGAAATATTATTTATTACCATCACAATAAAAGTAACAAAAATCTAGAAACAAGTGTTTTGGTTCCCAATGTTCTAATATTTTAATAATAAATAATAATAAAAATAAAACAGGTTCATAAAACCTTAGGGTAATATCCTCAAAGATAACCAGGAGAACTTAAGTGCCTTTCTTGTTTTGCCTCATTATCTGTATTATAGAGAAATCAAAATGTCTTGTTTGGCTCAGGTAACATTTGGTTGCCCTTACCTTTAGGTCAGTATGCGTCGTATCTGTCATGAGCAATGCTTCCTTGGTAATCGTCTGCCATCATAGCTCTTTCCATGCTGTCCATGGGCACTTCAGGCATGTACCCACTCATGTACTGCGGAGGTGCGAACCCCATATTAGCATCCAGCTCTGCAAGAGATGACATTTGTTTTTATTTTTTACTCATTACACACCAACATACAGCATGCCATTTAACCTCCCTTTTATTTGGTTTATTTGGTGCTGCTGCCATGACAGTGGCAACAGCAGTAAAGGAAATTGTACAAGGTAATGGAAACCATTCAACATTTTAGGCACATTTTTGGACCGCAGTGATCATAGTGAGAGGAGAAGCTAATCCGTTTTCCTTTAGAGTTTCTCTGCTCTGCGAGGAGACAGAAAATACCAAGGCCATACAAGGAGAAAAGTCAAGAGCAGGAAAGGACAGGAAATTAGAGAAAGATTCAAACGCAGATAAAGAAACACCGGGAAGGAGACTGATTGAGACAAAAACCTTTTAGACTTGGCAATGAGGAATAGGTGGTAATGCATCCAAAGAGAGAGAGAGAGACTCAAGAATAAAACAAAGAAAAAGGCTGAAGTGAATGAGACAAGAATTCACTGTAGGAAAGGACGGAGAAGAGTCCAGATTGTCTTGTTTCAGAGTACTTGTTAAACTAGAAAAATATTTCTTTTGCTACCAGATGACAGTGTTAAATGGATTCTGTAAACTGCAGCGGGGGAGGCAACCTGTTAGCAGATTACAGCATTTTAACACTGCGGTCACTCCCTGTGGTGGAGTGACCCGGTGCTGAGGAATGTGCTGCATGTACACATTTCAGCCATAGTTACTCACCATCTTGTTGGTATGAATCCATGGGGACGCTGTTGTGGGCCTGCAGAGAGGTCATGAGAGGGCAAAGGTCAAATAAAGTCAACACTTTTTCATTGAAAGCTTATTAATTGTATTATTTTAAAATAACATAATTAAATTTCTTAAAAAACAATTCCTTCTCAAAATGTACTTTATATAAAAAGTGCAAAGATGAGTAGGATCTAAGCCCAAAGAGTTGAAGGGAATAAAGAAATCAAATCTACTTTAATGCTCTGTTGTCATGTCTTGGCAGTGGAGGGCACCAAACACTCACCATCTCCCAGGCAGCGGCGTCGTGTTTGAACAGAGAGTGTGTGAGCTCCACAGAGACTCGCTTCTTGTAATCTGAGGTCTTATCCTCAGAGATGCGGAAGAGCACGGCTGCAGCGTAAGTAGCTGAGGAGGAAAAGAAACAGGACACATTCAGCAACGTACAATAACCTCCCACACCGTAATAATAATACATTATTGCGTGGGTGCACTGAATATACATAGTAGCTCGGCCTATTAGATAAGATAAGATTTAACAGGAATGCAAATATACTCAAAGCCATTTCCATCTCATTAATTTAGTTTTATATCAGCTATATTTATTTTATACTTTTTTTAACTGTTGAATATATTAGCTTGTATCATATACTGCTTGTGTGCCTGATGTGATATGTAGCTTTAAAGTTTCAATCATTTGCTTGCCTGGCTGTTGTCAGCTGATCTAACCATACCCACAGAGTCCGAATGATCTTCTAAGTTTTTGAGTGTTAAACCCTTAATAATAAATCATAAATAAATTGCCTCTTAATTCATCAATCTATTATCAATATTAATCAATATCTATTGTTATTGAGAAAATATGCAAAGTCATTTTGAACATTTCCCTTAGTGTGAAAAATAACCACCTAAAAACGCATATTTACTGTACTTGAAGGAGCAGTTTGATACTTGGGAAATACGTGGATTCACTTCCTTGCAGAGAAAACATCAAATATTTTTGTATGGTAAATGTATGAAACTGGAACAGCTGATTAGCTTAGCTTAGCATAAAGACTGCAAACAGAGGGAAACAGCTAGCCTGGCTCTTTTCAAAGCTAACAAAATACATGTACCGGTACCTCTGACGCTAACTAATTAATATATCTTGTTTGTTTCATCTCTACAAAAGTTTGCGTGAATAAAGCTAAGCTAACCAACTTTTGGCATTCTCATCCAGGCTAACTCTTGGCAATAAACTAACAATTTTACAACAGAATAATACATTAGTGACATTAAATGTGCAGTAAAAGAAATAATAAAATAACTTGCTAAAATAGTAGTTAAAGTTGCCATGTCTAAATTCTTAATGCTGCATCTTTACTACTTATTGGCTGTAAGTGGCTGCAAATGTAAAGTGATATCTGTTTCCTGTTAAATTATCAATGTATTCACTTGTACTAATTATCTGAATAATGTATGCTGTCAAATTACCTATACAGTATAGGCAGAATACTCACTAACATTGCACCCTATTTCATGATTGTATTGAATTCTTTAAATGTAGGCTGCAACACAGCATACATCCTTTTGAAAAAGTACCTGGAGTACCTGGAAACTGCACTTACAGTAAGTACAGCACTTGAGCAAATTGACTGTGTTGCGTTCCACCTATGACTAAATGCTACATTACAGTAAGCTAATCACAGTGCATTATCTTGGTGTCCTACCAATGCCCTCGTTATTGGAGTGCAGCAGCTCCATCAGTGGAGAAGATGCTCCCTCGCTGTCGATGATCTCAGCTGACTGTTTGTCCAGGGCCAGCTCACACAGGAGGCCCGCTGCCACGCGCTTCACATTGTCCACTGGAGAGTAGAGGAGCTGGAGAGGGGGAGGAAGAAAATGAGTAAAAAAAAAACAACAAAACAACCAAACACCTAAAACAATAAACATAAGGAAGTTACTCATCATAGCAAGGAAGTGTGAGAGAATCAGTTTCTTCCATTACCTGAACAAACAGAGGAATGGTCTGCAGGTTGGCGATCTCTGCTCTGTTGACGGGATCTCTGGCCAGGATGTGCAGAGCTCCTGTGCAGCCCTCTACAATCTCCTCCATCCTCACTCCATCCTGTGGAGCGGCAATTTATAAATAATTCACAACTAATAATATCCAAATTCCATTAAAAACATACACAGTTAATCTTGCACCCCACAAACTAGTCCACTGTTGTACCTGGTATGTCTGCTGGGTGGATGAACCATGTTTCTGGGCGTCCTGGTGGGCTTTGAGCAGCAGGTTGACCAGGCGGGGGATCACTCCAGCATCCCTCAGAGGGGCCTGGTTCTCTGGGCACAGGGCCAGGTTGCGGATCAGTCCAACCACAGCCTTCAGGCATAGAGGAGAGGCAAAGATACAGTCATGATACTGTTTACTTTAATTGGTCATTAAGTAAAACTAGGCTGATAAACAACTCCAAGCTTCTCCATTAGAAATATAAAGGTTTTTTTTTCCCTGGAAGCCTGCTCTTGTTAAACATACTGTTCCTGCTGTCATGTGCAGTTCATGCTCTTTCAGGCTGATCCGGACTCTGGCCTTCTGCCGGATCTGCCATCCCTTCTGTCCATCTGTCTAGTTCCCCCCTTTTTCCTCCAGCCTCTCTCTTTGGAACAAATCCATTCACTCCTAATTGTTTGTTTCATAGTCCTTAACTTATTAACTTACCTTTCCACCATCTTAGAAGGAAAACACATATTTCTCCTACCTAAAATAACTTATGGGCTCAAACAAGATTCCCCCTTCCCTCCCTCTGCCTCTCTACCTTGATGACAGGCCAGTAGTATTGTTGGTTGAGCAGCTTGACGATGGCGGGGATGCCGTAGTGTTTCCTCACAGCATGCTGTGCCATCTCAGCCTGTTGGTGGCGTGAAGTCAGGTGGCGCAGAGCGCAAACGGCAGGTTCAGTCACATCCTCCTTCTCGCCGGCACGCAATATGGCGTGGATCAGCGACTCCACACCGTTGCTCTGGGTGACCAGAGTTTTATTGTGGGCATTGTTGCATGTGAGGTTTGACAGGATGCCAGTGGCGCAAGTAAGCATGTTGAGATCGTCTGAACTAAGCAGGCCAACCAGCACCTGCAGCAGGCTGTCCATACCCTCCTGGAAACAGGAAGAGAACATTTCAGATCAGTTTCTCCAAATTATGAGAAATTAAAAACTGATTTTGTGGACACTGACCTCCTTGGTGGCGGCATCAGACAGGTTTCTGAGTGTCCACAGACAGTTCTGCATCAGACGCTGACTGGAGCCTGTGAGGTGTTTACCCAAAGCCTGCATCCCACCTGCAGGGAACGGAGAAGTTAGATCACTCGGCTCTCAGCAGCATCTCATAAACTGTGCTGTCGCGAAGCTATGTGGTTGACACGAAGCCAGTATCCACAGTTCGGGTAACAAAAAGTTGACACACCTGTAGGACTACTTTGTACACACACGCACACACACACACACACACACGCACAGAGACAGGTGCGTGCTCGCACAGAAAACACATATTACATACCAGCCTCTACAATGGCGGGTTTGTTGCTGGGGCACACAGAGAGAACTTTGAGCACACGGCTTGTGGTCCACAGCAGCTTCTCATAATTGTAGGTTTTCATGATGTGAACTAGACCCTCAGGACCCCTGTTGGCAAGGATGATGAGCTGTGAGAGAAGAAAGAGAGAGACTGTGTGAGTATGAGCTGGTAGACAAAGTGCAGATGGAGTTAAAAGAACTTGTATTCTTTAACACTCATGCACAGCTCTTACAAAGCTCTGACCTGTCCAGACAGATAAACAGCAGTTAATCTTAATCATTTTACTACTCTCAACAAAAAAACCACACCCATACCCCCACTGTGCCAGCACCTGAACAACTTTGTTCACATGCCACACCCAAAACAAAACATGCACACACAAGCTTGACAACACGAACAGTCTCAAATTACTTGGCTAGTATGAAGTGTATCAACCATTGTACTAAGCGTACTGACAAATATACCAAAACACCAAACACACACCTTGCTCTCCTGGTTGCCATAGGACAGCAGCTGCAGACAGTCTGTGGTGATAGCCAGGAACTTGGGATTGCTCTTATTCAGCAGGGGAACCATCCTCTGCAGACCATCAGCCAGGCGAACGGCCATCTTGGCTCCTTCCTGGTGCAGCAGCAGGTTGTGGAGCGTGGTGATGGCGTAGAAGAGGACAGACTCCATGGGAGAGCTGAAGGAGAGAAACAGGTGGGGTAAGATGAGTGACAACTTTAAGTTCTGTTTACTTTTTCGTTGGACAAAATTTCTTCCAACTGCCTCATTTATTTCTACCCGAGATCTACAATGCGCACAATGCCAGTCAACACACTCTAGAAAATGTGCTTAATCTAGAACTGATGTAGCAGGAACAAAAATGTTTTTCAGAAGTAAAAAGGTGGATTTGCAGAGCAGGTCTTTTTGGTGTCTTGCAATATTAAAGTTTAAAGTTAATGCTGGTGAAGAAATAAACATCTCTTCATATTCTATAATGGCTTTCTCCTCTTACATCCATTAAATGTCATTGCAGAGAGTTGTTGAGTCAAAGGCTTGATTTCTACTTCTTCAGCTGAGCTGCATTACAGCTGCACTGTTAAATACCTCATGAAACACAGTCAGCGTTTGTCATAACACAAATGAGTTATGACAAACAACCCCATGAAAAAAAAAGGCCTAGAAATACAATGGACTTCGCAAGAAAGGAGTCTCCTAAAACTATTTCAGTGTTTTTAAAAGGTGGCTTTTCCCTTTTATACCCACACTATAAGGAGGAGTATATTTTCCAAACATACATAAGAAACTAAGACAACAGCAACGTCATAAGTGACTGAAGTCAAATATCCTCCTTAATCAAAGATCTCGCATTCTCTCAGGTACCTGAGCATGCGAACCAAAGCAGGAATGCCTCCAGACTTGAAGATGGAGAGCAGGCCCTCCCTCTGGTGGGACAGGTTGTGGAGGATGCTGGCTGTGGCCCGTGCAGTCTCCATGTCGCTTGTGTTCTGCATGGCCCGCACCACGGCAGCCACCATCTGAGGGGACTGCATCAGTGCACGCCGCGATGCCTCCTTGCGTGTAAGCTGGTTGACAATCTGTGCTGCCTTGCTGACCACCACCTGATGACAGATGAAAGGGGAGAGGACGAGTTGATTTTTACTAAAATTATACAAACACTTGAATATTCAAGTTTCTAATTATCTCAAAATATTCAGTTTACAATGATACAAAACAAAGAAAAGGAGCAAATTTGAGAAGCTGGAACCAGCAAGTGGCGTTTTTTCCCCTCACAGAATCTATTATAGTGTAACAGTAATAAATTTAACTCAATATAATTATCTCATAAGACCCTGTATGATAAACAATAACATCAAATCTGACTCTGTGTGTGTGTGTGTGTGTGTGTGTGTGTGTGTGTGTGTGTGTGTGTGTGTGTGTGTGTGTGTGTGTGTGTGTGTAGGCAGCATTTCTCACCTGGTCTTCATCGTTAAGCAGTTTGGTGAGCTCAGGCACGGCACGTGTGGCCAGCTCTGCGTCATCCTGGTAGTTGATCAGATGGATGATGGCTGTCTTGAGCATCTGGGAGGGCTCGGCCAGCTTCTGGACATTAGTCATCTGGGACTGGTCTATCTGAGTCGACAAGATGCTGGTGCCTGCCTCCAGAGTCTCTGGGAACATTGCAGCCCGCACCCGCTGGGCTCTCGTAGTGCACAGGGCTTCCAAGTCTATCAAGAAGTGAGATAATGTCATCACAGGGCACGTGTAATTAAGAAAAGGTTATAGTGTGTGCATATTGGCTGGTTTGGCCCTTGCTTGTTGTCTTACCAGGCTCTTCCCTTGTGACAGTAGTGGTGGTCACGGTGTAGTGTTTGGATGTGGTGTATTCACCGTCGTCATCTCTGACTACTGTGGTGGCTCCAGACTGGATACCCGAGTCTATGCCATACATCGTGTCCTGCCACTGTTCCACCTTCAACACACCACTATCAGGCTCACCCACTGCCAAACACAAAGAGAAGCATTGTGGGATGTAAAAGGTGTTGGGCCCAAGTCATTTATTAGTAAATTAAGTTTGCTAAACGTGGACTCAGGATATTTTTCTCCTAAGTGAACTATACCACACAAAAGGAACTGTTTTACAGACGTGACCTTTCGTTATGCTTTGAGGAAATGACCTCGATATGAATACATGTAAACAATAGTTGGAAGTAGGAAAGGTCACGATCAAAACAGTATCCTTAAAAAGTACTTTAGAATGAAGTGATACAAATGAAAATGAACATGCACAAACTAAATCTAAAACAACATAAAACACATTATTAAAGCAGTTTGCAGAAATAAAATATGGCAGTAAGATACATAAAAATGTTTTTTTTTTAAAAAGAGCTGAATTGTGAATCACTTACTTTGCATTGCCATCTTTGTCTCCCGCTATCAAAACAATGATGGACAAACCTAAAAAACACAAAAATTCAAGATTAAGTCAAACATTTCTTCTGCTATAACAATGACGCCAAACTTCAGTACATGTCATGAATTAATAAATATTCCAGCGAGGCCTCTGCTCCCTTACAAAAAAAACGTCAGTCAGTTTTTATATGCCATCCGAGTACGACAGTTCACAAGATGACCCCCCTCCACCCTCCCTGCTGTGCACCCTGACCTGAAAATGACAACAGAGAGCAGCAGCAGAGGCTCATGGGATAGTGAGAGAGAAGCGGACTGAGAGACAGCTGTAAGTCAGGAATGCTAGCCACTTCAAGAGACCTTTCACCCCGGGCCTCCACCCATACAGCCGTGGGGAGCAGCCTGCTGCTGACGCATGGCAAACAGGAACCTGCTCGTCAGGTTTCGACTCCTTTGGGTGAGTGAGTGTATGTGCGCATACTGTTTCGCAAGTATACTCATTACACACGAATTTAAACGAAACGAAAGAAAACAGCTGCAACCTTTAACTTTTTCTGTCTTATTTTAAAATAATACTACACACCATCTTTAGCACTTACCTCATTTTGTAGTCACCGACTAATCTGACGTCTTGAGTAGTTAGGTTTTTTTCAGATTGAGTATCTGCCACTGACTTGTTGGTGCAAGTCTAGCCAACACCTCCTACGTGATCTCATTTTCCTAATAAAAATCATTGTCACTGTATTATCTCATCACATCTATCATTCATAGACATCTTACTCCTCTCATAGTGAAATTAAAAAAATTCTTACTGGTTCACTGTTATTTAACTTTATATTCTACAACATTCAAAATAAAGACTAAAACATTAACCATTCTTTCAGACTTCCTTGTGCTGCGGCTCCACAGACCCAGAATAACCTCTCTCTGTCAGATCATGGATGTTTTCAGTCTTTATGTTTCTGGAGCCTGAATGTCACTCACCCACCAGAGAAAACAACTTCATGACAGAGACACAAAAAAAACAAACAAAAAAACAAAAAACAAAATCATGAATTCATAATAGCTGCCTGCTGCTGCGTGTGACATATGGCCGATATAGTACAATGCATTCACTGTGCTGTGTTACAAGTGTTTTCAGATGTTTGACTGTTACTGACAGGATTCTCTGCTGAGCACATTGCAGAGGTGCAATGTGATTTTGTGTGTGTGTGTGCTACACATGTAAGAGTGTGTTCACTGATTTCTGCAGATGCACTGAAGGTAACAGAGGGGGGCTGTACACACAGCAAAGCCAACAAACAAAGCCTTCAACAGACAAGACACAGAGGAAAATATCACCTTTGTATGACAGCTGGTTGTAGCTTACAACACGATTCCTGCAATAAACAACTATGCTTATCTTCCATCTTTACGACTAATAAAACAAGTCGAGACTAAAAGCTACAAAGTCAAGCTGCTGACTTGGAACAAAATAAGCTATAAACCCATCAGTTATCACCTTTACCTCTGCTGGCAGACAACTTCAGGGAACATATTCATACGAGCACAACTTAACAATGTGGCGAGTACTGTAATCACAGTTGATCTGAGGGTTTGGAGGAAAAGAATTTGTACGAAGATGAACTGCTTTGTCTCGCTGCCTTACAGTGGAGCTGTTCATGGTGTTTAGCAACAGCACCACTCCCTCGTCTCTTTGCCCTCTGGCTTTGCATAAGGATGTGTCGTGTTGCGTTTCACTCACCTAACACAACCCTGCCCACTTTTTCTCTGCTAGGCATCCTACTATTGTGGCATCAACTGGCACGCAGTTGTGTTTGCATCTTTGTAGCTTCTGCAGGAGGGAGGGCGTGTTTTCCATTAAAGTTTGCATGAAGAAGAAACTAACAATAGTGCGTGCACCAGCAAAATGTTCACTGAATGTTCCTCATTAGTTTGTGTCTGTCCTGAGTTTTCTCTCCGTGGCCCTTTGATGGTTTTTTGGCCTTTATGTGTTCAATTGCTGTTGATGTTCAAAATACGCTCACCTGAGCCTGATGTTCTCGTAAGGTCTCAACGTGTGCCAATACGTCGCAACTCTCACTTTCACAGGGAGCAGCAGCTGAGCAAGTTTCAGCTGTATTAGGTCTGGCACAAGATCCTGCAGGACCAGGCCCCGGAGGACTGTCTGTGCTTGCAGCTACATGCTACCTTACAGAGATAATGCACTGACTCATAAGACAGAAACTATGCTGATAATGACCCTGTACTCTTCTACACCTTTCACAGTAAAAGTGAAGGTGTGGCCCCTTTTTTTTTTTTTTTTTCATGAGGGTTTGTTTGTCAAGATGGCAATCAACTACTGGCCATCCACTGAACTAACTGGCAATGGGAATAAATCGACAGAAATCAGACAAACTAAAAACATTTCACTAATCCACTGCTGAAAGGACAGATACAACTGATATCAAACATGACTTTGTTTTAAGCAGAACTGCAGCATGTACACCATGTCCACACAAAATGTTCATGTTCTCTGTAAATCAGGGACAGTGTTTGTGTAGTCTTTGTTTTCCTGGGCGAGGCAACGGGTTCAGCCAACTGTTGCAATGCTGAGACACGCCCCGCATATCGCCTAGGTAACTGAAAGGCTATGCACTGTGGGGGTTTTATCATCTGACCCATCTGATGTCTGAAGCTATGCTTGCTTGTTTGCTGATAAGTGTTTTTGCCTCTTGGGTCGACGCGTAATTTGTTTGTTTTCCCCCCTCTTCCCCTCAGTTCATGACTGTGGTCCAAGTCAAGAAAATCATTCAAATATTTGATTTAAAATAAAACTAAAGTTGAGCAAAAACAAAACAGAATATATTTATATTATGCTTATTAAAGGTGAAAGTAAAACAGTATTGAGTGTCGAGTCTTATCTACTGATCCCTCCCCCATTGTTAAGTGCTGACTAAAAGTTGTTGGTTGCATTGTGCGCCTCTGACTGGACTTTGTCCTCTTCCAGTTAATGAATAATGCATCTTTTCACTCTCACTGTACCTTGTTCTATCATCATCATTACAACACCATCCACCCACCTATAGAAACATGGAAGCCACAGTTTTTACTCAGGAAAAAACACACCCATCACCTCCCACTATCTTGTTAAGCAAGAGACTTTTTTTTTACCCTGCACAGTTAAACCAGGAATGTGGATCAGTAAAAGCTGCCAGTGAGCGAGTTGCAACAGAATAGCAGAGATGGATACTGATGAGCGCCCAATGCTGAAAACCTGGTGTGACATTCCACACTAACACAGTATATTCAGCCTGTCCTGTGTGTCCCCGCGTAAATCATGTTCTGAAAAGAAAAAAAAAAAAAAAAGCACTCTTCCAACACTAAACTCATCTAAACTTACCCCACTGACTCACTCATACATTGCTCAGGATAACAGATACTAAGCACAATGCTACTGTGACCATCGATGAGTAAGTCTGTTCTCAATTATGAGAACAGGTTCACTGCACCCACCCACCCCACAGGCATGTCAGACAGGGAGTGTCACCCCAGCAGTGACTGGCTCTCAACAAGGGTGTGGCAGTGTGTATGAGTGAACTGGGTAAGGCTGAATACACCTAAATGACTAGAGGGGCTAAACTGTAGATTTGACACTTGTTTCTTTCGACTTTGCTGGCCTAAGCTTCTCTTTGTGTCACAGCAGGAATGAATCAGGTCAGGGAAGAGGTCCAGGAAGCTGGAGATGCATATTCCAGAGTGGCTCCTAACATATATTACAGTGATTTGTTGTTTAGCCTCATGCCTGTTTGGCAGGCAGCCGTGTAAATAACATGTGACAGGGGCTCTGCACGGTTTTTAAATGGCTGCTTAAGAAAGTTTAACTGGCAAAGTTAGTGTGACGGCACAGTTTGAGAAAAACACCCCTATTTGCCAAGAGTTAGATGAGAAGATTGATACCACTCTCATGTCTGTCAGTTAAATATGAAGCTAGAGTGAGCAGCTAGTTAGCTTAGCATAATGACTGGAAACAGGTGGAAACGCCTAGCATAGCTCTATCGAAAGATAACAAAACACATCTATCAGCACCTCTGAAGCTCATAATTACCATGTTATATCTTGTTTGTTTAATCCATACAAAAACAAAAGAGTAAAAACTAGTCCTGCACATAACCTCCTGTACAACTACAGCCTGCCGCTTTACACTAAGCTAAGCTCCTGGCCTCAAATTTATCATACAGATATAAAAGTTGATATCCAACACTCAGCAAGAAAAATGTCAACGTATTCCTTTAATTCAATTTAAAACACAAAAAAACAATTTGTATATTAACTGCACTCTCCTTTGTTATACAAACTTAATCTGTGATTTCTAACAGACTTGCTGATATCATGTTTAGCCTGACATGCAAATAAAGCAGATTATGTTACCCCACATCTGTAAACCTTCCTGCACCATCTGTACAGATCAACTATTTCACATATTTAAGTCACACATACACGCACGCACCCGGTCACATATATGTCCCCTGACATGCAACACACACTACTCTTACAATAAACTGTTTCTTTAACACCCTGCACTCACATGGCCCAATCCTCCTGACACATTAAATGGCCTGTGCATCCAGCTGAGCCTCCGGAGCAGACAGGCTGCAGATGACACTGTGCTCCCTGCATCTCTTCTCCACAGAGTTGGGGGTTCAGCTGTCCCAATGGGATACAGTTTAACACCACCCACTGACATTCCTGGTCGCCCCCAACCGCACATCCCTCAACCCCCACATGTCCCACAGTAGGCATAATGGCGCTGTAATGGAGGCAGCAGGGGCTAACTGGATAGCTGTTATGATATAAATCAATAAGGGATGTGAAGTGGTGCACAGCTAATGGATTTATTGTGGTTGGTGACAGGAAGTGGTGGTCAACATTATCTGACTCACCAACACTGTTGGGCTGTCCGGTCAGAGAGGGGAAGTTTATTAGGAGAAGCCGTGATTTCACAACTGTTCCTACAAAACGCAAAACTGTGGTGACAAACTACTCTAGGCTGTATCACGTCATGTGAAAAGTTCAGAAAGAACACCGCTTAAAGTTCATATTTTGCTAAAAGGGTTCAATCTTTTGAGAGTCTGTCAATTGACTGTAACAGGCAGTTGATAAAATCCAGACCATAGCAACGCCGCCATGCCAAGAGCCCACAGAGAAAGAACAGACAATGAGATACTGCTGGTAAGCACTTGAGCAACACACAAACTGAATTTTGTCTAAACGTGGCAGATAGAGCGCAGTGTGCTCCCCCTTCCTTGCCTGATCTGGAAAAAGTCCCAACAACACAGTCAACCACAGTCAGCATGCCAATGAATAAAATAAGCAGCAGAATGGATAATGGCCCCAGATCTGTCAGTTGATTCACTGCAACTACTTTAATGAGTTGAATTAAGCCAGTGGATGCCGTATAGTGGCTGTAAACTGTGCAGTTGTTTACTCCCTGTGGGACCTCGCTGTGAATCAAAGGAAATGTGAGCTGTCTCGGAGGAGGTGCCCGAGTGCAGACCGGATTCAAATTACACGAAGCTGATAAAGAAAGAGGGAAGGAGTTAAAAGGGGTGTATGCTGTGTGGTAATAAACCCTCATTTGCAAAGCAACAAAGTTCACAAAGTGCTACATTACATACCAGACATTGTGGGAAGATGTCCAGAGATTATCTTTCATATAAGAAGAACAATACATAATAAAGATCAAATCAAATGACTTAATTTCATTTACCATTTAAAAAAAAAATGAATCCAGCATTTAAAACATTTGATGGTCAGTTATTTGGCTTTTGGGTATAGAAAGTGTTTTTAGGGTAATGATTTTTCTCTTTACAGTAAGTGGGATGTTCCCCTCTCTGTGTTGTTTGGTTGACGGTAGGAAGGAAGAGGATGAACTAAGTCTCTGATACAGCACAGAGAGCCTCTGTGTTACTTTGTTTGGGGTAGGGGAGGAAAAGAGTAGCCGCATTGTCCCATTAACTGCTGTCACAGTGAAAAGGAAACCGGGTCTCAAGTGTCCCCACTGGATACAACCAAAAAGGCTGAGGCACATCAAGATGGCTCCGTGTGTTCACCAGCCAAGTTTGTTGGCCAACGCTGCATCCAAAGCCCTGTTTAAAAGGCTTGGAGGGGAGTTATTTCTTGAACTGCCACTGCTACGCATCGGTGTGCTGCTGAGCACTGAGGCTATGTGACAGATGATTAATTTTTCAGGAGATTAGAGGCACGAGGGAGCGGGAGGGGGGGTGGTTTGGAGAGTGGGGCAAAAGTCTAAAGGGACCCAAAAGAATACAGCGCTCCACTGGAAACAGTTCAAGTTCATGGTTTGTTCTCTTTATAACCAAAATAAAAGACAGTATCTGAAGAGTGAAAGCTAGCATTAAAAATGAGTAAAGGGTTATGTGTTTTGTTTAATATGCTGCTGTCTTTCAAATGTCAACTTTAAAAAAAAAAAAAGGAACAAAGAAGAAACAAATGGGGACGGATGACAGCCTTGGTTGTTTAAAACGCCCATGCATTTTTCAGTTTATCCAGTGTTTAGTAAAGTATTCACAGGCCCCAGGGTTGCACAACCTTCTCAACCCGTGGGAGCAAGAAATCCGTCAAAAGCAGAGTAACACAAAAAACAACAGCAAAAAAACTGAGTTATGAGATTTTGACTCAACAGTGAAGAGAAATGTACTTCTTTATGAGATGTTGCTGTGCTTCATGTCGTGCTCCTAACAAGTCACGCTTCACTGATGGCTTTCCGTTTCAACCACACCCTTGCTGTCCTCACTTTCCTCAATCTCTCATAGAAGTGTAATTAAGGGACAGGGAGGAGGAGAAAAACAGACACCACAGGACTCATCAGAGTCACTGTGCTGAGAAGTACAACTCAGCCAAATCATCCAACTGTGAAAACTTTATCTTTTGAGTCAGTGCTGGAATCTAGTTTACTCCCTCGCTGCTCGGATATGCTGTCAGTAATGAAAAAATTATCAATGGTAATGTATTCATGGAGAAAACAGAAGGATTCAGCTATTTCTAGCATGCTGTTAGACAGATGCATGAGTTTTTTTGGACAGAGCTCTGATAGGAGTTGACTTGAAATGACTGACCTGGCAGACATTCATGCAGGTTTTAAGTGCGAGCGATGGGAAGAAAGAGCCATTAGACCGTTGACATTTTAAGTAAGGGACATTTTCTTGTCCTCATTTGAGCCAACCAAGAGAACTGTTGAAGGTGAATAATTCATGCCGGTGACTGTCATGAGTAGGGTTCAGCTGGGCACTGCCAGCTTCACTTGCTCAGCATTATACCACTGTGCTCTGCTAGAGGCTTTATCCTTTCGTCGGTGACAGCAGAAAAACATGAGTGGATGCTTTCGGATGATCCTGCCAAAAATTTAACTACCGTATTCATCCGAAACAAAGAAATTCTTTGGCTTGATTTAATTAACCCCTGGAAGTCTAGTGGTTAGATGCACCTGCACTGATTAACCAAGCCAATAAAAGTAAATTGAACATTGTGATTTCTTGCAATTCTTTGATTTAGAGGTGATAATAAATAATAAATACTTGAGCACTGCTGGGTTGAATAAAACTATGAGATTTCCTCTAAAGCCTAAAGGAAGTTAACCCAGTGGAGATGTTGATGCTGGCAAAACACATCCCTTTCGATTTCAACCAGAAAGACCCCTATCGTAGCTGACCGGAAACTTAATCTCTTATGCGTCCCCTTCTCCATGGGAACAGTAAAACACAGTGGCAGGGTGATATGCAAACACAGAGCAGGTCACACAACGTGTGCGCCGAGTGGCTGTAACTGAGCCCCTGGAAAGTACTCTGCAAGGCACCACTGAACACAGACAGACGAGGTAAGACAGTGGATCCACAGAAATCCTTCAAGCAAAACAAAGAGGTCAGGGTATATGCAATACAGTAATCCCCTTTGCAAAGTGTAGACCTATTTATAAACTGAAGGATCTCCTGGCCTCTTGCTCCACTAATGTAGGACAGTATCACGGAATTAAGCAGGAGGGGGGAGATTATCACCGTGCCACCACAGCTGTAGCTGCGAAATCTACAGTAAGTCACCCCCGCCATCCTTTCTCCCCCTCCTGCTATCCCACCGCCTAACCGCCCTCTTCCCCGGGGCAGACATGAACAGCTTTCCAACCAGGGTGCTGTCTGCTGCTGCACTACTTGATTACACAGAGAAAGCTCGGTCGAGGCCTGGCTGGCAGAAAGTATTGGCACCCTGTCCTATTGAACCTGACACACATTCAGCAGCCTCAGCTGGACACATTGGTCTAGAAACAAGTTGGACACCACAAACTTGTTTAGCGCCAGTCTTGGTGCTTTGTGGTGCTGTAACTTGCTGATAAATCGAACAGGAGAACAACAGGTAATGTGATTTACTGTTTCATGGTCAAAGAGACCGGAGCTCAGATTTTAAGAAAAGCTGTTTAACTTCTAAATTCAAATGTGACGTGCGTCAAACTTGACTGGGTTAAACAGATATTAAAGTTGGCTGCGGAGGGCACCGCAAACGACTTAATCAGATAAGAAAAAAGCGGATAAGATTAAAACAAGTCATTTTAAAATGGATGCTGATTTCTGTGGATTTACTCATGAAATCAAACGAGAGAAAGTTGTATTCCTGTAGTCTCTGAGCGGGACTGAAAATAAATGCTGTCCATCCATGTTTGGAGCATCAACTACGGTAATGACATCATGGAAGATTTGGCAACACCTGGAGTCCTCAGGGCTGGTGTGAACAGCAGAGTGGGACGAGATGGGAGCTATGGTAACAGCAACATATTTGAAAGATATGATTCATTATTCAGTCATATATTACAGATGTGTGACCGAAAACTCACTCCCTCATGCACGATTAGCTCATTGTGTTATTTACTGTTCTTTGAAACTAAGAGGTTCGACAAATGATTATTTAGTTTCAGTTAATCATAAAATGTCAGAAAACTTTAACTCACAATCATAGGACAAAAACTTTAACATTTTTGACACGTTTACATTAAAAAATAACGCAAATTATTAGTCTTTTGTAAAAAATCAGCTGCTCATTAATGTGTGGATTGTCTAATCGATTAATCGACTTAGCTCTCTTATATTTATAAGTAAGGGTCATAGTGTGTCATAAAATATTATGAGCGAGATCATCTCTCTGATAAAATGCTTTCTTTCTTATAACATAAAGATATTGTCTACATTAACTTAATGTATGCTAATAGCCTGTTTCTCTTCACCTGCCTCTGTCGCACGCGGACACACACATACACGCGCGCGCACATACTTGGACACCACTGCGGGACTCTATTGACAAGTGACGTCAAGTTTAATGGTCGATACTGGGGCCAAAAACGTCGTTATGATTGGGCAGAAAGAGCTCTTTGGCACTTTAGAGAGTAAAAACAATATTTTTAACCAAAAAAATGAAACTTTTTGTGGCTGTAAAGCTCGCGCTGTTACTCCGAAACAGCAGGCAGAAAGTGGGCAGTTTGAGGCATGCGGAAATGAATCCCAAATACAAAGCTGGATTTGCACTCAGGTAAGCAAAACATGGAAAATGTAACCAAACAACGCCCCACATGAACAAACACACTTCTATATTAAGCAGGCGAGACAGTACTATATGTTTTTAAAAAAAACAAAAAAACACACACACACAACACAACAAACATACGTCGGTGACAAAGACGGTGTAGGCAGTTTTAAAAACGGTCGGACAAAGTAAACAAACATACATTTCATGTTTCTTACCTGTCGAAACACACGGATGCGTTTTAGTTTATTCCAGGTCAGACTTGTTTTCCGTCAGGACAGGATACTTGTATGTGTTTCTCCCCCACTTCTCTTCACTCTATCCGCCGCCGCCGCTGCTGCTGCTGTTGCTGATAGCCGACAGTGCTCTGAACAAAAATGAGTAAAAGAAGCGTCACCTCAGCCCAGACTCCGCCTTCCTCACCCCGACCCCACCCTGCCAGAGCTTCACACACACACACACACACTGGGAGAGGCGCCACAGCCTGTTTTATTGTTAGGAACTGTATCTAAACTAAATTACAAAATAAAATAAACAACAAAGTTGACGTTCAGTTCCTTGTAACTGCCTCAGGCAGGCTGATGTTGTAATACATTTTAAACAAATTACCACAGCAAAACTTTCACCAATGTGTGGCTCTATCTACAAGAGTGAATATACCAGTTAAACATTAAATCACACGTATACAATGTGTTTACATTTATATCTGCCACAAAACTGATAGCCCATATACAGTAATAGGCCTACCACATAGTATATGACACAAATGAGCTTAGTATGAAGCTCGCTGCAGACATTTGAGTGAAAGATCTGCTGTATCTGTAGGCTATATTCCAGTGGATAATAAGCCTACAGCATAGCTCAAATGCAAATTATTATATTAACTCTGAGGAGCTCAAACATGCTAATATTTTAATTATGTTGGTGTTTTTTCCTCTGTCTACAACGACGCCATGTGCTAACAGTCCTCCGTGCACCTGTGTGACTAGTCGACCACACCTTGATTACGACACGAAACCAGACGACAGAGTGAGTCACTGTCAGATAGGGAGGAACTGTTCACGCTACTTACAGGCAAACAGATACGATTAATCATGCCTGTTTGTGACATCTGCTTGACACAACAGCAGTTTCTCTGGAAGTGTTGGTGGGGAGGGAGAACTCCAGTTAAGTATTTTCAACAATGATCAATTTGCTGATTACTTTCTTTTCTTAATAAATGATTGCGTGTGATGAAAAATAATAATACATAAATAATAAATGGATCAGTGTATTGAAGTATGAAATGTCAGAATATACTGAAAATGGCCATCACATTGTGATCAGCAGTCCAAAAACACTCAAATTACTATTATATAATTATATAATTAACATTCAAGATGCTGGAATCATCTACTTCATCTTCATCTTCTTTTCTGCTTAGAAATGTGCTTATATTATTAACAGTTGTTGCTGATTCAGTTTCAGCAATAGACTAATTGACTAATTATTTCAATAGGTAACCAAAATTTCTCTTTTAACATGACTACCTGGCTTAATTACAAGGCATTTAAAGGATTTGGTGAAAACGTCCCAGAGTTTTGCCTATGATACTTTGTCAGAATATACAATTTTCATAAAGAATACAGTTTATAAAGAGCCAACACATGTAGAAATTATGTTTACATTGAATGCATAAGTATATGAAACATTTAGAGAGGCTAAATTGATTTTTGAAAATGACTACAGCTACATGGCAACTTTGTTGGTAGGTAGTGTCTGAGCTCCACTGTGACATATCAGCGCTCCTCTATGCACAAAAAAAGAAGCAGAAACTTGATAACCACAGAGTAACTGAAAAACACCGCAGTCAGCAAAAAGAGAAGTGTAAAGGCAAAAAGAGAAAAGACTGAATCCATATATAGACACTGGTGGTGCAGTTAAATGTCAAATAGTAACAGAAACATGTCTGGCTGCCTGTGTGACGGACTCAGATAGGTCAGGCAGCTCTATTATATGTCCTGCCTCGGGGCGTATTGTCACAGGTCTCTCCTATGTGGCCATTGTGACAGTCATCATCTGTGTCTCCTCGAATGAAAGAGACAGGGACAGAGGAGGACAAGGCATGCTGGACCACTGCTGGTTATATAGGCCATTATATTTGTCAGAGTGAATGTGTGGACTGACCCCCCTGTCTTTAAAAACAGCTCCAGGCCCAGATTACACTCTCAGGTTTTCATGTGCAGCTCGAAGGGCTTGAAGTTTATTAGACTACTCACTGAATGCAGCAGAACCTCTCTAACAAACTGTTACTTTCCCTTGTGTTTTGCGAGTCTTTGACTTGTTTTGGCTTTCTCAAATATCCCGGGATTGTGGACACAGGAGCAGCAATGACATGAATGGGTGCCATTGTTTTAAACACAGTAGCCTCTTTATTTTGAAAATTAGCCAGGAATTAAAAGAGTGGGATTCATGTAGGACTCTGTCAAAGACACCTATCTTTTTGGCTTCAGCACTAATCCAGTATTTAATGTTTGATGTCCATTTCTTTAGTTATTTGTATGTAGAAGCATTTCTCTATCACTCACTGAGATTATGTTAGAGGCTGCTTGCTTACACTCACAAGCATTCTCTCTATCTGTCTCTGTAACATGTCACATATATCTCATGTATTTAGAAAGTCTGACATATATCCAAGCAACGTTTCTGGATATCTCCTTGGGGTCAATAAGATGACTGCGGTGGTGTCTGGCAGATTTGGCCCCAGTCTTGCCCTGTAACCTCTCAGCAAACAGACCATGAATCTCACTGTACGCTGTCTTTCATTCCAAGGAAAGGACACACTGATATGATGTCCCTGCTTTACAATACTGGCCTGTTTCGCTCACTCCTCTGCTTTGCACCCCACAGGAAATAGTCCCATTGTCCTTGGGAGAGGAAGTGGCCTGGAGCAGACCACTAGCTCACTGGATTGATGGAGACTGTGGTAAATTATTAATCATCACTTACAAATGGAAGACATGTAGACACTGTAGTGTTAGCTGTCCACTGAGGAATGTTTTGGAACAATGGACAGAAGAGTATAAAGACGCGTTTTAGTGAACTGAAGCAAAAGCTTGTTTTTGATTTAACCAGAGTCAGTCTAAGAGCTGCAGGATTTTTCCAAACCCACAAAGAAGCTAAGCCAAGCTAGTTATTTTTTGACCTTGGAAACAGCAGCCGACACTCAAGGTTCACTTGCTCACCACTTCTGGAGCTTTCGATCTTCTAGGATATCCAGTTTGCTTACTTCTCATGGAAACTTTACATTATTCTGCAGACTTTAAGGACGTTTGTCCATGTTGGCTTAGAAGTTGAACTTGGAAACAGCACCCAATGTCCAGTTACTTGCTTGATCTGGAACATCAGCCAAAACAAGCAACACTGTTTTGTAGAACTCAAAATTCAGTGGTCTACCAGCTAGATTGTAGATTAGTATTTTGTATCTAAATGAGGATTATTTTTTAGTCCATAAGTTACATAACTGAGCAAGAAATCTTCCAAACAGATGTTAAAATATTTCTGTTAATTCAGACTTTTACCACTAGAGGTAGACAGAGATTCACACAATCAGTTAACACTGGAGGCATTTGTTAGGGTCAGATCAGATGTGTGTGAGTTTGAGAGTGCATACTGTATGTCTGTGCACATTCTCAGGCGGGCTTGGTGACTGGCTCTCAGGGTTAAAATAGCTCAGCATTTGGTCCAGTCACATGTAGGTGACCTTACTAGTTTAAGAAGATTCAGATAAAGTAAGAGAGGCATCTGAAAATAACTACAGATGTTCTTTTAATGGCACACAAAACAACCAGGCCAATGTTACACCTGTAAAGGTTGTTGTTGCCAATGGAAATATGAGTACATCATTAACACTTCTGCCTCTTACATGCATTGTGTCTGCTAACTGATAGCTAATCTTTGTTTATCCATGTACATCTACATATAGTGCATTTCTCCAGCAGTTGTAGCGCTGTTTGTCACCTGTCACACACTCAGATAACAGACAACCAAAAATATCAGCCGGGTGTGATGTGATTTCTCTGCCTTAAAATACTCTGCATGTGACCAGTTGCTACTATAGAGCCATGCTTAATTTCCACATGAGATCATCACCCTATCATTACATACATTACACTATACTATAAAGGGGGGAATTACAGTGAATACTGCAGCCATCATTTTTATGTGCACTTCTTAGTGTGTAATAGACAATGTCAGTGGCTCAGGTTTATCATAAGGGGTTTACATTTTAAAACATGTACTGCTGTGTGAAAGATGATAGGCATTCCGTTGAAAAACTACATCTCCCAGGATGCCTCGCTTTGAAGATGATCAAATGGAACACGGAGCAGACCGGCCGTTGTGACAGCTGAGACACAAGTTCGCTGAGGTAAACTTCAGCGCCGACTACGACCTTGAACGAATCAGATAAACATGTAAGTTTAATCTGCTCCTTTCTTTATCTCTAACCGACATGTCACAGACAGTTGTGTCGTAGAGCTGTCGCTTCGGGGTTTGTTTCTTAAAACTGCCCAAACTTGGTGAGGGGAAATTTCCATAACGCTGGAGGGTGGGTTTCCTCCGTGGGTGGAAGTGTTGATGTTACGGTTTAAGTTGTCCTGTATTTAACGTCTTCAAAACACTTTCCTTTTGATTAACACGTAAACATTTAATCATTCCTTTAATGTCACTTTGCTCAGACGTGGATGAAGTAGTTGCTCATGTTAAAAAAATGTGTTGTTTAAGGCGTATTTGTAGCTAGCTAAATTATATCTCCTCCGGTATGGTTTCGCTAATTATGTCATCTATCACAATGATAGCTAGCTGGCGTTGATGTCTGATGAAATTACAGTGAAGTAAAGCTAACTCTCAGTCCTTGACATTATGAGTTTTATACATAGTTTTTGTTACTTTTCAGGAACTTTGTAGACGTTCACTTTTTTCTGTAACCATTAGAGAATAAAAACATCCTCTCCCCCTGCTCACTGTTTTGGAGTTTCTGTACTTGACTTTAAAAGAAGTCATCCCCTCCTGGTTAATCATGCAGGTGGTGCACCTGGACTTACAATAACTTGTGTGTATAACTTTAGTTTTACTGTACAGTCAGACAGGAGGTGCACACACACACACACTGTGTACACACACAAACTGGTTGGAAATGAATGGCACTTTTGTGTGTAAACCTCACATTATTCACTGTGTATTCAACACAGACGTTTAAAGAGGAGCTGGCATCACTCAGGCAGAGTGAAAAGCACTTCTAACCCCAAATACAAACTAAAATGAGGTCTAGGTATTTTATATTGTATGAAATAAGAAGCGCATAATTGCCTTTAGGCAATATTGCCACGGGGAAAGAATAATGAATCTTTCTCTTCTTTTTGTTCGTCTAACCTTCATACAACTTTTCATAGAGTAAAAGTTTAAAAGAACGCTGTAAACATGAACAGCAACAAAATGCATAAAAGTGCATTGTTATCAATAGACCTTTGTATGGAGCGTTATATGGCAAATAACTCAAAAGTACTGTAAGTCTGCATCTTGCTTGATCAGATCCACACTTTTTAGAACTTATTCTTTAATTCTTTTATTTTTAATTTATTTTGTTGTAATTTAATTTTCAAATGTATTAATTTATATATCACAGACACACATGGACTGAAAAAAGTGAAGTATCATTACAGCATTGGCACTAAAATTCAGGCATCGTAGCATTATATTTATACAATGTCAGTGTCGTTTCCACTGACACACAGCTGTAGTTATTAATGAATAACAACGATCTCTGCAATATCATAGACTATAAACTATGAGAGAACACAGAGTTAAAAAAAAAAAAGTAGTTTTAAACATTATTTCTCTGTCACTCTTTTTCTACATAGAAGTTTTTTCTTTTCTAAAAATGTATTTCTGCTGATCAACAACAACAAAAAACCCCAAAACAAAACAAGAAAGGGCAGCAGAGTTTTGTGGCAAAGCATGGGAGAAAAGTACATTCATTTGCTACAGAGAGTGTTTTTTGTTGCATGCAGATACTTGAGTTCAAACCGGGTTTGGGGGTTAATCTGTTTCAGTTTTTTAAGGGAACAATCGTGTTGTTGTTCTTCAGTCTTTTTTCTATTTTGTCCTTTTTCATAGGGATTGAAAAGCAAATGCTTTCAATACTTACATTTTGTCCAAATGCCACAGAGTTAAGATAACATTTTCCGTACTGTCAGTCAGTTAATGTGTTTGTGGACTGTAGAAGTTGCTCCTTTTTAGAGAACAGCTCAGCTCAGAGTTCAGAGGAATTTAAGCTCCTTTATTTTTTTGAACATCTTGTGTGATGACATTTTAGCTATTTCCTATGATATCATGACTGTATCGGGTTACATGTTGGATAACAGAGGGGTTGGCAGTCTTGTGGCTGCTATTTTAGAACAAGTGGAAGATCCAAAAGAAACTGCAGTGACCTTTTTTGGTAAAAATAAAATCCTTAAATTAGACTCTCCAAAATTACAATATAAACATGGAGACCAGATTAAACTACAAATGTCATCTGTTGATATTTTAACGACAAACTAACTTTATCTACATTAATGTGATAGTTCTGTTGCTTATAGCCCATGGGAAGAAATTCAAGTAGCATAAATAGCATTAGTCTTTGTTTAGTGATCATGTCTTGGCAGTGTTCTTGTTTGTTAACTAAACAAGCACAATGTGATTTTTTTTTTTTCCCCCCTCTGGCATTAAGTTAAGCAAGCTTTAACAAAACTGTTAAACTAATTACTGCACACACCACTACTGTTGTCCTATAAGTCAGTGTCTGTGACTTTATCTCTCCCCCAGGATATAGGCTAGTCTAAACTTCCCATCAAGAAACTGTAAATCCCTTCCATGTGTAAACATGCGAGATAAAATGAGGTCCAAATATCGAGGTACACACAGTTCAACACATGAAATCTCCATTAATGCATAAAGAGGACACAAATGCTTGCATATGCTTGATTTGTTAAATGTGGCTTTGTAACAAAATAGAAATGTTTAGTTCAGTTTTAGTTAGCTGCTGCAGTCATTATCCACTGATTGCTCTCTGTAAATCAGTGACTAGTTGTGCTGGGAAACAGACTTGGCATTGTTGCTGTGATAAAGGCTGAACTAAAGGTGTAGATTTAATTTGGATAATACAGTAGAAACCTGAGCCTGTGGCTGATGCAAATGACTTTGTCCATGAGGAAGAAGGGACTCCTGACTTGCTGCTGTGGTACAATAGCACGTGAAAGTGCTGGACCTCTGTCGGGGTCATCTTTTAAGCTGCCTCTGTCTGCCCATTGTTTCTCAGGCACACACTGATAATCCTGCACGCCTTTTCTCTGTCCCTCCTCCTCCTCCTTCTCTTTCATTACCCCTTCAGCCCCACCTCCAACTGGCCTCACCGTTGCTTTCTCTCTCTCTCTCTCTCTCTCTCTCTCTCTCTCTCTCTCTCTCTCTCTCTCTCTCTCTCTCTCTCTGACAGGACACACTCAGGACAGGACAGAAGCCGGCCGGTAAAGCAGCACTAGCAGCAGTGAGCGTTACATTTGATGGACACACACTAAAAGGATACAGTACCCTACGTACACAGATCATCACATGCTGAGATAACCACGGCAGCAGTACTGTAAGTATGTTTCAGGTTTTGTTAATATTCATCTAAGGGCGTGCTGACTTGTTCAGTGTTATTAGCATTTAGCATGCTCTGTTTGTTGCTGTACTCAGTCTGTGTTGATCAGCATTGATCCAGCACAGACACACAGTTTGCTTTTCTCCCCTTTTGATACTTTTCGCGTCAACATGACTGAACTAAATAGGTTTGGTCTGTGTTACTTTATGCATGCGGAATACAAATGCACTCAACGGCAACTTTGTTACGTACACTTTTGTGCAGTCTCATGTGATCCAGCAGCTGCGCTTTAAATTTACAAAGATAATAATGTTCGCTTTTGATTGACTCTTTATTAGTTTATGTAACTACATATTTATTACTGAGATTGTAGTTTGTAGTTGTGTTGAATTGAACTGCATTACACTGAGAGGTGGGCACTACATTAACATACATGAGAGGGCCACAATATTAGAAACACCACTCAGTATCATCCAGAACAACACCACCACCCACTAAGACCTCAGTAATAAACAGAAAGTAGAATTATTCTCTTCATGACAGTGTCAACAAAAATGATAAATTCAGTGAAACGCTGTGAAAGCTGTTGTGTTGGACCACATTAGATTGCACAGGTATATTTGAAGCAGCCGGTGAATGTATAGAGTAAATACGAGGGATTTACTGACATTCAGACTGACATTTTGTTTTAGTTGAAGTCACTCAGTCATTTTTAAGTTGCGCTTTGAACTTGTCTCAGCCGTGTACTTTTGAACCAACCCTGATTCGTGATTAGATGTCCCGAGACAATTTCATTTTCTGTTCTGACTGCGTGGTACATTTGTCTCTTAATTGTCAGACGTGACAAAGCCTGGGAGACTGTCTGTTGTTGTGTTATGTTCACGACACGTCATAATGTTTTGTTCACAACACATAAGAAAGCCTAGCAATTAATTCCAGCAGTTGTATTATGGGACATAAGACGCTGTCATTCATGTTTGAACACATTGACCTCATGCTTTAACTGTCATTATCTGACTAAAGAGTTTGCTCCCTTAATTAGTTGTTTAGCTTTTCTGCTTGTTTCGTTTGATCCATTATCAGATGAGGCTAATGGAGAATAGAGAAACAAATATAGATATACATATTTTCCCCATTTAGTATAAAAAAGCTTTTCATAAAGCTGAGACATGCTTTCTGTCCTTTCGGAGTGTCTCAAAGACACTGGTGGTGGTGTATAGTAACCTAAAAAACACCTGAGCTACAGTTTAATCTTGTGTGGACGTAGTTAGTGTTATGTGCGGTTTGACCTCTGTTATTTTTTCCAGACTTCAGTTATATATTCAAAGTTTTTCTTGTGGAAGTGCTTAGGTAACTTTGTAGCTGAGGTCAGATAAAACATTTTCTTTGAATTTAGGAAAACAACCAGATGCATTTAGGAAGAAATAAAATCGACTGGGCACATATAAGAACTTTAATATTCATGTGCTGCATGCAATAATAATTTCAACCTTGCCTCTTGATCTTTAGTCTTATTTTTGTTTTAAAGGTCAGAGCAGTCAGCAGCCTGGCTCTGTGTTGTACACAGGCCTAATCTTTAACTCTTAGTCTGAATCTGTCGAAGATGTTCAGGATGATTCAATTTGAATCCGAGTTTGTGCATATTCCTTACATGCTCCTGCTGGAGGAGATTTAAAGGACCGCATGTTGAACGAACAAAGCAGATTGCCCTTTAAAGAGTAAGTAACTGGTATTTGGGTTTTTGTGACCACTTTCCCTTCACATGGAGTTACTGTCCAGATATAGTTCCCCCAGTTGTCAGGGTGACATTCTTGCTCACGTGAGGTCCTCTGTACACCGGCCTGTTGTTTGTTTCCCATGCCCTGTTTGTCTATTTCATCTCTGTGTCTAATAATGTCCGGCTGTTCTCATTTGTTCTCCTCCCACTCATCTCATCGCCATACTCAAAAACAGATTAAACACTAAACATTTAAAAATAATCATTAACTGCAGCCCTGCTCGTTCCTCTCACGGTTCAGGTTTTCATCTAAGCCACCTCATTCTTATCAGACCATTTCCCGAGCCTTTTCAGCTCTTTTTAATGTGGTAAACTTCAATATTTGTTTTGTGTCATGCATCATATCCTGTCTTTTGTCATGATGTAGGCCTTGTGTTTGCATTGTGCTGACCTAAGCTTGATATTAAAAAAAAACAAGTTATTAATAGTATTGCAGATATCATTTTACACCATATCTGGGTTTTATGAACATGATCTGTGATCATGTGGCGAGTTGACACCAGGCTGTAATGCTGCATATTAGTGTATAAAATCCATGTCCAACTCCCATTTCTCAGCTGTTCCCTCTGCTACCTTTTATGATTGATATCTCAGAATGACTAATAAACCTGCCCTTTTATGGAAACTTATGGTTCACTGTCAATGGTTAACCAAACAATTCAACACTATGCAGGAGTCTGGTGCTTCAGATCAACTGTCATTCACCATAATGACATCATGATGCATGATATCATTCGTGGGATTATAACTGTCTGTCTAAGCGGACACTGGTTTTACAGCAGGGCAGGGTCTTTTCTTGGGCTCTTTGTCACTGGGAGAAGTTGGAGTTATCGCAACAGACCAGCTGATACAGGGTTTTTAAACTAATACCTATATTAACTCTGATAATTATTGGCCTATGGACATAAATAAAGATTTTTGATGTGGTTTCCCTAATTAGTTTTTAATAATTTTAAGGGATTTCGGAGTTGGGTGATTTTTTTTTTTTTCCTTCACCCTATACCATTGCATTTTTTGTTTTTACAAATATTTGTGTGGTTATTTAGTTATATAATGTTTTTGTGATGATCACTGTTAGTTTGCAGCTCAGTATGTAGGTAATTTGATCACATACAGAGATAATTCAATACATTTTTATATATATTTTTTAATTTTAAATCTTTTGAAACCCAATAATAATAATTATTGAAAAACACTAATAACATTGTTATAATTGTTTTTACCTTGTTTATCTTGCCTTATTTGGATTCACATAGAATAATAGATCATTGTGAGTCACAGATTTTGTAACCTGAGCAGCAGAATATCACATTGGTTGCCAACATGGAAAAACATTTGTGTTATACATCATATTGCATCACTAGACATTTATAGACAAATCTGTGTGTGTGTGTGTGTGTGTGTGTGTGTGTGTGCGCGTGCATGTGCGTGCCTGCGCGTGCCTGTGAGCAGGTAGCAGGTATTGTGAATTGTTTGTGGACTTGGTGTGCACGTCTGCTTATCTCTGATTACATACTGGAGACACACTGTGGGGTCATCTTGTCCTCTGAGCTGATTAGGTTCAAGTATTTAGTATTGCCAGTGTTGGCATTTTCCAAAGAGAAGTTTTTGTAGTTTTTGAAGAACTAATTAAAGTTTTGATGATTTGCTGTTGTGCTGGCTTTGCAGTATTGTAAGATGATTAGGCCTACCACATACAGTATTAGGAGTAGTTTTGCTACAGTGCAATAGTGCAGATGTATCTCAAAGCATTTCTTTAATGCAGAGCCTTTTAGCTCAGTCTATAAAATTCTCTGATGACATTTAATCATTAAATGGCTGCAATTATCCATACCATGTGTGCATTATTAGTGAGTAAGTGAGTTTATTTGTACTCTTGTAAGGGTTTTAAAACTAGTTACTGCTATCTCACAGATCATTTTTATGAAGTGAACAAATTCAAAGGCAGTCTCACTAATGAGCTCTGTGAATGGACGTGGACCGCTCTGTAAGTTATGAAAGGAACCATTTACCGCCTGAGATTAGGGCTGTCACGATATCGGACTTTCACTACACAATTATTGTGGCCCAAAGAATTCACGATAACGTTATTATCGCAATATTTATAGAAAATGTGTAAAGGAAAAAGTAATGCCACAAGTCAACTTTATCTTTAACTTTTATTATTAGGGTCTTTTCTCTCATTTTATAAGCATATTAATTTCACTTGATTGTAACACAGGAAACCAGCGTTATCATATATTTCATTTTAAATATTACAGTTCAATCATCAATATCGGTATATAGACACCTAGTTGAGATGAGACAAAACAGAGGGTGTGTTTTCACTTTCCCTCTTGGTCACATGAACAAGAAGAACCAAGATCATGCTGACTGCTAAATATTCTTTCACTGAATTAAAGTTTCATTAAAATTGACTTTCTTTGAACTAATTGGTTTCAGCTAAGTCCTCCTTAACTTTAGGAGGAGTGCATCTATCTAAGAGGTCAATGTAAAAGAGCTTTCTGTCTTCCTTGCAGAAGATAACTTACTCAGCCTTCTAGTGACGAAGTACTCTTGTCTCAAATGCACCCTTCCTTCAACCCCTTCAGTGTGTCCTCTCACCCTCCCCTTCCTCCCTCAGTCTCTCTTTCACTCCTGTGTGCCTCTGCTCACGTACACACCCTCCTGGAAGGCCATTGTTTGCACAGAGTACCAACGTAGAGCTTTTCAAACACCCTTTACCACGGTTGAGTTTAGCTCCGGCCTCGTCCAGGCTCCAAGGTCAAAGGCTGGATTGTCTCAGTTTCATGACAGCAAGACAGCTTTCATGTGATTCACTTTTTTATTACTTTGTTAGATAAACATCACATTGATTGTGGTTACAGTAAACTGTTAAAAAGCCCTGATGGCATTTTAAGTCTGTTTTGGTTTTGGCCATTTATTCTGTCGCTGTTGCTAAACTTAGGGGTTGCTGCACTAATCTTCTCTGCAGCTCCATTATGATCTAGCTGATTACTCAGCTGAGGTTTGGGTTTTTTTTTCTGCTCTGGCTTCCTGCCTAGCACTGAAAAAAGATGAGAATACAAAAGGGATGGCTAATAACCATGTCCCCTAGTGTCACCCCTAAGTGGGTGACAGGGTCCCCACTTGGCTGCATGGTTAACAAACCAGCAGTGCGTTTCACTCACTGCTAAATTGGAACTGACACCAGTGCTAATGTGAAAAGCTTGGACATGCCTGTTTTTTTTCTTCATGAATACAGAGCTTTATAATTAACTTCATTTCCATATATCACTATGGATATGTAGTGTTGTTTTGTGTGTGTGAATTTAAGATATTTAAAATGAATCTGTGTTAGAGTAAGAGTAAGATTTAACAAGAACCTTTACTCTCCACGCAACACACATAAATTGCGGTCTGATGGGGGTGAATATAGAAGCTGAAGTGTATGCAGGTGCTGTGACCCCTCTGTCATGTTGAGAGAGAGGATTTATGGGGAAGTGTTGGCCACAGACCAACACACTCAGCTGATTGGATGAATTGTGCAATGAAAAGAAGTGGAGGCCAACAAGGATAAAAGGGAATAAAGGCCTTCTGGTGGTGATAGTGATACTAGTGGTGATGTTCGAGTGTGTGTGTGTGTGTGTGTGTGTGTGTGTGTGTGTGTGGGCGATGTCAGTCATATGTAATCAATCAGGTGGGTGTGTACACAGCTGCACTTTTCAGCAGTGTCTGTCATGCGTGTGTATGTAATGTACTTACTATGAAAGGCTAGTAGCTGTCGCTTTAATTGGGCCTAACCCTTTGCCCTCTGGCCAGCATGTTTTATTGACTGCAATAACTGGGTCGAGGTATCAAGTCTCCTTTTGTTAAGCTTGTTTAAGCATGAAGCCATTATGTGACTTCAATTTATGGAAAGAGTACTTATGTTTTATTCTCTATGTAAAAACACTGTAAAATACTGTACATGTTAAAAGTTTCACATCTTTGTCATGAAAATGCCTCTGTGCACTTCAATGTATGATTATGATCTATACACACGACATTGTGTTTTTATACTTATAATGTACTATGAAAATATGCTGCTCTACTACACAAAACATTATATTGTATGTTGAAGATAGAAGATACTACTTTTCCATGTGTGTATGTTAATGTTTAAATACAACAGGTGCATTATGGGGAGACAATACTGATATCAGATACACATCAATGCAAATCTTGCCTGACATTTAGTCACATATGAATTCAATAAGACACACTCTTCCTAGCTGTAGCTACTAGTGTTAACGGTGTCATGTATGTAATACAGCATATAGCATGTACAGCCTCGTGCTGTGTGTGTTGGAAGGAGTGTTACAGTTATGCTGAGGAACATGATCTGTGTGTAGCTTGAGGCAGTGGTAACTGTATCTTTGTGACCCTGAAACACAGACAGGAGATCAGGCCCTGCTTTGTTTTATAGTGAAAGACTCGGATCAAACAAAAGGTTCGATGCTGGAAGAGCATCACTTTCATGATTGGATATATTAGAAACTGTAGCCTAGGTAACAAGTGTTGTTCAATATGTTTATTTCCGCAATGTTGTTTTTTCCTCTTCACCTTCGATTAAATGAGAAAGAAATGACCTTAAAATATAACATGAGAAGAAGCAAAATATATATAGATGTACATAAGTTTCTGTTTTAAAATAATGACACTTTCTTTGCTAGTTCCTGTTACTCTGCTAGGTTTATTACAGATATATAGAATGTTCAAATAATTCAAAAAAGATTAGAAAACTACAGTATGATACCGCTTCAATTTCCAAATCAGATGAGGCTGCAGTTACTAGTATAAGAGATGTTATACACTTGTTTTGAAACAACTGTGGGTCTATTAAATTGCCTATTTATTATATATTATTATATATTATATTCCCACACAGTAAACAATGTCTCAGTTCATTAGATTAAAGATGTTGCTGTCTGACAAAATGCAGCCCTTATTTCCTGCAGACAGTTCCTTTAACATGCTAATGTTTCTACTCTCTTGTCTCCCCCCTTTCTCTTTGTATTTTCCTTTCTGTAGTAATTCCCTTCTCGGCCAATCAGAGCCTGATGCCCTGGAAGCCTGCGTTATCTCCCTGAGCCACCAGGGGGCCTCAGTCCCACAGCGGGACATCCAGCACTGAGTTTGCCTCAGCTCCAGTCAAGCTGTCCCACCCTACCTCCTCTCCCTTCTCTTCTTCTCCTCCTGCTCCTGTTTCTCCTCCCTCCTGGCCCCCACAGGCCCACCTGGACTCCCAGTCAGCCTTCTCCCTCCATGAGGGGCAGGGGGAGGTGCCGGGGGCCTTGCATGTGGCCCCGCAGCCTCTTCATCTTGCTTCGCCAGGGAACCTCAGGGACCTGGGACAAGAACCCCGCCATGATGTGTCAACTTTAACAGGTGACATGCAGGAAAACTTTACTCATTCATCAATCTGCAAATTACTTTTACTGTATGTTGATAATGAGCATCAATAGTTATATTTTGAATACTGTACATTTGTAAGAGAACAATGTAGCTTCATGGATTTATCAGCAGAGGACAGTGTGCTCTTGTGGGTGACACAGCCTAGTTGTGGTTGTTCCTCTTCCTTACTCTTTCTTTATTTGTCTTTCCCCACACATAAACCCATACACTCACACATCATTATACAAACACACAAACAACCACTCTCACACACTCAGACCTTTGTTCAGATCTGCCAGAGTTGGAGATAGTCAGCCTCCTATCAGAGGGTCAGCCCAACTACACTCTTCGAGCAGACAGTGTGTTTGGATACGACAATGATGACTGGCTACACACCCCTCTGCTGCCACCAACAGTCGTTTTGGGACTCACACATGAGCAGATTGAAGAGACGCTCAAGTACTTCTGTGAGTACTGTTTTATTTACACTTGACATACTGTATAGTGTGTAGTAATGGGATTACTAGTGTCAGGTGCAGTACCATTAAATGGTTAGAGCTCATTTTAGGGCAGGTCTCTTCAGTCACAAATTCAATTGGACCAGATTTTTAAACCAGGAAATGCAGATGGGCCAATCCTCATTTAGCTTTGTTAGCATTTTAGCTAAACTGTTGCAACTGCTTTGCATGATCAGTGTGTGTGTGTGTTTGTAACGACCCGAGTGTGTGAAGCCTAATCCTCCTCCCCTCTCTGCCTCTTTTGTCAGTCACAGATTTCAAATGTCACCAAGCCAATTAACCTGCTGTTACTTGGCTTCCTAAGCAGTTTCCACTTGAACAACACCGTGGAATATCCCAGTAGCTACTTTAACATCATGGTGACATTGTTGGCAAGTCAGTTGCTGCAAAGACCTAGAAAGCAGGTGCACAGGTTGTCTAGACTTGTGTGGTGATGACAGGTTGCATTCACACCTTAACTACTCTGAAGCCTCATAGTAGTGGAGGGTTGATCAGTGAGTCTGCTCTGTTGTGATTAAATGTTTAAATCCAGATTCTTCTATACTAATGTTTTATATGGTTTATAGAATATTTACCTTGACATTAATGATGTCAATCAGTGGTTCAGTCAGAGGCACATAACATAACACTCAGTGTGAATGTGCAAATATCAGCCATATTTACTTTGCAGTGATATCTGAAAAGGTTTGAAACTTTGTTCTCAGGTAATGCTTTGTAACCAGAACTTTATTTTAAGATAACCCTCATGCCTGATGACCTCGCTTTAGTGTGATAGGATTTAATGAGATTGTATGGCTGTGTCCTCATAATGCTAGATAGGCTGTGCCCGGCTGACAACAGGTGACTTGTTCCTATTGGGACCAGGACTAAACTGGTAAACCTGGTCCATGCAGATGCTGTGTGCCATGCTGTAGTGTTTTTGTTAGGTGGCATATGGTGTTGTTTGTTTTTAGTGTTCTTTAATGGAGCTGACTACTTCCTTCTCTGCTTCTTTGTTCCACCTGGCATGCACTGCGTTCACACAGGGACACAGACTAACATTTCCCATTGGTGGCACTGGTGTGCACCAACACGTAATTTATGTCATTTGAAAATGCATTTAAATGTTCATTTTTTAAAAATTGTAAATAGGTGTTAATTTAAATCACAGCAGCCTCAACAAGAAATGTTTAAAAATATAGTTAATAAGTGCAGATTTTTCAAGTGTTTGACAAACTCAAGTTAAATAAATAAAAAATCCTCTATCAGAATCGTCAATTTGAATAAAGTGAATTATCTGCTTAAGTCTGATTATCTTTTTTTTTTAAATTAAGTAAAGGCATAATGAGTAGTAGTATCTTTGGTTGCTGTTTGTAGAAACTCGATTCAAAGTTGGTGTGAGAGAGAAAGACCTAGAGAGTGAATGGAGAGAGGGCGTTTTCGATTTCAGTTACTTTCTAAAGCACAATTAAACACAAATGCACCTCAGAAAAAACCCTGTGGGAAGGGGCCACATTACCTTATTTCGAGTGAATGAATGCAACTGAAGTCTTGCTTGATCCCGTGTGTGTGTAGCTCAGTCCCCCCCCTCGGTCCTCAGTCCTGCAACTCAGAGAGCAGTGGAAAGAGATAGTAATCGCTAAAGAGTCCCAGGTGCATGGTAAGCAATGAATACACATGCAAAAAAAAAGCTGACTGGATACAGAATATCCCCCTCAGAAATGATGCCTGAGGCGGAGCTGCTGCAAAGTTGCAAAATTTGATCAAAATGTGATCAATCCAAATCACACTTACTTGGAGCCCTGTGTTTGCATGTGTCCTGTTATTTATTGACACATTATTTTCCAGTCCTTCATATGATTTAGGTTTCAGCTGATCCTAAATATTGTTAGTCTGTTATATAGTGATTATATATAGATGAACCTACCCCTGGCTCAAATCTGTGAAGTGTTTTAAGGCTTTTCAGTTGATTGTTTTGGTTTTGCAACCCACAACTCTTCACCACATTCATAAACCCTGTTTCCAGTCACAACAAGCAGCTGTTTCCATTGAAAACGTTCTGACAAACTGTACACTACTTGTCCAGCACCATCCTGCAGATAGATAAAATTTGAGACGAGCTCGCATCTAGCAGCTAAAGAGACAGATATTACCTTTTATAGGTTGGTGCAAGATGTGTAAATAGGCAGCTGTTTGCTAACACAGCCAACTTCATAAGGTTTACCACCTTATGTCAATGTTGTGTTCACAGCTTGTTGCGTTGTCCCAGAATGGCCAAAACTTCTGTTAATGCAGGTTTAAGGGACATCTCCTGCAGAATTTGATTTTGTTTTTTTAATACTTGGCTGCCACCCCTTCAGAGGTTGCACACAGGTAGTTTGTGAGTTTGTGATTTTCAGAAAAAGAAAAAATCACAGCCTTGAAAGTTGTTGGAAGTGCTTGAATTTATATATTTTGTGCAACATTAGAAATCAAAGATCTTTTGTTATTTCAGACAACTCAGACATGTTCTACATGTCTGAGTTGTATGCATGCACATACATGTACATGCAGAGAGATCTGGTGAAACGATAAACATTGTCTGCAGCATGTTGTACTCTTGTAGAACGTGGGTAGAGCATGTCTGAGCTTTAATAAATAAAGCTTGTCTATATATTAGATCAGAGATACGAGCAAGACGTGATGTTTTGCTGGAGCTGCAGCCAAACCAATGTGGCATATAACCTTTCAGGGTGTTTCCCTAGGCAAATATTTACCAGTGATATCAGCTTTCAGAGATTTGTACTGGTGATATGGTGCATGTTATTGTATATCCTCACATTGATTTACAGTAGTGGGAGATTTTATTTAACATGTAGTTTATTATAGTGTTGTTTTTGTCACAAAATGCCCCCCAAGAATGTTAATAGATAAGTCTTAAGTTCATATGCACCATCCAGGTGATACGATGTCTAGAGAAGGTTGAATCAAAGCACTAGTCAGTGTTTATTTTATGTGTGGGAGGTGACTCATAGTTGGCTTTGATTGTTCTTGTGGGAAAAGTACTTTAGAAAATACTTCCTTATAATCTGTTTTCCTTGTAGCAGTTCTAGATATGTTGTTAAAGTGCTGTCGAGTTAACTGTTGGAATCAGCAAGAAGCTGGAAAATAACAGATGGGGAAAGTTGTGTTTGTACTGTCAAATTGCGTGCGGCATTTGATCTTTTGCGTGCGGCGTTTGAAAAATTAATGAGGAGTTTAATATTTAATTGTAAGAAAACTGCTGTGTCTAGGATAACAACTGCAAGGGCATGGGACGGACAGAGACAAGACAGTGAATATGAGCAGGCACAGCACAATGGAGTTCCTTAGAAAAATTCATCGGGAACTGAAACTCTCTTTGTCCTGGCTGGATCTCGATCAGAATGAAATGATAGAAGATGAAAAACAATCTTTGTGGTTGCCCTAAAAATGTAGAAGAACCGATTATTAACTTTCTATCTGCTCACAGAAAGAAAACCCACTGATCCTCAACACACAGAATTTATAATTATTTTATGTTATAAATTAAATAGTTATTGAAAGTATGAACTTTATCTTTAAATATTACAGAAAATGAATCATAATTTTAGAACAGGGATGAATATCTCTGAAAAGATAGAATGGATGGAAGCAACAATAATCCAAGTCAAAACACATAAAATCAAAATCATAAAATGTATTCACTTTATAGCTTCCATCAGATCCCTGGAAAGTGGGTGTGGCTCTGTCTGCACCAGTGTTACGCAGAGCCCCCTCTCTGTCGGTTACGTATGTGTTCAGAGCAAGAACAGCCACTGACATGGGCGGACCCTACCATCTCCCTTAGATTCACAGGGGTGGGTGGGCTTAAAGCAGCACCTATTCATACTGCATCAGATTTCACAACCTGAAATATTTTCTCCATAGCAGCCATGCTTTGCTTATCTTTTTTTCCTTGAAAAGGCCAGTGCAATCAGTATCAGCTTTTGTGCCCTGCAGTATAAATTTTCCTCCATCCTTCAACCCTCCTCCTCTTCCTCCCTTCTTTTCTTACCCGGTAGTCCAACGTGGCCAGGTGAACGGAGGCAGGCATGACGACAGATGGCCCTTACAGTCTGAGGGATTATATATTAACACCAAGCAAGCAGCTCACATTCTCTTGCACACACACACACACACACACACAGGTGTGTACACCCACTCACGTAGGCCAAAAGATAGTGTTTATACCTGACACACAGGCCAGCAGAATGATGCCAGAGACACAACTGGTGTGTCACAGCGCAGCAAATACGCAGTAGAATCGGAAGAACAAGGGATTTAACCGATTAACAGAAAGACTGCGGGCAGTCGTTTTTCTCCTGTCACCATGGAAGTGTGGAGCTCCTCAGGATCTGAGGAGGAAGAAGAAGAGAACAGCACTTCCAGCTTTGTGGATGAAATATTAGTGGAGGAGAAGAAATGCCACAACAGCAATAACAATAATAACAACAACAAGGACAGCCTTGGCCGGGAGGTGACAGAAGGTGAGACAAGGCAGTGCGTGATAAGACCGGGGATAGACAGGTGACATGCACTTGAGGCTGATCATTGATCTGCAGAGTCCATGATCGAGGAGAGAGAAAAATTAGATATAAGTCCTGCAGTATAAAGTGTCATGGTTGTGATCATTCTGCTCTGCAAGTCAAAAATTGCTGGCTGGTTGTGTTATGTTGTGCGTTGAATTGTCAAGGTCTCTACCTGCTTTAATACTTTATAGTGCACTGCATGTACTGCAGGGTGCAGTGATGTCACTGAAGGTACATCATTTTAATGATGACTATCATTCATCAAAAGGCTTTAGTTTTTAGTTTAACAAGCAAAGTGCCTGAGTCATGTAAAGTTTTGGAAATATATCCAGCTTGAATGTTTCCTCGTATTGTGATGAAGGTCACAGAGCCTGTGTGTGTGTACGTGTGTGTACGTGTGTTCATGCATGCTGCTGCAGCAGCACAATCAAGTCCTGAGTACATGAAACTAGTTGTCTTTTGCAGCGTTGAGAATCTGAATTTTCTCTTCTGCTGATTTAATTATATGGAGGTCAGAGCAATAAGAATTAGGAAATAGCACTTTAATCGTGCAGTTTTCCTTTTCGGATTTCTTTCCCCTGATATGGTTTGCCTCTGAGAGGTCAAGTGCTTGTTTGTTTGATTGAAGGAATGACCTGAATGTTCTTCCTGACAAATGAAGTCCGGATGAAGCCTCAACAAAGACTGCTGCCCTACTTTCAGTCCAGTGTTGTCTTTGCTTTTCTTGTCATGAAATGTTAGACTTTTGATGTATTCCAAGGAATATGTGTGCCAAAAATAAGATTTTTGATAAAACAACATTTGCCTGGCGTATCATGTGGAGCAATATGCACTGGCACCATTTAATCTTTTTACAGTGTTTATCAAAGGTGTATATGTAACTTAGAACACGGTCATATATCTAAGATTAAAAACTAATCTGCTTTGCCAGAGTAATTAATGTTTCTCCTCTATTTCTCCTCTGTACCGGGTGTTCTTTGTCTAAACGGGCATGTGGCTGGCACCCTCGCCAATACTGCGACACAGGCACCCCTCCAGAGAAACGGGACAATCTGGACACATTTCTGAACCTCTCTGTTACGCAATAGGATAAATAAATTGGATATATTTTTAGCGCACATATAATTCAGTTGTTTTTGTAGGATATGTGCTTATATGTGCTGTGTATTGCTATTGTTGATATGTCTGTATTTCCAGGATCTGAAAATCCATGTGAGACGCGTCTGACACTATAACGTTATTTATAACTCCTCATAATTATATATAGTGCGATTAATGTTACCACTGTAAAGAGTTTATACAGTTAAGACTGGTTGCTCTCCTCCAAAAAAAAAAAAAAAGAAATGTCCAGACAGATTTACAGTAGAAGCTCTGTGATGCAAGTCTCACTCCTGCCGATCTTGTCAAGTGTGCGCCGTCGGAACAAAAGAGATCAATGTGAGTCTCATTCTTGGAGCTCATCCATGCCTGTCTGATCCCCACAACACAACAGACGTCATAAAGCAGCAAGGCTCATCCAGGTGCAGCATTAGGCTGACCCCAAACCCTAAAACCTCTAGCTGACATAGCGGCATCTCTTTCCTTGATGTAATCTACGCTCTGGCAGTCGGGTCAAGAGGAAATAGATCAGGTATTTTAGCTGGTGAGACTTAATGGATGTACAGTTTAAGTGCTTACTGAAAGGTGCATTCATTCAAGTGCAAATAAGCCGTTCAGAGTACTGCTGTGTCTGAAAGAACACAGTGATTAAATACATTTAAGTACAATGTTAATGTTCAGACTTACATAGAATATAAAAATGTCATTTATTAAATTAAAATGATAATTATTTACTTCATCATTTTTTACTTGCTGGACTGTCGTGCTGTTTTTTTTGTCTGTGCTGCAGTACACTTTAAGAACAACAGGATATGAGGAAGTTATCTGATTAACCGTTGTTAATTTATAGAATGCATTTAGATAATTAGCCCCTTAGAACTCAAGACTTTATGAATGTAATTATGTGCGATTCAGTCTGCAGTAGGCTGTATATGAAAGGATCTTAATTAACAAATGGTGTTTGCCCAGTTGTCATGGAAATGTGGATATTCAAATATCCATTTTTCCGAACACCTTACGGACTCTCGTCCATGCTGGCTTTAAAATTTGGATTTAGAATTTGAGATTTGATGTGACTATCTCAATTGGTTTTTCAAATTTTAGAGGTATTTGCATTTGGGCGGCAGGGTTGCTGTTGGTACAAGATTCAAGTTCATTCTATGCTGCAATGTCTTTGAGATAAACACAAGAACATACCAACTGAAAGAGTTTGCAACATAATTTGTCACCTTTTGGTGTCCTAGATTTAATTTAACATGAGACCATGACATATGATACCTATTACAGTTTGCTGCTCTCCTGACATTTGTCCATTTATTTGCGACAAATCAGTTAAAATGTTTTGAATTTTTTTTTGTTCATTCTTAAATCTACTAACTGAAGATGACATGAAACATGACGTGTACCTTAAAGTAAATCACCTCAAAGTGCTATAGACATGACAGATTTAATATTATATAATTCATGGGCAGCCGCAGTATACTTCGCAATGCTATAGTTCAAGCCAAGGTTAGGTTCTTTCCATTAGGCTGATTAGACACTGATACAGCTATCCAAGCACTGTGTTTCCAAGCCAGATTTAAGGACCTCAATCTAATTACTTTGTTGTATGGCAACTCCCCATTTTTTTTGTCCGGCTAAGCTCATTTTGTGCACATTTTAGTTTAGAGGTATGCAGCATCATTCAGAAGGCGAATTTTGTACATCCTCAAACAGACGAATCAGATGTTAAAAAAGGCATCTTAAATCAACATATGAACCCTTCAATTGGAGGTAGTATTTGAAAAAATGCAACACAATTAAAACGTAGTCTATGTTTTTTTAAATTCTGATGAAATTTGTGTTATTAAGAAATTAGAAACAATGTTTTACTTTTCAGTGTCCATGCACAGTTCATCAACGTCAACCACGTCAATACTAGATCCACCTGAAGTCAGAAAATTATCTTCCACACCTCTTGATCCTTACTGGCTTTAAAATGGACACAAACAAACCATTCTACGGCATGTAAACAAAGCAGCAGGTCAATAGCCAGTCACCGTTATCCCATCTATGCTGTACTTGTCCTGCTGTTGCTGGACACCTTGTTCAGCCTTTCATCTCCCATCATGTGTATATTTATAATATAGGTCTTTATTGGCGTCTTATCTGGGCTAAAAAGGATCAAGCTAAGAGGATCAGTATCTGGCAGACCACATGGAGATGTTGTGGTCTGTAGCTGTGGAAACTTAAAGCAGGAACAAGACCATGTACAAGAATACTGTGTGTTGTTGGTATTGTTACAAGTGAATATTAAATAATAATTATATGGCATGGGCATGATAATGAGGGCAGCCTCTCTTCACTTGTTTACATGATTAGAGTATGTAATCTATGAATAATAATTCAGTTTTCAATACTTAGAATCCATAATCCATTTTTGTCAGATCCAGAAATGCAGCAGAAAACCAGAAACTTTTGATAGAAAATCAAAGAGAAAGAGACTTAACAGTGCAGGACACGTGATTGATCACCAAGTTAATTCTTGAGCCTGCTCAGAAACAGCAATATTACCTTAATAAATTAAGTAAAAATTAAAATAAGTAAACATGGATATCAAACTTTATTATCTCTCTAAGTAAAAACTCTGCTTTATATTTTTTATTCTACTAATGCTGGCTTGTTCAGTAGCTGGTTGAAAAAGAGAGAGAGAAAAAAAAGAAATCTGAGATCTGTCAGTCAAAATCAAAACCTCCCCATTAGCTAGTTATTATTGCACGAAAATCCCATAATAATCACATCATAAACAGTCAGCAAAGCAGTTGTTGTTGTTACAGGATGCTTGGTGTTCGTTCTGCAGCTCTTCCTCCATTCATTAAATCCCTCTCCCTCCTCCCTCAGTGCTGTGCTCAGACAGAGTCGGCCAGGTCACAAAAACATATCATGACATCAAGGCAGTCACCCACCTGCTGGAGGAGGTAAGAAAGAGACACACAGCAGATGAACGGGATTATAGAGGATTAACTTCACTCACTGAGCAACCCTTTTGTTTCATGGTTTAAAAAAATGCAGTTGTGATTTCCAGACTAAAACTATGATTGTGTTTCTGCCAAATTTTGCATAAATATAAATGAGCTATATCATTGTGCGTTTCCGTATTGTTTTACAGAAAGAGCGGGACCTCGAGTTAGCAGCGCGGATCGGTCAGTCCCTCCTGAAGCAGAACCAAGAACTGACAGCACGCAATGAAATGCTGGATGAACAGCTTGAAATTGCAAAGGAAGAGGTATAAACAAACCTCATGATACACACTTGCACAGATAGATGTATTGCTTGACAGCCTGCTGAGCTCAAGTGATATTGGCTTGCTTTAATTTTCCAGATCGCTCAACTTCGTCATGAGCTCACGATGCGAGACGACCTCCTTCAGTTCTATGCGAGCACTGAGGAGATCGAGAACGCTGAATCACACTCGCCGTGAGTTACACGCACATACACACAAAGTACATAGAGGTTGATGAATGATACCTCTGGAAATAATCTTCATGAAGCTTCATGAAAACATATATCATATTTTTTTTTCTCTTTGTGACTTAATAAGAATGAATAAGACGATAAGAAGACAAGAGTGAATAAGAATGACTTTAATTCATGCTACTAATCACATGAGTAGTTACCACAGTTAAACAGAAAATACACCTCATATCCTTTCGCTGCAGTCTAACACAAGTTCTATGACAAAATAATTTAAAACCAGCCATCCTGCTTTAGTTATTCAGTGATATAAAAGAGATCCCTGAATGCCTGTGGTCCTCAGTGCACCGAGTCTGTGTGTAAGTAAACATACGTCACAACATCTCCACTGATCCTCTCAAAGTTTCCAGCTAAGCCGTGTGCTAAACCCTTTCCTATCAGCAGTTAATGATGATCTCCATTCATTATTGTTCTCTTTTTATTTATTTTAATTATTAACCATTATAAAATGCATTTATTACCATTAACCCATTTCAGGTTTCAAGTTTGTTTTTGCTGAGACTCAAGGGTTAGGGTCAATCTCCTTTCTCTAAGTGAGAGCAGAAAGATGACTAATGCAGACAAATGTTTGACTTCTTGTTGTTGTAGAATAAAAAGAAACGAATCATGCAGTTCGCTCAGCAACTTCGTCCACTATGACTTCCTGCAGCAGAAACTGAAGGGTTTAGAGGACGAGAACCGCAAACTGCGGCTAGAGGTATGCAACACCGGAAAGAAGCTCATACATGCAGGACATTTCAGCATCATTTTTATGGTCATGTCTGTATAAAATCTGTCTTTTGTTACTGTTTTAATGACTACATTCAGCTTTAAACCTAAACAAATATTCAATTCAAGTAACATTTATTTGCAGAAATGCAGTATGCAGTCTAATTATACATTACATAATGCAAACTAAAGTTTGCATTAAGTTTAAATTAATGACATGAAGAGTCTAGTCAATATTAATATATATTGCTTAAAATGGATTCTTTATGTGTATTAGCATTAAGATTCAAGTGTGTTTTTAATTGAATTGAATAAATAGATAAAATAGCGGCAGTGCCTTGAAATGACACAAAAATATCCAGATGTAACACTGACTTTATGTCTGCAGGCCAACGATCTCACAACAGAGACGACCCACTACGAGGAGCAAGAGCAGGAGCTGATGATGGTGTGTGTGGAAGAACTCTGTAAGTGTTACGATCTTGTTCTTCAATGTGTGAAAATAAAGCACTGACGATGAGTTGCAGGTGTATTCATGGGACTTGTGTGTTCCAGCCTCTGTCAATAAGCAGGTAGTCGACCTTTCAGAGGAGCTAGCGAGGAAAGTAGAGGACTCTCTCCGACAGCAGGAGGAGATCAGCTCACTGCTCGCTCAGATTGTTGACCTGCAGGCCCGTTGCAAAGGGGTGAGAGAAACACACAAATTCTCCCCTAAAGGAGCTTACATAGAACAGCTGACTTTATAGGGAATACTTAGTGTTGCTGCTAAATGTTCCTCTACGAATGGATCTAAATAAAACCCGACTAACTTTCTCCTCTCTGTCCTTCTAGCTCACCCACGAGAATGAGGAGCTGAACCACAACCTGAGTGCCTCCCGTGAGAGCCAGCTAAAGCTTAAATCAGAGGCAAGACACTTGACTTTGGCAAAATACACTCACAAAGGCCCTTTCACATTCTCACATCTTTTTCAAATGGCTACAATCAGAATGTGGACACCTTAAACAAACCTTTGTGTTTTCAGGTCTTCAAACATGCCTGAGTATTGTATGTAAACACTTGCACAGAAAACCTTCTGACATTGAAAGTAATTGTGGGCATTTGCCAAACCACAATGTTCAGAAACAAACTAGATACAGAGCACTATTTTTTTTTAATGTGACAAATACATTTAAAAAATAAAATATCAACAAAAGACAAATAAAACAGTTTGTTTCTATGTTAGATGTGAGCTCAACTTTATTGCTCTTGGATGACATTCCCCACTCAACCAACCAGTGCCTAGCCAGACATTCTTATCACTTCTCTGGAGGTGTAGAGAAAAGTCAAGGACTGAGATTGTGGCATTTCTAAAACTTGCTTCCATTCAAACAGCTGCCACTTTTCTACGACTAACATGCACATCAGATGCTAGTGAGAGCCACATGGTTACCCAAAAACTATCCCTTTAAGATGTCTATCCAGCTCCTACATTGTGAATGACACCACATGTTCCTCTTGCACTACAGCTTGACAGATATGTGTCCCCCTGTCTGCAGCTCAAGGACCTGCAGGACAAGTACTCAGAGTGTGAGGACATGCTCTGCGAGGCCCGAGAGGACATCAAGAACTTGCGGAATAAGAGTTTACCAAACAGCACGGTGCAGCGGTACACTGCACTGGCCTCTGTCCTCCCCATGGACTCACTGGCGGCAGAGATAGAAGGCACCTTCCGCAAAGGCCTGGACACCCCGGCTCCCATAGAGTACAAGTGAGTCTGTGATTTTGTGTCGGTGCTCTGACCACTTTAATACATTTTATTTTTTTTAATAAAGGATGAGAAGAAGGCCTTATTTTGTTAATCATCTTCTTACTATTAGCAATAGAGATTTATAATAGATCGGGTGTAATCTTTTATTACCACTCATGTCCTGTATTTCCTGGCAGGAACCACCCGTGGCGTGTGTTTGAAACCGTGAAGGTCGTGAACAAGGCTGTTAGGCTGCGCTCTCGGTGCCACTCCCCAGGGCTGCCCGGCTCCAGCCCGGTGTCCACTCGCTCCAGTTGTACCAGCACCCCCCGAACCAGCTACTATGGCTCAGATAATGCCAGTCTTAATCTGGAGGACAAACCCAGCCCCAATAATGCTCAAAAAGAAGACAACAGGTGTGTTCATGCACATACTTGCACTATTATATGAAATATACACACATTAGGTATTTTTAAAAAAAAAAACATATTGAGTAGAAGTTAAAATGACTTTCTTTGGGTGTAGCAGTGCATGATTTTTTAATATGAATTTAAAATGATTAACATGCTTAAAGCAGCTGAGGCAGTTAAACATTGTCACATCTATCCACCATAGTGGGCCAAAGCGTCTGGGCCAGCCAGGCACACCAGGAGGCCAGGACCTCGAAGCCGCCTTGCGCAGCCTGTCTGCCCGTCAGCAGAACCACTCCTCTGAGCGGCCTTTCTTTGATGTGGAGCGTGAACGTAAACTCCATGCCTTGGCAGTAGACTGTGAGGAGGGTGAAGGCTCCAGTGGCTTCCTGACACCAAACGACAGCTTGACCTCCAGCCCAGCAGCGTCGACAGGCACCAACTACTCCAACGGCAGCTCACGGCACTCCTGTGGTTCCTCAGCAGGATCCAGGTCGTATCTGCCAGACCGCTTGCAGATCGTTAAACCTCTGGAAGGTAAACAGCTCAGCTTGATACTAGGTCTTTTTAATTTCTTGGAACTTATTCCAGCTTGTGTGGAGTCCAGACAAGACACAGAATGCTGATCATTGTTAACTCAACACATAATGAGCAACTACATCTAAAGTTAAAGTTAACAACTTAACAAAAGGCTTTGGTTGCCGGTTCTCAAAAGGTGTGCCAGTGGCAGCCTGGCAACTGTCGCTGTTGAGCCCTGTCATGGCTGTATTTTAATAAACTTTGTGCCAGACTTTGCACTCAAGCTTATCAGTTTCTAGTCTTTATAACAGGATATCTGCAGATCTTGAAAAGTCTTTAAAAAGGAGTGAAAAGGCCTTAGAAGTTAAAAATATAATACATTTACAAAGTTGAAATGCCTTCAGACTTGAAATTAACTAAATTTTGCATCTGGTATTTTTTTTTTGTTTTTACAAAACCAGTGCCTGCAGCATAAGTTCTGAACATCTTGCTCCATTCACCTCCTCCCATTGACTTTATATCCACTTAGTATATATTTATCATATTTTCTTTACATTTTACCTTCCCAGCAATATTCACTAAAAATGGTAGCAATAAACTTAGTTATTTTATGTAATAACATGTAACTGGATCATATCACAACATTCTTCAACTTCAGTTCCCTCTGCTTCTCTCATCATCAGGCTCGGTGACTCTGCATCAGTGGCAGCAGTTGGCTAAACCAAACCTGGGAGGCATCCTGCATCCACGCCCGGGCGTCCTGACTAAAGACTTCAAGGAGCTTGAAGTCGACATACAGCACGTCTACAGTCTGAATGACCTGGAGGAGGATGAACCCGACCTGACACACCTCTCCGGAGCACATAGCATGGGTAAGACAGATGTTAACACACTGTACATGTCACACAGTTCCTTTGTCATTCCTATTCATGTCATTTAATACCTCCTAAAATCTTCCTGCTTTCTCTCCTCTTTATTCAAGTTGCATTATTTGTGTCCCATGACTTATGTAGTTTTAACAGCTTTTCTAGTTGTGTAGCTTTCTTCATGTGTAGTTTAACGTGCCTTTTCTCCCTCCATAACCTCAGTCTCTCCATCCGGTCCCAACCTCCCTCAGACCTCTCCCACACATACCATTACCACCTGCCAAGTCCACCAACCCTCCCTTCTCATCCCCTCCTTCTCCACTAGGTAAGAATATACTGTTCACACTGTAAACATGCAGTTAACCGTACCAGTGACTTTGTGCTTCTTTGAGCATGTTGTGTTGTCTTTGTGTATTTTTCCACAGGGTGATAAAGTTTGAGCTTGAACTGGATTTTGTATTGCCGTGATGGACCTCCTGCAAAACTTTTATTCTTGTTAATCTGCAACTCTTTTTTGCAGTGTCACTTTTATTCAAAGAGTGTAGATAATCCAGATTTCCTCTTTCACGCTGCTTTTTCTCTCCCTTGACTTCTGCTCTTTACACCCACAGCGGCAGAAAGCGTCTGTCGAGGCTCTTTCCCCAGCTCTAAAAGGAGCCCTCTGGGCAAAGTAAGAGTTGAGGGTTATTGAAACAACATGAATGCTTGATTTTTAAACTAAATAACATTATGGTTAATGATTTAAGAAGCATTTTCTGCCTGTTTTTTTGAACAGTCAGAGACTGAGATGTTAAACATTTGCTGTGAACTAATTTTGACATACTCACGCACTGCTTTTCCATAGAACACACACCCTATTAACATTTATCACTGCTAAACAGTTAAATCTGCTCTAACCCGTTTGTACTCCTTTGGCATCTTACATTATATCATTATGTCTCTTGACCTTTTTAGGTTTTCATCTCAGCATTCCACCAAAACCTGTTTACTCACTTCTGTCACACTAAGTGTTTATCAGTCTTACAGCAATGATAGACAGACACTAATGACAAGTGAACTAACCTAACCGTTTTTTTTTTTTTTTGTGGACGAGCTTGCATGTTTGTGCAACAAGAAACAGCTCAGTTTTCTTACCTATTGTTTTTTATTCTTGTTTTTGATTATTATTTCTTTCCGTTGGCAGCCTTCACTCTTTCGGCCTGCCATCTTGTCGGAACTGTGAGCTCGTGAGCACTTCATCGCCATCCCAGCCACATTTTGGCCTGGGAGACCGGACCACCACTACCACCACCACAAATGTAACCAATTCATCACTGGGACTCCTGCAGCTGCTGCAAGAGCACGGCATCTCAGCATCTCCCTTTCCCCACCACAACCTGCACTACAGCCAGAGTACAAAACCTGCACACCCCACAGCAAAGGACAAAGGTGGAGGCTCGTCACCGGACAGAGCGGGACGAAGGAACTTTTTCAGTTTGAACTTGGTGGAGAAGCTTCAGAGTCTGGGGCTGCACAGAGTGGCAGCCTGGGGGATGAAGGGCCGCAGTAACGCAGAGAGAGAGAACAAGTTGCACATAGTCTGAGAGTTTGACGAGGGCTGTTCACCACTTAACTCCTCTCTCATTCACCGTAGTGACTTTGCATTCAGCCATTTGATTCCCACTGTGCAGTTCAGGCCACCACAGCTTTGGGGGGTCTTGAAAACAAAAGCCACCGAATGTGCTAGAGCCATACTTTAAGTTGTTTGTAGTGTACAGTAATATTCTTTTCTATGAATTTGTGTACAGTAGTTGTTTGTGTATGTGTGTGTGTGTGTCTGTGTGTGTGTGATACATCTTCATCTCAGGACAATCACCTGACCACCTGTCTGTTTGACTGCAACCTGCAGAAAAGCTTCTTTTTACACACAAAAAGAAGCATCACGAAGAAACAAATATTTTTATACTGTGTTTTGTGGTTGTTATTTTACACATTTTCTCTGCCATTGGTTTTAAAAACCTTCATCACCTTTTTCATCACGTTTTTTTTTTTTTAGTTTCCAAAGTAGAACATCACTTACAGTATGTGTATATAACAATGTTATCATGTGGGGAAAGTTAAAAAAAGACGTGCAGTAAGTTATTGTTAGTTAAAACCACGAACCAAACTACTGCTGTCACACTGAAGAACGTTGAAATGCACTAAAGTACGCTCTGGTCTTCCTGCTTATTAGCTGCTACATTGAGAAAAGCATGTTGTATATAAGATTGTCAAATATACTGAATGAAACACTTGATAAGTTGATCAAGAGGCATTGCGATAACATCTGCCCCAAACCGGGACAGAAGATACACTGACTGAACTGAAAACTGTTGATAATGTTGACATCCTTTAACTATCTGCCCTACAGTTCATCACCTGCTTACACATAGCACATGTTGTTATGGCTGCACATAGTACAGCATCACCTTGTGGACTTTATCCTGAACCAAACCTCGCACCAAAAACAAATCAGGTTTGCAATGCTGCATCAAAGACAGTGAACCATTAATGTATATTTACCATACTGTGTCGACTGAAAATCTTACTTGTGCAAATCTGCTGTATTTTACGTCATCAGGAATTTTGAAATTGCTGGGATATAAATGAAATCAAAATCGTTGTGTGGGGGGCGTTCAAAGTGAATCCTCCCACGACGTTAAGGGAAATCCTCATTTAAAGACAAGTAGTGGTCATAATATTTAAAGAGCACGTTTCTTTGAAATCTTTTTGAATAATCAACTGTAGCAACAAGGCATAGGATACTGTGGATTAAAAAGGGAAGAAATCATAAACACAGGTTGTAATAATTTGTGTTCTGACTTAAATCAACCAAACCACTGTTTCTCTACACTACTGTTTGTTCTGTGTTAGCATCACAGCTCTGTATGTCAGTGTGTGTATAAATTTTACCACTTGTGAATAAAACTTTGCATTTCCATCCAGTACAGTTTTGTACGACTCTCATGTTACCTCATAACAGTGATGAATGAACACACTGTGATAATTCTGCAAATCAGTTTATTTATAAAGTTGCAGGAAGAGTAAAACATTAACTTTATATAAAATCTGCGCAAAAAGCACCATGTATGCGCTCTTAGGTTGTCGCTGGCATCTCACTCTGTGTCCCGTCGTCCAAAGTCCACCCAGCCCTGGTAGTCCCGGTCTGACATGCACTCAGAGTTCATCATCTCTGTGAACAAACCATTCCTACATGAACCACATACAAGCACATCTGAGCATCTTTCTGGATCTCCGCCCATTCATCTAACTGATACATCAAAAACAAAACACTTTCACATGCAGACCAGCAGCATACCTGAAATGGCTTGCATTACTTGCTTGGTCATAATCTCGCGTTCATCCTCCGATAGGTGTGCCCGTCTATCCATCCGTGCAGGGTGAGCCCGAGGTGCTGGTTCCTGTCTGAAGCCCAACTCATTCACTTTTTCCCTCTTGGCTAGAAGCTGCCGTAGCACATTAGTGTCTTTAGCCTCTACAGGTGAGGAGGCTGCACTGGGTACTAGCAGTACAACCAACAGTGCAAACACCACAGTGACTTTCCCTGACATGTCTGCATACAAGAAGAGAAAAACAGAGTTACATTTGCTTAAAGTGACAAAATAATTCAATTTGAAAATGAAGAATAAGTTACCTGTGTGAAGACAGTATGAAATACGTGCACAACAAAATCTGTTTAAAAAGTCTGATGCTTCTGGCGCACACTGAGCAGATCCTCTTTTATAAGTCTGGTGTAAGCAATATGGTCTAAAATCAAAGACAGATAACGGTGTTCACTGATTGATTGGTGGACGGATGCATTGGGAGGATGTGCGTAGAGGAAACGATGGACCACTATATCCACCCAACCCATTATTATGCTTTTCACTTACCTGGAAAGGCCTTTTTTGCACTGCAATAACAATAAAACCAGTCAATGTGTTTAGCAGCTACATAGTTACATCAGATCCTCTGCACTGGTCAAAAAGCCTCTAAAGGAGTATTGGATTTCTTGTGCAAACGAATACAGGAGTTTGTGGTGTTCCCAAGTTAGCAAACGGCTTCCTCGAATCAGATAGTGCACCTCCACCTTCGGCATTAACAGTTTTCTAACAATTCAGACATGCTGGATCAAGACAGTTTGCCTGTGCCTCACAACAATACAGGGGAAAAAAGAATGTGTGTGTATAATTTAATGATTGACTGTAGGTGATAGTTGCCTTCATGTGATGTGGGGGACTTTCCAGATGACGTACATGCTACCCTTTTAGTAAAACTGCTACAGAGCAGGTGGCATTAACACTGTTTACATACTGTATAGATCTGTGGGCCTGTTACTGTGTGTGCGGTTTCCACTGACAATATGTGATGTATAATGTCCAGAAAAGCAGAAACAACTTCAAAGTATTTGTACTTCTTTCTTAAGCCTCATCTGTCAGCTGGATTTACTCTGCGCCAATGATTGTTTAATTACATGCCACACTTGGATTCATACATGAGTGGATGTGACAGCAGCACAGTGGAAAGCAGAGAATGCACTTGCATATGTTCACCTGCAGACCACACCTCAGGATTATCTGATGAAAGAATAAAACTAAGCAGCCTTACAGAGAGAGATGATTACAGGTTATAAGATTTGGCATTTCGGTACTCACTAGACTGAAGCGACACACACCCATCTGATCTGACATCTGATAAAGCCCCAGACACCACATACTGCAGAGAGCTTGTTCCTCAACCTGTTGCCCAGGTCAGTTTTAGACTTCATCAGGCAAGGCTGCAGCAGTACTCATTGCTGCTTGTCAGATATGTGTTAACTCAGGGCTTTGCTTTTTTTTTTTTAACTTTAAGCTGCAGGCTGGTGAAAGTTTACGATGAGTCTTTTACTTGCAGTATAAATACATTTGTGGTTGTGTAGTGGTTGCAGTAAAACCACAATTTCTTTATCATCAGTGCTGCTGTAGCTGCTTATCTTCCTGGTCTAACTTTCATGTTTTGGTCCTGATAATAAAATCCACAATAACAGCAAAAAGAAAAAGGTTTGGGGAAAAAAAGAGTAGAAATCCACAATAAAAGCACTTAAAACCAATGGATGTTGTAATCTAAAATATAATTTAAGTTACACCCATCCATCCATTTTCTGTAAATGCTTATCCTTATCGCTGGTGGCTGGAGCCGATCCCAGCTGGCATTGGGTGAGAGGCGGGGTGCACCCTGGACAAGTCACAAGTTCATCACAGGACTGACACATAACAAACCATTTACATTTACATTCACATTTAAGTTTCACATTAAAGCAAAAATAACTCTTCAAATCCTTTGGATTACTAGACTAAATACACACTTTAACTATAGCTACTTGCTGCAATGGAATATGCTTTCACAGTTAATGGTTTTTAAATCTGGATATTGGTGGAGGCCCGCTGTCACAACACACTGGCATGTAGTGATATCTATCGCTTCCCTCTGATGGGTGTGGTCCTCATCAGATTTGACAGCTTGTTAGATAAGTTTAGAATGAACAAGGCGTGAGTGTTTTGCGTGGGTGTTGGTGGGGTGGGGGTGGGGTCAAGCATTGTTTCAAGCATATTTGTAAGTTATGTGTGGAGAAATATTTCCTAAACGATGCGTGGCATATGATAATGGTTTCATCTACACCCTTTGCTTCTTTGGAAAGGAAAACAGGAGTCAATTAAAAGAACCAGTTTAATGGTTATGCATTCCTTTCAGCACTCGCTTTGTCAAATCATTACTAAACTGTTTTTCATATCAACACTTTTGGTGCTGGGAACTAAATTAGACTTCATCTCCTCCCAGAAAGCCACAGCATTAACTTCCTTTAAGTGTGTGTGTTTCTACCTTGAGTTTTACATCGGTAACACTCTCTATGAAGCTCTATGTAGACTACATATATAATGCCTTATAAGGACATATATATATATATATATATATATACACACATATATATATACATATATATAATGCCTTATAGGGACAAGATGTGGACATTAAACAGTTAAGTTTTAAGTAAGTACATTTTGATGCTTCCAAAATAGTGCATACTTTATCAAGTTTAATGCATTTTCATGCATTTAAAATCATCTGTGCTGCATTGCTGCATCATAAGTGATTATTATGTAAGACGCCGAGTTTATAACTAGTCAAGAGCATCCACAAAGCACTTTAAGTTATCATTCATTATAATTCACATCTATAATGTTTCATGAACAATAAAAAAGTGCATCACATAGTATTAGGTGTGTTTATGAGTGTAGTCATAAGGTATTGTGAATGCATTATAATTCACTATAAATGCCCCCATAACACACTATATAGATTTGGTCTTCATCGATGATGTTAACAAACAAATCAAACTGGAAATTTAGCGATATCCCAGCAGTTAACATAAACCTTCAAAAAATGATTTTCTAAACAATTGTCCTTGACCTTAGTCAAGACAATAATTTAAACAACATTTAAATATATGTTTTGTTTTGTTTTTAAATGTGTTTATTAATTTTCTTCATGAACAGACATACAAAAGACAGGACCAGACAAAACAGCAAAACCACACAACAACTTCAGCAACAACAACAACAACAAGCTGGGAATAGCAATACAAAAACCCAAACCAAACATTCTTGGGTAAATCTGACAGGTACATTATACAACTTAGAGTGTAATACAGTGGAAGCTAGACGTGGAGAAAAAATAAATAAATAAAAATAAAAAACTAATACTGGTTTTCTTTTTTTCTTTTTAAACAAATGCTCTCGTCAGTATAGCAGAAACATTTACATTAATATAGTAAAAATATATAAGTTTTTATTATGATAATGATATTGTTAACTGGAAAGATTACTCTAACTGGAAGAATATATATATATATATATATATATATATATATATATATATATATATATATATATATATATTTGGTTGCTCTGTTGTTTCTACCTTAGTGAAACAACATTGTCACTTTAAATATAACTTTAAATATATCTCCTTTTCTTTGATAAGGGATGATCAAGTGTATCCTATGTGAAGGAGATAAGAAAGGAAGCACTGAAGCACCTTTCCTTACCATTGTGAGACTTTGAACAGCTCTTGTCATGGCTGAAAATGAAATACCTCCAGGTCATTTCACTCAGTTAGAACCTTATATATATATATATATATATATATATATATATATATATATATATATATATATATATATATATATGGATAATATTAAATGCTAAAACATGTAATAGTTGCACATAACGTCAAATAACTCAGCTATACCAGACCAAATAAAGTTGTAACCGTATGTAAGATTTTGTTTTAGTTCTTATATAATCTTAAACTTTCAGTTTGTAAGAGGAACATTGTGTTATTTCCTGATTTACTCACAGTGTGAAATGCCTGAGCAGGTGTTCAGCCAGTCAGGTGTATAGCGTTACAGCATAACAGAGAAAAAAAAATAATTATCTTCTTGACCGGCTTCATATCAGTGAGTTAGACATTAAGCTGTCAAACTAGATTTTCAACCTGTCTCTAACAGATTATCACTAATGCTTCTGCATACCACACGTTGTTGTGGCATGGGACCAGATTCTCAGAGTCCTATAAAATGCCTGTCTGTCTCTGGCAGCAGCACTCCTCGGAGACTCATCACCTCTGCTCATCACCTGCAGGTCACCTCCATCTCCTCCATCTCCACCTTTCACCATGCCTATCTCTGTCGAGCGCCAGAGCAGCAGCATCAGCGCCTGCAGCATCAAGGGTTCCAGCGCCATCAGCATAAGCGGAGGGATGCAGCTGGGCGGATTCGGTCAGTCCTCTCTCTTCGGGTCCTCCTTCCAAACCCGCTCGCCCAGCGTGTACGGTGGCGCGGGAGGTTACGGGACCCGCATCTCCCAGTCAGTTTTCTCCTCCGGGTCAATGGGGTCTTACGGAGAAACTTCACTGATCGGCAACGGGAAGTTGACCATGCAAAACCTCAACGACCGCCTGGCCTCCTACCTGACTAAGGTAAGTCCTGATGATGATGATGATGATGATGATGATGATGATGATTCTACACAGTCTCTCTGAATCTTTGTTAAGCCTAAACTGTAGTTACATACACACACACACACACACACACACACACACACACACACACACACACACACACACACACACACACACACACACACACACGGTAAACTTTAAAGGGTAGGTTCACAATTTTTTTTAAAAGTCTGTCTTAAAATAGTAAATAGGACAAGATGTGGACATTAAACAGGTTTTGTTCAAACTTGTCATTAAAAGATCTCAAAACACTTTAAAAAAAAAATGATACTTGAAGTACATTTCCTTTATTATACACTGTTGCCCATAAAGTTGGAATAATTTTGTTTTCACACACATTCCTCTTTTTATTCCTATTTATACATATCAGGTTAATTGTGGTTTAATTTTCACTGTGATATGTTTGGAAGAGATTGATCAATAAAGTTTTGAGTAGATACACTTTATCTATCAAGAATAAATCACATTGTCACAATCATTTCATGAGAAGAGGTGAAAATATTATTTAATACAGTGTACTTACAGAACTTTAACATAAGTAAAGCATAAAGTAAAGGATTTGAATATATTTCTTCCATCACTGACAAGGACACTCAAGAGAGTCAATAGACTTCATTAAAGGAATATAAAACAGAAAATAACATGCAGATCTATAGACAACTATAGAGATGCCCTACTTACCAGTCACTAACAAAATGACCCAAAAGGACATTTTTGGGTCTGGCAAAAACATTTATGCTAACAATATAAAAGGAAAAAGGAAGCCCAACAGGTGTCATGAACAGGAACTAAAGAGCTTCATAAATGGCTTCATCTGTCATCTCTCATTTGTCACCTGTCACTGCATGACTTCTCCCTCAGGTGCGCACACTGGAGGCAGCCAACAGGAAGCTGGAGCTGCAGATCAGAGAGTACTATGAGAAGAGATCTCCCAGTTTATCCAGTGACTACACCAGCTTCTTTGCCACCATCAGTGATCTCCGAGTCCAGGTATACATCTTACAATAGGATAAACACGAAACACAATGAAAGCGATATATGTGTAAATAAGGATGGATTACAGGAACCAAACATTTGTGAGCATGCTTCTGTCTTTAAAGACACATTTCTCCATGATCTGTTATGATAACAACTATCATGTGGTTATTTGTTTGTCTGCCATTCATTTCTAATGTTTCTGTTTGCTTTGGTGGAGCTGAGTTATGTTTATCACACTGTGACACTTTGAGAGTGTTAAACGTCCACACAACACGGTGACCATAGCGATGTGATCAACAGCTCCCCATAAGCTAAATTTGACCCTGGTGCTCCCACACAGGTTAACCTGTGTGCATAATGTGAACAGCTAAATGTTATATAGATAAATTCACAGAGACACTGCATCAAAAACACATATCTTTTCCCAGAACTAAGGAAGCCAAGAGAGAGACCACTCAAAGTCTAATAGTATAAACTTATATCTAAAAGTAATAGTTATTGATTCCCACTGTGTTGCACAAACTGTGGGTTTAAACTCCACATAAACACTGGTATCATCTAAATCCACTGTTTTTGTTTTTGAAATATATAATGCCATTTTTTGGTGTCTACTACTATATAAAATGACACATAAATGTACTAATGAGTGAGTGAATAATAGAGACAATGTTTAATTATTTTCCCTTTTAGATCCAGAGGAGACATTTGGAGAATGAAAGTATCAGACTGCAGATGGACAATGCTCAACTGGCTGCAGATGACTTTAAAATGAAGTAGGTTTGCTTCCTCTGTTGCTTGCTACAATAATGTTTTGTATTTAGTATTTTTTTTTTTTAGATGATTCGAATAACATTTACATCCAGTGGAAAAGCACATAGATGTAGTTGAATGTTGACATTTTTTCTTTATATCTGTCTTCCTTCCATAGGTATGAGACGGAGATGAACTTGCGTCTGAATGTAGAGGCTGATGTGGCTCGTTACCGAGGAGTCCGGGACAGCATTACTCTCAGTGTCAGTGACCTGGAGATGCAGATAGAAGGTCTGAAAGAGGAGCTGGTTTACATGAAGAGCAACCACGGGGAGGTGAGAACCACTGAGCTCCAGAGAAATGTCTCTGTTTTCAGGTTTAAAACACAACTTGTAACAAAGTGTTTGAGTTCTGTACAATGGTGCCATCTGTTGGTGGATGCAGGAGATAAAACATATGTCTCTTTTTCTATGTTGCAGGAGATGCTTGTGTTGAGGGCCCAGCAGAGTGGCAAAGTTAATGTAGAGGTGGACAGCACACAGTCTGTCGATTTGTCAAAGATCCTGGAGGAAATGAGGCAGCAGTATGAGATTGTCGTGCAGAATAACAACAGAGAGCTTGAAAAATGGTTCAAATCTCAGGTGAGACACTAAATCATAAAGTGAATATATAAAAACAACTCTCCCAATTTTCCCAGGATTTATTGCATATATTTGTGTGCATATAGGTGGAAATTCTCATCTCGAGCCGCACGAAGGAAACAACAGAGGTGAAGACGTTTCAGAAGGACCTGTCAGAGCTGAAGAGGACTTACCAGAGTATTGAGATAAATCGCAGTAGCATCCTCACAGAGGTAGGCCATAGACGAAATGACAGAGTGCAAAGTTACACGATGACTGTATGGTTAGCTGATTGTAAATAGATTAAAGATTAGGTTCACATTCATATGTGCACATATATACAGGAAGTCTAGTTTGAGCAACAGAATTTCTGTTTAAAGGTTTATCAGATGTCAAAATACTACACACTGGTTTGCAATACCCACAGAGCAGATTTGACATCTAAGGAAAGCTTTTTTATTTGTCATGACGAAGTAGACAGTAGGAATACAGCATTCACACTTCAAAGTAATCGACCAGGGTATATTTGACTGGGTAATGCACAAGTTGATTTTGGTTTAACTTTTTTGCCACCTGCTTTATGTCATTTTACTGGCTCCATTCAAATAAATGAGAGGGCTGCACTTTATCATGCGGGGTTCAAGTCAGTCTAACCAAGGCTAGCTCAAGTGGAGATCTTCCAGTAGTAACACAAAGAGATTTTGTATTAAAAGAAATGTAACTTTGAAAAAAATAGAGGCTGGACTTGACTCACTAAATCTGCTGAAGCCTCTTATTAACATTAATGTAGGCAGATGCGACAGTTCTCCCGCTTCCCTAACACCATGTCCTGTCTGTCCTGCAGATTCAGTGCCTGCAGAGGAACGTGGAGGAGACGAGGGCTCGATACAGCTTTGAGCTCAGCCAGCTACAGTTGACCATCAACACACTGGAGACGCAGCTGCAGCAGCTGCTTGCCTCTATGGAGCAGCAGAAATCTGAGTACAATATTCTGCTCGACATCAAGATGAGGCTGGAACTGGAGATTGCGGAGTACAGGAGGCTACTGGAAGGAGAGCACTATGAAGTGAAAAAGTGAGAGATTAAGTATTCAATTTCTTTGACTTTTTACTTTAAAGCTGGCCAGCAACTAAAGCAATGACGTGTGTCCCCTCTCCCCATAGGCCTGTGGTCATCAGTGTGCAAGTGGAAGGTAAGAATCCAGAGAATCATTCTCTGAACCAACTTTTAATTAGGCTCCTTGCACCGTAGTCACCTGATGCATTGTGTCTGTTCTCTGCAGAGCATAAACCCCACATCGAAAGGAGGGTGAAGACCATCGTGGAAGAGATTGTTGATGGAAAAGTGGTGTCCTCCAGTGTTGATACCCAAGTGGAGGACATCCAGTAACACCTCTGCTCACCTCTGCTCACCTCTGCTGCAACTAAACTAAATGTTCTTAATTGACATTAATGAATAATTCGAATTCATCCAGGTCATTCCAAAACAAATCGCTTTAATGTTTGCTTTTTAAAGGGTTTACCTCGATATCTACTTTATTTTGCCCTGCGATCATACAGCAAGGTTTCAGGTGATGGTCTGTTCTTGACAAATGCTCACTCTGATAAGCATGAGCCCAAAATATGATTAAAAGCCAGAAAGCAAATCTAAATCACAAATGTGTATTACAATTCAGAAAGATAGATCATAGTTTGAAGTTCAAACTATGATCTATCCTTCTATCTTTTAAACTTTGAACATGGATTTTTCATTGGCAAACTTAACTTAATTACATTTTGGACATACATATAACAAAGGAGTAAAAGGGTCAAGTTAGTTTTAAGTCATATAAAGAAAGACTTGATAATGTTTTTGTGAGCTCAAGGTCAGTGGTCTCTCTGTATTCTTCCTGTGCTGACACCCATGAATCATAACACTTTGCTTAAATAAAGCCAAATCTGACAATGATCAGTCACATGTCGTTTTTAGGAGGTAATTTCACTCATGACCACGAGGTGTCACAATGTCCTATCCTCTGAGACTGAAGTCTGAGCACAGCTTTTAGTGCTTTGTGGAGCCTTGTTTTGTTTAAGTGGAAACAGATTGTTGCTGCACAAGATAGAAACACGATTATTTTAGTCACAGGACAATCAGCAATGGTCTGCAAATAGCACAAAATCAAGGCATAATATTGATGCCATGCTGACAAAAATCATGCGTGACACTGGATATGGCTTTCACAGAAACATGGGTAACACTTTATACTGTCATTGGGTAACACTTTGTTTAAATTGTTTATAGAGCATTTGTATCATTCCAACAGCTTTTTAGTTGAGATTCAACAATTCAAAGTTTAGGTAACAATTGTTACAAATTCTCTATAAGCTAACTGTAGGCATGCTATCTAAATAAAGTGTTACTAAAACATGCAGAGCAGAAAAACTTTGCTCCTCTGTGTAGCTATAGACTTGGTTCGACAAGGTTTTACGGTCTTCCTTGAGTCAGCAAAGGCTTCTTCACTTGGGTGGAGCTGAATCAAGTGGAGACTTGAGATCTCCAATCATCCAAACATCAGAGACTGACCTGCCCAGTCAGTTAATCTTATGGTCAAAATGACTCAACGTTAAAGACTCCCTTTCTTTCTCTGCTTTTGTGCTGCACCTATGAACACAATGTTGCTATTCATTATCTGTGTTATTAAATATAATTAGTGGTCCTGAAATATGGTTTACACTGTTTCAGCAGCTTTGTGCAGCAGAGCAATATCAAGTTTAAGCAAAGTGAATTCATTTGACTCAGTGTCTAAAACTGCCAGTTTGAATTATTCTGCATGACTAGACAAGACAAAATCAATAAAAAAAAAAAAAATTCACTCACACCTGACATACATACAGACAGTCCCATTTTAAACTGAAATCCTAACGTTGAATTTGCCCTCCTGGTGTCAAACTTTATGTCTAATTGTAAAAGTATAAAGTTGTCATTCAGGGTGAGAAAATTCCCTGCTTTTTGGTGTTGCACTTATGCTGTAGATATTTGATATAAAGGAATAGAAAACACAGTAGGCTGTGTTAGTTCAGGGTTGTGTGCATGACACGAGGAAACAGGTTTTCCCTCAGCTGACCTCAAATATCTCTATTATTTCCAGAAGCAATTAAATGCTTTAATTGTATGCCCATAGGCTCTTCGTTCACTTCAGTCAAGTTGACTCACAGTATCCAAGAAACAACGAATCTATTGGTTACTTTTATATCAAGTTAACATCAGAAAAGGCGAATTTTGCTCTGCTTAACTCTGAGTGTCTGAGTATTCTCTGCTGGAAATTTCCAGAACTCTCAGTCATACCTGGCAGTAAAGGGTGTGGCCAAAGCCTGCAGGGCATAGCAAGATGCAACAGAAACCCGTGTCATCTGAAACAGAATGATAAAAACAAAAAACACAAAGACAGAGGAGCATTGTCAGAAAACACCCAATGTTGCAATGAGTCATTGTAGCTCTCACTCCCTCTCCCACGAGACATAAAGTGAGAGATATTATTTTATGTTGCTCATGAAAGATAGTTACACACCTAGGTAGAAGCACTGCAAGTTACTTTTCACGTCACAGCACATTTCGAACATACTGTTCCAAGTTTTCATCAGAAGCTGTAGTTATTTGTGTCAGCGAGGCACTTCGTACTCAGACTTGAATGGACCTTTTGCATTCTGAGAAGTCATTCCCATTTACATGAAAAGTGGATGGGATGTGTGTGAGACACAGTAAATGTGACAAAAAAGAGTTATGGCAATAACTGATATGGTTTCTGGCCAAAGCCCCGCAAGCTAGACTTCAAGCACAACTCTCACAATGTGCATAGCAGATCCACTCATCCACCAGATAGAAGGCACAAATCAACTGTTCTGCAGTGAGGTTTGAATATATATTTAATCGCATCTTCTGAAAAAGCAGAAAATATCTTTTAGTGAATGGAGAATATGCCATTTTGCAGGAGTATCTCACACATTCCTCATTCATGTTTTGCTTCACACATGAAAACCACAGTCACACCTTGTGCCGTCTCCACACATACCATCATGATTACTTAACTCACACAAACCACAAGTCTATCTTTTTTTTTAGAGCAGAAGAGTGTGCATGGTGTCTGTTTGTGGCAGAACATTGTATAAATATGTTCATTTGTTTTCAAATTAATTAATCTTATTTATATATATGAAGTGCAGGATGAACACCAAGGAAGTATACTGACAAAGAGATGCAACCTGTAAATAAAACAATGTATAATGTCTCAAACACTTTTATTTTTAAAAAATCCTGTGCAGTGCAAAGCCTGTTAATGGAAAAGTTAAATGCATTTTTATTAACTTTTCTTTGCAGGTTTGCAAATGCTCTTTTTTTGTTTTTAGCAGAAGCAGCGCCTTGCTTCACACTCCGTACTGTACTACCACAGTTTCATGTGAAGGCTAGCAGCTCCTTAAAGTTAAAAGCTTGAGGGACTTTCAAGCAGTAGTAATCTGGCCACAATCCCACTCCTCTACTTCTAGTCCACTGCTGCCTATAAGAGACTTTCATGTGACATTTCTGTGCAGTTTCTCCAAAGAACTGATGTCATTTATTTATTAAATGTGAAGATCCAGCATGTCAGATTTAGGGTGCTGTATTTACAGAATATGGGAGAAATAAATTAAATATAATATGCATGAGCATGTTTTGATTAGTGTATAACTGATTATTCTCATCAGGGTCACGGTGGGCTTGGAGCCTATCCCGTCTGACTTAGGGGGAGAGGCAGGGTACACTCTGGACAAGTAGCCAACTCATCACAGAGACAAACAACCATTCAAACTCACATTCACACCTACGGGCAATTTAGAGTCAACAGGCAATTAACCTGTTAACTGCATGTCTTTGGACTGTGGAGGAAGCCGGAGTACCCGATGAGAATCCACGCAGACACAGGGAGAACATGCAAACTCCACACAGAAAGACTCCCTTGAAACAGGTGGGCGAGTGGAGAGGATTGCAATCCGAAAATACACTGCTAGATACCACTAAATCCTTTAATTAATTAAACTACAATAGCAGATAAAATGCCTGTAATGTTTTACATTAGTAAGAGCAATAATTAATCCAATTAAGTAAAGTACAGGTAAAGTCATAGGATCACTAAAGTCATTACTATTCATTGTCTCTGGACTGAATATCTGTAACAAATTTCATAGCAATCTTTTCTATAGTTATCAAGATATTCACTATGAATCATGAATGCCAACCTTGGAGGTGCACGGGAGTTAAAATCCAGGGATCACTTCAGTATTTTTTAACCTGGACCTTATTGTCCCGTGTTTTTGTGACTAATGGGGACAACAAATTTTGAAGTGAGTCCTATATTGAGTGAGAGGACTGCAGCAGCATTGTAACATCAAAACATTTCATTCAAACTCAATAGAAACAAAACATAACCCGCAAAACCATAATGGTCGGTCGTTCTGCTGTTCCAACAATCTCTGAAGAGATCCTTTCCATAATGTTATTAGACATCTAGAATCAATCTGAGTCTATCAGTGGCAAAAACAAACAAACAAACAAACAAACAAACAAACAAACAAACAAACAAACAAACAAACAAACAAACAAACAAACAAACAAACAAACAAACAAACACAACTTTAGTCACTTAGACACAAAAACATGGAAGAATAGAGTCCAGCTTGAATACCACCAAATTATGATTAGGAATCATTTTTGGGGACCAAAAATATATGTTATATACAACATATATATACAACTGACTAGGTATATGTTCACGGAAAGCATACACATATGTTTTGAAGTCAGCTTTAGACCTCAAGTCACATTGGTAAATGGTAAATGGACTGTACTTATATAGCGCCTTTCTAGTCTTCCAACCACTCAAATCGCTTTTACAGGACATATCTCATTCCCCCATTCACACACATTCATACACTGATGGCATGGCTGCCATGCAAGGTGCCAACTGCTCATCAGTTTGAGGATACACATACACATTTACACACCGATGGCACAGCGGGAGCAATTTGGGGTTCAGTATCTTGCCCAAGGATATGCAGACTGGAGGGGATCGAACCGAACAGGAGATCAAACCCACGATCATCTGATTAGTGGACGACCTGCTCTACCTCCAAGCCACAGCCGCCCCATGCCACTGCACATTCTGCAACTTCACCATGTATGACCTGCAGAGCCGTGTGGGAAACCTTGGTGTGTCATGTTTTATACTTGTTACAAACTGTTCCATATTGCCTGAGGCAAAATGACACATTTTTCTGAACTGCCAATTACTATAAACATGTTTCTTTTCAAATGCTCTTTATGTTTTTATAATTTCTAATTAATTTTTTATTACTAAAGTGATTTAGTGATTTGCAAGTTGCATTATATTTCATGAAATTGAAGAAGAACTTTTTTTCTACTGTATGGAGATAGTATGAATTGTTTTGAAGTTTTGTATGAAGTCTTATGCACTTGTTTATCATTGTGAAGCACATTTTTCACACTGTTGCGTGTCAAAAATCTATCGCATATGTCATCACTCTCTTAATTCTGGCACTTCAAAATAAACTTTACATAAACTAACGCAAACAGAGAGCTTTAAATTTATACGGTCTGTTTAAACCTTTCCATCAGTGCCACACCCTTGTATTATTCTATCACTGGGATGTCTGGTTGCACAATGACAATATTACAATGTGCACAGACTCTTGTGGTGCACTGTTAAATGTGAACACACAGTACCTGGTGTTGCTGATAGTGCAAATTATACAAATTTACAGAGTGAGTTTGGAAGCTAAATGTGCTTTCATTTTTTGTTCCTCTTCTCTGAGCTGTAGAATACTTTCAGGCAAACTTGTGAATTAATCTAAAAAGAAAGAGTGTGCAGCTCTCTGAATAGAAGTGAAACTCTTAATGAAGTGCAGCTAAGCTGTACAGAGCTATGTATTACATTGTGTACACACAAGAAGCTGGTGTGTTGGTGTGAAAATGCTATCTCCAGAGAGACAAAAATATCTTCACTCATATATGACCAGGGTTTCAATCAGTATCTTGAACATAATTCATAGCCGGTTAGTACTTTACATGCATGAGATGAGTGTGCAACCTCAAAATGAAAAGCAGCAGCGAAGAGACACATCTGGTTAGTATTAGTCCGATCTATGCATGGTTTGTGCAGTTTGTAGAAATCAATTGTTATATAGAGGCAAAAGAACTCTTTGTTACATTTAATCAAACATTTAGTCTGAATAATACATGCATTATTCTTAACTACTAGTGTTAAAAATGTATCCAAAACTGCAAGAAGAACTTTGAATACCTGTGTGTGTGTGTCTTTTATTTTTTTATTGAATCAACCATAGCTTCATGTAAAACAGTTCTCTCTATCCTCTGGGATATCGTAAAAAGAAATACTGTGGTAAAATGGAAAGAAGCAAACAAGCAAGAGCTTGTTCTTGTTTGGGCATGATACACATGCCAATGCACAATGCCAAGGAAAATAAAGACCACGCAGGCATGCACTGCAATAAGTTCTCAAGCAGCGATGTGCCCAGTCTTGAATAAAGCCAGGTATCGACTGACATCATGAGTGTCTATAAAAGCTACTTCTAACTGGCAAGCCTGTAGGCTATTGTTGACCAAAACGAAAAGGAATATACACAATTTTAAGTTTAAGACGTTAAACATGAACTGAAACTATGAATAATAAAAAAACATTGTGTAAAAGATGATTGTCATACAATAGAGTAGACATTCCTCTCTTTCTTTGTGTGTGAGAGGAAGTATGCTGGGTGAGAGTCATTTGAAAAAACAAACGATCATACTGATCTATTTATTTTGTAGTGTTTGCTGTGCTTGTTGCCTTGGTAATGTAACAGGTTTGGCCAGGCAGGTATAGTAGTTTTTCTCAAGAATAATGACACTGATTCACTAAAGACACATCACTTGCCAGACCACTGACAAAGTTGAAAACCTGAGGGATGTGACTGGATAACTAACCTGAGGCAGTAACTGAGTAAACAGTAACGGGTGTGGCTGTGCTACATTTTACAGTATACTTTTTAGGAATAAAAGATAGATGTTCACATGGATGCCCTGTCTTTATGCACATTAATATGGAGCACAGTAATAAGGGATGAATAGATTAATGAATCATCATGTTTTGTATGAGTTTTGCAGGTAATTGTGAGGTTTGAATGTTTTTGGTTGCTTAACAAAACAGGATTAAGTCTCATCCCACTTTCTCCTTCTGATCATTGCACAAAACGAACCTGAAGAGTGTGTGCGATGGGTGGGACAGAGCAACCATTTTAGGTATTACTCCTCCCTTCAGCCTGGCACGCCCCCACCCAAGGCGTGAGCAGCAGCCTCGTGCAGGATAAAAAGGGGACAGAGGCAGATCTGTGTATCTCAGTCCATCTCCTCTTTCTCGAGGCAGGCAGATCTCCTGAGCAATCTTCACCATGACTTCAACGAGAACCACGATATCACGCACCTCTGTTGCAGGTGGCTATGGTAACAGCTATGGAGGAGGTTTTGGTGGGAGCTTTGGAGGAGGTATGGGTGGAGGAGGCATACAGCGGAGGTCAGCTTTAAGTGTTTATGCTGGCGCAGGGGGCATGGGATCAAAAATCTCTGTTCCCTCTGGTGGTTTTGGTAGTTACAGTGGAGGTGGAGGTAGCAGCTATAGTTATAGCCTGTCAGGAGGAGGAGGAGGTGGAGGCTTAGGTTTAGGCTTAGGTGGAGGCTTAGGTGGAGGCTTCGGTGGAGGTGATATGGATGTCGGAGCCAATGAGAAGGCCACCATGCAGAACCTGAACGACCGTCTGGCCTCCTACTTGGAGAAGGTGCGCAGCCTTGAGAATGCCAATAGTGAGCTAGAGATCAAGATCCGCCAGTTCTTGGAGAACAAGGCCTCCCCCACTGCACGTGACTACTCAGCCTACGAGGCCACCATTGCTGACCTGCAGCGTAAGGTATGTTACATGACTTCTCATGTGCTGTTGACAGCATAATTAATATTTGCAGACCGCTTGCAGATAATTATACTAATTATGTGAAATGAAACATTGCTTCATCACACAGATCCAGGATGCCACCCGTGACAATGGAGGCATCTATCTGGCCATTGACAATGCAAAACTGGCAGCAGACGACTTCAGAACCAAGTAAGTATCAGGGCGAGAGGCAGAAAGTTTAAAAAGTGTAAAATTACTCTGAAGCAATACACTGAAGATGTATACGTTGATGTTGGTGGGCAAATGATCTGATCTCTTGCTGCTTCACAGGTTTGAGAATGAGCTAGCCATGCGTCAATCCGTGGAAGCAGATATCGCCGGTCTAAAGAGACTGTTGGATGAGCTGACACTCGCCAGATCAGACTTGGAGATGCAGATAGAAGGCCTCAAGGAGGAGCTGATCTTCCTCAAGAAGAACCACGAGGAGGTGTGTAACAAATGTTTATCGGTCATCTAAGTGGTATTGCATTGCAATTAATTCGCTGTCTCAAATGTAGAGTAAAATGGACTCAAACCACAAAGCAAACACCCCCCACTTACCAAACTCTTCTTATTCAACAGGAACTGGCAGCTATGAGGAACCAGATGAGTGGACAGATCAACGTGGAGGTGGATGCAAAACCACAGATAGACTTAGCTGCCATTATGGCTGAGATCCGTGACCAGTACGAAAGTGTGGCTACCAAAAACACCAAAGAACTTGAAAGCTGGTTCCAATCAAAGGTGAGACTGGACCAAACCTAGTAGTGATCTTTATTGACTATAAGTAACTTCTTATTGCCTACACAGACTTTTGTGTAAATGTATGTAATTAAACATGACACTGATGCTCTTCCATGTCTCCTGCAGTCAGAGGAGCTGAACAAGGAGGTAGCAATCAGCACAGAAACTCTCCAAACGACCAAATCAGAAATCACTGAGATCCGTCGCACGCTGCAGGGCCTGGAGATCGAGCTACAGTCACAGCTTAGCATGGTAAATGATCTGGGGCAAATCTCTACTCTCATTTATGGTTACATCCTCCTCCTATCCCATCCTCAGCGAGACACAACTTGATAAATGCACTGTTTGTCAGTTTACTCATTCCTTCTCTTGTTGTTCTCTTCACCCTCCTTCTCATCCAGAAAGGGTCTCTGGAAGGCACCTTAGCTGACACAGAGGCACGGTATGCCATGCAGCTCCAAGGCCTCCAGATACAGGTGACAGATTTGGAGACGCAACTGACATGTCTGCGTGCTGACATCGAAAACCAGAGCCAGGAGTACAAAATGCTGCTCGATGTCAAGACACGTCTGGAGATGGAGATTGCAGAATACAGGAGGCTGCTGGACGGAGAGGGCGGGTAATTTGCTTGCACAAACAATCCTAAATTATCCTAAATAATCCTAATCCTAAATTCATCATAAAAACTAAGGGTTATCTCTGTAAACTGAAGATTTATACTGTTTTTTTAATGCAAGCACTGTCATTTCACCTCTTCACAGTACCGGCTTTTCAGGAGGCAGCTCCAGCTCTTCCAAGGTGATAGTGGTCACACAGGAACTGAAGGACGGCATGGTGGTGTCCTCCTCCAAAACCACTACCAGCTAATAATCTGTCTCACACAGCCAAAGCAACACATGAGCGCCACAAGCGCTACATCTGAACCAATACTTCCTTCACATACACATGTGAATGCAATAAAAGGTTCTCAGTTTGCTGACTACCATTTTGTCGCGTTTGTCTGAATTATTTGTGTCTTAATTCCAAATAATGCTGTGATAGTGGATTGATACAAACCAAAGGTCTTACAGGGAATTACGTACTTCATCTGTATCCTGATATGACTTGCTTTAGGTATTTTGGCAGGTCTGAGAAATGACTCATTGACATTAATTCATGTGATTAAAAACCTGCTCAGAATGAAATCATCATAGCCTGAGGCTGTCCTCATATAGGTTTTCTAATATGCATTCAGATGACAGCTGGGAAAATCTGAGCAAAGAATGATAATACTCATAATTATATTCACCTCAACTCTGAATTTCCTCCGAAACACCAGTGTGTGCAAGACCAGAGGCTACACAGCGTAAAACACTACAGTTGTACAGCTCTGCAGTAGACAACATGTTCACAAACTGCATGCATGCTCAGCAGGATTTTTCTCCAACAATTAAAAATTAAAAGCTATTTAAAAGTATGTACCAGTGTAGTAAAAATGGCCTAGCCTACAACAATATTCTTTGGTTTTAATGTTTTCTCCAGCAGTCCACAGGCACATTTGGTTCTTGGCATAAATTAGACTCTCTGGTTGCTGGAAAAGATTTGCAACTTGTCAAAGGAGTTTGCTTTTTGAGGTAGGTCCCAGTCCGTCTTTACACACTAATTAAAGCTGCATCATCTAATGTTTGGCCACTAGGGGACAGCACGTGTGTTTTCAGAAACTGATACCATATGGCGCAGTGAAGGATTAGCTTTTTAGTCCAAAGAAAAACAAAATTTTAAAGCAATTTCCCATAAAAGGGAGTGCTGGTCTACTAAATATCAGCACGGCTGTGATTCAGTCATAGGCACGAGCATTCTTTGTGCAGATATATCTGATTATATTGATGCCGAATTGACAAGAAACAATGTCGACATATGACGTCCTTTATCTTGTGTTTCTAGAGTATTGTGGTTTTACAGACATGTAAGAAATTGTTCAAATGTCATATTTCTTAAATGGCGTTTGATGTAATATTTTCCCTGGAGAGCGCAGGGAGCTTTAGCTTAATTAAAACTACTAATTTAGTTTAGAACATTTTGTCAATGCTACAGAAACATTAGGTAACTGTTAAATATGATAAAGTTGTTTGATGTTGACTGCTGTTAGTTATTAGTTTGATTAATGGTTGTGTATTGAATACTGATGGTGGCTCATCGGCCAATCATATTCAATTTCTAATGGCAGTATGCAGTTAACGGTTATCCCTTGTGTCCATTTTAAAACTACTTGTAAAAATATGTTACAATTTGAGATAGATAATGATAGATGATAACTGTTAATGTAACGTTACTGTTGTAACGGTTATTAGGACACCTATAAATGATACCTCTTGTCCAATCAGAATACTTGGTTTAAACTAACTTTTTAATAAAAGAAAAATAAGGGTTTAAAAACTCATAATATAAAGACTAATGGTTGTATTTTGATGAGCACTGTCAATAGTTTCACAGAGGTCTCTTTTATCATGGTGGTCTATGAGCCACAGAGGATTTTTTAGTCGCAGTACCACAGGTGGCCACTAAGATGAATTGGCAGCAAGGCTGACTTGCCACGCCTTGTGAAGCTCTCTTAATGCTGACTGACACAGTCAGTAGTTATTTAGGCCAATGTATTAGCAAACAATGTTTTTGCACCCAGTAAAAACAGAGCAACATTATAATCCCAATGTAGTTATATAGCCACCTTTTCTTGTACGTGTACTGTACAGTTACAGACAGAGTTTTTAGCTGGCTAGCTAGCTGTTTGGCGCTGGATATGTAGTTTACAGTAGATTAATTAGAGCTTGTTTGCTAGAAAAACAGCTTGAACTTTACAATCTGCCATAAAACAAAAACTATGAGCTAAAGGTCCCTGACTGACCTGTATTTGATCTGTTGTTGGGCTATTAGAAACCAGATCATCAGCAAGGCACAATAATAGCAATGTTGAATATTCTGTATTGAATTACAACAAACAAGAAAGTTTAATTCAACTGCATGATCTTTATTGATTTTTGCCAATGCTTCCAAATTATCACTCAATCTGATCCACGTCCACATCAACAGTCTTGCTGCTCCCGACCACCTTTCCATCCACAACTGTCTCCACCACTGTGATGACCTTTGTGACAACTGAGGAAAATAAACCACAGTAAACAGTAATGAGCAAATCACATCACATTTCTTAAAGCCAGGTCAAATTTAAGCATCAGTTTAATGATAAAATGATAAAATTATGTTCTTATAAATAATTGCTTACCTTGTTTTGAACTGGAAATGGAGAGAAAAAGAAGACAAATATTAGTCTAGAACATATCTACAGTACATTTTCCTTACATTTTAATTCAAATATTTCTAACCAGTGAGTGTTTCTCTGTCTTCATTGGGTCTCACCTTTCATCCTCCCCATCCAGCAGCCTCCTGTACTCTGCAATTTCCAGCTCTAGCCGGGTCTTGAGGTCCAGCAGCATGTCGTACTCCTGCTTGTTGCTGGCGATGTTGGCGTGGAGCTGGGACAGCTGAGCCTCCAGGCTTGTGACCTTGTTCTGGAGGCTTGTGAGCTGTGCAGCGTAGCGTGCCTGAGTCTCTGCCAGAGTGCCCTCCAAAGACGCTTTCTGTTATGGTCAAAGGAAAAAGGAGTGAGGTGAGTGGGAAGTTAAAGAAGTTAAGTTAAGATTCAAATTTAGAGATCCCACTTCTTCACTTCAAATTTACTGCAAGGTATTCTGGCGTGAATGTGTAACTAGCATCATGTGGTTCTGTGTACTTGGTAATTACCCTTATTTGCTTTCGTGCTGCGACATCTACAGTGTTGTTAATATCTATAGTACAGCATGACTGTGTTCAGTAGATAATCAGTCTTTATTGTTAATATATACATTAACTTACCATGCTTAAATGGGACTGCAGTTCAATCTGAAGCCTCTGGAGGGTGCTCTTCAGGTCCTTAATCTCTGTGCGGGTCGTCACCAGGATCTCAGTATTTGTGATCACTTCCTGCTCCACACCTGCCATCTGTGCAGATACGAAAAACAAATTAATTGTTTTACCCACTTAGCAGTTATAGACCATTATGGTTTGGTCAATTGCAATCGAGTCCTTTAAAGGTTGCCAAAAAGTTGTAACTCCTCACCTTGTTTTGGTACCACGCCTCAAGTTCCTTGCGGTTCTTGCCGATCACGCTCTCATAGTGTTCTCTGATTTCTGTCATAGCCTGGTTCAAGTCCATAGAGGGAGAAGCATCCACGGCTACATTGACCTGTCCGCCTACCTGACTCCTCAGCAGAGCCATCTCCTGCAGGGGTCAAAGGACAACACCTCAGTCAGTCTGTGTAAAAACTAACTATTACAAGAAAAATATCCAGTTCATTATTTGTGCGCTGTATTGCATACATGCTTTTAACTATGTGTGTGTGTGTGTGTGTGTGTGTGTGTGTGTGTGTGTGTGTGTGTGTGTGTGTGTGGTGTGTTGGACAGGGTCACTGTGCTTGAGCGTGTAGATAAACAGTAGCAATGAGCTAATGGAGGGAGAGAAGAATACAAGGAAGTGTGCAGACCGAAGAGGGGCAGCACTGGAAAAAGTGAGAAGGCGGCAGACCTGTTTATGAAAACACTAATCTAACATGGAATTTCCTCAGTGTTATCAGAGGTATCACACATAAAGCAGAGGCCATGTGTGCAATTTCTGACTGGCTCAGGCCACAATAGATGGCTTTGATGAATGCTGACAACTTTGTCAAACAGTGAATAGCTCCTGTGTTGAGCTCCTTAGATGGATGATAATGACCAGTGTTTGATCAATCACCAGTGTAGTTACATGCTTTCCAGTTATGTGCATACACAGAGTGGGCGTTGGCCTGAGTGTGGGTATGTATCAGGGGTGTTGACAGAAATAAACTCATCAGTTTTGCTGGTTGTGAAACTGCCATCGCTAAAATGGGTGTGCCACCACTCGCTGTCCCTCATCTCTACACTCTCACCTCTTCGTGATTCCTCTTGAGCATGATGAGCTCGTCCTTCAGGGCCTCATATTGACTCTCCAGATCCATTCTGGCCAGGTTCATCTCATCCAGCACCCTCTTCAGTCCAGCAATGTCCGCCTCCACAGCCATCCTCATGGCCAGCTCGTTCTCATACCTGAGAGGACGAACAGGTCAGGGAGGTTTTTAGTGGGTTGTTAACATTAGAAGTTGACGGTTAGGCATGAGTACATGCTTTGACGAGGGTGTGAAATTTCACTTATGTGGCAGCGCAGAGAGGGGCAGTCACATAAGCGCGCAGAGAATGCACTCACTTCATTTTGAAGTCATCGGCAGCCAGTTTTGCATTGTCAATGTCCAGGATTGTCTTGGCGTTGAGCCTAGAGGCGATACGGATCTGAGGAGGAAAAAAAGCAAACAGGGAAATGAGTCAGAAAAAGAACAGTCAATCTTATGGGTCATCTAAACCCCGTATGCAAGGAGTCCCCATCTCCACTGATATGACAACTTTTGTACATACACATACACATTCAGTCTGTACTTGCTGATATATCAGTTGGGCTCTTCTGTAAACCTACACTGCATCCTTTTGTAATGATCACTGTCACACTGTCGGCAGGAAGTGATGCTCAGCTGGAATGAATTTGGTATGACAGTCATGATAATTACCCCAACACTGCTCTTTGTGGTATGTGCTTCCTGATAAGATGTCCTATATCTACACTGTGGTTCAATGATGGGTATCTTGGTTCTCTAACTCAAATGGCAGCTGTCCCAGCCCCGTAAAGTACATACCAAGTGATACTTACCCCTCCCCACACACACACTCACAGTCAGCGTTAACAATGAGAAACATGAGAAGAGGAAATAAACAGAAAACACAGAGACACACACAGACATATCTCTCTTCGTCTTCTTACCTTGTCCTTCAGGTCATCGATGGTGGCGAAGTAGTGAGTGTAGTCATGGGAGATGACAGTCCTGCTCTGGTACCACTCTCTGATCTGTTTGTCCAGGCGGTTGTTCTCCTTCTCCAGGGTGCGCACCTTCTCCAGGTAGGTGGCCAGACGGTCATTCAGGTTCTGCATGGTGGCCTTCTCGTTGGCTCCAACGTGGAGGTCCAGGCCATCAGACAGGTTGAAGCCTCTGGAGGGTGGTGCATAGCTCATCTGGGATGAGGAGATGCGGGTGCCGTGACCACCTGCACCACCGTAGACACTCATGGTCTTCTGATTGTAGGATCTGGAGCTGAAAGACATGCTGGAAGGACTGAGTCTGGACCAGGAAGGATCACTCGAGTTGATCTGCAGTTGAAAGCATCACTTTGGTCTCCTTGGTTATATAGCTGCCACACGCAGAAAAGTGGGACGGGCCAGGAGGGTTAGATGAAAGAGAAGAATGCGGCTGAGAGGCTATCCCACTATTCATCTACATATGCAATCTCGCCATCAGCACGGGTGTGTAGACTGGTGGGTGGGGGTTCATCTGCCTTTTTTCAGGTTGGACTTGTGATTCCACATTGTATCATTCTTTGAATACTCTTCAGTTTTTTTCCAGAGTCCTGAACTTTTACCAGTTTGTAATCACAGGCTTCTGAGTTTGGTTGCTTTAAAGCAGGTTTAAATACAAACATATATAGTTTCAAACATTGTTCTCCTATAGAACAAACTGCTATGTGTTATTATCTTGTAAATTTACTCAGAGCAGTGACAGAAATGACACATACCAGTGACAATTTCACCTCAGTGAAACTTGAGAGCAAAAGTTGAGAGCAAGGCATGTCTAAGATAGTTAAGGTTGTTCTTGTCACATAGGCAAGAAGTTCAGGATTGTATTAACTAAGATTATTATTGTATTAATGAAGAAATTTATATTTTTTATTCGAGTGTAATACACTCACCTGTGCCCAGCTGATACAGACTTACAAGAAGCCCCTTATGTTACCCATAGAGGCAAGAGAAAAAAAAGTAGAACATGTTGTACTGTATTTATGTGCCAACACACATTAGATATAAACCTATATCAAACATACAAAAGAAGCTGAACAGGAAGATCATGTTACAGATGAATGTTTCATTGTCAGCCTCATCTAAATCACACAGGTAGTGTGACTTTCAGTCCCCTGAAAAGAAACACACCTCGTGTTGCTTTGGATGTTCGCAGTTCACCATTCCCATGCCTAATTTTCAAATTTCACAGCCTTTAATTAACTGAAACTACAAAGCAACGAGATATTCTTTCACTTCCATTCACTGACCCTCCCCTGAAACTGTTTGGAGCCCTCGCCTGACACTTTTTTCACTATGTGTTTGTTTTCTTTTTAAGACTTGTATTTAATATCACAAAAACATATAACTGCCTTAACTGACAATGTCTGTAGCATGATACAGAGTTGCTATAAGTTATCTATAAACCTCTTTAAATAAAGTGACAACAAGCTGTGGAAGTTTCTCTTTCATTACAGGCCATACTTATTTATTCTTTGTCTTTTACAAAGACACACAGCTATCTGATTATCTGATGAAAAAAACGTGTTTTCCGGTGAAACTGCTCTCACTACCATCACATGCCTAGATTACATCTATTGGGTTGGAAATGCTGTGAAACAACTCGTAATGATCACAAACAAAGTCTGACGTAACCTTAAAATTAAAATTAAAAATGCACCAGCTCATTTTTATTGCTTTATTGTTGTAGTGTACTCATGACAGAACCACACCCCCATACCAGCAAAAAATCATCACCTTGTTGTTGTTTTTTCCGCTTCTATCTTTAAAAATACACCTGAGCTTGCCTGACTACCTCCCTCTGTCATCATTTCACAACCTCTTCTGTCAGCAGTCACACTGATAAGCAGGTTCGGGCTGAAAAGTGGATGACTGATGTTTTGATTAGATCTACAGCATGCCAGTCTGTCCATTCCTTTAAACATAGTATGGTATGGAGAGTAATGTCAGAGGGACACATTTTATGTCACGTAGTAAAATGACATAAGTGGGATGATGTCTGTTTAAAGTCACTGACTTTTGAGATGTTAGTTATCAAAGATCAGGTAGCAAAGACTTGTTTATGAGAGCAAAATCGACTATTTAAGCTACCTGAGCAGCCAGACGATCATAAATTTTCACAGCAGACAGTTTGACAGATTAATGACAGCTCCAATTAAGACAGCATGCCCAAAACAAGGGATTAATGTCATTAGTTACAGCCCTGGTTTTCCTGCTATGACTTGTCAAAGAGTCTGCTGTAACACAATGCATTGATTCAGACCAACACACGTACTGTGTGTTAGAAGGTTTAGATAACCCAAGGCTAAATCTGTTTTTATTTTTACAACATTTCATAAATCTCATCTAAGCAATGTATTTAACTATATGATATATGTCACGTTAATTCTTTTGTCTAAGATTTACAAGTTTTAAAGTTTACGAGTGGGTGGAGCTTCTACTGCACTCCCAACAGTCGAGCTGTAAACGGATATCTATTATTGTTTTACCTTAATCCTTTTAAACAAGATCCAACCTTAAAGATCATTTGTCCCCTGAAACACTCCACACAAAAATGTTGCCCTTCCTGCCTTATCCGTGCCACATTGACAGCCTCTGGTGTTACTACAGATTGTTTTTTTTTTTTTAAAGATAATCGATGCTGACAGTGTGTTTACACTGGTAAGAGGAATTTCAGGTGTAGCAACACTCCTTTATGTACTCATGCTTATGTAAACAGTTTTTATGTGCCAACATCCCTACCTGTCTATTCAGAAAATGAATTGTGTTCGGTCAAATGGTGTGCCACATTTTCTTTGAGACACTGGGACAGAAACACAAACTGACGCAACACAACATGAACCATAGTGGATACGATTAGTTTTTACACTAAACTAACAACAAACTTTATGAAAACAATGTTTAATAATAGAAGTAGTAATAAAGAACAAGAAATGCTCACTTAAGTATTCACTTTCTATGCAGGGCACAGGACTATACATTATACTTGTGTGTGGAGACAGAGAATAAATACTAAACAAGATACATGAACCCTCTGTGTGACTGCAGATGTTGACTCAATGTACCGAGATACACTGGTCCAGTGCTGAAAGAGATTTTTGGTACAATTTGATGCATAAAATGAACAATAAACCTAGTTCTGATAAAGCCCAGGAAAGGGTTGGTCCTGCAGGTCAGAATAAAAGTAGTCCAAGGACAATCACGTGGTCCATGGCACACAGATTTTGAGTTACAAATTAATAATGGAATAAAACTGCTGATGTGAGCTAAAGGAAAAAGGCCCCAAGACATATAACCCAAAAACAGCTTCAACACTCAGGCCAATCCGGACCGAGCATGAGCTCGCCACCTCCCATCAGCTCTCCACTCCCACTTTCTTTCACTTTCAAGGGGCAACAGAAGGCAGAGGGATTCAAGTGGATGCAAAAAGATCTGCGACTAACAGGGAGAACAAGAACAGCTGCATTTTGTCTTTTCCTGCTCACTCCACCCGTCCAGATCCCTTCAGTAACTCACACAGACACATTCTGTGGCTGTCGGCGCTCATGTGTGTTTATGCATACGTGGGCAGTTGTGTGTATTTAACTGCCATACTTTGTGTGCGTTTGTGTGTAACACAGTGGGAGGCAGAGAGGGAAAATCTGGGTCTGCCTTTGTGTGGGAACATTCAGTTGTTTTAAATGTCTCGTAATACTGATCTGTAGTATTCAGACACTTTACTTAAGTCTCAATACCACACAGTACAGGTAAAAGTATGTAACTATTATCAGCAAAATATATTTAACAGTAAAAGTACTCATTCTTCGGAAACATCGTCCCTGGCATGGCATTTTTAATTTTACTGCTGTAGCTGTTTAGGGTTGAGCTCACTTTAACTACTTTATATACTGTTGCTGTAGTTTAATCTACAGCAATGCATCATGGTCTATAACTGGGGCGGCCAACCCGCGGCTCGGGAGCCGCGTGCGGCTCTTGTCCAATAAGAATGCGGCTCTCCAACTTATAAAAAAAAAAAAAAAAAACTTTTAAGAATTCTTTGTGTGTCTTTCCTCTCCTTTTAATTATTGTTATGCTTGTGTGTATTGGACTATTACTGCTTAAAAGAGCCACAAACATGCCACAGAAACAATTATCTTGGGGTGGGGAGTGGAAGGGGGGGAACAACCTGCACTGCACACTCCTGTTTGCGCGCACAAGTTTTCCGACGTTTTCCCATGGCAAGCGATTGTGATTCATTCACAAAAATGGCTAAATGCAAAGCTAAGCGCAAAAATGAAGACGAGCACAGGACATTCCTTGAGGACCGGGATGAGGCTTACTTTTTGTTGAACGAAAAGTCAAGCCTTTCTGACATGTCGTTAGCACATTTCAAAGCTTCAAGTCTTCAGCGCCATTTCAGCACGCTCCATTCTGTTTCATAGTAAGGGGTGTGTGACATTTGTGATATGGTGAATTGTTAATATTTCATTCTGTGTGTGTGTGTATTCGTATATGAAGGAGAGAGAGGGTGTGTGTGTGTGTGTGCGCACGTACATAATGTGGCTCTTTGCAGTACCACAGTAAAAATTTTGGCTCTAAGTCCCTGGCTGGTTGGCCACCCCTGGTCTATAAGATAGATACGTTTGTAGTGTTGCTGTCCTGTGAGACCCACATATCCCTATAAAACAGCTCTGTTTTCAGCTTTGCGACGATGCATTTTCCAGCTAATCCAAGAGATACATGGATTTTACTGCGCTAGAAGGGTATGAAAAATTCTAATCTGAAAAGTAACCGGGAAAAAGTACAATATTTGCCTCTGAGATTGACTGCAGAAGAAGTATAAAGTTGTATAGAATAGAAATATAAGTACAAGTACCTTGCAGTTAAGTGCAGTTACATTCTCCCACTGCTGACACATTCTTTTGTTATTATTGCATTAATACATCTTACAGAAGTCATTAGACAGATAGTGTCATGGCTTGCGTCTTTTGTCCACACTGTGACAATCTGATGACGTCAAATAGTGAAAGAAAGTTTGGTAAACGAGCAGTTTTAACCTTGACTTATACCAGCTTTCACAACTCCCTTGGGTGTGGCGAGGTGATTCACTTATGATTCCCGCACAGAATACGTGCACGAGGTCCACGGCAAACACTTTCTCTTCGCAGTAACTTTCACTAGATGGTGCACTTTGGCTGTGAATCTCACCTCCACAGCTCAGAGATGTGTTGTACAGACAGGGTGTGGCAGTGTGATAATATGTTACATTTGTCAAGCCAACTGAGAGATAATTTAACCCCTAAAAACTATTACAGTGTCTTTTTTCTCCTGTCTGATTTATGAACTTTGAGTGAGTTTGCAACATGAGCTAGCATTTAAAAAAAAAATCTAGCAGCTTCTTTCTATGTTTAAAGAGCAGTTTTGTGTAGCATACAATGGGTAGGGTGAGGACAAACATGTCCGCTGATGCAAAGTCAAATATAGTGGCGCTTGTTTTCTCTCCTCTGTGGAGGAAATGAACTGTTATTTAGCTGGTTTATATAAAGTTTAATGTCTGAGCACATTGACTTAAGGAACTTTTAATTTAAATGTGATATTTATTTGTGTTGTGTGAAATCCTATAAATACGACATCATACTATGAGTCATATCTGTAGCACATACACCCTATATCACTGATAATCAGTGCTTGATTTATCTTTTCCAGAAAAAGCAAAAAGCTAACATGAAGTAGACAGATCGAGTGCTCTTCTAATCTTTATTTGCTGTACTATGTGAATGAGTAAAGGTAGGTCTACTGACAGGACAGACTTTTGTTCTACAGTGGGTGGATGGATATGAAAGATCAAAAAACGGGCAGGTGAATGTTTAACTTTGTCTGTAGAAACTCGTACCACATGGATAGAACCAACACACCAACCCCAACATGTGACACACCCACCAACACACACACCCACTCACAGGAGAAAACCCATTTCTCAACACATTTAATGTGGATGAGATAATGCCTGTGGATGGGGTGTGGTACATTGACAAGAGGCTTCCAGGACCACATTGCTCCCTGCAGGCTCACATCTGTGATTCATATATTCTAGCTGTGCACCAGTACATCTGTCGGCATGTAAGCAGGACATTTCAAAGCGTTCCTATTACTATGTCAAATGGTAATGGTTATTGAGCAAGAAAGAACTGATTAACTTCTTCACATAGGGTGGATACTGCTTATCTAACTTGGGACTGACTCACAGAACCCTATCAAACATTCATCGAGGCAAGCCCTCTATTATTGGCCCAGACAAATATACAAGGTCACAGAGGTCTGTTCTGGTCAGCTGCTGTGCCATTTCTTCCAGAGTGTGGTGCAATGGGTTGCTCAATGCACAGCAAAGACAGTGCTGTTTGTCTTCTGCAGTGGACATGGATGCTTGCTGGACCTGAGGTGGGCTGAATGACGCCTGGAAGCTCAAACAAGCCACCTGTAATGGCACCCACCCGTCAGTCAAAGCAGCCACACTGTTAATTATGCATAACTGTAAGCCTTAATATCATTTGAATGGGTGAGTTAGACTCAGTACAGTTGTCATGAAAGGGGAAATTAGCTATAGAGACCAAAATGGTTTTTTGTACCAGGCTGTAAACATGTTTATTTCTGCTGTCAAGATGGACATTTTAACATGGGGGCTTATGGAGAACAACATGTAGCCAGTCTCAGTTTGAAGGACTGCAGTTTTTGGCACTTCTGCATAGGCTTCACTTCACAGCCATGGAGGTTGCCACTTGGATAGCACACCCAACTCAGAATCAGTGCAGTGCAGCTGTTTCCTCTTATAAACAGTGCTGCAATGTTGCAATAATCACCTAAGATGAACAAAACTTTGTGCAGACAGGTCTCATACTCAACCCTGATTTAAATAAAGCTGGGATGCTATTCAACTGAACTGAACTATTCAAAGACGCGATTTTCATGTTTGAACTGGAAAAACTCTGAATTTCTGAATTTGATGGATTCTGTTTTTATTTACATTTTGTGCACTGATAAAAATGTTTCCAATAAATTAAAAAGACTGTGATGAAGTAAAGTCTCAGCTGTAACTTTTTGGCGATAATTTAACATGGAGACTTGACAGTTGCATATTGTCGGGAGGACTATGACATATGTCGGCAGCAGTGACAAAACAAAGAACAATGATACACTGTTGTGTTATCTCAACAAGGCATGACATGACTTGTCAACTTTTAATAAAGGAAGTGACCAGTTTATGAACGACATGGGAACGCTAGACAACTGTCATTCCCACTGCATGCTAAAACAAATCGTGAGGACACTGAATCTATCTACTCATCAGGTGCAAGAATCCAGACCATCCAGACTTCAAGACAATAGACGAGACTCAAGCGTGAGTGGTGACACCAGCAGTTGCTATGCGGCAAACAAATAGTGGATTATTTTGATGCTGTTTTGAGGCTATGGCAACTTTAAGATAGTAGGCCTAAGCGAAGAAACAGAAGAGTGGACTTCCTTTCATGTCTCTTTGTTTTTGAATTGAATAGAAACAATCCCCCTATTCTTTACATATGAAGGGAGGAAACTCATGGATGAAGTATTTAGCTGTTATTACTGGAAGCTCTGTAGTGCAATTTATTGTGGAAATACTTCACAGTGCCACCCTGCTACCAAAAATCAACCATTAATCACCGGTGGATTGGTACAGATTTATGTTTATTGATGAATCTTATCTTCAGTTTCACTCCACACCTTTTAGTCAAGTGGCAAGTGGAGACACCTTAAGATTCAGATAACATTAGAGGGAAATGCTTATTATTATTATATTATTATGGCATTTAACAGCTCAAATCATCAATTAATGGGTGTGTGTTTCAAGGATTAATTTAATTATTTAGACCCTAAGACACACACACACACACACACACACACACACACACACACACACACACACACACACACACACACACACACACACACACACACACACAGACTAATAAATATTTCTGTAAATTTGTCAGTTTTAGCCAACTGGTTAATTTTTAACTGCAGTCCGTTTGCAAGATGTTGTGAAACCAGTAAAGTGATATGATGTTACTAAACATCTCACAGGCTTGTTTGAGTAAAATATTCAATACCATAGACTTTGTGCTCAATCCTGCTGAGCCAGATACCAAAGAAAGGTAGCTTAATCTGGTTTTAAAGCTCTCATGACAAGCTGCAAACACACATCACACGTCATTCACCATAGTAATTATAATGTAACTGAACATGGTTGCATTGATGCTACAAATAAAAGAGGTTAAAAAGATAGAGTGGTGGAGTTTTATGTTTCAAGATTGTAGAGGGGATTTCAGGCAACCATGTGTATGAGTCATGAGGTTGGTCTCCCACACATGTAGACATGAACTCATCCACTTTGTTTTAACACACTGTAAATGTGAAGCATTTGTCTTTGTCCTACTGTAGCAGCAACCCAACCAGAAAGTTGTTTGTCTGCATCAGAGTACCTTTCTCCTGTTGTGGATGACAAACATTAACTCACCCTGGGTGTAAACTTCTAAATAAACACTGCACGAGTCCCCAGAGTCTTTGTCCCTTTCTGCACCCATGAGAGAGCTAGCTGCACCGCCCAGGGATTTGTGTATTTTTCCCCTCTGAGCTCAACTTAGTGCAAGTTTTTTCTTGTTCTCAGCGAGGGTCTTAGTTTGGTGGAGTCATTTTTCAGTCACTGTTTTCATAATGTGGGTCCTGACAGGCCCGCTGAGACCATACGTTTAAGGGCTATACAAATAAACTGGACTTGTTTTTAACTCTAATCAAGGCAAGAGCAACCTGGGACCCACAAATTTTATCCTTGACCCATATAATATTTATGTTGTTTTCAACTCCTCAAATCACAAAAGACTTGATCTGATGGTTGAAGATTTGAAGATGTACATAATTCCTGTTCTAAGTTATTTCCCTCAAAAGGGACATTTGGTGTTCAGAAGTTTAAAAGACTCTAGAAATAACTGGTTTGGCACAGGATGATGCCGTGCACTTAAAGGAATAATTTGACACTTTAATAAATATGCCTATATACTGTCTAACACCAGAGTGTAATGAGACAGAGACAAGACCAAAACTTTGAGAGGATGACACCAAGTCAAGACCAAGGCATTGCAAGACCACGTCAAGACCAAGACCAGACAATATAGCCTAAGTAGCTAATATGTAAATAATTTTTGCGTTGTCCCAGCTGTCTCAGTCAGTGTTACATTGCAGAATTTACATACTGTGATTTCTTTTGTTTTGCAGATGAACTCTTTGTGGTTTGGGTAGCCAAATTTTTATTACAGAAAATTTGTCTGACATCTCAACCATGATAGCCACAGCTTCCAGTCTTGCTTCCCACTTTCTTGGTTTGGTGAAATAGGTGGTGACAGCCATAAACCGTAACAAATGTTTCAAATTAGAAGTGAGACAAGTTATTGGTTGCATTTGAAGAAGGTAAGAGGTAATAAAAAAGTCTTACATCCAATCACAGTAATGATGTTGACAAAAAATGCATTAGATATATAGACCATTTATAAATATCCAAGTAGTTTAATATTTGTAATAAAATGTATTATTTGTTTAAGGGAACAGTATTCTGAGTGCGAGTCATATTGGTGCAAAATTAGTGCAAAAGCCACATAGAAAAAGTCTGTTTTCATTTAAGCTCACCAAACATTCAACCATTCTTTCAAGCTAACCCTAACCTTAATCTGTGAATTTTTACTCTCTAAAATCAGCATCGGTATCAGTCTCAAAACTCCCATATCAGTCAGGCTCTAGACTGTATGCTAATTATGAAGCTAGAGCCATTAACTGGTTAACTTAGCTTTGTACAAAGACTGGCAACAGTCTTACTCTTCTCTTTCATTATAAGTTAGTAATAGAAGTTTTACTTTTGCGACTAGGCACCCCCTGAGTGCAATGCCGCTTTAGTAATTATGGAGAGTTCATGGTGGTCTGAAATGCCTGTCACACGAGCATAAACACTAACACTCCTTTTGGGCAGCATGGCTAACAAACTGAGCTAGCATCAGCTACAGTTCACAGAAGTTAACTGTCCATCAGGAAACTCTTCAGGGATAGCAGCCAGAGAACATCAGCTGCCAGAAAACATTTGCTCCATAAATAAGTGAAATAGTTGGTGGTGTGTGACTTTGTGTCGTAAGGCGTTATGTACTTCTTGCAGGTGATCGTACCGGGAGCACAGAGTACATAGTGCACAACCACCATTCACCTGATTACAAGTCATGAAGCAATAAATAAATAAATAACTAATAACTAACAGAATAGTTATTATTTATTTATTTATTTATTGCTTTACAGCTTCTAAATATTAAACATTCGAAGTTTAGCCTGTGAGATAATACTGTATCAGCTAGCTATAGCGGCAGTGCTTGGCTACGTCCATCGGTCATTGGAGTCTCCCCTTTGTATTTATTGCAAGTACAGAGTGGTTTGGTGTGGTTAATTCAGAACTGAATGTGTATAAACTGAAGCGTATTTCCAGAGATGTCCAATGTTTCCTTTAAAATATACATCTAAAAATGAATCGTGACTTTGTATTGTATTCAGAGACATTTCTGATTATCGTACCATAGCTAAAGGTACAGTAAAAGTTGAAAGGTTTATCTGGTTGCAGACAGAAGGGTAAAGGTGAAATGCGTTTTTGGTTTACACTTTATAGCTGATTCCAGAAAGAATCCTATTTAGGTGGATTATGTAACCCAGTAAAGTGTGCGCACAGTCCACAAGAGCCATGATTCACTTCTCCCTCTGACTAAAAAGTGACCCCTATGTGCCACCCTCACCTCCCCCGAGCTGACAACAGTTTCTACGCTGTAAGAGCACAGAAATTGGCCAGAGCCCAACACTGAGATAAGGAGGATGCATACACAGAAATGCACACTTGTGTTTGCACACGCACACACACCCAACCACCCACACATCTGCCTGCATATGAACGAAAAAACCCACAACGAATCCCTTGAGGCACTCTTGTCTCATCTCTCACACAGCTCGTGACACAGGCCAAAACCAACAAGATGAGCTGCGCACGCGCAAATACACACACACATACACACACACACACACACACAGGATACAGGACTAAGAGGGGATGTTGTGTGTGATATGGTGAACAATGGGATCTGACAAATTCCCTTAAATGAGTTTAAGTAAAAACAATGCTGCCTCATGGTTCAAGGCTACACAGTTTTCATGCAGCTGTCAATCAGTGACGACTTTAATAATTACAGGTTTATTTTTCTGCTTGACTACAATGCCATTTAAATATAATCAACATGTAATTACAAATTGTAATTACCATTGTTGTAATTTAAGTTGTCTTCTATCACGTACTACTCTCTTTTGGCTCTAAAAGAATAAGTGACACAATAACAGTGTGTTGCCAATAAATGATAATGATTCGTGAGATCAATTTGGCAGTATGTACTGGTTAAAATACTTAATAACTGTGACATTAAATGTTTCGTTTGAACTAATTACACTGCAAATGAATCTTATCATCATGGGAACACTGATGAAAGATATTGTTTGCAAAGTGCTTCATGTGAATGTTGACTCATGGCGGGACATTAAAACAATAACTACGCCTTTTCTGTTTGCATTAGGATATCAAATAACAGGTGAAATCGAGACGAGACCTCTGGTGTTTTTTTGAAAGCATCCACAAATTAGACATGCAAATACACATACACATCCATGTAACACACACACTCAGAGAGATACAAAAAATAGAAGCAGAAACACGCAAAGACATAGGCAGAAACACACACACACACATTCCATAACAGTTTCCTCACAGGAGTGGAAAGAAACCGAACACTGGTCCTTAAAGGAAAACAAATGTAGGTTCTGCCAAGCCAGTGGCTGAACTGTGAGGGAAAACTCCCTCCTTTCCTCTCCACCTCCCTCCTCCCAGCCAGGCCCGCCCCAGGTCCAGCACTATATCAAGAGCCTGCCTCCCTCTATCAAACTCCACAGTCCTGCTACAGTCTCGAGCTGCATAACAGTCCTCTCTCCTCGTGTCTTCTTGTGATCAGCAGACAGTCAGCCATCATGTTTCAGACCCACAGCCTCATTGGTGGTCCCAGCATGGTCGTCAGACAGAGCCGCAGCTACACATCAAGTGCTGCTCCCGCCAAGGCTCACAGCGTGTCTGGATACAGCTACAGATCAGGCCCCCGCATCTCCTCTGCCAACGCACGCATGGTCTCCTCTGGGTATGGAGGCGGCATGGCAGGCGGCATGGGGTACGGCAGCGGTGGGTTCGACCTGTCCAGTGCCTTGGACCAGAGCAACGTGCAACTGAACGAGAAGGCCACCATGCAGAACCTGAATGACCGTCTGGCCTCCTACTTGGAGAAGGTCCGCTCTCTGGAGATGGCCAACTCCAAGCTGGAGATTCAGATCAGAGAGTACTACGAGAAGAAGGGCCCTGCAGCAGAGAGGGACTACAGCAACTACTGGGCCATTATCAATGACCTGAAGGACAAGGTGTGTAGTGTGTGTGCGTGCCTTGAAACTCAATCACCAGACAAGTCAAATATTTGCTGTGCTGTTAATAATTACCAAGTTGTAACATATCTGGAGTCTGCATGATTACCTGTGCTTCTGAATCCTTGGTCTTTTTATTGACATTTAATGCCATTGATTGCCTTGATTGCTAAAAGCTCAAAATAGAAAGGAAAAGGTTAAAGTGTGTAGGAGAATACTGTGCACAGCATTGTGACTTCAAAAGGTGATGCTCCTGATACAGCTGAGAAGCTCTGGATGGTAAATTAACTAATATATTAGTGTGCTGATCAAAACCAGTCTAACAGCACAGCTAACTGTTTAATTAAGACTGCTGCATTCTGACCAACTTCCATTGTTCTTCTCCATAGATCGCTGCCGCCACCATCGGCAATGCCAACATCCTGCTCCAGATTGACAACTCCAAACTGGCTGCTGATGACTTCAAAACCAAGTGAGCATGAACCTCCATTCTTCTGTGGAGCCATCAGCCTGTTAATGTCAAACAAGAAGGCTAAGAGTTATAATTGTATTAATGTTCTCTACTCTCCAAATGAATCAGATTCGAGCACGAGCTGATGATGCGCCAGTCAGTCGAAGCTGACATCGCCAACCTGCGCCGCCTGCTGGACCAGACCACCTTGACAAAGGCTGACCTGGAGATGCAGATCGAGGGCCTGCAGGATGAGCTGGCCTACCTCAAGAAGAATCACGCAGAGGTGATTGTTGCACATCCTCCAGCTATAATTATTACTGCTTATTATGACAACAGGTTGCTTGCTTCATCACAACTCTACAAATAGATCTTAATGCTGACTTCTTCTTCTCTTGATTGTTTAGGAGCTGGCAGCACTGCGGTCTCAGCTTACTGGCACAGTCAATGTGGAGGTGGATGCCGCACCCCAGCAAGACCTCAACAAAGTCCTGGAGGAGATCCGCTCCCAGTACGAAGCCATCACTGACAGACATCGTCGCGACCAGGAGACATGGTTTAATGAGAAGGTGAAAAGATTTTTCCATAAACAAAGGCACCATATCCCACACATTGCAAATGACTGGGTTTGTAGCCTGTAATTAAACATAATCATCTGTGAAACTAAAAAGAGTAATCCCCAAGACTTTATCTTCACAACGGTGTCTCTGTTTCTTGCTCTAGTCGACAAACCTGTCCAAGGAGGTGGCCATCAGCACAGAGACAATCCAGACTACCAAGACAGAGATCAGTGACCTGCGGCGCACAATGCAGGGCCTGGAGATCGAGCTGCAGTCTCAACTCAGCATGGTGAGAAAGAAAAAAAACGTGTTCACATCTCACTGATCTTGCCTTATATGAGCAAAATTCCTGTCTTGTCAGGAGAAATGGAAAAACAGATAGTAATAGAGGGTGAAAGAGCAGAAGGGAGGATAAGAGGAGGCTTTGTTGAAAGAATGAAGATAAGCATGGTGGGAGCTGTAGAGAAGGGGGGGGCATTTCGCAGACATCTGCTCAAATTCTGGAAGACATAAAAGAGCTTGAAGAAAGCTGAAGGAATGCAGAACTGGATGACGCTAAAGTCGTACTCCCTTGGCGTATCTGTGCCCAGCTGGAGTAAATCATATAACACTCCCTGCAGTACACATTGTTCTTGTGTAACAGTGGTGGAGTAGCTAAAAGACACATACATTCAAAACCTTATACAGTTCTCTCAGCTAATTACTCCTTCATAAATGAAGGGGAAATGCAAAGACAGACATGCTTTTGTGTCTGTCTGCCATATATAATCCAGGGTTTGGTTTGTGGTTACACACTTATAGCTTTTAATTGTCAGAAAAGATGTACTACAGTAAACTGGTTTGCAGGTATGAACAACAAACTATGTGTTGCAATTCGTGTGCATGAATTCACCTCTTCCCCCTCCACCCCTCTAACAGAAAGCGGCGCTGGAAAACACACTGGCGGACACAGAGGCTCGTTACAGTCACATGCTCGCCGGTTTCCAGAACACGATCAACATGCTTGAGACAGAACTCTCCAACGTACGTGCAAGCATCGAGCAGCAGGGCCAGGACTACAGGATGCTGCTGGACATCAAGACCAGGCTGGAGCAGGAGATTACAACCTACAGGAGCCTGCTGGAAACAGAGGAGTCCAGGTAGACACAATAGTAACTTCTGAGAACATTTCGACCAAAATTCACTGATTTTTCTAGGTGTCACTCATGGTTTTCTCTTCCCTTCCCTCATTCTAGACCCATTGGTACAGGTAAGCAATGTCTGTTTTAATAAGACATTACATAACAACAGTGCAGTCAGTGTAATAAAAGCTTGAAGCACTGCCGTCATGATTTTCTCCTTCTTTTTAACAGGGGGCACAAAGACCACAGTCACAACCACCACTGTGCGCAGTTCCAGCTAGGAGATCCAACTGGCAGGACAAGCTGTTCTCAGACACGCGCACACACACGAGCAGAGTTTGATTAATAAAAGCTGTTACACGAGATGAGTGAAACTGTAATAAGGAAACAAAGGAGAAAACTGAGACTGTTAAAAGCAGAGCCCGTGTTAAAGTTTAAGTATGAAACAACATTTGCAATTTAGAACAAATGCCTGACCTGTTGTGTGTGTGTGTGTGTGTGTCTGTGTGTTACCAGTCTGAAAAATAAAACTGCTGGTGAATAAAAGTTGTGTTGTGACTTTACTGGACTTTCAAAAAAAAAACAGAGCGCTTACATCTCTTTCAATAACAGTCACTCTGTTTATGCAGTTGTCATGGTAACCACATTACATTCTGGGGGGTGGGATATGGAGTTACGGAAATCTGTGTTACATAACAGGGCTGTTGTCAGGAAAGGGTGAACAATGGTTAACAGGATTTAGAGAAAAAAAAACTCTTCAAGCTGTGTTGAACTTGATGCTCTGAGAAGTCAAACAAAGCAAGAAAAGTTGTGGAAAAGTGCAAGTTTTATGACCAAATGAAATGAATGACCTTGGGGTTTGCCTGAAGAGGTTTTTTAAACAAGACACACCCATATGGTTGACTAATCTTTGCCCTGGAGGCTTTCAACACAGTGTTACACGCTGTCTGTCTAACTCTTGTCACCTAGTAACAAGAACACACATGGCCCGGAACAGAAATATTGAGTGGGAATGCAAACACGGACTGACTAACTGAACAAAGAGAGTCATTGTGGAAACAGGTGCTATCTGTCCTGCACTTTGGCCTCTTTTATGGACTTGATTGATAGCAAATGACCAATGAGCTGTTATGATAAAGTGTTGTGAAGGGTGGGGCTCCTCGTCTACTGGTGACTTCATGTATGTTCATTGTGTGTGTGTGTGTGCGGAAAGAGAAGCAGGAAATTGTTATGTTCCTGTGGTGTGTGGAAGAGAGATAGAAAGGCAAAGAGGGTGAGAAGGTGGCATTTGAGTTCCTGGCACTCTGTACCGGTCAGCGGTTACAGCCTTTGAAATTACAGTGATGTTCGGTGAAGAGTTCATAATTCTCAAACGATGGTGTAATGTTGATGTTAGACAGCGGAGAGATTAGAGAGAGGATCAAATAGCAAAATGCAACCTCCTCTGAGGAGCTTCACTCACCCATATTTGGACCCATTTTGTTGTACATCAGCGTCTCCACCACACTGTTAAACTGATAGTTGATGACAAATCTCTTTCAGTCCATTCAACCCAGATCAGTGTTTAAACCACCAGAGAAAAACATGCAAAGCAATAATCTGATTATGAGCAAAGTGGTGTCAAACCTTCGATGGTGTCAATAATAATAATTAAAACAATAATTCGTGGACAATAAATAGTCCTGCATATACCCTCCCGTACAACCAATTGCACTTTTGGACAGACTAAAAACATGAGATATAGCCTAACATGTTAGTAATTTGTGATGTTTGGAGGTACTGATTTCTTTAACTGATGGACAGAGCTAGGCTAGTCTCATGATACCAGGTGATCTGAGATCTCAGCACCCACAAATCGTCTTTATATTTTTAAATGCAAAGTAGTTGCTTGAATGGTAGTGAGAACGGTCGCTAACAAGCATGCCCCTTACTTTAAGGACACGCATGGGTCTTCTTCCACGGAGTTGACTATGTTGTCATGTCATTTTTCTGCAGTAGACCGGAACGAACAAACTGAACACCATAGTTTCTTCTTCAAACTAGGAAGGAGAGGGTGAGGTGAGAGGGTTGCAATCAGCAACTACAGTACTAGATGCCAAAAAAACTCCTACACACTGGTCCTTGTCAGGCTGTGGACCAAGACTATGTAGCAAGTTTTGTAGATGAATCAAAAACTGTGCATAACTCTCTGAAAAGCTACAACAGAGGAGTTATTACTTTTTAATCTTCTCAGTTTATTTGCTTCAGAGCCAAATATGTTGAGTTGTGCAGCAGGAGCTGCAGCTCAACATGGACAAACTGAAGGAACCAGTGGTAGATTTTAGAAGCACTCTGACTGCTTATTTCCTTTTATGGGGCCAACATGATGGTGGACAAAATTACTGTTAGTTTTACACTAAACCATAACTGGAAGTGGGAGTGTTTGGAGGATTTGCTTCAATTTGTTGCAGAGCTTTTTTGTCATATTAATGAACTGTCATTAAACAATAAACTGTGAGGAAATGTTGGTTAATGATGGATTTACTAGATAAGGGGAATGCAGAGAATGTTAAGAACGCAAGTAAGCCACACTAAGCAGTAGTAATTAGGTCATTAGGGCAACACGAATGTGCATGCAGTCGCACAAAAGAATAAAACAAGAAACAGTGCCAAGTGGCTGGCAATCATTTCTGTATTTTCTCACTGTCACGGCTGTCTGTTGCCTGAGGCTAGCAGAGTGAGATCAGAGGAAACAATGTTACTCACTTGATGTCATGAAATACTTCACATACAATTCAGCTCAGTTAATGAAAAATTCATGGTGAGAACATGAAAGCCAGCATCATTTGGATATTTTGGATTTTGTCAGTCTTGATAGTGATACTGTGGAAGCAAAGGGACTTTCCCACTTTCCTTGTCCTGGAACTAAATCCCAGTCTGTAAACTGTAAGTCACAGTATGGTCAAAACAAAACTTCTTTTAGTTAGTTTAATTACTCAGAAAATAGCTATATGATTATCAGAGTAGTTTAACATTTTGGGAAACACGCCTATCTGATTTCTTGCAACTGGTTTTAGCTTAGCTTAGCATAAAGACTAGAGACATGGGCATGGGATGTTTTTACACTTTAGCTTTCACATTAAGTTTTCATATCAGTGAAATGTTTAGTCAAGAAGTTAAAGTTGAGGCTGACGCCCATATCAGCAGGAATGTTGATGTCTCAGGGTCAAAAAGTCCATTAAGGGCCTGTAGAGAGAGGCAACATTCTTCACTCGACTGGCGGACTCTATTCTGGAGCAGTGTTAGGTTTGACACTCAAGCTGAGAGGAATGCCTAACATCTTTGCTAAAGGTCTGAGACGCTGTATGGCATCAGACCTCACTGTGAAAGTTTTCAAACTGTGCCCGAGCTGCAGCGAGGCGTAGGAACAGTTGAGAGGTGGAGAGTGGAACAAAACCAAATACACTTCAGGGGCTCTCAGGCCCTGCCAAGCATGAGATAGATGTGATTTTTCATCTGTTTGCATGGCTGTGAGCTTGCAAACCAGAATAGTCACTCTCTGTCCTTTCCCACCATTAAAACACAGTCACTGACAATGAAGATCATCTCCTATTTTAATAAGAAAGCATGTGGCTCTGACTGGGCAGTGCAGGTACAGTAGAGGTTTAACAGGTAGGGCGGGTTTAAGTAACCACACCCTCCATACAATTGAGTGTGTGGACCTACCTGGGCAGGGCATATAGCACTTACAGTAGCTTAGTAGCATTGTATATATAATGCATGTTATCATGAAGGAGTTAGCTTATACAAAAAATAGGTCTGAACTTGCTGCATTTTGAAGCAGTGAGTGTAAAGTGATTTTTCAAACCATTTCACTATGCACTGGGAGGAGAACCACAAACCTAGATACAGCACGTGTTTAAAGAAATACTGAACGTTGTGTTGAAATCTCCATTAAGATGCACAAAACTCAGAGGGTAACTACCGAGTGAAAGAACCACTGGTCAAAACTGCTCAGAGGAAGAGTGAGGCACATTTTCCCTACAAAAGTGCTACTGACTGTAAACATGTAGCATGACTCTGATTTTCCAAATGTTGTAGGTTTGTGTGAATGTTCCTTAAAGACTCACAATAAACTTCAACAAAAGTGCATTCATTGCATGAACCATAAAAAAAGCAGTAGGAATAATAAAGTTGATGTTCTGTACTTAGCACTGTATAATTAATGTTAGGAAGAGGGAAAAGCTGAGTAACAAGTGAAATGTATGAGTTGTTATATTTAGATCAAACTATGCATATATTATAGACAGCATATTGACATTTAGGTCATTTTGGCCACAGAATTAACTGGGCAACTCCCTTTTAATAGAAGGGTTAATGGCATACTGCCACCAAGTGCTGGTTTCCTGAACATTTAAGAATAAACATATCACATAGTCATGAGAGACTCATTTTAAAATCAGTTTCATTTTCAAGACCATAGACAGACATTTGTTGCACCTTGTGAAATCCACAACAACACAGCCATTTATCATCTCAGAAATGATCTCAACATATGCAGACGCTTTGCAAAATGAGCATCATAAATCAGCAGATTCTTTGTCAACACTTTAGCATTTATAGAGAGGTCATTAACGTGTCATCCAGCAAAGATGTTTGTTAACAGTTTAAGGACTGCTACATTCAGTAGCAAATATATATTTGAGAATCTTTTGTCAGTAGCACAAAAGTCTGAATAAGCTATGGAGATTTGTATTTGTGTTAATATCGATGCACAGACTAAATTATGACATGTTACAAGATGTTGCTATAGGGTGATCTATTATTTCAATTTAACGCTGATGCGGTGAAAATTTCAAACTCAGGTGAGAGAGGGCTAAACATGTTGGCATTGCTAGCAGGTTCAACAATGATGGTAAACTACTCAACTCATCATCATCAAAAGTGTACAAAGAAGAACATAAAGCAACTCTAATCAATCACGGTGAGTTGACCCTCAGTTTCTTTTACTGTCTTCTTAACAAGCAAGACACAAATTCACTACCCACACACATCTGTGCTGAGTATGTTACAGTGTTGGGTTCTGAAACCACTAAACCAAATCAAAAGAGTTCTTCAAATCAATTTTGCTCTATCCTGTTCAGGGTATGAAGCGTTTCTCATAGACTGATAGAGTTTCCCTGTATGACAATACTGCCATCTGGTGGGCAGGGGCAGTAATTGACTGTCTTCACCATAAAAACAACTAAACATGATGGCATATCCGACATGGCTAATTTGACCAAAAAAACCTTCAGAAACTCGTCAAAGTAGTCACTTTTGGCATTCTCTCAGTCAGCTTTATGAGGTAGTCACCTGGAAGTCATTCCCAGAGGTCCTGAGCACTTGCTTTTGGCTGCTTTTCCTTCACTCTGCGGTCCAACTTATCCCAAACCATCTCAATTGGTTTAGGTCAGGTGATTGTAGAGACTAAGTTATCTGACTCAATCACTTTCCTCCTTTATCATATAGTCCTTACTAGCCCAGAGGTGTTTTTGGGGTCAATGTCCTGTTGAAAAACAAATGATGGTTTCAACAAAACCAAACCAGATGCAATGGCATTGCACGGAAAAATGGTAGCCATACTGGTTAAAAGTGCCTTGAATTTTTAATAAATCACCAACATGGTCATCAGCAAATCACCTCCAGACCATCACACTTCTCCCTGTATGCTTCGCACTGGGAACCACACATGTAGAAACCATCTGCTCCCCCTCTCTGTGTCGCACAAAGAAACTCTAGAAACAAAAATCTGTAATTTGGACTAAGCAGTTCTCTTCTTCTCATTGGTCTTCCTTAGTAGTGGTTTCTTCGCAGCAATTCGACCATGGAGGCCTGATTAACAGTTTCCTCTGAACAGTTGATATTGAGATGTGTCTGCTACTTGAACTCTGAAGGATTTATGTGGCCTCTAACCTGAGGTGTTGTTAATTGGTGATTTTGGAGGTTGGTCAATGTAATGAACTGCAGCAGTGGTGACTCCTGGTCTTCCTTTTGTGGGACAGTCCTCATGAGAGCCAGTTTCATCACAGTGTTTGAAGGTTTTTGCGAGTACACTTGCTTTGAGGATGCATACAAATTTTTTCGGATTGACTGACCTTGATGTCTTTAAGTAATGATGGACTGTTGAGCGGTTCTTGGCATAGTATGGATTCCTTCCGTAGCCAAATAAGACTATTTACTGTATGCCAGCACTACCTTTGAACACAACTGAAAAGCATCTAGGTAGCCAGAAATTCTACTAATGAAATTTTTACAAGGGACACCTGATGATTGAAAACCAGTTTAGGTGATGACTTCATGAAGCTGGCAGAGCCAATTCCCAGCAAGAGTGTGCAAAGCTTCCATTAAAGCAAAAGTTGGCTTCTTTGATAAATCTAAAATATAAAAGATATTTTCCTTTATTTATTAGAAATAAAGAAAAAGCACTGAATGAGACGGTGTTACCATTTATATATTTTAAACAATATTTTGAAAAGCACTTTCCAAAAGTGGATGATTTTTCTCTTACCTCAGATGAAAAAGAGGAAGTGTTCTTATCCATTGGTCCTGTTTAGCAATGGATCTGGCATTCAGATTACCAATATACAAAATGTAATGTAATTCACTGTGCTAGCTGGAGATTAAAGCAGGTATGGTTCCTCCCATCCCAGAATTTATGCTGAATAAAGCACATTAACCCAGTACAAACATCATCATTTTTCCACAGTTTGAGCTACATTCTCCACCAACACATTGACTGCACCAACACTTGTTACCCAACTGCAGTTTGTTGTGATTGACACAAAAATGCAAATTACTTATATTAGAACTTAAAGACTGCTCAATCGTAACAAGTTTAAGATGCAAATTAAGGCCCTCTAAATAGTTTATCACCAAATAAAATGTCCCCTTCTTGCAGGCCGAGCCTTTACACAGTTGTACTGCACTTGAATCAATCATAGAAGACACAGCAAAGCAAGTCATTTATTGTCACTTTAATTTTATGGGGGAACCACAAGTACTTTAAAAGAAGGTTATACAGCGCTGTACATTTGGGAGCAGTACTGACAGACTTGATAGTCATATCTTCTCCCGTTAAATACTATTCATTTAAATGTTCTATAATCTTATAATGATACAGTGATACAATAAAAGCTTGTTTAACTGGTCCTGCAGCTTTTCTGATATGTCGATATCATTTTTGTTGGGACTGTTATTTCCTTGTAATTTTTTTTTCCAAAAAGGAAAATAAAAGTTATGATCAAAAACCATACGACAGGCAGAAACTGCCAGGCTGTAAATCCTGTATGACTCCCAATTCACTCACACAATAGAGAGAAAGAGAGACAGAGAAAGGGAGAAGGGAGAAAAAAAAAAAAGAGATACAATTTTCATGTTCTAAAGGCTGGTCCATGATGGAAGTGGGCATCAGTTCATAGTGAGGCACAGAGAAGCACAAGATATATTTTGCACTTTCCGTGACCTTGACTCTTACTCTGCCCAACCATCAAACCGCTCGAAGGCTCACTTCCATAGCTGTGTGCTCAGAGTCTGGCCAGATCCAGTGGCGGCCCATCCACCCATAGCTGTCGGAGGCTGACCAAAAGCCATCTGACCACCCGCACCGTTCAGAGTCAACCCTGACATCTGCTGATTCACCTGAGGACGCAAGAGAGATTTGAATTAACACTAAAACACTAGTGCAAACACCATAGACTGAATCCCCTGGTATCATCGTTTCCAGTGTAACACTACAGATGATGCCACACACCTCACAAAACCTGGTTTAGTGTGCTAAATAACCTGTTACAGTGCAGCACAATACAACATACCTGACCCATATTCCACTGAGCCTGCTGCCCAGGCTGGATGGCGTACATGCCCTGAGCAGGCATCATGCCCGCAGGCATCGCGCCACCCTGTGGTCCCATCATCCTCGGTGCCATGCCCATCACACCCGTGGCTGGCGCATTTCCAATGAACCCATTGGGCATCGTCATCCCAACCATCATCCCCGGACTGGGCCCCATCATGGCAGCCCCGCTCTGAGCCATCATGGCACCCATGACAGTTGTAGGTGGCATTGCCGTGCCCATGCCAGGGAAGGCCTGATAACCAGCAGTGGCCTGGACAGGAAACTGCATCTGGGAGGGGCCCATGAACATGCCAGCTGAGGGCGGAAGAAGACATGCAACACAGAGGAAGAATGTTATGCAACAAATATGACTCTGAGTATTTTACCCTGTGTGGTGTAGGAGGACTTCCATAACTAGGTGAATATTTAACTGTGTGATTAAGGGGCAGGTTTGTTAGTAAATCTCTGTGGGACTGTGTCATGACATACAAGCAGGTATCAACTTGTTCCTTGTGGACTCTCTTCACCACACCCACAGATCTCAGCATTACCCTGATGAGTAACATGTTACTCTAGACCAGGGTTTTTCAAGCTCCATGTTTCCACTGCATGTACAGTACGACTCGGCTTGGCTCACTCTATTTTGGTTTTCCATTGACAAAAGTTGTGGAGAGTACCTGGTATTTTGGTATACCAGTGAGCTGAGCTAAATACTAAATGGTAGAGTTAAAACACTGCAGACCACTGACTGGTCAGAGAATCGTCAGTTACATGACACGGAGTGACCAGATTCATTTCATTGTCTGTGCTCTGGTTTAAGAATTCCTAAACCTGCCTGTTTTTTTGCAGCAGTCCTGTTGCATTCAGCCTTTCCTGAAACTAAGTTCGTCTCCTTGCTGTGGCAAACAAAGACTTTCATGTAGCGTCGCTATGATGATCTGCTAAAAATCATGCTATGTTGACAGTGGTCTGCAGTAGAAAACTAAACAAAGAAAAGTATTTGGTACCAAAAGTCAGTCAAGTCGAGTAGAGCCAAACTGTACCAGCTATAGACAGAATTGAGGCAATTGTGCCCCCAATTTTTAAACTACAGGTTTTTGGGGATGTATACAGGAAGTATCATGTGAGTTAGCTGTGGGCTATAACTTGAACGCCCTGTTTTTAACCTATATTTGTTTATATTTTGGCAAATTAGCACTATTAAGAGTAATGTATGTCAGATTAGTGATTAGCAACTCCTGTTTGCAATATACCCAGGTCTGTACAGACAACTAGCACTAGATAACTCTGATGCAGGAGAAAAACTGTGATGATTTTGAGGGAATGTCTGAAGAGGAAGCATGTTTTTTTTCTAGGAGAGTTTATGGCTGGTTATTTGCATTGGAGGGTTATCAAACTTTCCAACTATCAAACAACTGTCAGGTACCAAAAGATGCCATTTTTTAGGCAATGTTTGGTGGTTTATGTTTGGACAATATTTAACAGATAAGAGATAAGTGAAGTACAAAATTTTTATTTAGATAGAATTTGCATCCTCACCAGCGGGGGCCTGTTGGGACATGCTATTGGTTCCATACAGGGACAGGATGGAGTCCTTGGACAGGGGCTTCTTGGCCATGTCGTCAGTTTTAGTGGTGCTACTGCTGTCGCTGAACAAGTCGAGGTCTCCCTGCACTGACCCTGAGCTGGCTCCTCCTCCTAATGCTCCTGTTGCAGGAGCTTGTGTCGGAGTACTGGCCACGTTACTGGAGCTCACCTGGAAGGAGGAAACAGTCACTTTTTGAAAACTTGGTGATGAAAGTATGATTAACAGCAATGTGTGCTTTGACAATGAAGGTTCATTACCTGGGTGCTGTCCTGACGAAACCAAACAGATTATCATCAACAAAGCTTCTGTAATTAAATATGATACATTCTGATACTTCTCGCATAGCTGTGAGCTGGAACAGGGCGTGAAATACTGGCAAACAGTCAGTAGCTGTTGCGTGCCAAATTTGACAGGATAGTTTTCAGATTTTGATCATTTATAAAGGGATTGATAGTGACCTGTCCTATATAATAATGTCCCATATTTCTGATTGTTAGTACCAGTTCATCTAACAAGTTACTTTACCAGGAAAATGGATAAACCAAACATTTACTATGGGGTTTTAAGACCTTCATGATGGGCATTTATCACCATTTCACATCGAACGATTAATCAAACTAATAACAAATGAATCGCTAATGAAAATAATCATTGGCTGCAGCCTCATTTAAATGTTTAGTTAAGGTATTGCCTCATTAGCTGCATTCATTTCCTGTCTGGTTCTCTTTCACCGTCTCTCAGTATTGGTGTTGCTGTCTCGTTTGCTCTTGAAGCTGATCGTTATCATTTGACTTTATATTCTTTACTGCACACTTCATTTAGGTTCTACAACTAGACAACCATTACTGTCAAGCCCCCCTTAGCAATAATAAGAAATAAGTACCAAATGTGGACGAGGGACTCTTTTCTTGGTTTTACCTGAGAAAACTGAGCTGCGGATGTGGACGCGGGGAGGGGGTTGGACACCATGGGGCCGAATATATCCAGGTCGTTGTTGTTCTGGCTTGTGCTCGTGCTACCATTGTTAGTTGATGTAGCTGTCGGGGCGTCTGTGGCAGAAAGGTGAAAAACTGGTTTCGCAGGTGGAAAATAGGCTCACACTGTTAGAAGAGACAACCCTTTGGGACTATTTCAACAGTACACGGCATAACTCACTGATGATAATCTACCTGAATTCACTGAGAACTTATGAAAGATCATAAATAAAAATCACAATATGTAACTGCTCTGAAAATTGGTGTAAAACAAACAAGAGTTTATGCTTGCTAATGTGAGAATATGTGTTGTCTTTGTTTTTATTTAACTGCAGTGCCCTCCCACAGCTGCAGCTGCAACAGCCCACACAGTAAGCATAACCGTTAGTACAATAAAAAATTAATCAGCTTACCCTTATTAGCTCATTGGCCCCAAAACAAAAATTACAGTAAATCTAAATAATGCAATGCCCCTCTATGCCAATAAGTGGCATAAACTTGTCTTTTTCTTTTATACTGTAAATGAAATTGCAGTAATGAAGTGATAACACACATTATTCCTACCTGCAACATTCAATCACTACGTCAGAGCCATCTCATTAAAAAGATACATGGACACACACGTAAATGAATAAGCAAACAACCTGTGGTTCTACTGCACCACTCAACCACGAGGAACAACTCATTTTAATAGAAGCGCAACGGTCTGTACATCAAAAGAGAAATATTTCTAGCAATGGAGCCACGAGCAAACTCACAGGGATCACTCAACTGTGATCAGGCCTCCTTTAATGTTAACTGTCTCTCTTCATCATATTATTCTACTGTTTGTTCCTTGTTATATTTAACAATGATCTAGATAAAGTCAAAATATAAACACGAATGTAAAAAACAAGAAGCGATCAGTCAGTTGCTGACCGGTGACTGAGTCAGCAGCTTTAGCACTTCCTCTAACTACCTCACAAAAAAGCCTTGCAGCGGTTCAGGTTTTTAAAGTGTCGAGCAGCAGGAGAATTTTATTGTTTGCATGAACAGGAAGTTATCAACAGACTACATTTCAGCTGATACAAACAACACAGCAGATCTGATAACGATGAGCCCGCCTGCTTGATGAAAGATAACAGTCACACTGACTGCCGTATTAGACAGGTTCCAGAGTGTAAGTGAAAGAGGAACAAATAATTTCTCTTAAGGGCACTGCTTGATAAATATATGCATAGAGACAAAAGGTTTACAGAGACGACATGGAGACAGTCATGGTTTGGCCTTGTGCTTAAGCTGCCAAATAATGTCAGTGTGAGCTCAGTGCAGTTGTCGCCTGCTGTGAGGATGCATAGAAAAGATATACAATCACTGCCATAACATGCCACTGCATCAGTACGCTATACTCAGTAAAAGTCTAATATACTGTGGTTCCTAAATGCCGTATACACACTAAATATCAGTAATCAATAATTACACACCACTGCCACCTTATAAAACTACAAACCTCCCGCTTCAATGAGTTTATAGTCATACGATCATTTATTAGATCCTCAGCAGCTGAGACCTGAGTGAAACTTCATTCAGCCCGATTACATTATCTCCGTCTGAGTCAGCACATTCATATGACACATTTCAATCTTCCACAGAAGTGTAAAGATTGGAGGTGTCACAATATGGATTTTGTATTGAAAATTGATCGAAATAATCTTTTAAACCTTCGGGTGACTCTCCTTTTTTTGTGTGTTCAGTTTGTGCCCAACTGTTTGTTATTTTAAAAAACTATTTCAATTTCACCACACGAACTTATACAATATGGTGGCTATAACACATTTGGTACCATGTAGCTTATCCTAGAAGAATTTGGAAATGTAAATGACAGTTGTCAGGGGCGTTTAAAACCAATGAACTGTTGATCTAAATTTGTCTAACAATGGCAGAGACACCAGTGCTGAAAAAGAAAAAAACATTTAAACTGAAAACTGAACTCAAAAATCAAAAGTCAGATCAAATCCTGACACCCTGGTAAAGATACTCACCGAGGCCTAGTAGGTTCACAGAAGGTTCTGAAGGCTTAGCTGGGCTGATTTTGGGAACTGGCCGGGACTCTTCATTCTTTAAAAGTATAAATAAGTCAACATAAACAAAGTAATATGGCACAAAATACGATACAGAGTAGCATGTTTACGCAGCTCTGCTCACAATGAATGTGTGTGAGATACTTACCTTGGTGTAGGATGACGCCTTGTTTCCTCTGTCTGGCTCTCTCTCTTTCTTACCATCTTTTGGCTGACAAGAAAACAAATAAATCTCAAAATGAACAACAGAAAAACTAATGTCAGCTCAAACTACTTGCCCGTACACAACATTTAAAAGGCCTGGGGGAGAAAAATGTATGGATACATACACTGCTCCCATTGGTCACATTCTTGCCGTAGTATTTCTTCTTCTCATATTTATCCCTGATGAAGAATTCCACAGCTCTGAAGTCAGAGTTAAGGGGATAAAAGAGGCAACAAAGAGGCCAAAACAAATAACTTCAGTATATAAAGTACAGCACGTTTAAGTTCTTTTATGCGTGTCTGCTTATAGTGAAGGATACTGGTCTGTTTGAGGTCTTCTGAAGCTTTCTGGAAGGTTGGCTTCATAAAGCTGCCTGGCCTTGGTGTTACCCATATCCTGTATACTCTGCAAAAAGGAAAGGCCGAGGGGTTAAACATTTTAAGTGGTACTTCATTGACAGTGAAAATAGTGGCATGATGGCTTCTGTGGCTCTAGTGAAGCGTTCTCAGCGAAAATAACCCAGATCATGTCATCAGGGTTATCTTGGCTTGGGTTTAGGAGCTCAAACCTTCAATAGGAAGCTTGTGTTACAAACTGTTTGTGACGACGAGTGTATACCAGGCAGGATTGAGTGGAAGGATGAGGGGTACGGATGGGAAAGAGTTTCAAATTTGGGTTTAATGACCTCAGAAGACAGACCTTGGCTGATGTGATGTTAGACATTTATTACAAATAAATAATATTTAACTTTTTAACTGTAACTTTAAGCGTATCAAAAAGTGCCAAGTCATAAAGTGCCAAACTCCATGTTGAAAAAGTGTTTTCTAGTTGTAATTATGACTTGGATGTTCATGTTAACAGTAGTTTGCGAGTTGAAGACTGGTAATTATGGTAACTTCCAAATGGCATGAAGGCAGCATACTGACAGACACTATCAATTTGCATAATGGGAAGTGTAGGATCCAGTATGTTTCCACTAGTGACTAAATGTTAAGATCTTTCACCCTCTGCTGCACAGAGTTTGACCATTCTGCGTTAAATCTGTCTCTCACAGCTCTGCCAAGTCTGAGGTGCAGTGTTAAATTATTAAAAGTAACCCTTTAAAGTGGAACTTTGTGACATTCACAGGTCTGAGGCACTGAAACAGAAAGTCGGGCTGTCAATAGAGGACAGATATGCACAAATACAAGGACGCTGAGATCAATCTTCTTATGTTTCATACAAATAGGAGTTTGCAATAATGTGTCAGTGAAATTATTGATTTAATATCAAGGTGTTAAGAGCCATCTCCTTCTGTAACTGAGCCAAAGTACATAAAGATGTAAACCTGGATTTGTTCTGAGGTCCATTGGTCCAGGTTGACTGATTTAACTCTGGATATGTGTACTCCCAGGTTCCTGTGGATGCCAGCACACCGGATGCAGATAAATACTCCCAGATTCCAGGATGCCCATCTTGGACCTGATGCAGTAAGAAAAACAGATTGTGATTTAAACATGGAGAGATGTTTGAAAAACAACACGAACAGGCAGGATCTTGCTTTGACTTTTAAGAGCCAACCCCAAAAAAACACAAGCTCTGCATATCAATGACCTAGCATGAAAACGAAAGTCAAGTTCCCCTGACGGACCTGCCACTGTTTGTTAAACACTTATTACACCCGGCTAAGCTGAAGGCGCCGCTGGTGAGGGAGAGGCACTGTGGGGAGCGCTTATGCAGATTTAGAGAAGTTAGCTCGCTAGTTAGCCACTTAGTTTAGCTCAGGGGGAAGAAATGTCAGCTGACTGGCCCTCAGCCACTTACACACTAGCGAGTTAGCTTAGCTAAGCTAAGCACCGCTGACGCTACATTGTTAGTTAGCGTTAGCGGCGGATTGTGAGTGAAAATGTTAACTTTGTGTGGTAAAAACGAACAATTTCGACAGCGTGAGTGTCGCACCTTTCGCCTCGCAGTCGGCGCAGTACTTGTTGTCTTCCTCTCTCAGCATTTTGGACAGGATGGCCTGGTGCTGCTCGTTGAGTTTCTGGGCCTTCTCTCTCTCCGAGCGGGTCGTCATGTTCACGGCTTTAGTTGGACTTCCTTAATAAAAAAGAGCTGTGATTTAATCAGTCGTTAATCGAAAGAAGTTTCTGATAAAATACCATAATCAGAGGGATGGACGCCTCCGAGTGGGATATGAAAACACCCGGAACCGGAATCCCCTCTCCGCCCACAGGAATTCTAACGCTGACGCGGCGGCCGCACCTGATTGGACGACAATCATGACGTCGTCTGACGCACAAAGTTTCTTATGAATTAAGTTTTACATTTTCATAAAAAAAAAAAAAAAGAACCATCTACACTAAAAGTCATCCCACCACCTCCCATTGATACGTTTGACTGACAACATCACAGCTGTACGTTTATTGAACATGAACAAGAAAATATTTACAAACAGACATAATGTACATATATACAGAACATCATCGGGTATGTGAAGGCATCAGGAAGTAAACCTTTATTACATCTGAAGGACTTAAAATCAAACTGCTGATTAAACTCTGCCTATGAAAATAGGATCAGTGTATGTAGTTAAGACATACTGTTGATTATTAATATGAGTTTACATGAAACTGACAGCACTTTTTCCAAAAAAAAAGTCAAAATACATTTATATTTTTTGAGATATCATGGTCACTCTGTACATAGAAAACAGTTCTTAACCTAAAAAAGCTCATATACACTCATATAGAGTAAATCACTTGCTTTCCCAGCAGTTAGTCCTCATGTCAGCTTACATAAATACACATAATGATAGCACTATACAAGCAGACTGAAATTAGAAACACTAGCAGATAAGTGGTTGGTGCTTGAGATGCCTAATGCACCGCTGCCTCAACAAAAGGTTTCCAGGCGGATCTTGAAGTTATTCTCCTGGTGCCTCACTGCAATACCATAGCGGAGCAGCATCTCTATGTATGGTGGCCAGAATGTGTTGTCTATCGTCACGTACGGGTCGTGCGGTGTGTTGAGGACTTGGTTCATGAGAAGCTGTGCGGGCATAGAAGACAGCGGGAGACTTAGGGTTAAGGTTGGGGTTAAATAATAGTGCACGATGACACAACTTTACACAAGCATTTTATCGCAGGAAAAACACTAATGTACATAATCACATTAACATAAACAGTAAGCCAGCACGCACAATACTGAGGGCCCTGTAACGGCCTAACATAAAATACATGCAGTAGTTATTAATGTTGCTAATTATATTATGTCAAAATATTATATAATAAAAAGGGACTTGGCCTGTGAAGATGCATCCCACAACAGAGTTAACAACAAATCTGCTACCATCAAGCACTGCTGTGTGAGGTTTCAGCTTAATAATAAATTATATTGTATCAAAGGAGGTTTGGCCAAAAAAACTGCATCATGACATTCAAGATATAAGATGTATAAATGTTATTGTTTTGCACATTGGACATATTCTTTGGTGATTTCTTTTGATTTTAAAATAAACATATTTTTATCATAAATGTCCAATTTTGATATGTCCAATTGTTGTTCTTGCTTATTCTCACACCTTCAGTACTTTGACTGTTATGCACCACAGCACCAAAATAAATCCACTGTATGTGAAAGCAATAAACCTGTTTCAGATTCTGATTCAAACTGGTTTCACTTAAAACAAGTGCAGTTAATGGATGTAGTGCACCAGAACCCACCTCAAGAATTTCATTAAGTGAAATCAAGTCTTCATCCGACTCTTGGGCAATGTTCTGGGAATGAAAACAGAAGACAGTGAGCTGTGCTACAGCACAGGTTTTTCAACAGACTGCAAAGCATAGAAGATTGTCAAACACAAAACCGGTTGCTGCACCTTCTTCTTCTTGTTTGTACTGGAGTCATTCTGAGGGAGAGGGACGTGCTTCTCAAGTATGTCCCCCAGACACTCCATCAAACTTTCCTGGTAGACCTTCATTTTCTGAATTTTTGCCTTTGTGTCCTGCAATACACTGTGGGATGGACAAAGACACGTAAAATCATAGCCTATACACACAGTTTGCACAGGTATTAAACATTTAATTTGAGTAAATACACCTTCACGCCATATTAATTCCTCATTCCACAGAAATAATATTCACATGCTTTGCTGCCCTCCAGTGGAGACACACCTCAAGACTTGAACTCCTCCATTTCAGTCAGACTTTGCCTCAAACTCACCTGAGCTCTGATATTTTTTCCTTTTCCATTTTAAGTCGTTCAGTGTGATGGCTGGCAGCCATCAGCGCCTCTTCCTTCTCTTCCAGCCACTTCTGTTCACTAAAAAACATCATGCTCAGAACATTACAGACAGGAAGTCCCTCTCTTCCATTCACTTCTGAAAATCATTTCTGTGCCCTGAGGAATAGCAGTAAGTTATGGAAAGCTTTAACTAAAAGTTACATACAGTTCTTTAGTTTCTCTCAGTTTGTCTCTCTTTGCTTCGTAGCAAGAAACAACCATCTCAAGTTCAGAGCACAGCTTCACCATCTGTGGAAAACAAAGGCAGAAAATGGACTGTACAACTGAATTTCAAGAAGAAACATTGTGTGGTGCTACATTTTACACACAGACATACCTCCTCTTTTCCAGCTTGAAGTAAAAGTTCTGAGTTTGCTGCAAACACTAGATGAAGCAAAAATAAATAAATATTTTTTTTAATATCAAATATTAGGTACAGCAGATATAACAAATTCAATTTGATTTGACAGGCTGGAATGACAACTTGATATAGTCACAAAAAGTTAAATTAAATCTTGATTAAACATTAATGTTTGTCGTGCCAATTTCACACCGGAAATTAAATGAAACGTGGAACGACATTAAACTGTAACTGTGGCATAAAGCTGTGGTGCTGATTTGTGATATTCATACTTCAGTTGTAAACACTTTAATCACATTATGGTTACAGCTTCTAACACAGTGTGACTGGAGGACTTACATTCGGGCTCCACTGTCAGCCACTGCTTCAGTTCAGCTTCTGTTGCCGTCAGTCGATTTACTGACTGTTAGAGATTAACATTCACAATGGACAGAAAATATTCATTAAATTATTTGAGTAATCAAATGTCACGTTTTATAAATGAAAAACTAATCGCCTGACAACATTTCAGTGTGTAGAATTTAGTGGCCTATCTAGAGCCAATGTCTGGCTTGTCTCTTCTGGGCTACTGTAAACATGGTGATGTGGAAGAGGACCTGCGGCATCCATAGATATAAAAGACAACTGTAAAAATAAATAAATAAATAAAGGAAAATTATAATCCTTCTCTGCCATACTTGGTAAAGTGAGCTCCCTAAATCTTACACACTGGACCTTTAAGAGCAAAAATGCACTTGGCCCTAAATGCATATCTGCGTAATTTTGCTGTTCTAGCTGATTGATATCAAATTAAAACCTCAAGTGACAGAGAAATTCTGCAACACAACCTCCACTCATTTAGGTGTGGTGAAATTCTCATTAAAAGCATTTTACAAGATGCCACAAAAAAGACTAACTAAAGTCTGGCCAGTGGAGCGCAAGCAAAAGCGAGGCAGTGTGAGATGTACAGACAGTATATAGTTTGTATAGTTGTAGTTGTATATAGTTTTTGTTCAGTGTGTAATGCAAAAATCCCCTGGATGAATCACACATTTGTTATTAACATTTCTAACATTTCTGGCTTGTTATCGACATTTGTACCACTGAGGGATGCATAAGTTGGTGGTGCTAGAATAGGGAGGTTTGCCAAACTGTTCTTCTGTATTCCGACAGAAAGGTAGTTTTTCTAGGATATATATTATAATGACAAAATGACTTCTGAAGATAATGTTAGTGATTTACATCTTGTAGGAATTGAAAAGTGTAGTCTTTTATTCAAAAATGTATATCAGGTCTAAGTGTTTTTTGAGTGGATGCACTTTAAGTTTTCCCATGTCGTATCAGGGAAGTGACTGCAAACAAACAGAAATGCATCATCTCACCTGCTCTTGTGGATTCTCACAGAAATCTGGTTCACTCAGTATAATCTCATTCTGAAGCTGTAAACACAGAGACACAGTCTGCAGTTTGTACCTCCTCTGCACAGGCAGTGTTTGGTCACAAAGGACAGCGTGGTTCAAAAAAGACTTTTTACCTTTTCCAGCAGAGCAAACTGATCCTCACACATGTCCATCACCTCACGGTGAGCGGCCTCTGACAGCTCTGCCGCCCCCGGTCCACCGGGCTTCACCTCGGCCTGAACACGGACACATAAAAGCTCAAAAGGTGTCGAGTTGGCGCAGTTCATGGGTTATTTTGTTAGCTGTCGGATAGTTATGGCTAAGTTGACATTAGCTATTAGCTATTAAGTTAGCAGCGCCGATATTCTCTGTAATAGAAGTGAAAACCTGGCGTAACATGATTGTGTCTGTCATATCTGCACTACAGGGGTTAGTCAAAGGACGTGCAGTCTCACCATTATTTGTATTTCGCAGCTTTTTCTCCTCGACGCGGAGAAACAACAACAGACGCCTCTTTTTCAAAATACCGCCAACGTCGATGACGTAACGTCTACGACAGAGGACGGTGTCGAGGAGCGCTGCTGCTGCGCGGGACTGCGCATGTGCGGTGCATGGCGTTCAGTTCAGGTTTTTAAAGAAGACTTTTATTAATAATAATTAATAAACTTTTATTCTCATCAGTGTGAATGAACAGGACGCTGTTGGTTTATCATTCAAGCATCTTTAAAGAGACCCTGCAGGGATACAGAAACAACCCTACAACACTGAGGGGTTTACTGTTTTCTCATTCAGTAGACAGAATATCTCCAACCATGCAAGCATATTGCAGATTGTTTGGATGATACACTGCTTTTATTTGACAGCTGTTGTCACTATAGTTACTTTAAAGCTCAGTATTTTACAATACAAATGATGTTACATTGAGTTAATTGATTAAACCTTTAACATATCAAAGTTAAAATGAGCTCATCCTAAGATGCAATATTCATATGCATATTACTTCAGCACTTTCACCTAAGTAAGGTTTTAAATGAGGACCTTTACATGTGGAGTAATTTAAGGTAAGTCTGGCTGAGTAAAAGATCAATACTCAGTTAAATAGTAGGCTAGAATTGAATTGAAACATGCTTTTGTTCAGAGTTCTTTTGATCATTACACCCAGCCTGTAAAACAGTGGAGATATGTTCAGTAGATGTTACAGGGAGCTTATGAGAGTCCAGTAAGGGTGCAGAAGGTGGCTATACAGGTTTAAATGCGATGGAGACACCAGAAAACTATTATTATCCTGAATATGGTTTCATTAGCCCCACCACAAATCTAATAGGACCTTTGTTAAGAGGGAATAGAGAAAACACATTATCAGATCTTTACTTCTACAGTTATTACACAAATCAAACTCAATTACCAGGAATTTAACAAAAGAATTTCAAAACAAAATTCAGTATTTTCTTGGGGAAAAAATAAACTTTCGGTCTGTTTTCTTCTTTGCTCCCACCATTGCATTACATCCAATTCCTAATTGATATCATATCTTACCAAAGGTATTATTTATTATGTTTTGATTTGTTTTCCCTTTCATTAGGCTACAGTATGTGAGAGAGTATGTGCAAACTGCTTTTTGTCTTTATACTTACTTTTATACTTACGTTAGATTATTATACTGTAAATCTTGCACAGCATGCCTGAACAACCTATTTATGATCATGCAAATCATGGAAATTTGAGAGAAAGAGAGGAAAAACAACATTTACTGAGAATTCCCTTTAACAGCCATTCAGTTCTTTGTAGTATTTATTTTATTACATATTTTATTTTTTAAAAATACACACACACAGACATTGACAAACACTATACACTCAGTGAGCTGTAGTGGAGTACACTGCCCTGTGTTCACCAGCAGGTGTCTCTGCTGTCTTTCTCATCAGTGGCCAAACAGCTGACTGGAGTTTAAAGCTTGTTACCATCTTCACTTCCTTTTTACTTTTCCACCTCCTTCCTGTCTTTCTTTCTTTTCTTTTTTTTTTATGTCGTTCAAGATTTCATGTCATAGTCTGAACATTGACAGTTTACCATAACCACAATGTTCCATCATATATATCTTGTAACATTATTTCATAATTATTAACATGTTTGCCTTCACTCTTTGTTGTCTACACTCTATTTATCCTGAATATTTTCTATTTGAAATCATATTTATGCGCTCCAATGATTTGTAGGATTATTTTTAATGTTCTTTACATTCTTGATTTTAGATCCCTGCTGAAAAATACTGAGCTGAGCTAATGCTGGTGCAGTTTTGAACATATACATTGCAGACTTAACCAGCAAATGATGACATGCTTATCATAAGAAAACAAACAAACATAGAAATAATATTATAGTGGTGGTGGTCTGCATGGTTCATACCTGCAGACTGTGTTTTTGCATCATTTTGTTGACCTCTCTGACTTCTCACAGTGTCTAATTTGAAGCTGCTTTAACATTTATAAAAGCATTCGTTCTTATCATTCTGTTGTTTATCTGTAGCATTTATCATCCCACCAACTCCATCTGTCTGTGATCAAGTCTATTGATGTCACTGTAGCAGATTAACTTCCACATCAACTAGAAGGCAATCTGTGATTTTTTTTTTTTTTTTACCTCATTAAGATAACAAAAATGTTTATTTATATGACAAACAGGCACATGGGTTTGCTGATGCTTGCTTGTAATGATGTTAATCTATCAGAGCATTGGTTGCAACAAAACCAGATAAAGTATTTAGTCTCTTTCTGAGTGTTTCATTTTAATACAGTGCGCACACTCAGCAGCAGCATTAGAGAATAAACATGTACGTGTTTACTGATTTCCCTGCTACATGTTTTCAAGCTACATCCCCAAAAATCACATAGCCTGGATTATTTGAATGATCAACTAGAATTTGATTAATATGCAAATTTCCCACAAACTGTTCCATTTGAGCCTTCAGCGCAGCCTAATTAATCAACAGTTAAAGGAAATTAATACATACATCAATTCTGTCAGGAACATGCTTAGTTCAATCGCCCGTAAAATTGAAGTTTGAAGTATTAACTGGCTCCACAGGAAGGCTATGATTAAAACTCTACAATTCAGGCAATCCAGGCAAATATAAAGTCATTTACTGATCTCCTTTTTATACTTATTCATTAATAATAATAATAATAATAATAATGATAATATAATAATAATCTTCTGATGGACGATATTTCTTCTATGTTTGAGAAGGCAAACTGGAAGCATTAAACTAATTAATTCGTTTTACAGCTCATTTTAAATGCTGTCACTCGAACAGTGTCTCAAATATTAGTTTACACTTTGCACCTGAGACTGTTTTTTTTTCCACAAGGTGCAAATAATAAAAGAGAGAGAGAGAGAGACAGAGAGAGAGAGAGAGAGAGAGAGAGAGAGAGAGAGAGAGAGAGAGAGAGTATGAAAAAGGGGAGGGGAAGAGATGAAAAGAGAGAGGGCTGTACTATTGTTTCAGTAGGGACTCATGCATCAAACTTCAATTTTCCGGACGATTGAAGTAGTGATTTTTTTCCATCTTGAAGTGAAATACTGAAATACACTTAAGACCTCCAGATTAATTACCACGAAGTGGTCCCACAGACTGTAGTTTTACTTATCGCCAGGCCCGTCTGACAAGCTCTCATAAAATAAGCAAGTGAAATCCATAAACTTAGCCTGCCTTAACACCCTCTCCCTTCATAAATATGCTTGATTCAGAATAGGCTGCAGAAGACACACACACACACACACAAACACACACACACACACACACACACACACACACACACACACACACACACACACACACACACAGTAATATATAGCTCAAAACAAAGCATCAGTTTTAGAAAAAAAAAGTTTTAAATCAACATTTTCATATTTGCAAGTCAATTTACAAAATAATTGAATTGATTTTTTTTTTCTTTTTTTCTTTTTGGAAGCATATTTCAAATTAAAGGTTTCCTTTTGATTTACTAAACTTTAATACCTTAAATATGAATAAAAAGACACACTCATCCCCTTATTTAGCATTTATAATATAAACATGTAATAAATTGTTTACAATGCACTACAATGCAGTTATAAGCAGATAAAGGAACATTTTTAAGTGTTTATTAGTATACAGTGTTTGTGAAAAATATTAATTCTCTTATGAAAACATGTTTTATATAATTACCAATGTTGTTTATTATATTATTATCCATACTGTCTTTATACACCAAAACAGAGTCATTCCCACAGTAGGGGTTATAGTTATACACTCATATCTGCTTGTAACTGTATTATAATGTGTTATAAATCATTTATTAAATGATAAAATACTGCTTATAAATGGGTTGAAGTGTTACTGAATTATACATTTTACTAGGACTAATTTCCCTACAGAGAATTAACAATAGCTTCAGCCACATTAAGTGCTTACAGGTCTATAAACTTATTCAGGTTGTCTTGAATTAAAAAAAAAAAGTAGAAAATAAGAAAGGCAACACTATAAAACAAGTCAGAAGAAGACAGCCCTACTTATCATTTCTTTAAACAAAGAGAGTTAAACGGGAGGTAGCCTTTTGAGTTCCTCTTCTGGACACTCTCTCTTTCTCACATCACCATGTTTTCAGCTTCATTAAACTCCTTAAAGACAAAAGAAATAAAGAGGCAGAAGAAGAAGAGATGAGAAGAAAACAAACAAAGGACTCCCTAACCAGACTTTGGCATAAATGTCACAGTCGAAACTCTTTATGGCTCCCTACTTAACATTAAAAACACTTTCAACAAAATCCATTTCTTGTTTAGAAAACGTTCTTGGACAGAAGTCAAACATATTATTCCAGAGCTAAAAAGCGGAGAGAGACAAGCGGCTCACAAAAAAGGGGCAGTTTCATTGTAATTCATTGACTTGTTCAAAACGCCAGGCAAAGAAAAGGGCTAGACATTAATAGCCGCAGATGCCCTCATGAAGGGAGAGTCTATGTAGGCATTATGGCCTTTGTTCGCACCCAGTTAAACTGTTTAAAAGGAGGGTTAACTCAATCCATCAAATTGTCTGAAATTGTGAGGAAATTTCAAAAACCATATGGCCTCCAAACGTTTGCGTCCTTTTTGTGCGGTGGGACACACTTGTCTCAGTATTGCTGCCTGCGGGGGACCGGCCCTGCTCCTTTGTGACTCGTCCCATCAGGGAACGCTGCTCATTTGTCCCCACTTTTCATGCTTTACGCTCAAAATTACGGCCCAGTCCTGCAGAACAAAAAAGGTCTATAAAGGCCCGGAGAAACTGGCCCAAAACTTTGTGTTTTTGTGGCATCCTCGTCTTTTTTTCCCCCGGCACCAGATTTGTGTTTCTCACATAAATTTTTGCCACGAATGGAGAAACACGTCTAAGGGTCAAGAAGCCATGATACGCATTTAGGATGTGAAAGGAGATGTGAGATTCCGGGCCACAAAATGTTTAGAGCATCCTAGTAGAAAAGGACACAAAGGGACAAAATAGTTCAGAATAATAACTCTAAAAAAAAAAAAAAAGGCCGCTTTTCATGGGCTCACACGCCCAGATTTGGCAACAAGAGCGTGTTTCTAAAATGATTTTTTTGTCTTGACTAGAAATAAAAGCCCAGGCTGTTATATCCATAATAAAAAGCCTCGATATTAATTCAAGAATTACAACATAAAAGATATATTCAGAAAAGCCATTTTATTCCCATAGTAGCCTATATACATTACAGTCTGTGCATTGGTTTTTCAAATAATGTCCTGATTTTAGAAAGGCACTTACAGGTGTACAAAACATAACAAATTTATAACTGTAAATCTATTGTATCCAAACAATAAATCTAAAAAGTAGCATATAGCTCGTCAAAATCACCGCAATATTCATTTCTGTTTGTCGCCATCGCTTGAGCATTCCCATAAAAACGCATAACTGTGAATGTCCAAGTTTGCCTTTCCGATCATCATCATCACCACCACCACCACCACCACCACCACCATCATCATCATCATCATCATCATCATCATCATGCACTGCAGTACGGGACGCCAAATATGAACTGAAGTCAAGGGTCACACAGTCAGATGAGGAGGAGGAGGAGAGGAAGAAGAAGAGCCGGCAGTGACAAAGTAACTCAATGGCGATTTGGCTCACAGAAACAATTAAATAATAATAATAAAAAAATTAATAATAAAGTAAAAATAAATATATAATGATCACAAATCAAATCATGCATTTACATGCAAAAAATATGAAAAACTGGAGCACTTCCATAGTGGTGTGTGAGGGTAGGCCTTATAGGAAAAGCGATGGAACAGGTGTGTGTGTGTGTGTGTGTGTGTGTGTGTTAAAGTGTAAAGTGTGTGTGCATCGGTGTATGTGTGTGTGTGTGTGTGTGTGTGTGTGTTGGCCTATAGTGTAAAAAAATAATAAATTACTCATGTCATTTTAGACCATATTGCTTCGATTGCAAGAAGTAACAGTTTGCTAATGAATACATTGTAAAATACCACTGCATATTTCTTGTTCTGTGTTCATGCTTCACTATGAATAGGTCTATCTGTGCCGATATAAAAGTCATACATTTTGGTACATGTTCTGAGATATGGTATACAATATAAGCAGTAAGTTACAAGTCCTCGGGAGGATTTTTTTAACGTCTTTTTTCTGTGTTTCTCGACCTTCCAGCACCACGCTGCGCCATCAGTCATCCACATCAATCTCTACGTCCTCGTCCTCTGAGCACTCTTTACTAGTTGTGTGGTCTGAGAACGGAGACAGCGGCGATGACCGCAGTTTCTGAGCGAGCTCGTGTTCCTGCTGGCCGCCCCGCGCGGGGGACTCTCCTCGCGGGTGGCCCAGCGTGCCGTTGGCGCATTTCTCCAAGTCCGCCAGTTTGGCGAGCTTGTCCAAGGGGACCTGTCCAACGGCTTTAGCCGACTCTACGTCGGCCTTCATCTCCTCCAGGTCCCGTTTTAGCTTGGCCCTCCGGTTCTGAAACCACGTGATGACCTGCGCGTTAGTCAGGCCCAGCTGCTGCGCGATCTGATCCCGGTCGGCCGGGGACAGGTATTTCTGATACAGGAAGCGCTTCTCCAGCTCGTAGATTTGGTGATTGGTGAACGCCGTTCGAGACTTCCGACGCTTCTTCGGGGTGCTTCTCTGTCCAAACAGGGTCATCCCATCCCGGCCTGTGAGGAAAGAAACAGAGGCTGAGTGAAAATCATTGAATCATGCAGGTGCAGAAGCTTCATCTGCACCGCTGCAGCGTGCGCGTAAAAGTGATCCGAACGCAAAAAATGACAATGAAACTGGCTCTGTATGTGAAACAGTAAAGCCTCGAGCTCGTGTGGGAACAGGTAATTACAAGAATATTACACAGACACCACTGGGAAATACTGAGCACCACACACACGAGAGCCCAATATTAAAGAAAAGCGGTGGTGATTTATTTCATTGAGGGGCAGCCAAGAACATTAACACGCCTTTGTTCGATGTGACATTTAAGAGGAAAAATATGCATTCAGAAAAAGAAAAGAAATGTTGTGCTCTGACTATTAAACAAGCACATTTATTGAATGATACAAGGTGTAGCCAAACGGTTATTGTCTGTCTGGTTCAGGCCACTGAATGAGAAAAATAAATCAGAGAAAACGCCTGAAAAGTCTAAAAAGGTGTATTTCAGCTGTATTTTTGAGGGGTGTAGATGTACCTTCTGCAGCCTGTAAAACGCTGACTTCCAGCCCCTTGAAGGTCTTGCTTGCCAGCTCCTCTAGCGCGCAGAGCGGGGAGGTTTGGGTGAGGAGAGCCCGGCTGGACAGAGGGATGCTGGACGGACGGTGTTTCTCAGAGGACGAAATTAGATGAGCCGTGCCGCAAATTGTGTAACTTCGTTTCACAGAGGGTTTGTTGAGGATGTCCTCGATGCTGAAGGGGGTCAGCGGCTTGTTAGAGTTGGCAGGAGGCGGCAAGTGGTCCAGCGGACTTCGCCTCCTGTTTTCCACTGCATCACATTTGGCCACTTCTTTGGATGTCATCATTGGTTTGTGCGCAGAGTTTATGCAGGACTTCGTTGAAATATTCAGCGGTTAAACAAGCGAGGCTTTTCGAGGGGAGAAAAAAAAAGTCACATAACAGGAGGGTAAAAAAAAACAAGACAAGGAGGAGAGAAGGAAGAAAAAAAAAATCTTATTCCAAAATGGGATGTCTTCAAAGTGTCGATCCTCGGGAGCAGCAAGTCCGCAGGAGTGAGATGCCTCCCTGAAAATGGCGAGGTCCAAAGAGTTGACGATTACTAACAAGTTATCATTGATTGGTAGGTAATCAATTATCTCCAGTGGCACTTTCGCCCTCTTCCCTTTCACTCTTTGACTATGTTGCAGTCCAGTGCGGGGCTTTTTGCGACTGGGGGTGTCCCATTAATTAGGACGCATGGCTGGAAGGAGGAGGAGCCCGGCGGAATTATAATGCTTTGTGCTCTTATCATCTTTGGTCTAATTTAGTCGTGTGGTGAGATACCAGAATAGGTATATGGGGTAAATGAGGGGAAGCAGAAGAGAGAGAGAGAGAGAGAGAGAGAGGGAGAAAGAAGGAGATGAGGAGAAGAGAGATCACAATCCGTAGCCTATTTAAGCGTTTTTACGCAGTAAAACTTTAGTTTTAGTTCAGCAGGAGTTGAGGAGCTGATAGTCTTTTATTTAAAAGTACTTGGATTATCCGGATGTTGCCAAAAAAAAAAAGATAAGTCGACTCAGGTGTTATGTTTGATGTCGCAGATAGTCAGAAGGATATTTTCCTCGACCCAAAGCGTGGATGATCCTTTGTTTTGTAAAGGTAATGTAGAGCTGAGCCATATATCAGCTCTGATGATACCTCCTCTGGGGCGGGAGAGAAGGAGCAGCATGCATTCCTCTCAGCAACGCCAAATCCGGGCCATAACTCAGGCGAAAGGGCTCCTTTTATATCATCCGAGAAATATTTCATCTCCTCTCAAATTTCCCCGCGTCCTCCAGGTTTGACATGATGAGTTTATTTTGGTGGGGAAAGAAAAAAAAACTGGCGACAGGTTATTTGCATAGGGAAAGGGAATTTACGCAGCAGGCCAAAAACATGTGATTCTTTGTCTTTAAACTATTTTATCAAATGTGACGTTTTCTTTTATCAAAAGAGAGAAAATGCGTTTTTCTTTTTATGTTGTTTCAGATTTAATTTCATCTTTAAATGAACAAATTTACCGATAAAACGCGAAAAACTGCCATATCATAATAATAATAATAATAATGATAATAATACTACTACTAATAATAATGTTATTATTATTATTATTTTGTGCACATTGGAGTCTTTTGTGGCTGTCCATGCTGATATAATGATGCTGTTATTTCCTAATACTATATTTATTTACAGTAATAATGGAGGTCTGTTCAGGATGCTTTAAGTCAATATTGTAAAGCTTGGCTTCACGTCACTGATGGACGCGCCAGTAAAAATAAAACATCAACAGAGTGATGATGATAATGATGATGAGACAGAGAGAGAGAGAGAGAGAGAGAGAGAGAGAGGTAGAGAGAGAGAGGATGGGATGCATGGTCTCATATTACTATTTGTATTTAGCCTAGTTAGTTATTTAAATGTATCTTTTATTATTCTGTGATATTATTTTAATAAAACATTGGATGGCTTTATTTAATTAGCCAAGTTCATTCATGTCACGCAACTCCACTCAGCCATAACGTCATATACAGAAAACAGAAGTAGAAACAAAAAATGAAAAGATTTTATTTAGCTCAGCTTGCTATCAGCTTCAGTTAAAACGACAGACAGAATTTTAACCAAACTTTCATTTGTTTTTTTCTCCCTTTTATATGAAAAAATAAGAAAGAGGTCTTTGGCTGTCAGTTTGCAAAGGGCTTCTGAAGTTATGTGTCCAGTTGAACTTTATTAGGTAATAAAGGCAAAAAAGGCAGAATATATTTGCTGCTGGCGGGGGTCAGATCTGATTTCAGAGGTTACTGCTCTTTGGCTGTTGTGTTGAAACATGACCAACTTTTGAACACGTTACTCTCACATTTGTAAGGACTTTCTCTTGGCTCCCAATGGATTTAAATATAGACAGAGAGAAAGAAAAAAAAAATGAACAAGCTTATGTAGATGCTTCTAGCATTTATGAGGGCAAACATAATTTATCTGTATGGAAAAAAAACTGTGAAATTATTTTAAAAAACAAACAAACAAACAAACAAAACAGAAAACCCCACATACTGTGTTATTAAACACTAATATAGTAACCCACTGATACAGGCCATGTGTTTCATCAGTCACCAAACACATTTATAAAAAATAAAAAGACAAATAGAAAATATTGACATTATAATATTATATTATTCTTTGGTAAATGTTCTAAATAAGGCAATAATAAGATGCATTGAATGGCGTATTGATTGATCCATTGTGGCAACATACATGATCAAATTTAACATTTTACATCAAATGTGTGTGTTTCCAGCCAGTGGAGCTGAGATGGTTCATGGTGTTCGGTGCCTGTTTATTAAAGACAGATATTTGCAGTGGTGTGTCATCATCTCTGTGTCTCACACACCAAGGTCAACGACTCGGCCTGCCTCTCAGCTCTCCTTTAGACACAGAACTTAATCTCTTAAGCTACTAGACTGTGCAGGGGACGTTCCCTGGCAGGGGACAGTACAGACCACATCTCTGAATGTCTCCCATACACTATTCACTCAGACACTAATGCCTCCTTGTGTTTGTTTTTTTGGTAATTTTGAAGGACTAGTATTGAATTTATATTTGTAATAAACCCCCAAACGCTCCGTTTAATCATAATCCAGCAGTGTTAGTTTAAAATATGTTTACAACCATCCTGTAATCTGCCATTTAAATGCATTTACAGAACACAAGAGTGACTTTTTTCATCCAAACCAGGTGTTGATTTAGGCCTTCCACACTGCGGTCTGTTAGCTTAAAGTGCCATCCTGCAATATGTGTTAGTGACCTCATGCAGGAGGAGACACAACGCTCATTGCAGGCTTAGACTGCGATTAGACAGCTGCAGGGGAAGCTATCCACATTGTAGCCATTTTGTGAGACCCCAAAGATGGGTGTCATGTCTCCCCTCTCCCAAAGGCCTGCCTGTTATCTCACATGACACTAGATATAGATACAGAGAGAGAGACAGAGAGAGAGAGAGAGAGGGGGGAGAAATGTCTCGGATGTGTCTCCCAGTTTAAAACATGTACTGTATAAATCACACGTCATTACCAGAGGTCACTGGCTGTGGTACACCATTGGATGGTTTCATCACGGGGGCCAGTCTGGTTGGAGGAGAGTGGATTTATCTAGCAGTTGGATCTCTGGAGAGGCAGCCATATTTTATGTGACTAGAGATGTAATAACAGGCCTCTGACAAATCCCTGACGGCCCGGCTTTTCCTGCCTCGCAGTGCAGTGCCAGTGCTGCTGGTACAGCGGTTCATAAGCAGCACCATTATCACTGTGATACACGTGGACTGCACTGTGCCGCTCAGCAAACTGTTTTTTCCCATGGAGTTCTTTGCTTTGAATTTCACAAGGGTCTTGTTAAAGGATTAGTTCAACCAAATCACAAATATAATTCTCTCATTCACCTCTAGTGGTTTTCCAGCCATGCCGTTGTGATTTTTTATGTGCCAAAATGTTCACCTGTGAGACTTCAGATCCAGATTTTTATTGAGTCAAGACCATAATTACAACAACAACATGCACAATATGATAATGACACAATAATGGCACCCAGTAGGAATTGAATGAATTGATCAGACTCTGGGACTGATATATTGGTGTTAACCATTTAAATGTAATGTTTCAATATTTTGACCATCACAGACAAAATTTCATTCACCTCCATTACACTGAGTAAGAAACAGAAATCTCTAAGACCACCTCAGAGGATAAACCCCAAAGATTCTGCATGGATAGACACCTCTATAGGTGTGAAAAGAAGTATTCATATCATTTACTTTAATAAAAATATAAATACCAGAATGAAAAAACTCAATTATAAGTAAAAGTCTTTAAAAAAAAAAGACTAAAAGAACATAATTATTGGCACCAATTTGTACTTGAGTTTTAAAAATAGTAGTGCATTAAAAGAGAAGCTGCATTTTAATTTGAACTACTTTGTTGGGTCTTTTTTATTTTTTTAAAAAAAGCATCTTATTTTGTAGTATAATGATCTGTTTTGGTAAAAGCTGTCAGATAAATGTAGAGGAGTAAGAAGTATATTTCCCTGATATATCGTGAAAGTAAGCAAAAGGTAATCTCAAAATTAAATTTGAGCATACCTGAAAAAATATATTTAGTCACTTTTCACCACTATAGGTGATTATATTTATTTATTTGGGTGAACTAACCCTTTAAAAATAAAAGATGATCATCACTCCACCAAAGTAACTGTTGCCGTTCATAAGACTGTAAAAAAAAAAAACTTGACATCCTGTTCAAACTGCAAAAATGAATAAAAAGACACATAAAAATGGAGTCAAACACAACAGTCAATAAACTGAGAAGTCATGACATTATCCTCATGCAAGGAAAAGCAAAAACAGGTGCACAGTCTCCCAAGAAATACAAGAAGTACTGAAGTCACCCCATGGGGAGTGTATAATGCAGAGTTACTCTCTCCTTAAAGAAACCTTTTCATGGGTCTCTGGCTGAAGTAATACAAAACACAGTCACTGCTGTGGACTCTATAAAGAACCATTCACTCAATAAATAGTTTGACACCAATGTTTTAATGCTAAGAGCGTGCCAACATTGTTTCTTCCTCATGGTGACAATAAAAACTGAATCTGAACTCCATCAGATCTGTTTTCTGTGTCTCACCTGGTGGAGCATTTGCTCCTCTCACACTCTTCTGCCAGCCAGTAACAGACTGGCTGCACGCCCCTGATCATACTGGTGTGGTTTGGGGCCTGTACACTTGTTGTTGGCGCAGCTTGAACATAAGCATTCCTAATTTACACAAAGCACACTTTGAAAGGGCACATATGTGGCCATCAGATATGATTCTGCGCAGCGCCAATTTCGACCATTAACCCGTCTCTGAAAACACGTTTCACCTCATTTTTATTCATCCCCTCACAATCTGTTCTCTTCGTTTAAAAAGCGACCAGTTTTAACGATTATACGACAGCCACTTCCACATGCTTTCAGCAGCCTGTAGAGAAGCAGGATCTGCTTCTCTACATTCGCAGGCTGCTGATGAATCCCTCCACTGCACTATGAATGCCATAGAGCAGCACTAGATAGTGCTTCATTTGAATGTTCTTCCTTTCTCATCTGCACTTCACCATAAAACACAGTAAGCAGTGATGCTGAAGGATTGTGTTATTTGGGATGGCCAGGGTTGAGAAGATTATTCACCGCCTTTGGTAATAAAAACTGCCAGAGGAGAACTGGGGAGAATTATGACAGCAATCCTTTAGTTTTCGTTTGTGGAGGATGTTTTTTTTTTTTTTACTTGATGCAAAGACTTGCAAAGGAGGATAAAGAGAGATTGAGGTGAAAAACAACAGAAAATCCAGTTTGTCACGTTCTGAAGTGTAAATACCAGCTGTATTTCCGTTGATTACTTGTATATAAAATTATAGATCAGACAGGATTTTATTATTTATCACTTACTGTTTATTGCTGCAATTACCCGCTCAACATTTTCTAACCCACGATCCATCCAAGATATCAGATCAAGCATTAATCATTTCAAAACGGAGCGAGCTGTTTTCAGAGCTTATATGATTACATGTATTTAAAATAAGATAAGACCACAAGGCCACTCTAATTACATGAAGTGGGTTTGGGTTGTGTTAATTCAATGCCCATAGGGGCTTTTCCAATATGGCCGCATGGGAACAAATGCTGACAGGTCAGCTGTTCTTTCTGTGAGGAGAGGAATGTCTCTCTTTGCTCCTCCTCGCTCCCTCTTTTCCGTTCTCCATCCTTTGTCAATTATTTCCCCCACTTTTCTTTCTCTCTCTCTCTCTCTCTCTCTCTCTCTCTCACTCACTCTTTTTTTCTGTCAAGTCTCTCCCTCCCAACACACACACACACACACACACACACAAACATTGTCTTTGAGAGATGGCCTCTGTCTTTCAATTAGCCTGCAATGGCCCTCTTACAAGGCTGGCGTCTGGCGAGTAAGGCCCGCAGCAGATGCTGCTGTGGATTGGCCGTTCATCTGCAGCCTGCAGACTGTATTGAATAGTCATTAGGGTGGAGCTGACTATTCATGACAGAAGAAGTGGCTTTGTGTGGGAGGGGATGCTACTACATCAGGTTATCTTTATTCTCTTGTTCTCTGTAGGGTTTTTACAGTCTTCAAAGTAGGGGGCTCTGATTAGGAGGATAAACACATAATGAATGGTGGTTCTGCTTGACAGTCACCTCAAGTATAATGTCTTTTTTCATTTGAATCGTTAGGTTGTTATGTGTTGTTATATAATTTTGATCAAAGATAGAGAGGAGAGAGCAGAGAAGGAAAGAAACAGAGGCTGACAGCTACAGAGAGAGAACCCCCCATTGGGCTGAAGAGCCACGAGCCAGTCTGTTGCATTTGTGTATGATTTGTCGACTCTCAGTGGGTCCGTTCATGAAGCACCTGGCAACCCTGCACAGAGGAATATGGTGGCTGCCATGACCATACACCAACACACACACAACCATATGCCCTCATTGTCATTCCAATGAGCTCGGACAACATTCACTTTAGCCTCCTTTCAACAAACGCTATCAATACAAACCCCATGTGGAGGGGCCCGGGTCAAGAGGATGACTCACTACAAAGTGGCCGCTGACACACTGAGAGGCACAAGCAGACATACACACATGCATGCATATACACACACACACACACACACACACACACACACACCGCTGCCTCCCTCCGCTCCACCTCCTTCTCTCATGAACCCCCGTAGGCTGGACTGAGGAAATGTGAATTAGCTTCATCAATGCAGAGGTTAACATTGCGCAAAGACGATGTTGACCTCTCGTTGTATTCTTGGTTTGATGTCTTTCTTAGGGCCAAATGCTTATGAATAAAAATGGCAAGGGGAGAGGTTGACAAAGGGATTTGCTTGACTAATGCCAAGGGAAAACCCCTCAGGGAAAGCCTGGTTAAGCCCAACACCACTGAATCCCCCCCTTATGTATTATCAATCATGGAGTGGCTCACACAGCGCTGTTATTGTTTTTGCCATAATTGTGTCACAATAGCTTTCATTTGTCTCTAATAAAAAGTGTCTGCATTCATCATGCTAATGCAGTGACAACATAAATATTGCATGTGACAACCTATAGTGCCTTCTTAAACATGTACCATTTAAAAAGCGCAGGAAACATATGTGCTGCCCGGTTGTGTCTGCGAGATAATAAATAATTTCATTTCACTTTAATGTGTAAAAATTAAAGGGTCAATCAGCAGCAGCAATGTGTCCAGAAATGTTCTCGGCTGCATAATCCACCTCACAATTTTCACCGGGACGATTTTTGATCAAAGAAACAGTTCCTGTGAAAATGGCTAAAGATTTGATTAGAAGTATAAAAACAACATATTTGTGGTATCAAGTCATGCAGCTAGTTTTGGTTTTATTTGTCCAGGTTTTCGCCTCCATTTTATTGGAGGTTTATGTTTAATGGCAATGTTCTTTTTAAGAAACAGTGTCTCCGTTACTCTGGATAATCTACTAAACCAACCGTCAGCAGTTTTCACAGGAACTATTTCTTTGCTCGAAAGTAGTTCCAGTGAAAATTGTTCATATTGAGGTGACTTATCCAAAACTGAAAAAAAGGTTTCTATAAAGACACATTGCTGCGGGTAAATAAAAAACAAAACATCTTTCAATCCTCATTTTATTCATGTGGAGGCAGATATTTAAACCCAGACAAATGAATATATTTGTGTTGCGATATTTCCCTTGAAATACGATACATATCTGTCTTCTTGTAATTCTGGTGAACCGGCCCTTTAAACAATTAAGGGGAAATGTGTTTGCATGCTTTCTAATGTGAGAAAACAAATTGATTTGTGTGAAACGGCGACTTAATTCAGTATTTGCCAAGACAGATTCAACAGAATCAGCACTAATTTTACAAGCAATTTAAAAGGGATTTGATGGCATCCTCCATAAAAGCGTTGATGGTAATAATCATTGGTAAGAACATAAACAACAGAAAACCTGGGGCAAGAAGGGCGAGGAGGGTTCTCAACCTTTAACCCTGATATAATTGAAAAACATGTCAGTGTTGGTTGGTTACACAAGAATTCAAAGTGGTTTGTTTTAGACACTAAAATGACACGTGAACAGCAGAACTGAGAGCTCGTTTCACAATCAAAAAAATCCATTTTTTTGTGAGTGTGACTGTAGATGCAGGTGCAGCCTTTTTGTGTGCAAACAAATTAAAGACCGCACACTCCCACACACACTCACATATTATATGCTCCACGGGGCCTGGGCTTGTCTTTATGAGTTTATTAAAAGCGTCTTGTTTTGTATCACGCTCTCCCAGCAAAGAACCATATACCCAATATATCACACTGTTATTGTAGGTAATTAAGTCCAAAACTTGGTGTTGTACGGTGCCCGTTGTGCATAAGCAAAATTGACCATTTTAATTGCAAAGGAAATATTCGCCCGCACTTTATCTAGCGTGAAAGATAGTATTACTCTTCTTAATATTGAAAGAGGAGGAGGACCCTGAGAAGATAGCACATGCATTCATTATACTAACAGTCCCCTTTAAAAATGAATGGTAATGAGACACAACAGCTATTTACTTTGCTTTAATGCTGTGGCAACTAGCTAGCAAGACCCCCCTCCTTCCTGCAAATACCCCCGCTGCTGCCCAAAGCTTTTTAAATCTTCAGACTTGTTACACTGCAAAATACAACATTGCATTAAAAATTTAAGAGATATGAGTCGAGCCCAGACGAATTCACCTCATGCTGATTATCCTGCTAATCAGTGCAACACAGCATCTGCTTTCTACTGCTGCTGCCTGCCATGCACACTCTTTTTTAAAGATTATTATTATAACGGAGGAAAAACCTCCCTCCTCTATCAATCATGATTTTGAATCTCATTCTTTCTCTTCATCTCTTTTTCTTTTTGTGTCTTCTTCATCTCACCGTGCAGTATTTTTCATAGGCGAGTCCAATAACCTGCTTCTCTCTCCCTCTCCCTCTCTCTCTCTCCAACAGATGAGTGTGGCCTGAAGGAAGAGGGCTGCCATTCATCCAGATCTGCGCCTGTTCCTGCCGTTTAAACCCGAGCAGGCTCGACTAATGCCCCTGCCTCACTTCTCCGCCGCGCTGCTGCTTTATAGGCTTTGTTCGAGGCAGCTCCTTTATTTCCCCCTCTATTCATCTTTTTCATATTTCTCACATCCTAATTCTCTCCCGCTCTCTTCTCTCCTCACTGTCATCTCTTTGTTTCTCTCCTCTCATCACCCACTTCCCCCACCTTTCTCCCCCTTCTCCTCTCTGTGCTTTCATTTACCTTTTTTACCTTTCACATCCCTCCTTAGCAATTGCTTTTTCCAACTCCTTCTTGTCTTGCTGTTAAAAAAAAAAAAAAAGGAGAAGGAGGTGGGGGGGGGTCTTAGACGAGAAGTCGGTGGCGTTGAGCCGAAGAGGACACACTCCACTTAGATAAATATCCCCATCGCTCTGAGCAGAGCCAGGGAGATTTATTCATCCGCCGAGCTGGCAGAAAATTGACTTGTTTCATGGGGGCAGGCTAGTGACGCATCGCCATGAGAGGCAAAGAGACAGGAGGGAGGGAGATTGGGGGGAAGGAGAGATAAAGAACGAGAAAGAGAGAAGGCACATGGAGAGGGAGAGAGAGAGAGAGAGAAAGGGAAAGAGGCAAAGGAACACGTTGGAGAGAAACGAGGGGAAAGAAGCGGAGAAAGAGTAAAGCGTTTTAGGGAGCGGGGTGGGAGAAAAACGATAAAGAGAGATGAGAGAGAGTGATGTCCCTCCCCTTGTACCAGAGGATAAAGCCAGTGGGGTGGTGAAACAGTGATGAGGGAAATGGTACAGCTGACATTTATATAAGAGGATATTGATGAAGCAGAGACAATAGCAGACTCAATCCACTCCTCCTCTTCCTCTTTTGCCTCCTTTCTCTTGTTTACTACTTTTCACTCTTCCTCTACTTGTCTTTTCTCCACTGTCTCCTTCGACTCTCTCTGTCTTTGGACTGACAAAGCGCCGTTATTGGCCACTACATCCTCATTGAGAGAGAAGGGCCACAACCTTGGGTGACTTAAGACTACAGCCACCAATGCATCACAGTGATAATCTCTTATTTTCTCCCTCCCACCAACCAGCGTACACACTTCAGCCGGCATGCAGCAGCATCGTCCCTCAATAGAAAAACTACAGTGTTCCTGTGTTTCATATTGCGTCCATGCTAACACAGCAAATAGAGAGGAGACGAATGCTGCCTCCCCTCGGCTTTTCCGAAGAGGTGTAGTGAATGGAGGTGTGTGTGTGTGTGTGTGTGTGTGTGTGTGTGTGTGTGTGTGTGTGTGTGTGTGTGTGTGTGTGTGAGAGTGTATTTGTGTGTGCTTACTTTGTATGTGTGTTTGTGTGTGTCTGTAAGTGCGTATGTGTTCTGGGAGCGATGGGGCGTGGAGGATTTCTGCTTGTATCAGCACCTGGGCTGCACTGAGAGAGAGGTATACAGGGGAGAAAGATGGGGGAACTGGGAGCCTGAGTGCGTGTGTGTGTGTATGTGTGTGTGTGAGAGAGAGAGGTGGGGTGGGGGTGGCTAACAGGGAGTGGAGTATAATTTAGTCGCACCAAAGCTCAAGGCTCATGTCAACCTTGGATAGGGACCCAGGATGATAATTTGAATTGGGAATTAAGTCACCAATCAATGGTTATACTTATGCTGAATCAGTGGTTTATTAAGGGAAGAGAACTCAATCATCTGATTGTGTGTGGGTGTATTTGTGTGTGTAGGAGCATGCGCAGGTCCAGCTAAGTGTGTGAGAATTTGCACGCTTCTTTTGCTGTGTGGCCACATGCAGATGTTTTATGGCATATTTGTTTGACCATGGAATAAACCATTGTTTGCTGACGGCTTTATTTTAACGTGAAAGTCCTCCCACGTACACCAGCAAACAAGTCGTCCAAATTAGATGACGTTACATTGTTTGACAATGCTGTTCAATTTCAAAAAATTGATTGATATGATGTTTTCTGATCTGCCACCGACATGGTTATGATTTAAGTATTTGATTAAGATAATGGAAATATCAACGCTAAAAGAAGGACTACTGATCATGACAGTATTGTAAAAGAAAACAGTGTTGACTGTCTGTAGGATGGGAAGTTATGTATCCATCTATCTATCTACTCTGATCCAGTTTCCTTCTTGGCACCTTACTGACCAATAATAATTCTCATGAAGCTTAACTAGAGCTGAACTGTGTCACTGGTGTCTTTTATTATGAAGGTTTAACATATAGGCCAAAAATAGCCTATACTTTTTCAGTGCTGTACTTTGAGATATATACATATATAGTTTTTGTAACGTATTCATGTTTTTCTGAAAAATCCTTTTTGTTAATTTAACAAAATAAGCCACATCCCTCAAATGCTAATATTGTCTAATCAGAAGAAGCTTTACAACTTAGCTAAATAAAATGCTAACTAACATAAAATTATTATTTGAGTGAATACTAAACCTGATTCCAACCCTGAAGGCTCACCATCTCCTACTCCTCCTGTTAGGTTTGTCCGTTCTGGGGAACTGTAGAAACATGGTGGATTTCATGGAAGAGGACCTGCAGCGACTGTAGATATAAAAACTTCATTGTAAGGTAACAAAAACAAAGAATTATTACAAAAACAGCGATTATACACTAATGTAAATATAGTCATGCTAATTAAAATCCCCTTTTTTTATCTCTGCCATATTCTGGAAATAGAGTAGCCTAAATATGACACACTGGAACTTTAAGTATCAAACATTCACTGTCTGTGGACTTGAAAGGAGGCTCTATCAATTTGTAGTTTACTTTAATGTAGCTGTCAGCCTAGATTCATTTTTTTAGTTACCTGAGCTTCTTTCATAGAGTGTTAGCAAACTTTGTTGACTGCGGCAATAAACACAGTGTTAGCCTAAGACTGTAAGACTGCTGACTTTGTAATCACATAAATTAATAGTCTGAATTAGTTTCTTTTGTTGTGTTACATTTGCAATGGTTCGTTAACAAGTGAAACAATCTAGTCTGTAGCTCCTTGTATTTTATTTAAACATAACTGCTAGCAATGGAGGGCTTGCAGCTATGTTGCCAGAAGTTCAGGTTCTCCGATTCAGATTCCTGCTCGGTTTCTGACAAAATTTTAATTTTCTTTATCAATGTGGATCACTGGAATTCAAACAAGCAAGATACAAACTTAACAGAGCTCCCTTTTCAGTCTAGAAACTGTGTCTGATATTCTCAAAGCATCAGTTTTTTATAGTTTCGTATAGAGACTAAACTGCAAATCTAATTTGTCAATTTATCGATTGATGCCAACTTTAGATATTTGATAGCTGTAGATAATAAACGCTATGGACACATTATACTCACTTGTATTAAGGTTTGATACCCACCAATAACTCCACTCTGATTTGACATGGCACAATTGTAAAACACCCCCAAACAAATAACCCAAACACTCACCAGTTTCAAATGACCTCAGGTTTCCTTGAGGGACTATATGGTGTTTGTGTGTGTGTGTGTGTGTGTGTGTGTGTGTGTAATTTCCACATACTAGTGTTTGTACCTCTGGAGTCTGGGCAAATGTGAGTGGCAGCCGTGTTGGAGAGGCACCGTGACCTTCTCTCTCTGGACTGTAACTCAATCAGAGCTCAAGGCGTGACACCATAACCCTGCGTGGCAGGAAGCGGCCTAGCTGCACCACTCTGCTAATGCCTTCACTAACGGCCGTGACCGCACCACGCTCATATCCCCCCGGAAAACAAAGTCGCTCCACTGCCAGTTCCTTACGAACAAGAGATAAGCCTGTTTTTGTGATTCACCACAAAATGTGTGTTCAGGATGACAAGTTCACAGGTTAACATCTCTCAGGTTACAGGTTCATTAAGGGAATTAATGATGCTTCTGTGGCAGCTGGATTAAGAGAGTATCTGCTTTCCTTCCAGGCATGCTCGCCAAAAAGTCCTTTGGAAACAATGTGTATTAACCATGATTATTTTAAATGGCCTGTAAATGGACAAAGGCCACTTTAAAGAACATGAGCCTGGGTGTTGATTTTTCTCAGGCTATAAGGTGGCATTAGTTTAGGTCAGTAACACTTGTAGATGTTTAGATAAGGGAAGCTAGCTAATCTGATTATGTAGAGTTCATCACTGGCTCTAAAAGGTGGAGGCTGGCTGTGTTTCATCAGCTGCTGAGAGGAACCACACAGCTTATGTTGCTGTGCTTAAAAACACCTGCATACTGACTGAGTGTGTTTTGTGTGTGTGTGTCACTAGAGTATCTACTTCCTTTATCCTGCTGTTGTGTTGCATTTGCATTGTATCTTATTATATTGTGAGTAAATGACCAAAACTTTTGCCGTCTTCCCCAGCCTGTCTACTGCTCACTGAAGATGTACATCTTTAAAAATGGATCACAATGTTATACATGACTGCATTTTCAAAAAAGGCTAAATAATTTCCCAAAACAGCTGAGCAGTTTAGTTTTGAGCAAACAAAAGCATTGTATTTTTTAGCAAACAATTCAAACAGGCATTTGTTGGGGACTATTTTCAACTGCGGATTAATACACATTTGGTGCTCAAGTGGGTAAAGTGGGATTGTTCATTGTAATGAAAGAACCCGTCACTCAGTGCAGCAGCGTGGCTCCTTGATGTGTTTTTTATAGTTTTTGGACAACAATGCACAATATTTCAAGTATTGGATACATGGACAGTACAGGCGATCACTAACTACAGACCTGATGCAATAACCAATCAGGTTTAAGTGAAGTAATTCATGATCCCTTATCAATGATTTCTTTGCTGTCTAATAAATCCCTTAATAGAAGGTTGTGTCATAAAAATTATTATTATTATTATTATTGTTATTGTTATTATCCATCAATCCACCTATTTTCTGTAACCGTTTATCCTTGGTCGCAGGAGGCTAGAGCCTATCCCAGCTGGCTTTCGGTGAGCATATTATTATTATTGTAATATAATTTTCTATTTTTTAAATTATGAACAAACAGAAAGATTTAAGAGACTATCATCAACAAACAGCAGAAGTTTAAAAAAGGTGTAATTCTGCACTGTTCCAATTCCAATTATGCACAAGTTGCATGTAAAAATAGATAATCTGGCCTTTATGTTGGTGGAACAGGTGCAGCTTTTCAAACGAGAGCAGCCCATTCTTATCGCTTTTCCCTCTGACTCAGAGATCGTGAGAGGGGAGAAGGTCGCTCCAATGAGACGAACATTCTTGACCCGGCTCGTAAAACTCAGAGGTGCTGCGGATACAAAAATTGTCAGAAATTCACGTTTGGAAGTGATGGAGAAGTCTGGCGTGTTGTGTGTAAAGCATGTGCGATCAGTCTACATGTGCTATTTAAGTCCGCTGTCAGTTTCTGGTGGATGAACATGCATGAAGTTTTGAATCAGATTACATGCAGCAGAACATAGAAAACACATAGATGGAAATGTGAAGTTGTGCAGGCATGCACCAGCACATGAACACGCAGCTCAACAGTGATGTGCGCCCATGATACTTGTGTTTATTATCTGGCGGGTGTTGGGGAAAGGGCTTAGTTGAGTGTCAGAGGTCAAGACGGTGGGATTTCATGGCTAAGGCAGAGATAGGGGCCACTCGTGAAAGAGCGTGGCCTCGCAGAGGTGCAAAAACAAAGAGAATACCAAATGGACAAACAGAGAGGAATAACGAGGGACAACTTCACAGAGAAAAGAGAAAGAGAGTACGTTATGTCTGTCAGTGAAGAAAAGTCCAAACCAAGAAATCTAAACAGACAAAACAGAGAAGAACTGCATCCGGCACAAAGCACACAAACAAGTAAAAATATTAATATTATTTACTGTCCTTATTTCCCCATCCCCGTGCTCCCCCAGATTTGCATGTGTTTGAGTTCTCCATTTGTCTTTGCTGGTAAACACAATTTAATATTAGAATAAATTACAAATGGAAGACTGATGCCTGGGATAGATTTTTCTTGCGGGAAGTTCAGACTTCGCCAACATTAATGTCCCTTGCCACCGTTGGAGGCATAAATCTCTTTTTCCCTCTTTTTGCCTTGAATCATATAGGGATATTGAATTACTCCCCTGCTCCACACACATAGAGGCATTGTGCATTACATTGACTGATAAGCTGTCACCAGCAGTTTAACTTAGAGACATTCAAAGAGTAATACACCAGTTGAGGATAAACTAACCCCAGTCCCCTTAGAGTAAGCTATGGCGCTGTCACCGTGAAAAATACGACGGGGGCATTTCATATAACATGCAGCATCTGGCATCTGAAAATAGAGGAAAATACCTCTGAACAATGCTTGGTTTATGGCTGTTTTCATACTGGGCGACAGTTTTACCCTTGAACATAAGAGAAAGCTTGGATCAGAAAAACAAAGCACTATAAAAAAAGGCTGACACACACGTTTTATTGTAATCTTTTGACTCTGGAGGAAGGATCACGCTGTTTTTGAATCAGAAAACCTAAGTTATTAATATAAAACAATGTACTTTATTTTATCAACAGCCATTATTATTGTATTCTCCCTCGTTACAATATCACCGGCGGTTATATTCTGAGCTCATGTGTGTGCAAACCTTCATAACTCCTGTGATGGATCAGTCTTATTTTTTTTTTTTTTTTTACCTCTTTACCATATTTATGAGAGCAGCTAAAGGGCCTTTTCATGCTACAATCTGGGAACAACCATTAACGCTTGGAGATGGACCAATGGGAGCGAGCCATGTCTCACTCGTCGTAAGTTGGCATGAGAGTGGGCCGATCCATCACAGCGGGTTTGGCGGCAGTGTAACTCGTAGTACTGTATGGCCCTGCGCTTCAGGGTGGTCTGTCCAATTCAACATCTGCATGAGAGACTCCGGCAGAGCAGCTGTGTACGGGACTGCTCCTGTGTGTGTATATGTGTGTGTGTGTGTCCTGGTGGTTTTGGTGCTAAAGTACTGCATTGTTGCTGTCTGGCCTCTGAATGGGTTTACAATATTACACCATTAATAAAGCGTTGCTTAGATTAACGCTGGAGGAAGGAGGGAGGACAGTGAGTGGAGAGTGCAATGTGTTGGTTTTCTTGTATCTTTTCGATTTATGATGTTGAAAATCGATAGTTACATAAACGCAAATGCTGAATACAAGGCTTGTGTGAACGCATTTCAAGCTTTCTGGACCTGCAAAGACAGGTGTGCATATATAGAGCAAGTGTCTGTGTGATAGGAGGGTCATAACCTTGCTGAAAATTACAAAAAATGAGCTTGATAACCATGCTGCAACATTTAGAAGAAGTTACATATGCGTAAAGCTAATGCAGGGGCCAGAATGTCTGTGTTTATGATTTTATTTGCACATGGAGGACACCAACTTTGCAGAAAAAATCACAAATAAAGAAAAACATGACTTTTGAGTTTCAGCTCGACATTCACATTTAGTTGTTGAGAGTATCTATTAAGCAGAGTCACCAGGTTTTTCTTACACCAGCAGCGATATGTAATGTACATAGCGGGCTTATCTTTTGAATATTGCTGCAAAGGATTAATTCAGTATCTTTAAATCCAAGGCTCGGCGTGACAAAGAGCCGCTTAAAGGTAAGGCCGTAAAAATGTGATATAGCAAAGGACTGCCACTGACTGAGAGGCTGAGGGAGGACATAAACAAGACGGATGCCCGTCCCCTTTAATATAACATAAAGACTGAGCTGGAGAAAATAAAACACCCCATTGTAATGAAATGCATTTACTGCAGCACCGGCTTGAAATCAGGCAGAAGTGAGCACAAATGTCAAAAGAGCTCTCCTGTTGAGCAGAGCGGCAGAATTAAGAGGCCTGATATCTAATCCATTTCCTGTGAAACCGGCGGTGTAGGGGACATCAAAGAGAGTTAAAGGGGATTCAGTGAGAGCTATTGGAGTGGCGAGGTGGTGAAATATGGCACATTTGGTTTCTTCTCTCCCCCGGCACTGGGCCTTTGGAATAATTAGAGCCTAATTCTGTCTAATTAACGGACTCAATTACTCCTGAAGAAAGCTCATCAAAAAGATGGCGGGAAAGCAGGGAAGAGAATGGTAGCGTTTTTTCTTTAATTAATGAACTGAGTTGAATAACGGCCATGGAATTAAACATTTCCCCCAATGTGTATGAATTGCAAATTGGAGCATCGTTTTTTTTCCCGAGACGGGAGCCCAGGGGCTAACGCTGCTGTCAAGTAGCTTTCTAAAAAGTCAAAGCGCCGATGCAGCACTAACAAATTACTTAAGATTACCATCTTTAGCACATGCGGAGGTCCTAACGAATAGCGATGAATTAATATGCCGTCTGTGTTCCAGCTCTCCCATTGGCTATGAGTTTCACTGATCCTAAAAGAGCCAATAAACCAGGCACCAGCGTGAACTTTATGGAACACTTTTCTTCCTGTACAATTGGTTGTCTGTCGATTGCATATTTCACATCCTTGAGATGTTGATATAAGTCTTGTTAAATTACTCAGCTGAGATAGAGCTGTGCATACACGAGTGTTTTCAAGGGTTGAAAACTTTTTATGTGCTATCAGGGCCGTATGTGTGTGTGTGTGTGTGTGTGTGTGTGTGTGTGTGTGTGCGCAAACTGCTGTGCTGTGCTCAGCAGCTTTAAAGGCCCAAGGGTCGGCTAAGCTAACTCACTGCCTCAGCACTCTTTAGCTCAGCTCCTCAACACATTCGCTGAGGCATTGGGAAACAAACTTAAAGGCCCAATATTATCACCCATATGTAGACAAGGAGAGCAACACAACAGCACAGGAGACATTTGTTGTTATTCTTAGTGTAACCAGTGATTTTCTGCAAAATGGACAGATCTTCTGCTACACAATAGCTACATGTACATCGAGCTACAGTGGTATTGTATGATATGTTGAACATGTAGATTTTTTTTTGTTTTGTTTTGTTTTAATGTTTGCGCCTGTATTTTATAATTTATTAGTGTTGATGTTGCATCCCAGCTGGGGCAAAGTTTCCAGTTTCCAAGAGAAGAGTCATCTGCACACCACAACGAACAACACACTTTAAATCTGAAAATGCGTTGACATAGAATTAAACTCCATCATCTTATTGGGCTCAGAGTTTGACTCTTGGCTGTGGCGCTCAAATAAGTGTTCAATCTGCATAAAATAGAAATAAAAATCCCAAAATGCAAAAAAAGAAAAGGAAAAATCATTTTAGATTAAAATTCAACATCACTGGTGTTGAATGCCTCCAGGATAAAATTACCCATGCAGCTGGTAGTTAACTGATTATACTGTAGAGCATTTTCTGCTGTTGTGGTTCTGTGCCATTACAGTCTCTTCTGCCATGAGTGGAAATCATCATGTAAATCATAACTTTGAGAACATACAGTTTAATTAATAAATCAATAGCACTGAAGTTTGTGTCAGTGGGATTCATAACAAATCAAAGAGTAAACTGTCTTGTATCATTTGTGCAAACACAACACAGCTATAAGATTTTTAACCTTTTTTTCATTGACTTCCATCTAAATTCAGGAGATAAAGGGATATAGTTTCTCTATGAGGTACGCCCAGGAAATTTAAAGATTTACATTTTAGGATAAGATGTAGCATTTACCACAGAGAAATGTTTTAAATAAGATAATGTTTGTAGCCTAAAGCAGCAGAGCAAATATAAAAATCTATAAAATTCTAGACCATGGGTTTTTAAATATGTTACCTCACTTTGAGTATTTGCACAAATTAGATAGGAGTTATTGTAATTGTACATTTTCACATGTATTTTTTGTGCTAATTCATGTTTGTTATTTTCACACCCAAACTTCCAAATAATTCATTTTTTAAAATAAGTTTGTTCATTTCAATCTATAATATGATCATATATAAGTGGGGTAGACCCAACATGGCCACTTATGGAACAATGTCCCTTTTTTTCTCTCTCTTGATAAATATGATTTCATCAGTTTCATTGATTTCAGCATGGTATGTAGACTTACTAGGTAGCATAGACCACCTAGCCTTGGGGACAGTATATTATACCTCACCTTATGTTAAAATCAATATAATTTACTTCAATAATAATAATAATAATAATAATAATAATAATAATAATAATAGGCTGTACAATTTATTTTTTTAAAGGAACAAAACTGATGATAAATATATATATAATTCAGTGATCCAACAAAAATGGAATATTAATTAAACAAGCAAACAATCAAAACATTTATTCAGACAAATAGATAAGTCACCTTTTAGTAAGTAGTAGTAAGTAAGTTTACTTATTAAATTAAAATCATTTTACAAGCATGTCAGAATTTGCTTGTTCCAGCCTCTTGAAAGGATTTTACAGGTTTTCCATTTACGTCATTATAAAATGAATATCTCAGTGTTTTGGGCTGTTGGTTGGACAAAACAAGCAATTTGAAGACATCACCTAGAGCTACGGAGAGTTGTCATTTTTCACAATTTTCAGACATTTTATAGACTAAACAGCAAATTAATAAATAAATCTAAAAATCTACAGATTAATCAATAATAAGAATAATTGTGGTTGTGTCCCTTTTCCCATTTATTCCTTTATTCCCCAAACTGGTGCATCCAGAAAGATACAACTACATTATTAAAATTAGCCTCGTCGTAGGCTAAAGACTTGACACAGAAATGTGAGCAGAGTCAAGTTGCCTCGAGTTGTTCTCTTCCTGCTTCACCATTTTCCAGACAAAAAAACAAATACAGTGAATGTGTGTGGCCATAAAAGGAAAGCAAAAAAAAAAAGAAGAAAAAAAAAACACAGTTAAACTTCTTAGAGGCATTTTCAGGAGGTTTCTTCATTTGGTGTTAGATGTGCCATGACACGCCTTGTTTACATTTGGAATTGGGAAAAAGGACTTTCAGTTCATCCAATTAAAGTTGTACCCCTCCAGAGACCCAATGCCCTTCCTCTCCTCAGCTTATTGGGCAGCACCCACTGAGAAAAAGCATTTGACTGCATTAACAGTAAATGAGGCCAACTTCGTTTTGTTCATTAAAGCGCCATTTCCGAAGATGATAAAATTGATAACAGTCAGCGGCATGTATTTCCTAAATTTGCGCTCTTAATTTGACGTCTTTCATAGTTTGGGAGATTGGTGGTGGTAATTGAATACATTTATAAAAACAAAAACAGATATTGTTACGGTTCAACTGGCAATATAAAAAAGATGTATGACAGCCTGCTATTTCAGCTCTGTCTCCAATGATCATCGTTTAGGAGCACCTACTGTGTTTTTAATATCCTGTAAATCTAATTAAGAAGCAATACTGTGGTTTTGGGGTTGTGTGCAAACAAGTATTGGCCCATGATACCGTTGTGAATGCAGAAATTGAAATTAGAAACAAACTAAAACAAACAAATCTGAGCCCTCATAATTGTTTATGTCAAGACGTTAAAATCAATAACAAGCGTGTTTATTAGTCTAATCGCTTTCCACTCACTTTGTTTGAATTGTGGGGCTCATAGCTCTGGATGTCCCTCGTGTTACTTTAAAGCAGCTGAGGAAGAGTTAGCAGGTAGACTGTTTGAGTCAGATAGAGCATTTCTCAACCTAAACACATTTAAAACGCTGGAGAAAAAAACAACAACAACCCAATACAGATGGCTGGGGCATCCCATCTGTTAAAGAAATGGTGCAATCTCAATCCTGAGGGTTGTTTCACTTTTAGACTGAATAGCATGTGGCAGGACATAAACAGTATCCTAGCTTATAAAAAGCTTCACTGGTTTTACCATTTGTAATTAGCAAAAAATAGACACCAGTAATTCGCCCTCTCGTAATAGCCTACAAGAAGTCATTAGTTCATCACATTAGTTTGAAAAGTTCAAAGATAATTCTGGACGATGGAGAGTGCCACACATACCTCTGACTGATAATGAGGCTCCAGCTAAGAGAGCCGAGATGTTCATGGAGATGAAATGTAGAAACCTGTTTGTTGGGGAAAAGATTACAAACTTGTCTCGTTTCATTTTATTGCATTGTATGCATCGCAAAAGCAAAGACACACACCACCAAGCTCACAGATGCACACAACAACAACAACGACACACACGCACACACACACATACACACAAAGGCGCAGGTTCCACTGGGGGGCATCCATCTTATGGTAAGCACAGCTGAACCATTAACCTCATTAGTATAATGGTCACACATGAGTGGAATGCAGCTCCATGCTTCATGATGGCAAATTGATGCTGATACACTCCTAATGTTGCTTTGATAAATATAGGCAGGAACAGGGAACTCACACAAAACTGGTATATATCATTGTTAATGAAAAGAAGCAACTGCAGCCATTAAAGTCTCCTGGATAGCCTACTGAAGGAGGTCTGTTTACAGACGGGGAACACGGCGAGGTAACAAAGAAAACGAATGAAGCTGCCAAGAAGATCAAACGGGGCATCGAGGATGCTCGTTTTCATGGATTCAGTCAGTTTTTGACCTACCTGTATGAACAGGACTCACTTGACATTCATTTCATACTTCTAACAAGCTCACCAGACTTACAAACCACCTACAACATCATGCACCCACCCACACCCACACACACACACAAAGAATGACCTGTAAATCCTTTAAACCCATAGAGATTCTTTGCTGCATTTGTAGCCTTTTGAAGCCAACTTTGGTCCAGCATATTGAGTCAGGCTAAGAGCCTTAGAAAGACAGTCAGTGTGTCCACGGTGTGGTGCACAGGCCGTCTGCCATGACGAGAAGCGCGTGGCTCAGGCTGCGCCCCAGTGTCCTGCAGGCACCCTGTTAAAAATGTCACTGCAGGGAACGAAATGGCCGCCCCGGGGCATCACGGCCCCCTTTTTTCCACGGAGATAGAACACAAATTGCATCCTGGCAGTCACGATGGCTCTCCAAATGTTAGATTTCAGAATCATTTCCTCCGCCCAGTGGCCTCGGAGAAAATAAATAAAGAATATGTTTATAAATATAAATACATTCAGAGGCGGCAAAACGTGTCCGATAGGGCAGTAAATGATAACACAGTAGGGAGCCATGTGGAATGTGTGTTTATCCCTTTGGAAGGCAATGACCTCCATCCCTCCTGACATTTCCCCACCGCCCATCCCCAGCCAACACCAATGGGGGTGGAGTGTATGTGTGTGTGTGTGTCTTACTACTTTACAAGAAGCTAACACAACATGCCCCCGAGAGGTACCCTTTTCAGCCTGAGCCATAAAAACCACGAGCTTCAGCAGCCTTTGGAATCATTCAGGATGAAACATCGGCAGTTCGGTATTAAGTGTTTTTGATAAATCACTTTTATGAGAAATGCTTGGAAAACAAACCGGGGATAAACTGCAGTGGGCAACGGCGAGTGAACTGAAGGAGAAAAATGTCTCCACCGCATTTGGATAGACATGTTCATTAGTCTTGCTTACTAACATATGGCATGGGGATGAAACAGAGCTGCTCGTCCAATGAAAAGTGTAGCTTAAAGATGCTAAAGCACTCGCATCTTATAGGAATTCACAGCAGACAAACAAGACAAAACAATGAAAGAAGAGCGTGAGGTTATAATATGAGAGAGAGAGAGAGAGAGAGGGGAAGATAGGTACAGGAAGTTGTTGCACCACTCCTCCTATTTGGCCTTTTGCCAAGGCTCCAGTTTGGGTTGGATCCCTGAAGCATTAGCATCACACATTCAAGCTGTTCCAACAGCCTGAGCGCTAACGGGCTAATGGGCTAATGGCTAATGGAAAGACTGCATCATGGGCACGGGCTCCTTCTCACCAAACCTGCACAATAATACAGACACACGACAACATGGCAACAAAAACTGCGCTATCATTAATGAATCTGTGAGAATACCAGATTTAGACGTGTAAAACCTGTTTTTGCTAACATCTGCCCGGCTAATTTTAATTATGGTCGACAAAGTCAAAAAACACATTGTAATGTGGCTCAGTTGAGTCATTTACTTGTTTACTGTCGCCAGTTTACTTTATTATTGCTTCACTAGTTGTAAGAACAACATGTAAACCTGCGAAAACACCTGCCCTGCATGTGTCGTGCTGAGAAAGAAGCTAGCTTTTGTAGCCTACAGCTTTAATGCTTCTTTGCTAACACAGATAAAGCAGTGCATTTCTAAAACTGGGACAATGTTTTTTAATTGACCTGGTACCACTTTCTAATAAGACCTTTTAATAATTATTTATTTATTATAAGTATTTTGTAAAGGCTTTATTAATGTTCAATAAAGCATTTGCTTATGCTTTATATCAGTTATAAGCCATTAATAGCATCAACTTTTGGGATGCCAGGTTGTGAAAACAGCCTTTTGCAGGTTATACAGTTTATTATGTCTAGAAAAAGCATCTAGAAAATCCATTTATTTATTTATTTATTATAAGAATTTCTTATCATTTTTAACTACACACCTAATGACCTTTAGAACATCAAATGTCCACAAGTATTTATTAATGAATTACCAACCTTTATAAATGCATTATTACCAAACCAAAATGATACCTCCCAGTGAGATGTTTCACAATATGTCAATTTGTTCTTTTTAATAAGTAATCCAGTGGCGCAGGCCCCAGCCCAAGCTATTATGATGGGCCCTAGATACTGTATATATCATAACGTGTCGTCACATGATCAAATAGAGACTTGATTTTGGACAACATCAACATCACCCAAAAATCATATTTGCACATCTGTATATGACAAAATACTAAAGAAATTGCTAATTTGATTGAATAATTTATTTATAGTTTATTTATAATTTTATAGCTGTGGAATGTATGTATGTATAAATGTAATATGTAGAATAAGATTACAATTTTGTTATAGATTGCTGCTAACTATATTTTAGCTTTTCTATATGTAGGAAGTGGCACCATTGGAAATTTAACCTGAGTTCACATTTCTGAGATGACAATGTGCTTCACTTGCAAAGGCCCGTTCTCCACCCAACACATTGTTGGAGGGCCTGCTCCTGTCTACAGGCCCCCATCTAGCCCACAGGCCCCAGTGCAACCGTGCTGCCTGCATTTACGCGCCTGAACTGATCTATGAAGCACTGGTAAAATATTTATTCATGTTAACTAAGCCATTCGTTCATTCATTTCTATAAGCTCTGTATAAAGGGTTATAAACTGGAATCCACTCCCTACCTGTTATCATTTTATTTTGCATTATTAAAGACAGGAGACACAGTTGAAAGTCATTCAATATGAACATGGCAGTAACTTCTCTAACAAATGTATTAATCTGTAATCTATGAGCCTGATTATGCTTCTCCTATCATTAAAGATAATTATATTTTTGCACTTTCACACTTACTGCAAACATACAACGACAGTAATACATCAAATTACTTAAACCTAATTTTACCTAATTAATGTTTCATTTATTTAATGGTGGCTGCTGATGTAGTTGAGTAAGATAATTAAATTATACAGTAAACCATCTCTTTTTGACACTCTTAAAGTACTCCCTTTATTCATTCATTCATTCATTCTTTTATTAATTCATTCATTACTTTGGTGGTTAGTGTGGACTGCTCTGTATTAACTGAGTGGACTGGTTAAGTTGTCAGTGGTGTAAACTACTGCTATCTAGTGGTGTGAGGATCCATTACACTGCAGGCAGAAGTAGTTTCTCCCACAGATGACCAGAGTCACCAGTGCGTCGCTAAACGTTTCTCTGATGACACACGTGTTGAAATCAGTTAAGTGCAAAGTATGTGTCAAGAAACTTGAAAATTAGTGTCTAGTCTCACAGATTTGTTTTTTAATCTTTTGTATTACAATTTACAAAAAAGGTACTTTTCATATACACACTGCAGTTTCAAGTAGAATCCTTCCTGTTTTAAAATGTAGATCTTAATGTTAATATCACACAGGACAAATAAAAGGGAAAACCTCAATACATAAATAATAAAACCCCTGAACCAATCAAATCAATTAATTTAGTTTGATCAGATTTGATTGACAGTGGCTTGGCAACATACTCAAACAAGCCTCATCCTATATTGATTAAAATCTTCCTGGAGTCTAATTGGTGCACAGAAATACCGTCTCAGTTTAAAAACAGTGAGAAGCGCGAGGACAAAAATGTACAGAAATCTCTCACCTTTCACCAAAACTGTTAAATTAATTTGTGTTCACACCAAATCAGAGAAGCGGTGGAGATTGGTTTTCAGGCCCACCAGATCTCTACCCAACGGAACATATGGGTCCAAGATTTTGGAAAAAAAGAGTACTCCACAAAGTTTTCTTCATTACATCGTTGTCACACAAACTTCTTTTTCTGAATTTTGGTGACTAAAGCTCCAAATCAGCCTTCTCACAGTGTGATCTAGGAAAGCGAGCAAAGAGTTGACCACGTTTTCTTTCGTCTGAGGCACATGAAAGCCAAACTATATCTTCTGGAAAAATGTTGTCCATGGTGACTCGTGGTGACCTAAAACCTTTCGATGACACTTCATCTGTAATCCATCTGTATTTTCCATCACTGTGAACTGAATCTTTGTAAAGTGTTGCAGGCTTTAAACATCTGGGACAGGAGCTTAATAATGTAACTGCACTCACTCAGGGTCTTTAATGAAACACTGATGGCAGATTGCTTCTATGGCAGTTTCCCTGCAAGGTAAATTACTGGTTAGTTATATCAGATCATGTTTATAATGGACCCTTTTATTATTCCTGTCAAAATACTTCTTCTGATACAAACTCTCACCACCTCCACCAACCCTCACGTCACCCAACCACCACCACCACCACACCCGCAGTGACATCTCCATTGTCCCCTCCTTTCCTGCCCCCCCACCCCTCTTGCTCTCTAACTGAAGTGTGGCGGGAATGAGTGATGAGCCAGTGTTTGGGTTAACGACAGGGACGGGGTGTTAAACCTGAAGTGTTTAATTAACCCCACAATGGGCCTGCCTGTCAGCCCGTGCCCATTCCCTCTTGATGGAGACTTCAGCTCACCCATCGACTCACACACACACACACACACTCAAACACACGTATATATGCATGCACATACACACAGAGATGCAATCAAAGGCAAGTGTGCACACTCATACAAATTCACATGAACGCACTCAGGCACATAGGCCCTTGGAGACACACATAATGGCAGGTGCACACACACACACACACACACACACACACACACACACACACACACACACACACACACACACACACATATATAAAACACACACACCAGCCCGGGAGGGGAGAGGACGAGGGGAGGGGAGTAAAGTGATAATGCTCCGCCACAAACGCAAGATTGCTTTTTTTTCTCTCTCTCCTTCTCTAAAGTCCATTTTCTGGGTCACTGCATTGCATTCATTACTGTCTTTGAAGACATTGGGCTAGGAAGGAATAATGCTTCCCTTTCACTCGCGCTAAGAGAAAGTAGAGAGTTGTGAGCACCGGAGTCAGGGCCAGAGGCCTGGGAGGGAGGAGGGCGGGGACGCGGTAATATGTGACATCTTTATCTGGTTTTAATTTCAGTCATAAATATTGAATGCTTTATTTGTTCATCTGCAGCTGCCTCCACTCAGTCAGTGTTTGTGTCTCCTGTCTTTTTTTCTTTCTTTTTTTTTTTTTTCCTTTTTCTGCTCTGCCAGCACGCACCATGTTTCTTATGATGTAGCTCGGGGCCAAAGCAATAGGATTAGGTAACGATTTTTCCATTTTCAAATGAACTCCAAAATGGACTTTAGCCGATTGAAACACTAAAAATCCAGCCTGTGGATCCCCTCCAGATTGAGTGAATATGAATAAAGCATGATTTAAAATACTCTTGTCTTGGATCTACATCAACAGACAGGGAGCAGAGAGGCTATCGGCCGCTCTCTGAGAGGGTGACACTGACATAGCGAGCATTATGGGAGTCATCTCATCCCCTGGGTGAATCAATAGGTGCCATATGACAGTGGCTCACCCATCAAGTGGCGCGGTGACTGGGGGTGCTGCTGGAAATTTGCTTAAAGCCTACACCAATTAACTTCAACATGACAGATTCAGGCAGCCAATGAGTGAGCACTTTGCATTCAGCCGCCTGCCCGACTCTGTGGGTACAGAAGGGAAACCTCAGCTGTTAGACGGATGGTGGGCTGCTTTTTGTGTGTGTGTCTTCTTGCATACACACAAGCATCAACCCTTGTACATTTGCGTGTGCATGCTAAGGCGGTGTATGTGTGTGGGAGGAGATGGTGGTGGTGGTGGTGGTGGGAGTAAATCTGCAGTGATTCAGGCCCTGCTCTCGCTCCTTAATGATGATGTCAATCTGTGAAAATGCACGCACACATTGGAGCTGTCAGGGCCTCATCAATCAGAGAGGGGTTTGTCAAAGGAGCCCAGGCCCAGATTAACGAGGCGGGGACAATGACGGCCCATTTGCATAGAAAATTACCCTCATCTTTAGGAAAGTGATAGTGCCAAGGAACAGAGGCTGACAATGGGGATGTTAGCGGGCGTTGTTGTGGCGGTTATTGAGGGAAGAAGGCACTTTGATCTCTGTTTTTGTATTTAACTCGACTGTAGGAGCGTAATTAGACGATTTGATTGCGATGTCTTTTATGAAATTCACCCATGGATACAAACAACAAACTTCTCCTTACATTTCAGCTGTGATAAATGGATTTAATAGCTAATGCAGAGGCAAATAAACTGAGCTGTTTTTGCACTTTTCATTGCCGACTCCACGTTCAAACGTCCCCACAGAACACACCGGCACAGTGTATAACTCCCTTCTGTCCATTTGCTTTCCTGACCAAATGAGACAGTGATGAATCAAGTGGGTTTAAGCTCTGTTTTTATGAACTCCTTCAAGAATACATGCCGAGTCCATCTTTAGCCGCAGCTCCAGCAAGTGCTCCGCCCTCCTAACACACTCCATTGTCGGGAAGAGGAGACAATGGTTAAAGCTACATATTAACTCGGTCTGTTGTTCGCAGCTATTCTGCTCTGCTGCCATCTGGCTCAATTGGCTCCTCTCTCCCTGACATGCAGGACAGTAAGGGTCAGGTCACCTGCAGGGACAGGCCAGAGTACATTAAGGCATAATGGTTAAGCTCCAGTGTGTGTGTGTATTCATGTGTGTGTGTGTGAAAGAGGGAGTCAATAGGAGAATTGTTTGTGTTGCTAGTGTAGAGAGTTTGTAGTGTGGGAACTGGGATTCAAAGACAGTTTGTTTAACAGAAACTTACTTGTGCAAGTGTGTGTTTGGCGACTTTCTGCAAGAACACGTGCATGCATTTACATTTGCACCTGTGTAAGAAAATAAAGTGTGACTGTGTGCACTTTGTGTCATTGTGCTTGTCCTTTCACCACCATGAGAGAAAGTGTGTGTGTGGTTTAGTGTGTGTGTGGTGGCAGGGGGCCTTCCTCACTGAGCGAGAGCAGGACAGTTAAGGTGTCACCGCCATGATGGAGAGGGTCCTCCTTCACAGGAGGCCAGCAGCTGCCAGGTTTTCAGCAGCTTGTGCAGAGGACTCTACATAAGTTAGTGGTCAGAGGTTTGGGTAATGCGCGAAGAAAAGGCCGAAAACCACAAGATTTACAGCGGAGGTCAAAGGTCGGAGGTCAAAGTGTGGAAGGGCAGAAGGTGCACTTTCTCTCGCATGCAAACACACACACACTTCACAGCACCTATGAAAGCCAATGTGAAGTGAGGCTGTAATGCAGTTCATTCACTTTTGCAGGCTGAATGTCTTTTTGTGAGGTCTGTGGTTTATCCAGGGTAAACAGGAAACATGATTTTTATCATTTTATCATTTATTCACCACTGACCTCTAAATAAAACTATTCGCCCCATAATCACCATCCCCATTATTATTATTATTATTATTATTATTTGGATTTTCCCTATTTTTGCAAGTGCAAGTTTTAAACTGTGGGATATAAACACCCTCAAGGTTGCTAAAATTCCCCACATTTCCAGAACAAATACAGAATACAAGACACGTATGAGACAAGTATGGCCCTGATATCTGCATAGCGAGATACCAGAAGAAGTAAAGAGATTTTTATTCTATAATTTGGTTGAACTAGCCCTACAAAGATTTTTATATACAATATGTTACAAGTTAAACCAGGGGACCACTCTGCAGCTTTCACCTCTGTGTCTCATGGTTTAAAGTCACATAAGAACCAAGAGTAAATGTTTGAATACTTTCTACTATATTTCAAGGTTGACCTTTAAATCTACTTAGAGAAAAGTATCTGCACAAACTGTATTTAAGGCCAGTAAATAAATAAATAGCCTCATTAATCACCACTAGATCAGAGTAGACACTTTAACGCCCTGACAGTCGACTTGGCACCCACCCTTATTACACTGTCATGGACCAATAAACACCCGTGCCAGCGCCACTCCACCAATCAAACATCTGGCATTTGCAGGTCGTTAGGGAGGATGGCGAATCAGATCCCTCGCTCGGGCAGGGGAGGGGAGTCGGCTCCGTGCCCGGACCCTCCTAATCTCACCAATGGGAATGCAGCACTCCTTGTAATCCAATTAAAGGAGCGTAAGCGGTTTGTTAGACACTGTGTGTTAATGTAAGCACTATCCAATATACTCTGGGCTGGTAACAGCATGACTGGGGATACACTTTGGTCCATGGAACATAGGAGTAGTATACAGCTGGAGGGGCTGCTGTGGTAATATCAGGATACCATCTCAAACCAGGCTTGTGAATACAGCAGGGGTTGGGGAGTGGGGTTAATATTGCTGACCTTTGGTTGTTCCTCTTCAGGCATGATGACGAAGACAAAAGAGGAAGAATAAAAAAGGTCATCCACAAAGTCATTGAACATACCTGCACAGGCCTGTGTCAGTGTAATGTATATATTATCAGTATTTTCTAAATATGAGCATGCATGCAGACCCCAGAAAACTGAGTAGGATGGTTCCTTGATGGTGTGTGCACTCATTGTTATTCAGCCCCATTCTCTGTCTAAATGTACAGTCGTGCATCTTAATTGCATCTTCTAAGCAGCATTTAATAACTGTAGATTTGTACCATTTGCACTTATTTTCAGACGTAAGGACGGGTGTTTTCTCACACTGGCACCTCCCGTTTCCTTCGATCCGGCAGCTGCAAGTGAACACGCTGCATCTGACACGGAGGAACTTAATCATATCTTCTTTTTTCTCTTTCCCAGATGCGCCGAATTGAACTTAATTAGATGCTACATCACCTCAGTGAGGGGCTGCATGGCAAATCTTATTAAGAAAAACCAGTGTGTTTCTCCAACGCTCGCTGATTCCTTTACATCTTGGCGTCTGTGGGAGAAAACCCCGCTGAGGCGTATTCTCCAGCCCCTGTAACTAATGACGGCGTTGCCCAGATCTGACAGTGAGCTGTGTCTGTATATTGTGCTTAATATCATAATAATAATGAGAGCAAATTAGAACAATCAATTTCCATGGCTGGTTGTTGATTGGAGGAGGAGGTGGAAGTGACAGGGGGTGATCCATCATCCTCGGCCAGTCACATTAAGGAGAGCGCCGTGGAGCAGGTGGGCTGGGCTGGAGGCCAGCCGCAGCCAATGGGAACGGGCGGGAGTGGAGAAGGGAGATCCATTACACCCAAATCAAGTGCTAATGTAGCTGTGAAGTGGGTAAAACACAGAGCGAGAGGAGTGAAGAGAGGAGAGAGAGGATGACAGGGTGTCGCTGAGACTTATGACTGCTTCAAATGGGCTCTAGAGTGTGTGTGTGTGTGTGTGTGTGTGTGTGTATTTGTCTGTGTGTCATGTACCCTTTTGCTAGAACCACTGATATTTCACATCACCTCAGTGCTAACACAAAAGTGCACAGCATTTTGTCCCTTTTGTCCATCCACAATCACGGTCACACAGTCATCATGAACCACAGGTTGATTCCCACAAGGGGTCACTAAAATCTCCCTTCCCCTAAAATCCTCCATTGCTCTCCATCTCTGAAGTGTTCATCAGCACAATTAAGCAATTATGTCACAGCATCATGTGCCATTTGCAACCACGCAGTATAAACGCAGGCCCTTAACATGCGTGTGAAAATGTAAATTAAAAATTTTCTGCCATTAACTGCTGACCTTAACACACACACATGCACACAGCACAAGGAGATAAGAGAACAATTGTGAAAATAATTAGCTTGGCATGGAAGCTCGGTTGATGACAGTCACTCCACTTCATGGTCTTTAAATGTATCAACTGTGCTGCGTGACCTCGCGCACACAATGATGATGTACACTTCATTTCCCACTTTCATCACACACACCAAGAAACACCAGGCCATCACTCAGCTGTTAATGTCCCAGACTCCTGTTGGAGTCACTCGGCTAGAGCCAAAACTCTTTCATTTTCAAAATTTTGAAAAAGCAACATTAAGTACATTTACACCTTTTATCAGCTCGTGTCGGAGTCTTTCTCTCTAATCCTATTTCTGCCAAACGATGGCATGGGGCGAGTATATTAGATTTCATCAGCAGCCATCAATCATGGCCGCACTTAACACGATCAGCTCCCCAGTTTATTCAGAGCGAACAATGGGGGACAGGCACGTCCCGCCTGCAACAGAGTAAATGAGGAATTTAAATACTGCACAAGAGACTACGGCGGCTCGGAGGGGGCTGACTGATTAAAGGCCACAATATCTGCTTTTCTAGGCAGATGATCTGTCAACGGGATGCAAGAGGAGGTTTATTGAAATAATGGGCTGCTAATGTGAGGTTATACTGGGCTTGGAGCACACGCACACTCACACAAATGCTTGCGAGGATACTCATTGTGGTAACACGTCTTTGTGGTGCATTGGCACACAAAATTGACTTCCAAACAAACACACACAGTCTAATTTTCACATGCTCATGCACACACCAGCATCCCCTACTGTCTGCTATTGATGGGTAATTTATCAAATGACATCTCGTTCACTGTTGAGAGGAAATTAAATCATGTAGTTCCAGATCCTGATTATGATCATGAGATGTCCCTCTTGTAAATTATGTCAGTGAGAGGTTCATTTCTTTTCACAGCTTTTTATTTGCCAACGTGGAAGTCTTTCTCAGTTTTTTTTTTTACCTAATCATCGTGTTAATGAGCAGATACAATTGGAGACTGAGCATGGTAAAAGAAGCAGGAAAGGCTGAGAGGGGAAAAGGTCAACACTTGCTATAATGTGGGGAAGTTTGGGTGGCGGGGGGGCGACTTATGTAGTTTTTCTGCTCTCCAGAGCAGAGAAATGACCACCCACACACCGCAAAGCCAACTGAGCCACACTGTAATTTCAAAGGGATCCATATCAGTGAAGGAATGCATGAATAATAATATGCACATAACAAAAGTAGAATTAAGGATGGAGGAAGCAGCCAGCAACCATAGATAAAGCTGTAAAGCTGAACTAATCAATAGTTTTATACCAACAATAGATGAGATGACTGCGTGTAACGTGAAAGATTACTCCTATGTTGTCCTCTCTAACAACCTGAGCTCCCCTCAGAGCCCATACAGAGCATTTTAGCATCTTTCAGCTCATTGTTTTGGTCCAGTCTCTCATGAACCTCATTTCCAGAAGCAACAGGCAGCTGTTGTCGTTGAAACATAACTAATAATGCCACATTATCTGCCCAGCACTAAAAGCAGACAGCGTTAGCTAATAGCTGGAGAACATAGTGGATAATTTAGCAGCTAAAGAGACAGATATTTCCCTCAGGAGCTGGTGGAGACCGAAGGCAGAGCTAAGTAATATTGCCCCAGGTCTACTGGGTGTGCAACTGTTTGCTAACACATTCGCCACAACAACTTGGTAGTGGTAATATATCAGTCAGTATAGTGTTTGCAGCTTGTTGTAGTCACTGAGTTGCCAAAACACAATTGTGTAGTGAAATAAATAAAAGAAATCATGGACTAAGCTAATCCAAGATGCCTCACAGTCACACTTTAGCTACGTTATCAGAAAGAAACACAGAGTGATAGTGACTTTAGTGGGTGGAAAGGACTCACAACACACTAAGCAGTACACATTTTTAAAAAGTTTGAAGGTCTGGGTGAGTATAACACAAACAAAAAAGATTAAAATCCAGTAAAACAGTGAAATAAAATAAAACAATTACATCAGTTTTTGCTGCATCATTTGAAAGGTCAAATGATGAAATCAAGACAGGCCCACTGTATCAGATTCGATTAGCCAAAAGCTATCAAATGTTATAGGCCCCGCACCACAGAGGCCTATAGTGCTCTACACGACCTCCCCCAAAAAACATCATTTTTCTAAAGGCCATAATGACTATAATGTTATATTAAAATGTTAATGTTGAAAAATTTGGGATGCACTAGACTACCAGCCTCATATATGCCCAATGAAAATGAATGCATTTTAGTATAATGCAAATACATTAAAGAACCATATATGTGTGCTACTGAGCATTAACATGTGTTTCATGGAGCGGAAGATATGATGATTAGTTATATGCCTATAAGTATTGTAATGGTATACATGCTATGCTATGTATAACAGCTACTATACAGTATAGTGCTGTCAAAATGAATGATTAATCCAAGTGATTAATCAAAAAAAATAACAATTCTGATAAAAAAACAACAACTCAGATTTCTCTTGAGTTCTCTTTAGTCTCTGCCGCGGACATTTTCGCACTGGGCTACATAAAGTCAGTGGACAGTCAGTTAGCTCCTTGCTTGCGTAACATTTGTAATGTGCAGGGGTGATGCATCGCATACAAACCAATAGTGTGTCGGAATGGTATATGTTTATACTTCTCATCCAGTCACAATCAAATTCACTCTATCGTGGATTAAAGCAAAAAATATATATATTTTGACTGAAAATTTTTCAAGCTGCAGCCAAGTCATATTCCGCATTTGCAATTTGTGAAAGATGTTACAGGTAATGTTACTTGACACGTGCTAAGAAAATAAGATAAGATTTACAGCCCCACTGCACTCATAACCATGTTTTCTAATGCAGACATCAAGTTTAAATACTTGACCGACAGTTTTACAGCAGGATGCTTTAAAGAGCTGTTCTGTTCACACTTTTCTTTATTGTCTTTTCAATGCAATTTTTAATCTATGAAATCAAACTGATACTTTTTTCCCCCAAGCTTGTCTCAAGTCTCACGTGTTGACTAAACTTTAATTGAGTCTCAAAATGACGTCACAGCTCTGTGACGCAGTCACGACGAGTTCATGCTAGCTAAGCAGCTAAACTTTAGCACCAATGCTCCGTGTTTAGATCCCGCCCTGTGTGGGTCATTATACTGTCATTGGTCAGGCGTGCACATGCTGTAAACGATGCCATTGGCTGTAAAAATCTGACCAATAAAAATCAGCCAACACTTTTTTGTTCTCCTCCGAGCTACATTGATCTCATAAGTCGCCTCTGTGAAGTCTGAATGACGGAAATCGAGTAACAAGGCTGTTTTAAAAATGTAAGGAGTAGAAAGTACAGATAATTGCGTGAAAATGGATGGAGTAGAAGTAAAAAGTCGGCTGAAAAATAATTACTCCAGTGAAGTATAGATACCCAAAAATTCTACTTAAGTGAGGTAACAAAGTATTTGTACTTTGTTACTTGGAATCAGCAAGTCTTTCCTCTATACCCAGTCTTCCTGCTTTCAGGATAGTTCATTGGTTTGTCTTCTTTTCTTCTTTTATGGTGTCAGTCCTGTGAGTTGAGTCCCTGTTCGCAGCATAATTGATTTTTTACACAAAAGCAGCATGATGCCACAGATATTTCACAGTGATTGAAGTCATATGACACAAGCTATTTGACTCGCATGATAGTCTCAACTTGGCTCGTTGGATTAAAGTTAAGCATTGGTTGTACACTGTGTAAAAAGAAATAGCAGCAGGGAGGAGAAGTTTGATAGAGGCAGAATCAGGCAGGTGATATCATACCAAAGACACAGACCTACATCTGTATTGATGTGCTATGAACTACCACTGACTTACACGTCTCAATGGTCCTTTGAAAGATCAAGCACTGGAGGGAACAGCTTTCTGTATGGCCTCTTGGATAAACTGTGGGCATCACTGGCACAAACAGATGTAATGATAAATACTGCACCACTTCAAAGCAAATAAAAACTGTACGTATATCTATGTTCAGAGTTTTTTCTCTCAAGAGGTTATGCGGTTGCTTTAGAGAAAATAGAAACTAAAACATTTTACCATGAAATCACCACAGAGCTGCAGTGCAAGAGTCATATGTGAAACAGGAGACACTGTGACCGAAGCCCATTACGAGAAGACCGAACAGGAGCACATGGGAGACAGTCATGTGTAAGGAAGTGATGTGGAGAATATCAGTTCTGTGAATTAATTCACATCATTTACTTCACAATACCTGTCCCTACTGAGGGACGGAAAGTCTGGAAGCCTAGTCTTACTATTTGTTTCCACAAGATTTAATTTAATACATAGGTCAAAAAGAAACACAAGCAATACAGTGCATACAACTGTTAGTAGTTTGATATTTTTGTAAGAAAGACAAGAAGGAATACATGGATTGAAACAAACAAGCAACATAAACGATACAAAGCTTGAAAAGCTGGAAATCACTGGACCCTACAGCAGCTTCAACAGCTTAATAAATACTGAACTTCCATCCATCTGTTCTCCATAACCGCTCATCTCTATCAGGGTCACGGTGAGTCTGGAGCCTATCACAGCTGACTTTGGGCGAGAGGTGGGGTACCATCCTGAACAGGTCGCCAGTTCATCACAAGGCTGACACATAGAGACAAACCAATCTAGAGTCACCAAAAGACCAATTACCTGCATGTCTTCGGACTGTGGGAGGAAGAGAGAACCCACACAGACACGGGCAGAACATGAAAACTCCACACAGAAAGGCCCCAGCTGGGTTTTGAACCAGGAACTTACTTGCTGTGAGGCAACAGTGCTAACCACTGTAATTTTTCCTTCTCAGATGTGTAGTCACACAACACATGCTGAAGTAAAAAAAAAAAAAAATCATAGAGGTTATGATAGATTAAAAAAAATTCAGAGATCATAGCTAAATAAGGATCACCTTGGTTGTTTATTCTTAAAGGGTTAACACTTTATTTTTTTACACATACAAGTTGTTGTGGAGAAATGTATTCATCAAGGCTTCTATCTGTTGTGTCTATGGAGTGAGACAGCCAACACTATTTCGATTCAACACTATCCCTATAGTGATCTTAAGACACATGCCTGACCCTGTGTAACACCCATATGTGGCATTCTAGAATAGAAAATTTCCTCACATTACAAGTAAAATACATTATTAATTTTTTTTTCTCTCAACTTAAGTCAAAAGGAGGGAGAAATCCTCACATATAACTTACTTTCTTCTGTGTATGGGCTCTTGGGTGTCCACCTGAGACACCAGTATGTTAGATCTACCTGTGATGTTGTGATAGGTCCCGACCATAGACAATATAATGAATTGACATTGTATCCATGAGATTTCTGAAGAGTTGTTTGGAAGCCCAGAGCATGGTGGCTCTGGCTGCTGCCATCTTGGCAGTCATGCCCCCTGTCGCCTCCCGGCTGATCTAAAATCAGCAGTGATGTGGATCGTCGGTGGACCTGATGTGGACTGAATGAAGCTTGGGTGCTCAAACAAGCCACCTGTGATGGCACCCACCTGTCAATTTACATGGCCGCACTCTTAATTATACAGAACTTTAATATAAAACTTTAATAGAATTTGAACGGTTGAGTAAAAAAAAAAACATTCAGACTCACTATAAATGTCATGACCAAGGGAATCAGTTATAGGGGCAAAACTGTTTTTTGTACCAGGCTGTAAACATGTTTATTTCTGCTGTGAAGTTGGACATTTTAATATGGGGGCTTATGGAGATTGACTTGTTCTGGGCTCAACCCTTTTTGCTTCTGACTCCATCATATAAATCTATGTCTACCTGAGACCCCTTGTCAAAGGTTACAACTCTAAAAAGTGATTTTCTTTGCTTAGATTGTTTAATTTAATCAATATTTAGGAGGAAAAACTTCACAGTGTTTTACAAGAAAAGAAACAAAATTAGAGAGAAGTCCAAAAATAGTAGTAAACAGCAAACATCTTCAACCCGTATAGACATGAGCTTTAAAAACCTGTCTCCCTGGCTACTATGATGTACTTGAACATGGCTAATACAGTTAACAAATAATCAGGCTATTGATGATGATTATGGTTAACTGTTAAATTATACAGTAAGGGTGTGTTTACGAAACAAGAGGTGTGTAAGTAAAATTACCCTACATCATTTTGTAAATGACGCACATCATTATTTATAGAACAACAAATAAAATTACAGTTGATCAAATAAAACCTGCACATTAAAACCACATTAGTCTTCTTTAAATTAGACCAAACAACATGCATACAGGTGTGTAATGAAAGAATAAATGATCTCATAAGTACAACATTGGTTTCATGTAAGTTAATGATCTTGAGATGTTTTACACGTGTGTCCTTTTCCCTTTGTATAATAACAGCTGCAGCTGATTTAAATGTAGTTTTCATTCATTTTAATTTTAATCTCAATGTTCACCATCATCACCATCATCATCATCATCATCACCATCATCATCATCATCATCAAAATCTGAAAAAAGGGTACTTTTATTGTTGTGATCCCCCACTGTCTCCCCGTGGTGAAGGTGCCCATGGGTCTGAGCCAAGCCCCTAATGTTCACTAATCCTGAAAACGCCCCTGGATACAGTTAGTCATAGGCTATTTAATAACAACTGCGGGCACTTTGGGACGCAGGATGAACCACTTGGCTCATGTGATCGCTGATGGACCGGGGAAAACGATTCAAGGCTGGGACGGGCCCGCACTGCGATGCGCTTCGATGATTGGAGATTGGGAGTTTGACAAGCTTGTTAATTCCGCCCATCAACACGACACGCCTCCTCTCTGTCACGCCGAGCATGACTGAAAACTACAAATGGGGATGCAGGAGAGAAGAGTTTGAAAAGTTGTGCAGATGAACAGAAAACAAACGGGGACTAATTATTTATGACATAAATGGCGGAGGAACTGTTAGTGGAAAACGATGGAAAGGTCAGTAGACTGAGTGTTAATTGAAGAATTTGATTATCTGCAGAGGTGACTGACATGTAAATCAACTCAAGTTTATGATATAAATGTATTCATGTTGTTAGATCCTTCAATTTAAACCATCCAGTGACTTTACTGGCTTCAGTGCAGAGAGTATAGATCAAAATATACAGTGTGCTGGTAGCAATGCATCAAAAATATTCAGATGCATTCAGGATCATGGTTCATACCAGATGTTGCCTGAGATTTTTGACCACAACATAGCGATATTTCACTACAGCTTGAGTCAGACACACACATCCAAAACAGCCTTTAATCAATTTAAAAATCAATCCAACAGAAAAGACTTAAAAAATGCCTTAAACAGAAAAGTCTTAAAAATAGTTACCCAGAGCTTTGACCAAAGTGTTGTAACATGTGAAGAGCTGTGCATCTGACAGATAATCAACCTAAATTGAATGCTGACTGGGCAGCATTGTCTACCATGAGCTACTTTCACGTGTAGTTGTCTAACTCTCTCCATCAGGCTATTACAGGCTAAATTAGGTTTCTTTAAGGCATCTGTGCGGCTATTGTTCAGTCTGAGCAGAGAGTTCCTCCTGTGTCTGCTCTTTGTACTAACAACCTACATGTTCACATTAGTGTGTTCTTTTTTTCTTTGTTTTTATTTTTTGTAGACATTTTTTTTATGACTTTATGCCTTGGAGGTATAAACTATGTGTGCTGGAACTAGTGAGGAGCATAGCTTCAGGTCACTCCTTAAGAAAATACAGTAGGCTGCCCCTGTCCCTTTGAAGACAGCGTGGAGTTTATGTGACTTATGTTTTAATAGTTCAAATGCCCCTATTACAAGTACAGCTAGTACATTAGAAGTTCATCTCATTTAAAGTGGCTCTGACAGAGTTAGACGTGAACAGGGTAGTCAGGTCTGCTTGCATCAAAGTGCCAGTTTGTTTCATTTAGTCACATGGTGCTCAGCACTTTTTCAGCTCTGCTCTCAAGTGCAAAGATCACAGACTCATATGCAACATGTACTCTTATAATAATGCTGTTAAATAATCCTACAGATTGAGCTAATCTCTTTACATGCTGCAGATAATTCCAGGAAACAGACCCAGCACACACACAACATTCAGTTCATATGATGTTTTTCTGTTTTCAGATCATTTATAACTCAGAGGCCATAAAAACAAACATATGTGATAGTAATAAGTCATGCTAATAACTAATCGATGTGATTTCGCATTAACATGGAATTGATTTGTACGATTCCACATTCTGCAGTATGGAGCTGGAGAGTTCACCTCCTGGGCACTGCTGAGTTGCCCTTGAGCAAGGCAACGGACACCTAACTGCTCCCAACCACTACATGACTGCCTATGCATGTTTATAGGCCACTTTGTGTGTCTGTGTATGTGTGGTTGTATTTCAGGCTTATATGTGTGAAAAAATAATTTCCCCATTGAAAGACCAGTAAAGTAAATCTTCTACCTGTATGTTTACATGTGACAAGTAAAGTGAAATGAAACCTGAACGAAATGATCTCTGGATATTGTATTGTGTAGTTTTTGTTTTGGGTCTTACTTGTTTTCTGTCCTCCTTCTTTTCCTCAGCATCTTACAAAGTCTTTGCTGGCGGTGGCTTTTCTGGCCTCGTTCGGCAGCTCCATGCTCTATGGATACAATTTGGCAGTCGTCAACTCTCCTGCACAGGTTTGTGTCTTTACCACATTATCATGATAATCATCATTCTCATTGCTGAGAATATTCCCAGAATGAATGAAAGGGGCCTACTACACTACACACAGGGGTGATAGTGGATGACTTTCAGATGTTAATGGACATCAGATTGTCTTCCATTGTCATGTGAAGTCATGTGGGTTTGTGTTTCAAATCTAGAAGCTGCTGTGTGCCTCACCGTGTCATTGATTTTTTTATCCATCATGTGTTCTGTTCCTTCGATGTCGCGGTGCAGTGACTAACTGTGTGAACTACTCCTGCTTAGGACCGCCCCACTCTGAAGCATGTGAAATCTGGTGCCACATCTCGTGCTAGTGTAGTGTACTGTTCTTAGGAGGGACATACAGGGAGAGAGCTGCATGCTTAAGCCCACTGAGCACATGATGAGTCGCACCCTCTCTCCTGTCTTTCCTCAGTGAAGCAGAACAGACACAACAATAGACATGTATAAACAATAACAGGAGGCCTGGCATATCTCATTTCAAGTGGTGTGTAGATTCGGTGTGTAGCATCTTTTATTTGGATTTGGCTCAGCTAGTAGGCTTGTTTGAGATAAGTTGAAACCAAGCTGCAACTTCCGTGGCTGGGGAGGAACTGTAATTCCTTGAGCGGCTGCTTGATGCTGATTACAGAACATTTCAACCTCCATAAGCCCCCGCATTAAAATGTCCAGCTTCACAGCAGAAATAAACATGTTTACAGCCTCTCTATAGCTAATTTCCCTGTTCATGACAACTGTACTGAGTCTGAATTTCTATATAACTCACCCGTTTAAATGATATTAAGGCTTAAATTATGCATACTTAACAACGAGCCGCTTGACAGGTAGATGCAGTTACAGATGGCGTGTTTGCTCTGTGTTAGCTCCACCGATAAGCCACATTTTTGCTAATATTTAGATTAGCCGGTCAGGACAGTACAGCCAACATGGCAGCGGCTAGCGCCTACACAATTTGAGGTTCAAAATGGCGCCCCAGAAACCTGGGTGGGTGACGTCACTCATGCGCTGTCTGTTCTTTTTACATTGGTTGAGACAAGAGTAGCAGAATGCAGCTGGGAAAGGTATCAAAAAACGTGCCTGATGTTTAACACCTTAGAGTTGGCTTGACTTGACTTTTAATGGTGGAAATAGCATTAGCTTTTTTGTGGATGCGAAAGAAATCCCGCTATTATTGTATGGAGTCAGACATGATTTGATCATGTGAAATAATTACTAGTATCAGTATAAATTAGTATGATATCATTACATCGCATAAATTACATCGCACATCGCAAGAAATACTGTCAAATGTTTCTTGCACAATTTAAGTGATGTAATGATTTGTGTGAATAGTAGTACTAATAGTAATAGTAATAGTAATAGTAATAGTAATAGTAGTAGCCCAGAGAGGGCAAACTAAACATTGGCTCTACATATGGCTTTTTCGTGCATTTCACGGCTACTGTACTTTTCCTTCAGGCTAGGAACTGGAGAGGCTGCAATTAGCAACTACAACGCCACTAGATGCCATGAAATTCTCCAAACTGTTTATTTCAAGATAAAGCAAAGAAGAGAGAAATAGATTTCACCTGCTGTGTTGTTAGATGTAGGCGATTGTTCCTTTTGGTGTGAAACAGAATATTTCAGCAGGTACTGTATTATAGGCTATATAATATCTACTACATAACATCTTGCAATCATAGTGCAAACAGCAATTACAATTCCCAATAATGTAATGGTCTTGTTAAGGTAGCAGACTCAAATAGCAAACACAAATCAGAGGCTGCAATCAGTTTAAACAGTTTGTTGAACCAAAGGTGAGTGCAGTGGCAGGATGGGGATCCAGAATGGTGCAGTGCTGGTGGGGGGCAAAACTCCAGGAGGCAGGTGCAAAGACGAGACAGAGCTGGATGTGAGAATGTTTGGCATGATTCCTGGAGGAAAATCAAGGTTAAACAGGACTAGTTCTTAAAACTATTGTCCCAAATTCTACTTTCTCTTCATTCTTCATGTTTATAGTTGAATAACTTTGTCTCATCGCTTCATTGACTTATTATACCAACAAACTGTAATGGAACCCTTTTGACTCAAAGCCTAACTCAAAGCACAAAGATGAGAAAACCATTCAGAGGAATGCCTCCTTGTTGATTGTGAAGGCTTCAGATGCACTGTTGAAGTTGCTTGAACTTTTCTGAGGTTTCCAGTAAGGGTTTTTTTCCACTCTTGTGTCTTTTAGGAATTTTTTTGGTGACTCGCTATTAGAGCCTGATATGTTGACCGGGGGGTATTTGCCCATAATAGATATACCGGCATGAGCATATATACTATTCAATATAAATTGATATTTCCCTGGTAAATGATGCAGAAGGAAATGCAAAGTTTATCCAGCAGAGTGAACTGTGATTTACTGTGGCAAGCAGCACGGAGTAAAGAGAGAAGAACGTCAACTAGAATTGGTTGATGATGTATATGTTAAATTATTTAAACATATATTCTTTTAATAATGTTTATTATTTGTTTATGAGTGCAGCCTCCTGGAGTATTTTGCAGAGTCATATCTGTGCACAATCCACATAAAACCAGTAGTTCCAGCTCAAAAATTCACTATAACCAGCTGCCATATCAGTAATCAGCCATATCAGTGGCAGTGGGGCCATGACACTGGTAGTCCAGCTTGGGATGCACCAAATACTGATTCTGATAACTAAACTCAGGTAATGAGTGTTGTGGAGAAATTGCTGAAGTCAAAGGTCAATGGTGAGGTAAGGAAGGAAGAAAGTGTTCAGGAGCCTCTGATGTCTTATGCTGTATTATTTATTGACGCTTGGCCAAGGAGAATTAGAGACACTCTCAAAGTTCATCAGAAGTGCCTGAGTCGGTCTCACATTCTGCCCAACTCATCCTGGTGGATAGACTTTAAACCCCAAGATAATACACAAATACTATACGCCCAGAATTAGTCAAAGAGAATGTCTTTACCCATGGAGGTGTTATTGTCAGCATATTCTAGTCTGGAGACACTGTTGTCTGTTTACACAGATTGGAACGTCAACGGCAAGCTATCTTATATGTCTATGAAGGCAGCAACAGGTCTCTTCAACCCTGGCCACCACAGTGTTGAGATAGACTGGCACCTAGTCAAAGCCAAACAATTAATACTGCTGAGGACCTCAAGGCCCACACGTGACCTTGTGTAACCTAAGGATAGAAAATTCCATAACACTGAGTACTTATCTGACCTGTGTTCTTGTTATCAGGCAATTAAAAATCTGTACCTCACTGCATGGAACTGATAATTTAGCTTTTGTTCAAGGTAACATGAGATTATAACTCCACATTACAAGTTTTATATAGTGACACTGAAGAACAAAGCAGAGCAGAAAACAATGGGGTGGCAGTTCAAGTGACAGACTAATCACTGCTTGCTAATCATTCTGTCTTGCTGTTACCTGATCCACTTTATAAAGTTTATATCAATCTGTCCACATGGGAGGTGCACCCACGCTCTAAAACCTCCTTTATGTACGTTCTGCTGATCAGTTTAACTTTGATTTGTTAAACCCATCCAAATGGACAAAATAAGAAATATTTGGCAATCAGGCCATCAAGGCTGAGTAAAGAACCTTGTCTTATTATTAGCAGCATCTGTCTGTAGGTTGTATGAAAGCCTTTTCTATCAGACAGCAGGTATGTGTTCAGTCTGAAGCCTGATTATAGCTCAATTCCTTCTCACTCAACCAGCACCAGGCTGATGCAAGGTAATGATTATGAACATTAAGCTGGTCAGTTATATCTCAGAGCCGTACACAGACAGTTCCAGTCACATTCTTAGGACAAATTGGACGCATACCATTCAGAGTTCCATGACTAATTGCAACCTCCACCCCCTCCTGCCATCACTGAACTCTCTTAAGATCACTCATTCCTTCCAATTATCACACCATAACAAACAAAATAATACATTTGGTCCATTGATCAGTGTCAGTAAATACAAACACAGAGAGTATCATATCCTCCTCAAATCTGAATAAGATCTGAAAGATCTAGTTGATCCTAGGAAATATTCACCGTAAGTGCCGTAAGCTGTATGCACAAGCTAATATGTTCAGACAAATGTCTGGCATGTGTTCTGAGACTGTGAAGGTGTTTTTGGTTAGAAATTTTTGTACCATGTAATATACCACCCAGCTGTGGCAGTCCTGCAGGAAAGATAACATGCAGATGCTCAACATGGTTTATAATGATGTGAATGCTTCTTAAACTTCCATGTTGGTGTAGTGCCAGCCAAATGTTTGTTAACGTCTGTGTGCTGATCTGCTCTGCATTAATACGAAATCTTATGTACAGATATAAGTGCAGACTGTCTGTTTCACAAAGTGGGATTATTGTTGTATTGACCAATCCTGAGCTGAGCTAGTTTTTCATCCAGACTGTGGAGCCACTGGCGCTTGTGTTTGTAGGTGGATGCAGTTAGTTGATTTCTGTCTTTTCTGTCTTTTAAAGTTGCACGACTGATTTGTTGATAAATCTGCAGCAGCCTCTGAGAAGTGCTGTGCCAGAGCGCAGTGCTGTTACCCATCATCTTATAAAACATGCAGTTTGTGATCACTCCCTATCAAATTGAACTGCGTGGGCTCAATGAACATCCTGTCTACTCTAAAACAAAAACACAGGAAAATGGCCGCCTCAAGCAAGACTAATGTTGACATTGATGCGTGGCACTGTGGGAAATAGTTAATCATGTGATGATTTTCACTGATTTCATGGCCACTACTTTTATGCTCCAGGTCTGTCTGATATGTATAAATGTAGAGGACGAATAGAAAAATTAAATCTTGTTCAGATTTGTTCCTATTAATTTTTTAGTTAGTAGGCTCTTATAATATTACTTGTAAAGTTAAAATGGGATTTATTGGGAAACATCTTATAATTCCATATGATCTATGTCTATTTTAATGAATGTAATGATTTTTTTCCCCTTTCCACCAGTTTATCAAAGACTTCTACAATGAATCGCTGATAGAAGAATTCAACTGGACTCTGGATGAAAAGGTTGTCACCGTCTTGTACTCCCTCACCGTGTCAATCTTTGCTATTGGTGGGATGACGGGGGCCCTGCTGGTGGGCAAACTTGTTACCAAATATGGAAGGTCAGTGTGTGTGTGTGTGTGTGGATGATATTCGGGTGGATAACACAAGCACAGCAGTCTGTGCTTCATTCATTAAGAAAGTTCAGTAAAGAGCAATCACTGTGTGTCCAAACAGGAAAGGGACGCTGGTGAGAGCCACTGTGCTGGTGTTTATAGGAGGAAGTCTTATGGGCTTCAGCAGAATGTGCAGGGCGCCTGCGATGGTCATTATTGGCCGCTTCATCACAGGAATACACTCAGGTAGGCTTGCCTTTTTCCTGCATTAATTATAGTGTGTTGCATTCATCATTGACATAAAACAGAAACTATGCAGATGAACAGAGGTAAAGCTCTAGCACATTAAGTAGCTGCATGCTGTGTGTGCTATAGCCTATGCAGAGCTGTTGAATGTGCTTTTGTGGATTTGCAGTTGTTTCAGTGAAATTAGTCATCTTTTATTTTGAAAGGGCTTCTAATGTAAGGGCTTCTTTTTTTCATTCATTAGGCTCTTTTGGAGTCCACTCCTCTTATATATTAACTAATATATTAACTAATGTTAAACTCCTCAAAAACAGATGCCTGCAAAAAGTTTGTGAAATTAAAAATAAAACCTAAATTAAAGTAATAGTTTTACTTTTTTTCATCATTTCATTCAGTCATTTTTTTTCCATTTCTACTGTATTCTACATTCCAATTCATTTTTATTTTATTTTATTTTATTTTTTGACAGGAAGCAGACAAGCTTAAAAATATCTTAGACACCCAAAAAAAGAAAAGAAATCACGTGACCTCAATAGCAGCTTGTGCTTAACATTCATTCAGGATGAAAAGTCATGACGATTAAACATACATTTACATAAAAGTAATTAAAATGAAAAAATAAATGGTAATCACACTCTTTTTTTCACCCCACAGGTATCTCTCTCAGTGTGGTGCCGATGTACCTCGGTGAGATCGCCCCCAAGAACCTGCGAGGCTTCCTGGGCCTCATTCCCAGCATTCACATTTGTCTTGGAGTCTTTATTGCACAAGTCCTGGGACTCCATGAACTGCTTGGAAAGGTACTGTCTGTGGACTGATGCTGTACCAGCAAGTGTGAACAGATTCATCCTTAATCTGTCAAGTAATTGTTGACACAGTTCTGATTTTTGACATATATGAATCACATTCTGGTTCTGAATATTTCCCTTCTCTCTTGTCATATCATCTATCCTCCATCTGTCTATTCCTGATTTTGATTTAGAAATACACATCAGATGCTTGGATATCCTTCTCAGACCTGAGCTTGAAACTATTTTAAATACACCATTCACACATCACTTCTAAGCAGCATGATAAAGTACGTGAACACGCTGTTGTGCTATAATTAGATAACAATTATTTATATAATGTCCAGCTGGCCCTGTAGCTTTCCTCCTCCCATTCATTCAGTTTTTTCTTCGTGTTCCTGCTAGAATCGGATGAGGTGATGCTCTTTCCATCTGTTTTATGCAGTAGTGGGGGGGAGGGTTACTGATGCATGGAGCAGCTGAACAGAAAAATTATGCTAGAGAAGACAATGGCTCACAAAACATCTCTTCCCATCCCCTAATTCTTTTTCCTGCTTTTTTGGTTCATCCCATCTCACTGATTTAACAACACATACTTAGAGATGACAGATTGATGATGCAAAGTTTCTGATCGTTACGTGTAGTAATGGTTTAGTAAGGTGACATGTTCGCTTCCCCCACGCAGGAAGAGGACTGGCCTGTGCTCTTGTCTCTGGTGGTGTTTCCTGCCGTTATCCAACTGATACTGTTGCCATGGTTTCCAGAGAGTCCGCGGTACCTGTTGATAGAGAAGGGAAATATTCACGCCACCATCGCAGGTTAGAAAGTAGTTTTTGTTTTTCTTTTTTAAAATGACCATCATTCAGAAGTCCACAGTAACTGACTGGAACTGTTATGGTTTTTGATATCATATCTTCGGTTTCTTCTTAGTGTTTCTTGGCTGGTTTAAGCTTTTCTTCCTGTTCTTTTAGCCCTGAAGCAGTACCGTTGTAAAGAAAACATCCAGGCAGAGGTTGAGGAGATGCAGGAGGAACAGCGTTCTCTGTCCTCCATTGATACCATCTCTGTTCGTGGCCTGCTCATGGACCGCTGTGTTCGCTGGCAGGTCATCACCATTGTGGTGGTCAACATCGGCATGCAGCTGTCTGGCATTGATGCAGTAAGTGTGAAAAGCATTGTGGGCCTGTCGTCCTTTGCTGTCTTTGTATGTGTGTGTGTGTGTTCACATTTTGGACGTGCAAAGACTGTGCTGCTATTATATGAGAGTGAGAGCTTAAATTGCTATAGTTCCCAGCTGTGCTCTACCCGTCTGCACCTCGTCCTGTCTATACATCACAGTCCCACATGCAGCCGCTGAGCGACTAAGCAGGGGGCAACAGGACCACGCCTCATTATCTCCTGGTCCTCTCTGTTAGTGTTACCCCACATAAGACGGTCCAGCCATCCACACACAAAGTCGAACACATCTTTGTTCTCATTGCTCCATGTGGATGGAAGTTCTATGCATGCTGGCTCACATGCTAATACCATTTCCCAGCAGGGGTACACCCAGTCCCACTGTCCCAGCTGTTTCAGACGGGAACACTGGAAGGCTTCAGACATCCAGACGAATCCATGTGTCCGTGTATCCTGTTGTACTGAGTTTGAAGTGAAAACATGCTTGTTGTTCTGAAGATCTTTGAAGAATTTTATTTATGCAAATCACATCTTCATCTTTAGCAAAGGGAGATGTTACAAAATGATGTCAAGCAAGATGTCTTTCACAGTATGTTTAACACTGATTTTGTGGAGTTATTACGGGGATCTGGAAGCACTGGACTGAGGACAGAATCTTGAAAGAACAATTTTTCCTTCACCTCTATTTCTCCATCATCCATCAATCTTTAAATTACTACTGTAGCTGTCTGAGCACTGACATCATAAAGCAGCAGCTCCACATTGGCATAATTTTTGTTTTTGTATTAACAAACAATGCGTTATATGTTTTTGTTATTATGGAATAACATAGCATGCAAGAGAGCAGAAGGCTATCATATGCCATTTCTATTTCAGGCTGTGAAGAGCTAAACAATTTGCAAACGTTTGTTTGTTTAGGATCTAGCTAAATGAGAAGAACAATACTAAAAAGTGCAGGGTAGAATGCTTTTAACTTCAGAAATTAATAATGAATATGTGCTGAAAAGGGATGCCATCTGGACCTGTTTAGGAAGGTCAAGATGGTTCTGCTGACTGCACAGCTGTCAGATTTGAGAGAAACACTGTGTAAGTCTTTTTTTACCTGTTTGTTATTAATATCAGGAGAAGGAGGTACTGTAGAGTAGTGTAGGGTACGGAGACAGACTCCTTTCGATTCTATAACATCAAAAGTGATGCATTTGTTCAAGTGAAGCTTGTTGCACTTATTTTTGAGGTTAGCTTATCAAGACAACTGTCAAGTTTAGTGACATTAGAGTGGCATCTCTGCACTTTTGCAGATGATGTTGTCCTTTTGTCGTTTAATTGACTGTGATACAAACCAGAGAAATCTGTGGTGGAATGAGGACCTGATCAGAGATGGTGTCATCTAGGTCATGGCCCAAAGTTAGGGATGTCTGGTGAATTTTTATCACATTGTGACGCCAAACTGACAGGTAGTTTCAGAATAAATGGACCCACAAAGCAAGACTCTTTCATTCTGGCCATCAGCTCGGTAGTCATGATAACGTGAAATGATTTCAACGCAGTAAATGATTCAGGGTGACCTCAGAGTTTAGAGGACTCGGATTAGTCGGCTCAGACAGGTGCAGAGAGCCCTTAAGGTGCCTCCCTCTGGCTGTGTAATTGAGAGAAGACCTTGTTGTACACCCAGATGCACCAGAGGGACTACATTAGTCAGCTGGTCCAGGAAACGCTTGAGTTTGGCCTGAAAGAGCTGAAGGAAGTCTCAGAGGGAAATTTTCTGGGGCTGCTCTGCGCTCCCAGTTTATCAAGAATATGAGAAGGTAGATTTCAGTTGAGTGAGGAACAAATTTAGCCTATTGGTAAATATTTTTTCAATTTATGTGAGAAGCACAGAGCAGTATGGTCCAGATTCTTTAACTCATTCAAATTGTTGGGGTATGTTTCCTGCTTTGCTTTAGATGGGCGTGTGTATGTATACTTCAGTGGTGCAATGGTGATGAAATAGTATACAGTATGTATGGTTACTAAATCAACAAGACAGCATTTAACTGCACCAATTGCGATCTTGTCCACACCTCATCAATGATGGATGTTGCATCAGCAAGTGTGATTAATGAGAATACACAAATTAATTTCAAGGGGAGCACTTGTCAGAAGTCCATGCTGATGAAATGCTGTATCTCAAATGCATGAGTGATGGTCGGCGTGTTGATAATGATCACTATGATGAATCACGTGAAAACACCAAATAAGCGGAGCGACTTTTTGGCTCCTAATGAGAAAAAAAAAAAAAAGGAAGACAAACTTTGAGTTTCAAAGCATCTGTCTGCGTGTGTGAGATGTCATTTTCATCATATTAATAAAAGTCGTGTCATTTTCAATTTCAGATCTGGTTCTACACAAATGACATATTTAAGAACGCAGGAATCCCAGAACCTCTTATTCAATACACAACTGTGGGAACTGGTGCCATCGAGGTCATCTCTGGGATGCTGGGGGTGAGTAGAGATGCTTACACTTTAAACACAAAAATGGCATTATTATTATATCATGATTTTTGACACTATTTTATACAACTATTACTAGTACTACTTTAACAACTATTCATGGATCCAGTGATTTGCTGCTTTTCTCCATTTTGTCTTTTGGCTTCGGTGTGCTGTTTAGACAAATCAAATCAGTCAGCTTTGACTCTGTGAACTTGTGATGATGCTTTTCTTAGACTCAGTGATTAATCCTAGATGATGTAATGTGGAATAAAAATATGCATTAGTTTTAGGCCTAATTTTACAGTGCTTAAACAGCAGAATTAAAAAACAAAACAAAACAAACCTGTATTTTATAAACTGAATAGTTATTTGCTGAACTGAAAAAAAAGTAATGGTCAGATTAACTTTTCGTTTCAATTATTTAGCCAGAGTTAAAACACATCACAGTCATGATTTGTTTTCTGTTGTTAAAGATGGGTGAGTCATGTAGTCATCAGGTGTATTGGTCTGTATGTGTGTTTCTCTTGAGTTTAGTGTACTGTCTAAAATCTATTTAGAAAAAGGGTGTTGAAAACTAGATTAAGCTGGAGACGTCTTTCACAGCAGACGTTTTAGGTTGTCCCCAGCAGGAAGAGTGCAGGTTTAATTGACTACATTCATTTAGGTAAGCTTCTTCTAGGGTATTGTGCATAGCTCACTGTCATAACTTACAGAGATATGATGATGATGATGATGATGATGATGATGATGATGATAGTGTAAGCCAATCAGAATAATCTTGCCTCTTTGTCTGTTTTGCAGTGTTTTACTATCGAGCGTCTGGGCAGAAGACCTCTGATGATTGGCGGCTTCCTCTTTATGGGTCTCTGTTGTGTTGGGATCACCGTGTCTGTCCTCCTCCAGGTACAGTGTCATCTGATGCCCTGCTCGTCTAGGAATATATTACATTAATTTGCAGATTGTGGCACAGGGCATACAGTACATTGTTTTAAATGGGGCTAAGGACATTAGCAAATTTACATTATTATTATGTATAATTTATGTTTTTTTTTTTTTTAAATTGGCATACAAACATGTAACAACAGGAGAACAAAGAAAGTTTTTTTCCAGTTTGCTGAACATTCTAAACTACATTGTTTTACATCAGATTATTATGTAAATCAAAACAACACTTGTGTTCAGTAAACGAGAGTGAAAGGAATGAACTTTGCAAAATACATGTTTATATGTCGCATAGCAAATGTTTACTAATGTGTAACAGTCAGAATGATTAAATATAGTCAAATGAATAATTATGAAAAAACTGTGTACATTGTTTACTAATGTTTACAGCTCATGACTTCAGACTCATGACTTGTATCTCACCATTCACAGCCACATCTGCCCTTCATGAGCTACCTCAGTGTAGGCTGCGTTGTTGGGATTATTGCTGGCTTCTGCATAGGTCCAGGTAAGTACTTAAGTCTCTCTGCAACTTACTCCAAACCTCTGTTTAAAAACTGTTTTAAATGAACAGCCCATATATACTGCACTGCATTTTCGGGCAGCCCTGTGTGTAAGATAACACTGCTCCCTGCTGGCAGCTTGAACAAAAGCAGGCAGCAAATCTAAAAAAACAGCAACACTCCCACCCTGCTCCTCCTCTGACTGTGAAGAGATATTGTATTTCATTAGTCTTGTAAATTAGGAAATCATAACTGCCACGCTACATCCATTCCCGCAGCCATTTGTACACTGGATGAGTTGAGTGAAGTGAATTAAGAGGCAATAGTTTACAACTTTAGGAGCCACGTTGAGTGGACCTGCGAGGATGATGAATTAGAATGAATCTGGTTTACATAGCGTCATTCGTCAAGCCAGAAAAAATCCATACCTCGGCACGCGGATGAGGATTTCTGTTGCTGCAATTAGACTTTTAATGGCTCATTGTTCATAAGCTAGCCGTGATGAATACGGTTGCCTTCAGACGAAACCTTGCATGCACAATGACCCCCCCTCCCTCCTCCTCCATACATACCACAGATGTTGACAAATGATGGCATAGTTATTGGTTTGACAATATTAAACCTTCCTCTATGCAATTATCATGCACAGATAATGAGGACATCATTTGGAAAGCTCATCATTAGAGCATATTAATGCATATTTCTCCTTCATAGCTTTCACTTCTAACAATGAAGAATTATGTGTTTAAAGCTAAAGATAACATCTCATAGATCCTGCATATCAAACTAATGAATTGCTAAAGTCCTGGCTAAGCTATTCTGTTTCTTGTGGTTCAGAGTTGGACTTTTGCCAAGTTGACAAACATCCTCCTCTCTTGTCAATCTATGATTGCTGAGTAATAATGAACACATAATGAAGTACGTGCGGGAAAAAAGGAGTATAATATAACGGCACTGGGGCTTGAGGAATGTTTATCATTTGTTATTATTTTATGTTCTGTTTAGTTTGAATGGCTGCCAAAAATAGTCCTGAGTGGGAGTATTGATAAACTAATTGATGAATGAAGACGCCGGTGTTAATTTCACAACACCCAATAGATTCATATGGCTGTAGTGAGTGGTTAAATGTGATTTGTATTATGACAGCTTGATGAGATGCCTAGTTAAAACAGACCAGTAGATGAGCCATATGAAGAGTGAACCATGGCTGATTGAGAAGGTTGCTGTTGCCATAATATGTCCTTTAAAATAATACAAATATGTTTTGTTTTTTTGTGTTTTCTGTGTAGCTGGTGTGCCTTTCCTGATCACTGCAGAGCTGTTTAAGCAGTCTCATCGACCAGCTGCCTACACTGTAGCCGGTTGCCTCAACTGGTTGTCCAATTTTACCATTGGCTTCATCTTTCCCTTCCTAGAGGTCAGAACAAACTCTGATTATTCTGCCCACAAGTCAGTCGCCTTGTGTCCGTGTAGGCCTGAAACGAACAAAGAGCTTGTAAGACCAAAAATGTGTAGCAGATCTCACGGGTGGACTACTGACCTAACTACTGTTGTGTTCATTATTAAAATAACATCTTTAGTTGGCATTAAGAAGTCCATCTTGACATTGCATCCAGGATCGGGCTCCACTTCCAGGGTCAGACACATGGCAATTATGATATGGGCTGTCTGGTTTTGTTTAAATGGAGGCGACTCCCCAAATACCAATAAAATTACCAATTAAAATGGCGACCTTGCTGCCTGTCATTGGTCTGTCCTGTAGAGAGTACCCACATGAATTATGGCCATGAATGTTAAAAACTCATGGCCTCAGTGTGACATCACGTGGTCCCGGTTTCTGCTTTCATTTCACAAAAAATGTGAAAATAAAACAGCTCCAGAGCCGTATTTTTCACCTTGAGCTGTGCTAGCAGTTTCTGCCTGCCTCCAGTCTTTGTGCTAAGCTAGGCTAAACATCCTGTACTGTACAGTGTTTGTACTGAAAAGCAAAAAAGAAGACTAAAAAACAAATGAACAAAGCTTTCTTCTCGCCTAATGTCTTTAAATCCACAACATTGTTTTGAGCCAAAGTAGGCACCTGTTTTTTAGAGAAAAAGCTAACACTGTACACTACCTGCCCAGTACCAAATGACAGACAGACACAGTCAGCAGCTAGCTGGTGAACATAGTGAAGCATATAGCCGCTAAAAAGAGCAACATTTCCTATTTCTAGACTCCAAATGAACAATTAAGTTGCTCTGTTTCTGCTATATGTTTTAAGTTAACTAATTTTTTCCACCAAAAATAAATAAAGAAATAAATATAAGAAAATGATATGTTAATATTGCTTTCAGCAAGTGTCTGCTGCACCCAAGTGGCCAAAGAAGAAGGAAAAAAATCCATTCTTGCTGCTTTAGCAATTCCCAATATCTTGTTTATATAATCTTAAGTATGTACAAAACCTACATTAGCCTTTTTCTGTGCTCTGGTCATGTTTTGTATCAAATTCATGTTAATCTGCTTTTACTAGCTTCACTGCGGCCTGTCTCTGTCTAAAGATCCTATTTTTGATCAAATGTTCTATCTCTAGTTGTGTTGAGGTAAACACTATGACTTTAAATTAGTTTCCTTTTGATTTATTTGGGCAAATTCCACTTTGTAAAGGAAGAACAGTATTTGTTTTCTTTGATTATGCATCTATTATTCAAAGTAACACTATGTGTCCTCCCATCACAGATAGCGACAGGTCCTTACTGTTACCTGATCTTCTGCGCGATCTGCTTGGGAGTGGCCCTTTACGTCATCTTCATTATTCCTGAGACCAAAAACAAGACCTTCATGGAGATCAGCCAGATGTTCGCTGCCAGGAACAACATCCCCGTAGAAGAGCTGACTTTCAATGGCCATCTCAAACTGTCTGTGATGAACGGCTATGGCACCCTTGGCCACAATGAACCATAAGGAGTAAGGATGTGGACCTGGTTGTAAATGGTGGTTTCTTCTCTCAGTGTGCCTTGTTGGTTTGAAAAGACTGAAGGAACCGTAGCAGAGATAAAAGGTGGAACTTCTGTGGCCACGAGGCGATCTGCTGCTTCATGTGAAAACCACAAAGGCCAACACGTATACACAGTCATACACAGAAAAAGGTTTGACAGTCGCACGCATGATCATTTTTTTCAACAGTTAATCCCCAGTCTGAGTGTAGCTCCTGTAAGTTATGTGAGACTGAAGTCATGCGTTTCAAATCAACCATGAGTGACATTTTAATCCGTTTCTCTGCATCTTAACGCATTTTTATGGGAGCTGAGTTGGTTTCTCACAGTTTTAATCTCCGCATTAGCTTCACTCTCTTTGAACACATCCCATGGTCACTTTATTGTTCATATTCAGCGCTGAATGCTGTCCCTTTGTTGCTCAATAGAGAGTGAATATGTTTATTTAGTGACACAGCAAGAACACCTCTGAGGCAGTGCTTGCATGAGTAAACCGAAGGAAGGTTTGAAAGTCATTCCTCTTATATTTCTGATGTTTAATACCATCTTTACTGTTACAGTATGTTTACAGTGTTCAGCTCAAGGTGAGGGGCTTGACCAAGAACTTGAGCTTGTTGACTGCATCTTTCTTTTCATCTTTCATTAAGTTTTGTGTCTCTTTGCGTAAGAGAGTTGGATTTTGTGGCTACTGTAGTAGTCATTTAATACATCTTGTCAAAATATATGCACATGGAACAGAAGTTTGTTAAAGGGTTATAATTTATCAGTCGCCTCAAAGTAGCTGTATGAGTTTGTTCAGCCGTTTTTTAACTGCTGTTTGTTTTACAAGACCCTTTTTGTATAATGTATGTTTGAAAAATGTGCCTTTTTCTTCTTTGTTATTCTGCTGTATTGAGTTGTAAGCTACTTTTCTGACTGCACTTTGTAAAACCATACAAAAATAAGAGCAAAATTCATATACAGTAAGCCAAGTTATTCTACCATCAAATATGGAGCAGCTCGTTTGTGCTACCACAATACTTCAGTTTCTTTAGGGGCCAATGTTTACTTCACATTCATTTAGCTGCAATGACGCCAATAACAAGAAGTTGCCTCTATATAGAAAATTACAATAAAGAGGAAAATCATTATGTGGCATTATTGCCTCTCACCAAAGACAACCATAAACATAACAAAATAACTCTTGCAATTACAGCACAAACACACATACATCAGGAAACAAATACCCAAATAAAGCAAATGTTGTTTAAGCATAATTGTAGAAGAAACACTAAAAGCCTCAACAAGGTTTTTATTCCAAAGGGCCAGATTTTAACTAAAACTGTAGACTGAAAGGCACTAATAAGGAACCATTTATTGCATAATGAGTTTATAAGTTGTAGCTAATGGTTATTAAATACTTTCAAAGTTCATTATTGACCTTGGAGACAACATTTAGGAAAAATAAATGTCTCCTGGGGGTCCTTTTAGTCGCTGATTTGGAGCTTTCATATTATAATATTATTATTAATTTATTGGCAGATCAGCCCAGCTGTCATGCAGCTGATTACTGTCTGACACGAACAAGAAGACTTTAGAGTACTACAACTCCATGACAACTGGCAAACTACATGTGTCGTTGACGATCATGTACTATGATTAGAAGCTCCAGAACAGCTACTAAATGGACAAAAAACTAAATTGTTTTCTCTACGTTCATTAGTGATTCCTAAAATTATAAGCCATTAATAAGAAGAACTAGTAATGAAAAACTTGGCTAGTGCTCATCCATTCTATTTTATAATGAAAACAAACGAATGAATGGGTTTCTCACTTTCTAAAAAGCCATCAACAACAACAAATCGTTGTGCTTGCAGTTGTAAATGTTGATAATCAATATTTTTAGAATATATCAAATGACAACGTGAACACATTGTGACAGAGGTCAGTCACAGTGAACAAACACAGATAAATCATCTGGATCATCTGTCTGTCTGACAGACACAGTTAGCGTCTGGCTGGTGAATGTCGTGGAGCATTTAGCAGCTTAGATATATTTGGCTCAGGAGGTAGTGGAGACCAAAAACAGAGCTAAAGGATGAGTAGGTACTGAATTTACACGACTCCAAATGAACTGCTGGATGTTTAAAGGTCCAGTGCATAGGATTTGATTGCAACCCCCTTGCCTCAACCTCTAATTACAGTGGAAAAAGGTCCTATCTAGAGTCAGTCTTCAGTTTGTCTGTTCTGGGCTGCTAAAATGTTGTTAAAATGGCGGACTCTGTCGAAGAAGACCCACAGCAACTGTAGAAACAAAAACATAAAGATTCTTATTTTCAGGTTATTCATTTCAGCCATATTGTGTAATAAAAGAACCCCAGAAATCTTACACATTGGACCTTTAAATGAGGGTTCGTAGTTCAGCACTTTTTGTAGAAGGTCAGAGGTGTAATGGTTCCTTAAAGAGGTCTTCCTCATCAACTCAAGAGCTAAAAATACAACAAAAAGGTGTTATGCAGAAGGATTACAAATACAGGCATAAATAAATTATGTAGTAACCATTAATGAACTTAACTAAACTGTTTTAACATATAAGCAGTTGTTTTTATCATTCTTGGAAGGACTGATCTGAGGCTGAACAGACAACAGCCTCACGGTGAAAAGACATCTTTAAATGTCTGAAACAAACAAGAACCAACCAATATGTCTACATCTCTTCAGTATATAGATCTGTGATGCTGTGTATTGAAGATAATCTTGTTTTCTGTCTCTGGCTCCACGCTGAATAACACTACATGCTCAATAACGGAATATCCTCAATTCTGTCCTCAAAATGTAAATGAGATATTATGGAGTTAAAGTAAGGGACGCTATGACCATCTCCTGATATCTGTGTCATCCACCTCAACTGTGTAGTGTGATCAGAGTGTGTAGACTCACAGAAGGTGCTGCGTCCTCTCAGTGTGTAAAACTGCCATCATCCTGACTGCAGTCCTCTGTCAGCCAGAGATGCAAATTTGCCATACCGTGTGATGTACGGCAAATTTGGTAGTCATACAGTATGTTGAAGAATTGGAAGTGGCACTCTTCTCTCTCTCTCTGCCTCTCTCTCTCTCTCATCTCTTTGCACTGCCTTTAGGCTGGCTGATCCATCTGTCAGCCCCTGCACATGGGCCCTGCAAACCCCCCAACTGAGGCAGAATGGATAAACGTTGTCACATCCCTGCTTGTCCTGACATCATAGAGAGAGAGAAAGAGAGAGAGAGAGAGAGAGAGAGAGAGAGAGGAAAGGTCGACCGGGCCAGTGTGAGAAACATCAGCATACAACATCTGGATTGTTTTGGTAAATCAGAGTGGCACAACACTTTCAGACACGACTTCCTGTCTTCAGAAAAGGAGGGGTGAGGCAAGCTGGGTGATTGAGAGTCAACCTTTGGAGTTGTTGATTCGCTCCTGAATGACAAATGGACAGTAGAGTTCGAGTCCTGAGAGAGGGGACAAACAGGGGCAGTGTGTGGCTGTTCATATGTAACGTCACTCCCAAACAAAGGGCTGAGACTACAGTATATACTGTGGATAATGCCACAGCGTTGTGCACATGTGAAAACACACACACATACACACGCAGGCACACTCCGCCTCGGGCAGGCAGAAGCTATAAATCAAACAAATAGCATCACAGCCTGGCGAAGGAAGCATTCCAACAGATAAAATGCTCTCCCACACAACAAAGCCACACTCACTGCGTAATTAATTGCAACAAATTACCTCTTCCTCTCCCTGTCGGCCCCCACCTCGCCTCTTTTACGGCATTGACAAGTGCAGTACACGCTCCTGCGCGCGTGTGTACGTTGGTTTGGATACGCGCGCAACGCACACTCCAGCGCGCATCATGGCACCGGTGCTCACACACACACAGACACACATACACATACACACACACACAGACACACAATCGGCCTGCACCCTTCATAAGTGCTTTAATGTGGCTTATTGCAGTGTGCGGTCCCCTTAGCCGTGGAAATATTCGCTTGACGGATGTGCTTTGTCGCCGGCGCTCCCCGGCGGAGGGCGGCTGTCAGGGAGGAGATGATAACATTAACAGGGAGGCAAGGCGATGACAAATGCCTGTTATCAGCGAACGAGGCCGGTGACAAATCGAACGGCAGAGCCCAGGCAGCCCCGGCGCGGCGTAATAAAAAAGAAGATGGATGGCACACCCAGGCAGGGCCCGCGTTAATGCGATTTCCACTGCTCTCCCTGACTCCCAATTAAGGCTGGGGGTGTGAGGGAGGAGGGGGAGGGAGAGGGAGAAAGATGTGGAGCGCAGGAGAGAGAGGAGGGGAGAGGAGATAGAGATGGTGTGTCTTGTGGATGACAGTGTGAGAGAAAGGAGGAGGAGTGAGGAGGGAGGCAGGGGTAGAAATGTGAGGGCAGGAAGGAAATGTGAGGTAGATGCAGTGGCATATGAGGAGAAGAGATGTCACTAAGGATGAGGATGAGAGTGACAGGAACAAAGTGGACCACAACAGAAACATGCAGCTTTAATTGTCTGCAGAGCCCATCTGCTCCCTTGCTCTCTTCCTCTTGCTTCCTCTTTTTTACTCACATCTCAATCAGGGCCTTGTCTCAGAGGTATAGGTTTTTATGTGTCTCTGCGGCCAGGTGGAACACCATTAGGGCCTTTCAAACAGAGACAGTAATGAAAAAACCCCTCCACCACCACCACCATCGCGTACCCACCTCACTCTTTACCTTGAGATTGTGACATCTCTGAGCAAATTCTTGCTTCGACAGGTTGAAGCTCCTCGATCAGCGGTATCAGGTGTGTCAGCAAGTCCTGCATGCTCCTGTGGTTCTCTATTGGCTCAGGATTCAAGGGCTGCTCCCTAAATCAGCTCTTATAAAAACAGAGCTGACAGACAGCCTATGGCTTGTGGGCAGACAGAGCTATAGAGATGAGCTACGACTGTGTCCGGGATGACTGTTCCAACTCATTCTGTCCAAGGACCCAGATGTTATCTCTTTGCTAAAAGGATCAGCGCAGGATATTGAGAAATTGCCTCTGGATAAAGGTGGGGGGGCACCTGTGCCCGAATACCCATGGGCTGCTGTTTTGTCACTCTGACAGTGTTTTATAAAAGGCTGAGGAAGCTCAGAAGGCTGCAGAAGCACAGGGCAATATATCTCCCGCTATTACACCCAGGCTAGGAAGAGAGGGTTGAAATGACAATGAAATATCGCCCAGGCTCAAAGGGAGAAAAAGAACAGGCTCTAAAGAGGGACGGCTGAGTCTCCTCGGGAGCCTGCAGGGGCTGTGCTCCAAATCGGAGACAGATGCACAGCAGTCCCGAACACTAACCCTGTGCTATACTGCAAGCACACAAGAGGTGAAGAGGAGAAGATATGTGGTTTTCAGAGAGGGAAGTCCTTTGAGAGAACAGCCTCTATGTGCCTTTGCTGATATTAGTCTGAAAGAACAAGGAGAAATTAGAGCCCTGCAGGAGGAAAGGGAGGGAGAGGAGGGAAGGAGGGGGCAGGGGGGGTAAAAGTCCAAACTCTGCAAGGACCCCTGCATCATTAAGTTGTCAAGTGGACGTGAGGCCCCGAAATATGACTTGGAGTTATTGCAGGGGCTGCGGCTGATGATATAAGAATTACAGTACATGGATCATAGCCGGATCGATAGGTAGACAAAGTCATTATGGAGGGGCTAGAGTTCAATGCCTCCCTGGGGCTATGAGCGGAGGACAGAGGGCTTTTATTTATCACCATGGCAATGTGTAACACACACAACACACAGGTGCTGTTATATTTTGCTTGTTGCTCATATTTCCAAAGCTATCTGTTCCAGCTGTATTGATCGTTGAAGGGTGCAGGAATGGACCCCTCTTCATGTGCGTCTTGACTTGGCATTTATTTGTCATCATGTTTTGCACGTCGTGAAGGATGTCCGTACATATATGTGTGTTTACAGGTAAGTTAAATGTCTTCATCGCTCAGCAGTGAACATTTGTCCTTCTTTGCTCTCTCTCTCTTGCTCCCTCTCTCTGTCTCTGCAGCAGAGGGAGGCAGAGGGATGGGGAGCACGAGCAGGGCAGCATCGATCCTCTCTGTGCCGAGAGAAATTAGGCATGAAATTAAAGCTCCCATCAAAGGCCAGGGCCGGCACTGTCACCTGATCCAGCACTATTTATACTCCCAGGAGATGATGATGATGATGTCTCCATCACACTGATGATAACAGGACAGAGGGAAGAGAGAGAGAGAGAGAGAGAGAGAGATGGAGGTGGAGAGAGAGTGAGTCTCTCCCCTCCATCCACAGTGCCACTGACCTGCCATCATTTATACTGCCAGGGCCCAAGTGCAAGGTTAGCGCCAGCCTGAGCCCCCATAAATCACGGCTCTGCTGGACGGAGAGAGGCCGGGGTCGACGCCTCTCGCAGCCAAGCTCTGCTGATGAGAGAGTATTTATAGATCAGGAAGGAGAGAGGGATGGAGGAAGGAGAGGAGGAGACATGGATGTGTGTTTAAGTGGCTTGAGAAGAAGTGCAGCAAATACAAATATAACAGGAAAATCTAAATGCAATTAAATCCACTTGCGCTTTAGTGTCGATTATTGCAAGTTATGTTCAGGCAAATTCTGTGTTCTGCATTCATGTAAAGTCAGTGAAGAAAGCATCGCAGACTTGTGAGGAACTCGGGGGACAGTAGGGGGAGCCCATTAACCACACATCAGACCCTATATGTTGAGTTTGGTGCTCCCTTCACACTTTGACTTGCTTCACAGCAGAAAAGCTTTTTGTCACATAACAAATAAAACAGAGCCACCCTGTTAGTCACTGGTGCGTAAAAGTGACCAGAAGTTCAAAACTTTCTGATCAAACAAACAATGTTTAAGCTCACACTTATTTTTTTTCAGCAAGTCACATTCTGCTGTCTCTGCCAAGCACAATGTTTTGACAACAGGGACAGCGGGATCAGCATGGTGCTGTAATGACCAGTGGCCACAGATTGTCCAGGCTTAAACACTGGTTATGGCTGACCACAAGATGACTGGTTGTCCCTCAGTCTCGCTTTTTTCTTCTTCTTCTTCTCTTCAGCCTTTGCATGCTGCACGGCGTCCACCTCTCCAGCAAAAACAAACTGTGGCACGCCGCCAGATTTTGAAGAAAGAATTACTTAAAAGACGGTTTTCAGGATCTCACTGTCAGCTGAGGTGTGTCTGGATGTTGACTTCTTCTGTAAAGCAGTTTTCTGAATCTGAAAATGAAATCACTCAACAAAAAATATACTAATTGAGAAGGAAGTTTCGCGTGCAGTGTGTGTGTGTGTGTGTGTGTGTGTGTGTGGGGTGTGAACTGGGGCAGCAGTAGTCTGGAGGTCAGAAAAGCAGGCTTGTGATTGGTTCAAGTCCAAATTGGCTGGGATTGGGAAAACAGGTGTAGTGTAAGTACATTTAGGCCTACTGAGATTCTTTACACTATTACTATATATACTACATTACTGCATAATGTATGTATAATACATGTACAATACATTTAAAATATTCAAATATTATATATAGTATATAGTTACTTTACTAAATTCTAAAATATGTTTTATTCTTACAGGGCTAGATTTCAGAGGAAGACGTTTTTATGCTATATTTGTGACAGCTGTAGGAATATTAATAATAAACTCATTAATAAACTCATATATGATGTGTTGCTGTGTGACAAACAGGGATGTGCAGGCTGATTTTTTCAATATGCAAAAGATGTGTTCTCCACATTATACTGAGGTAAAGTCGGCAGTGCAAGTTTATGTTTCTAACTAAAAATCAGTTCTCAATTTGCAGGACTTCACGATGAAACAATTATTTGAATAACTTAGTGGAAAAGCCAAATGTTTGGTTTTAGCTTTTTACATGTGAGCATGATTTGTTACTATTTTATCAGTACTGTTATAATTATATTATTATGATAATGTAATTATATTTTTTATCATCGTAATTTGAATGCTTTGGGATTTTGACAAACTGAAGATATCACCTCGAGCTCTGAGAATGTTTTTTTACTGTATTTTTTAGAGGTTAAACAATTAATTGTATGTATTGTATTGTATGTATTAGTAGACATCATTTTTATTATTTTGAAAATTAGGTTTAGTATGTTTTCAGTTTCCATACAAACAAACACATGTGAAGCTTTACTGCTTTCACTATTGATACTTCAGTATAGTTAACTGTAAATTCTCTCTTTAAAAGCAAAACTCTTTAATTTAATTAAACCTTTAATTAAGTGTTATTAACGTTGCATTATTGATATTTTTACAGTTAAGTCCTGCAGGGCATTGTCATCCAACTTACCTTGGACAAACAATAGTTACAAACAACTGAACAAAGATATCAAATAAATCCTGTGTTTATGTCTGGATCTTTGAGTTCAGCGTCAGTCAGTTCACTTTGCATCATAATGATTATTCTCACACAGTGTTAGCTGGGTTCAGCTGCAAAGAAGAAGCGTCTCTGGAAAATAAATGATGATTTTACTTTTACCCCGCCACTGAACCACCCACCCCATGTCTCCCATTACAGTGTCCCCACCCAAACAGCCCTCCTCGGGACATGAAGGTCAGTGTGGCAGATAGGAGGAGTGTTTGATCGATAAGCACCACCCTCCCCTGGGCTCACTGACAGCTTCTGTCAAGTATCCAGCAGGGCTCGTATCAAATGGATCAACCCTTTACCCCCCCACCACCACCGCTGCAGCCACCGCCCGCCCCCCACTTTAAAGGAGAACTGTCACTAACTGCCACTGTCACATACCAGTCAGGTGCTTTCAACGCACTGATAATGTGCCATGGAATTTCACCGACACTGTTATCCCAACTGTAAGGGGGGGTGTGTGTGTGTGTAAGGAGCAGTGCTGTTGAAAGTTGGCCTGCATGCAAGAGCGCGTGTGCCCGTGTGACCTCCCTGACCTGATTTTCTGCTTATCATTTCAGATCACACTATAGGATTTAATGTTTTTATTGAGTTTATAGTATTTTATATGTTTACTGGGGACATCAGTGTCCAGAAAGCTAAGGGTCTGGACTCAAACCTGCAGGAAATCATCATATGTGGGGGGAAAAAAAAACTAACTAGAGATGAGTTACGAGGCTTGAAACCTATACTTTAAGGTTTTCTTTTTTTTTCTCTCCTTGTTAAAAGAGACCTGCTACTCCGCATTTCACCAGAGGAGAGGTGCTCCTCAGTGACCCACATCACAGATGTTGGAGGTGGAAGAGTCCTTTGTGTGAAGTCTGAGAAAACTGTGTTTGTGTGTCCTACACCCGCCATAAGGCCTGCATTCTTAGGTGCTTAACACATCGACGACTGTGTCCTTAAACTGAGACGCAGCAAAGCAGGCTGCAGGCTCACAGAGTCGGTGTGTGTGTGTGTGTGTGTGTGTTTGTGTGTCTTAGAGGGAGGGGGTTTTAAAGGGGTGACAAGGAGATAGTGTTGCTGATTGACACGTGAAGAGCGACTAAAAAAATGCTCCCCTTTGGAATGCGACAATCTCCCAGCGTCCCATGTTGCTCTGCGTCTGACTGTGAATTGTTAAAAGCATTCCTGGCAGTTGGAGTGAGGGTGAAAAGAGGGTGAAAGGAGACGGTCTGGTGCTAAAAGAGGCGTTTGTTTACCCCTAAAAAGGATGAACCGTATCCTAACAGGCCTGAAACATAATAACACACAAAAGATAAAGATGGAAGAGATTAATTTTTCAGCTTCTGTCATTTCAAAAAACTAAATTCTTAGCTTCCACTGCCTCTCATCATTTGTCTTTTAAAGCAAGTCAACCCCACATGTGGGATTTTACTGAGGACAGGAGGGGTTCAAAAAGAGGCTTGGTGGTCCCTGTGATGCTGCGATCACATATTCCCCCCACCCCACTGTCCCAAACCCACCCACCGAGGCAGGCAAGGTGGTAGTGGTGGTGGTGGTGGTCGCGCTATGAGTCGAGGCCCTTCTGGAGCGGCAGGTTAAACCGACCACACGACAGTGGCATAAGCCCCCCGCTTACAAGGTCTAATTGGTTCCACAGGTTTCAGACTACAGAGGAAAAAGGGGAACAGGGAAGAAGAGGAGGGTGAGAGAGGGGGGGACTAACAGCAGGGAGTGAGAGACAGATAAATGGTAGGAGGAGAGAGAGGAGAAAGAGGGGTAGAGGAGGGTACAGGAAGGAGGGTTCGGGCAGAGGCTGCATGGAGAGCAGAGCATGGGGGTTAGAGATAGAAAATGAGATCAGATAGATGGAAAATACAGAAAAGAGACGAGGCAAGAAGGAGTAGGGTGGGATGAGGAAGAAAGGAAAGATGGAGAGATGAAATAGGAAGACAGGGAGAGGAGCAAAGGGGTCCTGTTTCCATGATGCAACAGTTGGGTTTTACAGTGACTTTTACTGCTGTAGTGAGACCGGTTTCATCAGAAAGAACTGGAAGAAGATGGCAGCTCCATCATGAGTGTTTTAAAGCCCATCCAGGAGGTGACACATTAAAATGCAACGTACAATGTATCATAGGTCAACAAGACACTGTGAGTTTGAGTACATACTGTAAGTGCGCTCACGCTGTCAAGTACGGCAAAATGCAATATGACTACCTGGATGGTGTACTCAATTGACTCTTCCCACCCTTAATGGTCGCCTTTTTGGCTACATAGTGAAAGGGGAGGGACCACCGGCATTGTGAAAATGGTGGCTGGGGAAGTTACTAGAGCGCAATATACGAATGTAAGTTGTACATATGCTTTATATTTGCTTGCTATTTTTGGTTGCAATTCAACGAAGAAGACTGAACAGTGGTGAAATGTTGCAATTCGCATTTCTGGTAAGTGTAGAACAGCCGTACTTGGATTGAGACAACACTACCCTACCGAAGTTAGCGCACTACGCCTACCCACAACATTCGAGATACAGCATTACAGTGTGCAGCCCCCTGCTCAGTTGGGCTTTAAGCTAAATGCTGAAGTCAGCATGCTAACATGTTCACCACAAGCAGCAACCTCCGTGGCTTGGAAATGAAGCCAAGCCACATGAGACAGGTTCCAGAAGTGAGTCAATCTCCATAAGCTCCGATGTTAAAATGTCCAAATGCACAGCAGAAATAAACATGTTTACAGCCTGATACAAAAAACAGTTTTGGTCTCTATAGATAATTTCCCCGTTCACGACCACTGTGAGAGGGGTTAAGGCTGAAAGTTACGCATAATTAACAGCGTGGCCGCTTTGATTGACAGGTAAGTGGCATTACAGATGGCTCATTAGAGCAGCCAGGCGTCATTCTGCCTGCCTCAGGTCCGCCGATGATTTTTAGATTAACTGGGAGGTGGAAGAAGCAGTACATCCAACATGGCGGCAGCCAGACGTCAGTCATGCTCTGTCCATTCTTTATACTGTCATTGGTTCACCATGACAATGCTAACATGCATTCACTCAAAGGTTTCACTTTCCGCTTGTTAGATCATCAGAGTTACAATTCATCCTGACAACCTGATTGTAGTACTAGAGGAAAAGTCAGGGTATCATGGAAGTTCGGAATTGTCTTAAACCTGCATTCTTCCTAATGGTCAGTAGGGGGCATCGTCAGCTGCAAAAGTGGTCGCTGTAAAGTCGCGAGAAAAAAACAAAGGCTAAAAATGTGGAACTGGCTTTTTTGTGTGAGATATTTGAACGATTTGTTTGAAAACATGTAGTAGTTATGAAATAATGCACCAGAAGATATTTGTTTTTTTGTCCGGCTGATAACAGAGGGGTTTCTATGTATTTTATTATTTATATTCATACAGTATTTCCTATTTGTATATTAAAAAACATCTAATTTTGTGTTCTCCATGACATTTGATGCTCATTACCTGTCCAGCAGAGGCTTGTATGTTGTCTAGTCACAATCAGTGAACTGATGAGTTTTTTTGTGATCGCATGTCAATCCCAAAAGGGGGAAATTGTTTTTTTAACTTGCTCCCCTCCACAGGGAGGTCAAAGAGCAGGGGGTCAGAAACAGAGCGGCATCCCTGCAGCTCGCAGCCCCTCAGCAGGGCAATTGCTTGTTGTCATTCATGGACGCTTGAACATGGACCTCTGGAGTGAAGCTAACACTATTTGAAAATGTAATTTGCTGAATTGCACTTAGGCTTCTAATAAAATCTTTTTATATAATTCCACATAACACCAGTGAAGTTCTGTTTATTCAGAGCGAGGTTTTGATATTTGGTATCAAAACATGGCAGCAAATGGTTATTACAACTTCCAGAACACCATGTAACCTGATCAATTTGGCATGACAGAATGTTTTATTCCATCTTATAAGTTTTCCGTGGAGAGATACAAAGATGTAAGAGCAAAACAGTCTCTAAGGCAAGGCCCATGTGTAAGCTTGTCATTTATTTGGCTTATTACCTGATATTTTCTGTTCATTTTCAGGCCGTGTGACAATGAACAAGTCAACTCAATGTCCAGAAAACCACAGCACAAAGCCTAAAAGCTGTGATGCCATCGAGAAGTAAAATCTGGAACTGTTCAGCAGATGAAGGAGTGACTTTGTGAGTCCTCAGAGTATTTATTTCTTTTTATACCCCAACGAGCTTTAGTCTGTATTATTGGTAGTTATGGAGCAGAAAATGGTATTCCCAGAAAAATCACCCTGGGTGCTGTCACACTGCAGGAAATCTTACAAGTCATTTAATCTAGTTAGGGCTCTTAAAATATTATTTTTCTTAAAAAGAAGGTTGAACAAAAAAAAAAAAATCTGCCAGTGGGGAGAAGTAATTTAACATACTTCCACTGAAAATACAAACAGAAAATACTTAAAATATTTTAAAGTTTTCTCAAATAAAGGCCTTTATGATACTACTGGAGCACTCCGCCTTGTTTTACAGTATAATATTGTTTCTTATTTCAGCCAAATATCGGTGAGACCTGATACCAAACTGGGAATAAGTTGAATTACCTGATTTTATATTTCACATGTTTTAAGAAGAGTATGATTTCCTTGTTATGATACACGTTTTTTATTGCACCTTCACCGTCTTGCATAGTTCACTTCTTTTATGGAGCAGGTCCAATTTTACATCTCCATGACATCTGTCCTAGACTGTCTAGACCATAGTAATAACACGTATAAATTCCTAAAGTGACTGGCATTCCCATTTGATGTAAAGTGATCTGCTGTGTGCTTGCCAGAACCGAGAGAACAAGATCACTGTTCCTTTTATACAATTTATATGAAGGAGTCACTAGGTTTCAATGTTCGAAATCCTTGTGCTTTCATGGATGATACTGCAGCTGTAAAAACGGAGTGAAAAGTATTGATGTCATTTAAAACTTAAAAGCGTCTATGAAGCTCCTCGTTTCCAACTTTTATCTACTGAAACATCCCACCGAGGCAACCTATATTGACTTCTTTTTGCCATTTCATTATCTCCAAAGCTATGAAATAGGCCACTTTCATAGCCTGTACCCAATCAGCCAAGTTACAGTACAGCTGCAGTCAAGTAATGTCATGAATAAACTATTACAGGCCAGATGTATTGAAAAGTATGTATTACAGATGGTGTATTCATAGATGTGTTATGAATGTGTCAAATATCTAGTAAATGTACGCCTTTACCACATCATTTAAATTAAAAAGAACTTGAAATAATCTAAAATCTGGTTTCTCAACTATGTGTCAGGACTTTAAACGTGTTATTGGAATCCTGACACATTTATAGAGCCCAAACCCATCCAGCAATTCAACAAAGTAATGAGAGCAACACTGCAACCGGATTGGCTAGCAAGACAGTTGGCTAACCACTGTGAATGTTAACTTTAACAGAAACAAAGTCAAGCAATCACAGATTTAAACTGTCGGTGTGTCTGTTTTAACTCAATAAAGCAATGAATCAATAAAACGCCTACACCGTTTTGGTTCTCGGTCATTAAAGGAATAATTTGCTGGAAGCTAGAAGAGAAGATTGATACTTTCATGTCTGTACAGAAAATATGAAGCTGCAGCAAGCAGCCAGTAGGCTACATATCATAAAGACAGAGGACAGCTAGCCTGGCTCTGTCCAAAGGTAACAAAATCTGCCTTTAGGTCTGCCTCTAGCTCTCTAATTAACACATTACATCTTCTTTGTTTATTGTTTGTTTCTTGGCTGGGCACAGTGACAGTATTACAGCGCCTGGTGGTTTTACCTCCCCATAAAACCACAATGTATCATTTATTTTTACACTTCAGTTTTTGCATGGAATTAACAGAAAGAAGATGTAACGTGTTAGTTAGTGAGTTTTAGAGGTGCTGGAAAGAATTTTTTGTTTCACTTTTGAACGTTTCCCTGTTTCCTTTCCATATTCGTATATATATTTCATATTAACTATACAGTCACTTATCTAACTCTCAACAAGAAAGTGAATTAAGGATATTTCCTAAAATATCTCCTCCTATAACAGCTACATGGCTTCTTCTATGAGCTGTTTACACTTTTACATACTGTAACACTGTTACCGACTTGTTTCCTGTTCAGATTTGTTGCACCCGCTGGTGAAAAACAAACTATTCTGCAGGCAGTAAGCACCAGCCAGCCTGAGAGAGTGATTCATCTTTGTGAAGATGCTTTGTCGGTTTGGACAGGAAATGTGTGCGTAGTCATCAGTTGGCTCAGCGTGATGCGGTGAGACATTTTATCAATCAAAAGTGGATTCAAGAGATGAAAAACATACTAAATTAAAATAAGTTATACTTTAATTGTATATTTCAAGATAAACTTTGTTGTAAGAGATCATTACCTGAACCTTTAAGTCAGATCTTGTCTTGGATGTGAACGTTTGAAGTGTTTCAAGGGTTAAGCCCTCAGTTGGATGGAGGAGATAGGGGCTGAGAGCAGCCCATGAATCCTGCAGTCTCTGCAGGCACAGCATGGTAAAATAATTAAGCTTGCCTTTGAAGGGGACTAAACAAACACAACAGCACTCAACACCAGCCCCGTCCACTCTCTATACTTTTGTCCTCCCTGCCTTAAAGTGGACTTTCCTTCTCTGATTTCTCACTCTCTTACCTGCCATGGCTTAGCCCCTTGTGTTAACCATCTGCCCTCCCACCCGTACCTCTCATCCCTTCATCTTCCTTTTTTTGTTTCACATTTTGCGGTCTTGCTCTCTGTGCAGATTCTCTTGGGGAGGAAGGTTGAGAAGGAGGAGGGAGAAGAGAGAAAAGGGCCAGGTGATTCACAGGTCAGTTTTTTACATCTTCTAAAGTTGGCTTCAAACTGAAGGGAGAAACGGAGCTGCTGGAATACTTAACTAGTAATCCTTAAGTGTTATGATACTATTAAAGTCCCCTCTGTTAAGTGGCCTTTAAAACACTTGACAATAAGGGAATGGAAACGTGTGATCTGACTCTTCTTGGTAGGTTCTGTTGATGCTGTTTTAACACGACAGAATGGGAACTTCCCTGCTGTCAGCAAATGTGGTTTTGTAGTTTTTTTTTAATATTCTACGCATGAAGAAGCTGAATATTGCTACTGTGTATTCATGACTTTTCATACATAATTGTTCTTTAGCTTTATCAGTGGTGTATTTCTGAATGATACGTATCAATATAGGTACTGGAGTTGAAGCTGTAATTGGGTATGTACTGTACAGTTCTGGCTAGTAGTAGTTTGACGTTTTGGGAAATACTTGCCGAGAGTTAGTTGCATCTAGCCTGACTGTCCAAAAGTTGTTGTTTTTTTTTTTTTTTAAATCTGCCTATCAGCACCTGATGTTGTCATGTTATATATAACTTGTTTGTTCATTTGCTAAGCGACTGGGTCTGGGATATTAATTGGAATAAATCATGTAAAAATACACACATGGCACTTGTTAGGTGGGAGGTTGAACCATGGGAAGCAAATTACATCAAATTGAGGGTCTGGCCAAAGATACACATAAGTGTGCACTTATGGCAATCTAAAGCAATCATGAAACCAAGTCACTACACTGATACATCCCAGCAAGCTGTCCAACACAAACAAATCAACTAATAGAGAGAGTGCACTGTGTGGCTGGTATGTACAGGGGGACAACAATAGGATTAGAAAGCCTAAACCAGAGCAGTTATAAAACAGAGAAGCTATTTGAGCAGTACCCATGGGGATGCTATGGATTGTCACCAATTGCTCATTTTTTTATTATATCCCACCTCTTGGAGGAGTGTGAGGAATTTTAAAACCAGGACGGTGATCTCACCACAGAGTGGACTGATGGTGATGATGCATGAGGGACATTACGTTCAGCTCCAAAACTCCAGCTCCTCTTTCTTATTTTTCAGAAGCTGAAGCCGAAATACATTATGCCAGACATCAGAAATGTGTCCATTTGTTTTTGTTTCATGCTGCACAAAAAAATCTTAATGGATTTATCAAGCAAAAGTTATAGTGTGTAGTTAGAGTTGTGAATTATTTGTCAAAAGTGCAACAGTGGAAAATAAAATTATGAAGCTGTTATTTCTATTTATTTATTTATTTATTTATTTTTTTTAAATGTGAATGTGATTAAAATGTGAAAGAATAACTTGTAGGGCCAACCCTACTGAGAAATAACACCCACCCAACTCTACATATTAACATTTTAGGCTCCTTTAGTCCATTGTTTTGGTTACATTCATTAAATTAAATTCAAATTCAAAGTCTATTTATATATAACCAAATCATAACAGAAGTTATCTCATCACACCTTCCACATAGAGCTCTTTATAATATTATTTACAGAGACTCAACAATTCCCACCATGAGCAACTACTCTGTGACAGTGGCAAGGAAAAACTTGCTTTTCCTAAATTCTACAGCATTATGCTATGTTATGTTATGCTAGCAGCAGCTAATACAGCCTTGTGATGCTTGCTTGTTGTTTTTAACTCCACACCTGTAGATTTTTCTTGCAGTCTTCAGCCCCAATGTCACCTGAGGTCTTTTTTCACATTTTGTGCAGCTCCCTCCGGAGCCACAAACGGCTTTATACGACATGTTTCTTATATGCCGTTGTACCCCACAAGACCTGTAAACAGACTTCGAAGTGTACGACTAGTGGAGTTCCCTTTAAAGAATAACTTGATAGGTAAAAATCCAGCCACAAACTAAAAGAATAACAGGTGACTCATTCAATCCTCTGAGTTGTGGCCACGTAAGTTCTGTTTGGTCAAGTCTCACCAATTCCCATATAAAGCCATAGGGTGCTGTTGAAGTCATACGAAGTCAGTGTATGCTACCTGTCAGGTACGTGGTTGAACAGCACTGGTGAATGATGAGTGAATATGTTTCACTATGAGTGAAAACTTTGCACTTACCCAGGGAATCTACTTCATACACATACAGTGCATGAATGAGAGGAGAAAGTAAAAAAAGATTGAAAGAAAATGACAGAAAGATCTGAAGATCGTGGTGATCTGAGATCAGTCAAGAAGGTGAGTTAACCTGTACTTTGCTTAGCTAACACCTGAACATTTGGCAACAACATGGACAAACAGTCCAGTGGTAAATTTTATGCAAATGATGTAAGGTGAAACTTAGCACTTTCTGTCTGAACAAACAGCTAAAAGAAGGTGAGTACTGCTGGAACATTGGAGTCCACTAGGGGGCAAGTGTTTGTTCTAACGCTGCCTAATTTTCAAAAAGTGTGTTTGGGACATAAAGTTAACTAGCTGAAAATAAAAAGTTAGCTGTAAACTTTCATTTTCCATCTGTCATTTTGCATTGATTGCACACACACAAAAAAACAAATTGCTGGACTGTCACATTTTTATGTAGCCTGATTACTTGTGATAAATTGAATGAAGCTTGAGAGTATATGTTGAAATAAACTGCCAGAGCAGTAAATTCGGCAGATGTATTGTTTATAATTCAAATGTTTTATATTTGAAGGGAAAATATGCATAATGGATTCCCTGTTTTCTAAAGATGTTGTACTGTATATCCTCTGAGTAAAACTTGACATACTCCTGATGTACGAAACATATACTGCATTGATGGAGTATGATGTTGATTAATATCTCAAACTCTTTGACATTTTATGAATAAATCTGTAAAGTGTTGACTTTGCAGACGTAAATCTTGCACCGCCACAGGCGATCCTAATCTTTCAGTATGACATAAAACAGAAAATAACTAATCATGATATTGGCATACACCACGGCTGCACTTTTAAAATTTATATCAGACTATTATGAGGAGATTCAGGTTTAATTTCCTGAATTAAATTTGAGTCCATCATTGACCTTCATTGACGCCCCGGGATCTCAGTTTGTTGTCATGCAATTTGATGGTTTTATGAAAGGGAGCATGTTGCAGAAGGAGATGTAACGGAGATGTGACTGTAAACCCGAGTTGTTTCAAGTTTGAGAGAGACAAGCTGTAACGGCAAGAAAACCTTATGGAGATAAGAAAACTGAAGGACGGACTGGGAGGTGAAGTCAAAACGGTGTCCCTTAAAAACAGGAAAACTTTGTAAGATAATGAGCAAGCGAGAGAGAGAGAGAGAGAGAGAGAGACAGAGATAAAGAAAAAGAGAGGGAGATAAAGGTAGAGGGAAAGAGGGAAGGAGAAAAGGAGAGCAAGAGAGAGGCATTGGGAGGTATAATTCCCAGAGGACCATTGAATTTCCCTTCTTTCTTCTCTGCGTTTTTCATGGTCCTCTCACTCCCAGGTCCACACAGCTGTTTCAGGGCCGGGGGCTTCTTTCTCCAGAGCCCAGATGAAAGAGCCGCCCTAAGCAGCCCTGCAGGTAGGTCTGTTAAATCCATTGCTCTGGCTGTCCACTGCCCAACACATGAAATAAAAAAAGGCAGAGAGAGAGAGAGAGAGAGAAAGAGGAGGGAGCGTAGAAGAGGGTAAGAGGGGGGGAAAAAAGCGGATACGAAAACAGGGATGAAGAGAAACTCAAAGAAGAGGGAGAGAAGGAACAGAGGACACAGATGACAGACAAGGAGAAAAGACGGAGATGGAGGAGCAAGGGAGAAACCGGAGAGGGAGGGTAGGATACCTGCCCTCAGCAACCCCAGACCTCGTCCTCCTCCTCCTCCTCCCCCTCACCACCCCCTGATACCAGGAATGATGTCTGCTTTTATTGACTTTGTTAAACCATTTTCAATGCTACTTCCTATGTGTTTACAAGACAGTAAATCACGCTCCATTCGGGGTGGGGGGTTATGGGGTGAAATACAGGGGAAACATCCAAATCGCTGTGAAGGAAGACCACTGCGACAGAGCCAACGACATCTTTGCAGCTTTCTACCTCACTACCACACACCTTTCCTCGGGGGGAATCGATGGGGATGCCTCATTTTCATTTGTTCTGACAAGAGCAAATAAGAAATTTAAGACTAACTGAATGATAAAATTGTTGTTCAGACACTTCAAAACAAGCATATCGAGAGAAACAGAACTGCTCTAGTGAATCATTTTTAAAGGCTTCAACAGAGAAGCTTTAGGAACACCACTCAAAGTCGCTATGCAAACACATTTGGGTTATGGCAAAATCGGGTCCCCTTAATCACTTCTACACGCCGGGGTCATTCCCAGACAGTCGTTTCATCCAGTTAAAAAGTCATTCAAGCTCTCCGCTTCGCTCAAACACGAGTAAGTACTTCAAACGTCATTCGGTGGCGAGAACTTGGACTTGATTTTCCAAATTTTCTCACAGTAACAATTTTCTCAGGCGTTGGCATTGTGACACCACCACATACACACTCCACTCCCACACATGAAACACTCACCAAATCATCACTGTGTGACTGAGCTGCTGAGCCGAGTGATTGAAAGGTAGACAGACACCCCGCACCCCACCCTGATTACCTCATTTTAATGGCACAGCACAGGATAATTACTGTCTTTCCATCAGTCCATATTCATTTCTAAGATGACAATAAAGTCATGTAAAGTCAATAAGTAAGACGGAACTCGAGAAGAATTTTTATCTTTTAACTTAGATATTGTTTGTTTACATTGACTGACGGGCAGCATCGTTTTATCTGCACTCATATGAGAATTCTAGAAACATGGCACATGTCACAGCGCTTGTCTGCATAACTCTTAAGTTGATGTCATCCATTAATGACATCAACTTTTGGGTTTCCATCTCTCGGGCTGCTGAGTCATTAATGAATCATTAAGTTCAGTAAGTTAAGTTAAGTACAGTATGCAGTTCTAAATATTAGTAAGTTATTAATAAAGAGTAATAAATCATCAAGCCTGCTGTTATTAATGTGAAGTTTTTAATAAACCAAGTATGATATTATAAATGTGAATAAGCAAGGTTTAATTACCAACCGGGCAAGAAAGGCAACCGCCCTGGGCCCTCTGGCTAAACTGTATAAAAACTGGTTTTAGTAATTTGCCAATTATGATTAGAACTACATTAAAATATCAACTATGGCTGTTCCTGCATTATGAGGCAATCTTGTGGCCATGCCTCTAGTTTGAAGAGTTTTATTGTTTTCTAATTAATACACAGGAAGTTTTGATTGTAATGAAATTAGCACAAATGAACAGAAATTAACGATCATTCCAGTGCAGGAGTACAACCAGTTGCCCCGAACATAAACACTGCACAGAATATTGTCGCTGGGGGATCTGTAGCTAACCTAAGAGGTTAATTCTAGCTGTGTTAGTAAGTCAGGGGTTCTAAATGTTAAGAACTTGCTCATAAAGGGTCACGAGTTTCCAATTTTCCAATAAGCCTACAGCGAAAGTGAGTTTAAATACTGATACGTCTTTAATAAAAGTATAAAGTCTGCAGTTGTAAATGCTAAGAAGTTGTAAAAGCTAGGGAGAGTCATTTTCCAGAAGGTCAGAGGTCAAATAAACCACTGGATTGTTTAATGATGAGCTGAAGTGCAAAGAAGACAAAGCAAGTACTGGAGGAGGACAACCACCAGTCACAACCTGGCAACCCAATACTTGTTCTTATAAAGTATTAGTTAGATTAACATCAATAAAGACATTTATAAATGGTAACATATAAAGGGTGATATCCATTGACCTATCAGATGTCACTGTAGGTTAAAATTTCTTAGAATTTAAAAAAACTTCATTAAGGAGTAAGTGTTTTAAGTACATTGTATGTATTAATCCTCCATGTCATCCTGCACCAGGAACAAAGTGTAGCTTTTAGTGATGTTGAATTTGTGAGCCAGCAAACTCTTGAGCCAATTCAAGGTAAGTTACTGGTGTGTGTGTGTGTGTGTGTGTGTGTGTGTGTGTGTGTGTGTGTGTGTGTGTGTGTGTGTGTGTGTGTGTGGTGATGCGGTTACAGGCACATTATGTGGTTCACGTTGTTGCAACAAAGCAGCAGTACATAATTACAACAGGTTGATTGAAGTGTTTCTCTTCTAAAAAGCCACTGAGGTTTGGGCAGTGAGTGACACTGCTACCAGATGACACAGAGAATCACAACATCCCACATATTCTTTCCACCCAAACACACACACACACACACACACACACACACACACACACACTCATATTCTGTCCGTCTTCCTTTCTGGCTCTGTTTTTTCTCTTCCTCTATGGTGTCTACCTTTCCATTGGCTGTGCCTTATGCAAGAGTGTGTATTTTTATGTCTCACATTAGCTAGGGAGAATAATACCTCTTACTGAATGGTAGTCTGCTCTGGGGCCTTTTCAGACATTCAGTCACTCCTCTTCTAAGAATAACCAATGTGCATCTTTGCCAAAAAGTTCCTCTCTGTGATTTCTTTTTCACAGCGTCCAATGATTGCTGTTTTTGTACCTCATTCGCTGATACCAAGGTCTTGCTTTAGTTAGCAAACTGTGATCCAAATGAGAAAAGCAGCATTGGGAGACTCAGAGAAAAGGCAAAAGAATCAGGATCTGGGGCAAAACTTGGACCTGTGTCAACTCTTCTCAAACTCATTAAGAGGCCAGAAAAGCTGGTCACTAGAGAATCTCAGGAGTGAGGCAGCAGACAGTTAGGTATGTAAAAAACGAGAATAAAAAATGATAGCTTTTGATCGTGTTTCAGAGAAACCTTTCATGTATAGTCTGGAGAATTTTAGCCAAACCTGTCTGACAGGTCACCTTAACCAAACGTCATTTAAGTTTGCAGAGATGGAATTGTTTCTAAATTGTATGTGGCTGTTGTAGACTACAGTGAAGTCAAAGAGATGAATTGACTGTACAAAACTGGAACAAATGTTCTCAGTCAAGTTTTTAGAAGCAGTAAAGAATATGGGGTATAACCTGTATGTGAGAAATAACTAGCTAGGACCAAGATGTTGTGGGTAGAAATAGTTTAATTAATTTGCTTTATTGCCAAGAGTTTGATGAGAAGATTGATACCACTGTCATGTCTGTTTGATAAATATGAAACAGCCATTTAGCATAGCTTAGCATAAAGACTGGGAAAAGGGGGAAACAGCTAGCCTGGCTCTGCACGCAGCCAAGAGGACTCTTATACTCACTGATTAACACATATTTCTCATTTCTTTAATTCATACAAAAACTGAGGTGTAAAAACGACACGTTGTGGTTATACGGGGAGTTAAGGGTGGGACTATTTCTTGGCTGGGTGCAGTGAGTTCCTGGAGTCAGTGTGAGGTTGCCAGACAACGAGTGTAGACTTATAAGTGTGTGTGCAAATATGAGAGTGGTGTCAATCTTCTCATCTAACTTAAGAAGACTGAAAATAAGATTATTTCCAAAAATATTAAACCATCCCTTTAAGAACATAGATCCAGCATGTAGAAGTGGCTTTTTTTTTTTCAACAAAACTAATGCAAATGTTTCTCTTTCCTACAGAACTTTTATCAACTTACTTCACATGATGACTGCCATGCAAACAACATATAAAAACAATCTATAAAATGGAAAATCAAAACACTCATTTTACAGACTCACAAATCAGCAAACCATGTTTGTCCACAGGCAGCACACTCACAAACACTGACCAAAGAAAAAAAGCCTAATGTATGCAACTATTTTTTCAAGGTATTTGAATTCTTCTCACTGCCTGTTATTGTCAACTATCACTGACTATGTGGGAAAAAGATAGCTTTCCTATCAATCAAGACACAAGGACTTGTGTCATTGTCTGGTCTTGGCTGACCCAAGGCCATGACAAGGAGAGCAGACAAGGAAGCGAGCTGGCAAGTATCTCAGAGTGAATAAAAGCAATCTCACAATGAAATAGTATCGAGCATATGAGGCTCAGCTCCCTGTTTGAAGAGGGGATGTTGACAGATATACAGCGACAGTGACATACAGATATATATAGTGGATAGAATTGACTCATTACTCTGCATATTTTGAATAAAACAGCAATGCCATGAAACGCTAAGATTGAAGGGAGTTTCATGACGTTCATGTTCTTTAAAAAACATAAAACAGAGAAGAATATTGATAATGTCCATCAATTAATGTCAGTAATATCACATGAAATTATTTTTTTCAATTTTTTCAGGTTTCTGCTCTAGAATAATGTGGCTGACTGTGAAGACTGTCAGAGTGGGATTTAACTACACCTCCTTCTAGAGAACTCCAGGTTTCCTCTTCTTAATCAAATTTTCTTTAAATGACGCATGACAGAAATAATCTGTGTGTGTGTTCTGACAGTCAAACGTAAACGTTCGATGAGCCAATGTGTGGTCTTCATAAAACTTGATATCTTTTAATTATCATGCATGTGGATTTCATATTTGGATGTGCAATCGTTGCTTCGTAAGGGGTCAAAATATGAAAGAACAAAGCTGAATTGTTCCAGGTGGCAAAATCACTTGTTGCAGCGTCCCGCTGGAACTAATAAGGCAGGTCCATTTTCACCCTCTAAAATCCCTGCATTGGCTGAAATGACTGATTTACAGCTAAGACATTGACCAAACTCACATAATTATATATATATATTATACTTTTATACAGCTGTTCTGTGAGAAGGGTGCAAGAGTTTCCCAAACAGTTCATACAGAGAACATGGGCCTGCATTTAAGAACACAGTCGATGTCCAAAACTTGGTTTTGGCTCATTAGGACGATAATCCGATTTGAGGCTTGAAGTCAGTAAACCTATACTCTAGATTGCTACTTCTGTTCTGATTTAAAGCGTGCATATAGCCACTGACATCGCCTAAATTTTGTTTCACCCATGGTGTCACGAGGATACAGAAGTGATTTACTGTAGGAGGAGGTGTCCAATGTTTTTGCACCATTTTGCGTTCAGCTTACGCCTGTACAGTCACCATTTTTCACAACTGTGTGGACGACAGTCTTAATGTTTATTTCATGTGTCACGCAGGAACAGTGGAGAGAGTGGGGTCGAATCTTACATTTGTTTCACTCTGCTATTCATGTCTCCTTCTTTATTTAAGTCAGCGAAGTTAAATAAACTTTGATGCAAATATGTTACATCTCAGAACCAAATTAAAATATAGTTAGTTTATCTCAAAGTCTCTCTTTAACACAGGCAAACTTCTTAATCTGGATTAAATTGATGTTTCAAATGTAATACTTCACCTATGTTATTAGCTGTGGACATATTCAAAAAATATACTTGATTTAGAGGGGAAAAAATATCTCAAAATACTCATTCACTGCCATTTTCTTCTTGTGTTGGATTGAAAAAGACTGATCGAATTTAGAGTTTGTTCGTGACAGTCACAGTTCAAAGTATCCCATGTTACAACCGCCCTCTTTCTTCCCTATCAGACGAATGTATAACAGTCGCGTCCCCCTTGAAGGAAACCCTGCTGCTTTGTTGTCACAAAGAATAATTAGAATATAATTGCATGATGTAGTGTATGAAACCACGCTGTGAAAGTAGCAGACCAGGCCCGGGACACACTTTGTGAAAATCAAACCAGGACTGTGAAAAAGTTATGGAAGAATGATTGTGAGCGAGAGAGCATTTGTATCCAAGGCGAAGGCTTTAGATGTTATGTGAAAACCATTCTGTGTCATGTGTTCACATGGAATACATATTACTTACATATGTACGATGAAAAAGTACATCAAGGTCTGTCCTGAGGGACCACCAAACAACCTCTAACCTGCAGTCGGGGAATAAGCTAATGTAACTGTAGATTTTCTTAAGTACATGCCAGGGAATTTTTCCATGTGGACATTTCTCCTTATAGAAAAGTAGACTGTGATTTTACATGGATGAAGATGCAGTAATGTCATGACAAGTGCGTGAATGAGATTAATGTGCATGACTAGTTGAAAACATTTCATAAACTGATATTAGTGATTTTGTGCGTGGATCTAACCCAAAAATAAGCCTTGACAGACTAGAATAACATTTGATCTTATAGATACTCTAATTATATACATTCAATGCATTGATAAATGCTGTGTTCATGGACGTGTAAGCAAATAGGCGCAGGCAAAGTGTTTTAATAAGTATTCAGTTTCAAATTGGCTCCAGCCTGAACGCTCCGCCTGCTCTCGCCGAGGATATTGACTTTCCCGCAAGTTAAAGTATTTAAATGTAGAGGGAGACAGATGCTGTATGCGGACTGGAGGCGACCACAAGAAATACACGTGTGGGAGGAAGGTTCACGTTGGAGTTTTACTATCTGTGCATCGTATAGAGGGACAGCTGTATCACCACCGCTGTAACTTCGCACAAAAAAACAAGAAGAAATAAAGCCGCGTCGCTACTCGTGGGATTCATTCAGCTTTTTTTTTTTAATTGAGTGACTTATTTTCAGGAAATTCACACGGCGCATCTGACCGCTGATGCGTAAAGATCCGTGCGTAAAACTAAAACTAATCGCCACTGCTCCGTCACACAAAGTCAGAGAGGATTTATTCGGACTTCATTACTGAGAGGAGTGATTGACACGAAGAGGATTTGATGGAGGTCGTTCGGTGACAGCGATACTTTCTCCGGACTTTCACTTTGGATTTGGCACCGCAGCGTCTTTCAAATCGTCTGGACTTTCATTGTATCAGTTAAAGAGTGGAGAGTGGATCCTGTATGTGCATGCATGGGACCCTGACAGTTCTGGATCTCTTCATTTTCACGGCTATCGCCTGGTATGTGTAACAAGAGGGGTGATCCAAGTGAGCTGAAATCCCCACCAGGAGGAACTTTATTTCCGAGAGCTTCCAGCACCGAATCAGTGGAGTATTCATGAAGCAATATTTGAACTATTACAAGATGAGACTGAGAACATCCAGGTTAGGTTATCTGTAAGTAAAGAGATGTCAAGATAATATAGTTGCCTTTGGAACTCATTGAATTCGAGCAACAGGTTAGAGCTTTTTAATTTTTCTTTTTTCTTTTCCCCCCTCAGGTTAATTCAGTTCACGGCGCTTTGCTTTTACGCACAGGTAACTCACATTTTCACTTCAATAAAAAGCATTAATGTTGCGTAAAGTTCTATAATTAAGTAAGTAAAAGTTAACAGGTATGCAGGCGCCGTGCTTAGCGGCTTATAGTTCAGCGTCTCTACATCTGCAATAGCCTGCAATAACAATGAAAACATTTTATTATGAGCGCTATGGCAATTGGCAACAATTCAAACATCTTGAAAAGAGGTAAGCTCCAGCCTAAAAAGTGATCGTGAAAACACATGTGGATGGAGAACGGCTGAAATGAGAAAAAAGAAGAAGTCAAGAAGGGGTGAAAGATCATCGGTGGTAAAAACAACCTATCAGAGGGAAATGTCATCCCCGAGGGTCCCTGAAAGCATCTTCAAAAAAGATACCGTATATGCACAAATACATGAGAGGATAAAAAGCAGGATGAACTATTTGAATGTGATGAATGACATGATGAACTGTTGGGCCCTGGGCCTTGGCTTTTTGACTGGCAAGCTTTAGTCTCCTCACAGTTGACATTTTTTTTCTTTCAGGAGTTACAAAGTAAAAAAAAAAAAAAAAAAAAAAAAAGAAAAAATCAGCGACATTAAAAAGTCATTTAATATTTCATGACATGTGTTTTCTATTGTCCGACAGAACACTGTGCAGTCTCCTCCTAATTTCAAGCACCATGTCACCGAGCAGAGCCGGCTGTCGGACCGCATGAGCCGCAGGTTGACACGCACCTACCAGCTGTACAGCCGCACAAGCGGGAAACACGTCCAGGTCCTGGCCAACAAGAGGGTCAACGCCAACGGGGACGACGGTGCGGTACACGGTAAGAGAACCGGAGAACAAGGCTAGCAGACAGCAGTGTGGACTGGCAGTGATTTAAAGAGCCAATAACTCCACTTATGATTAGAAAAACATGGCTAATTCAGCATCCATTTAACAAGTAAGCGGAGGGACATGCGCAGTTAAGTCAATTTATGAGAAATGTGGAAAATATCGCGAGAATACGTCGTGTAATTTGCACCTTTTGCAACATTTAGTTAAATGGCCTCACCTGAGGTGGCCTAATTACACATTTAAACACAGTTATATAATAAATAGCCGAATAAATGTCCACATATGTGAATCCATTCACTTTTTATTATCTCTGAAATGATGAAGCAACTTTATTCGAAGCCCCTGTGTGTTATGACCAGATGAATCAAAACCGATGACAGCTAAAGGCCATCGTGTCTTACATTTCAATGCGTTTAAACCTCAGGAAGACAATAAAATGGGAAACATGTTCGCCTTTACCAACACGAGAATAGTTTAAATTCAATGGTGCGCGGGGCGGTGTTGAAAAGTGGTATAAATTATGTAGTTTTTGGCAGTCTGTAGGAAAACGTTCAGAGCCAGGAGAAATAGTAGTAGCAGTTGTAAACATCGTTAGTGGCATCAGTGTTGCCATCTTTTATGGCCTTATGAAGATGATTTATTTCTTTAATGTGTTGGTCGTCTAGAAAGTCCTCGACACCTGTTATGATGGACTTCAGGGAGATACTTTTTTTTTTTTTCTTTGCTTCTAGCAGGGAAAAAAAACTGTCCTCAAACTTAAAGGGAGCAGAATTCCTGTCACCAAAGGATTTTGGTGTGTCTAGCCATCTTTCCACCACAGCCACCACTGCCCATCCACTTCTCAGTGCCTGCTGCCTGCGCTTTTTTGGAGGCTCATTTTATGAGGAATTTTCATTGCATTACAACTCAATGTATGACTCAATTTATAAGGAGCGGTGAAGTCAGCATCTTCACTTTATACCTTTTCCTCTCCTTGCCTCTCCTGTGTGCTCTTTTGTCTTTTAAAAATCTCGACCTACACACACACACACTCGCACAGAGGGAGGGAGAGAGAGAGAGTCAGTCATGCACACATTGGCTTCACGTCCTAAGTGGGTGTCACTCTTGTAACCGGCCCAAATCTGACCGCTGCTCTGTGCTTGTGGCTGTGTCCCTGACCGCAGTATTCTCACTCTCCTTTATCCCCAGTCTGAACTGCATCACAGCACAGCATTTACAGACGTTCAACAACAATCGTGCCGTGCAAAAACACTATCATTTGCTGCTATTTTGGACGGCTCGCATGCCATTGTTAAAGGCAGCTACTGGATCATAAAAGGGTTAAGAGGAAATGTGTATGTCATCTGCATGGTTCTGGTTCACCGGTCATGTCCTTTTAAAACAATTTAATGCTGTTTAATAACAACTGTTTATTATAGTTTCTACCAAAGATGTGCCGGTGCCATTTGTCTCACACACTGTAACATCATAATCTACGTTCCTGCACCATTTCATCTCATTATCCGTGATCTGTTTTGTCTGTGCAGCTAAACTGGAGGTGGAGACGGACTCTTTTGGAAGTCGTATCCGTATTAAAGGGGTGAAGACAGGATACTACATATGTATGAACAAGAGGGGGAAGCTGATCGGCAAGGTAATCTGGAATTCATAGTTCTGTGGCCGCATACGACTGAAGCAACAGCTTGAAGTTTGTTTGTTTCTTGGAAATGTTATTCCAGATTTGCAGCTTATGGCGACACATTGCTGAGACACATTCACAGCCAGAGCAAATTTGATTTTCAGATTTGTCTGAGCAGTTGCCTCTTAAGGTTTCAAAGGGTATGTGATTGTCTGGAAATAAAGACAATCCACTTTCCGACTTCCTGGAAATTGTCCAAAATACCTCAACTTCTCTCTCCTCCTTTTTTTCTTTTCTTTCCCCAGCGGAAAGGACGCGGCAAAGACTGCATCTTCACAGAGATTGTTCTGGAAAACAACTACACGGCGCTTCAGAACGCCAAGTACGAGGGCTGGTACATGGCTTTCACGCGCAAGGGCCGTCCAAGGAAGGCCTCCAAAACCAAGCAGCACCAGAGGGAGGCCCACTTCATGAAGCGTCTACCCAGGGGGCACTTGCTGAGCGAGAGGAGACCGTTTGATGTCCTTCCTCTCGCTGTCCCAGCGCACCCTTTGAGCAAGCGGACTAAACATTCCCATCAGCAGCGCTCAGGGGGCCGCTGAGGACTGAAACCACTGGGGGAGAACTGTGGAACGAACACAGAAAAACCACTACAAGAGAAAACAAGTGCTCCCAGAGAAATTAACTTTTACAGTCAAGTGCCCATACACTTTTTGCCTCATCTTGTGGACTTATGTAATTCTTTGTACTGGATTGTATGTAAACATTGACTATCTAATCTGCTAGTTATTTCCAATTCAGACAGACTTTAGGACAGACTTTTACTTATTAAATCAGGGGGGGGGAATTAAAGTACAGAAGAGCTCAATATTGTCATGAGTTGAATACCTTTGGTTAGAAGTTAGCCAGCTCAGCAGCAAAGAATGTTTAAAAGAGAAATGAGTACAATGAAGCTAGACACGGCAGCTATCTGTGGATTTTCTTGTGGTTACAGCATCTGAGTCTCAGTTGACATGCTATCATGCCTTTAGGAGGCCATTTCGGAGAATTTTTAACCTGTTTTTTTTTTCTACATACTGTATATGAATATATTTTTACTGTAAAAATGTAAATGAAGTCAAATGATGGAAATATTTATTGTAGAGTGTATATTAAAACCACTAAAGAATCCCTTCACAAGCTGCTTGGCCTTTCTCTTGTGTGGTTGTTTTGGGACAGAAAGCTAGCATACATTGTTAGTTGCCCCCAAAAACTGTTGTGTTTTTTTTTTCTTCTCCTTCTTCTTCGTATTCTTCTTCAAGCTGGAGACCCAGATAACTGAGGGGCAATATCTGTGACAGGCTACTGAATTCAATGTGCTCAGCAAGTGAGACTTGGGCCTGAATGGCCCGAGCTATGCATTAAAAGCGATGAGGTCAGCCCACCATTTTGGCCCAAACAAAGGTTACCACCATGTAGTTGCATTTCTCACGATCGCACACCGTAACCCTCTGATCAAATGGGCCCTTTGTGAAACCTCATATAAAAGGGCATGTTATACAATAGTGGGTTCGAATAATAACACGAGGAGGGGTCAGTTATCAAAAAGAAGCCAGTCACACAGGGAGGGGTAAGGGGTTGGAGGCAGGGAGAGGGGAGGTGGGAGGGGGAGGTCTGCGGAGAGGGGTTGCAGAAAAAGCATCAGGGCCTGTGTGGCAAAATGTGGCATCGGCTGAAAGAGGGGGAATGGCTGGGAAGAGGCATTCGGGAATGAAAGGGAGGCAGAAAAGAAACCCTCTTCCCAGAAGCAGTTGAGCATGACCATCAGAGGCCAAACGACAGGGGAGGAAGAAGACCCTGAACAGAGGGACTCGGCTGCTCTCACAGTGCATGAGCTGGATGTCCAATTTGTTAGTTGCTATTTGCTTCCGCAGGAATTTGTTTTGACAGCAGCTCGAGCTCCGAAGACTGTAAAGCTTTAAACTAAACTACGAAAATGAAGACCTCAGAATGGTCGCTTGGTATTTAGGGCATGTGCTCAGCAGCATAAACGTCTTACATGATATATTTAAGCAGTTTTAAACACCGCACCACTTCAAAAACCAAACAGGCAAACACTACCTAATCAAGTATGTATGAATGCATTTTTTTTGTCAAACGTTGAAAAAAAAAAAAGAAACCCATCAAGTCCCTCACAAGAATTTGCAAAACAACATGACGGGCTGGGTTTAAAATGTTTGCTTGTATTCCTATTCTTTCCATCTGGGAGAAGACAAAGCACAATAGTGAGAGAGACCTGTGGTTTTGTCTCTGCCTTTTGCACTTGCTCTCTGGGTTTGGACAAGTGGTAAAAAAATGCAAGGAATCACAAGGTTGAAACGATCTATATTTAAATGCTATTGTCTCTTTTAAACAGTACTGTTCTTTTTTTATCCACTGTCTAAGTATTTCTGACTGGACAGTATTTTTTTTCTTAATTGTACTGGGTGTAAAGCAGACAAATATCCCATTTTGGAAGCACGAGCGATACAATTCTTTTTCTTCTGTACATGTCGTATATATACACATTGACTTCAAAAATCCAAAAGCGTTAGATACCTTCTTTATATTTGTCCTCGTTAGACAATAATATGAAATTCATTTGGAACAAATCCCTACAACAGTTGCACCTATTTCTTTCTTGTGCCAGTGGGCTTTTAGCTGGAGACCACAGGGTCAGAGTGACCCTTTGTTGTAAAGGGAAACAGTAACACTAGCTTGCTCGCTGACCAGATATTCAGTAATGGCTTTCAGGGTGGCCCACTACATGCAAGGAACATGAGGGTATTCAGTTAACACAAATGGGATGTGCTCGTAACAGTGACCCCGGAACGAACAGGGATGAGGCATTGTGTGTTTTGAGTGTTTTACAAGGACATCAATGAAAGGAGGGTAGCAGGTTAGTGACCCCTATCAAAATTGCCCCCTTAGTCAGTTTGCAAAAATAGACACAATTCTTAAATTTCCCTACAAATATTTTATGTAAAATGTTCAATACATTTTCTGTGTAAGAAATCATTTGTGGTTCAGATACCAGTTAATAAATGTGGTTGTGAGACTGTGAAATAATGTTTTACGGAATATGTCTGTCTCAAATATAAATGGCAGGACAAATTACAACACTAACAACTGTAATAAATAGACAGACATAAGTAAACACAATTAGAAGCATTAAACCATTGACAAGGCACTGCGCAGTGGGTCTTCTTAATGAAGGGATCCACTAAAGAAAAATTAAGCGAGAGCTCACATGTGAGTGGAAAATGACGCAGTGAGGTTCTGCTTCAAATGCAACGCAGAATCACTCTCTTGCTCCCAGAGTCCGAATTCACTGAGTTTTGCAGTCGACGTCCCCTTCACCGGTCCCCTTCAGTTTTTTCAGCTCCTTCAGCAGCTCCTCTTCAAGGATTAAGATCTCCTTGGGTTTCTTGTACTGGACAAGAGAGGAGAAAAAGAATTACTTCAACATTCTTCTTGTCTTCCTTATGTAAATCCTTAAATGCAATCTTGTTGAAAGAGTGGGCAAAATAGATGCAAATATCGCAAAAAGAGCAATTAGGAGGGATAATAGGAATAAAAATATTGTTGAAATGTCAACAAAAATAGGTGCACAGAGGAAAAACTACAATACAAAATCAGACAAAAACATAAGCATTGATCTTCTTGATTTGCATAAAATGCTTTAATAATCAAAGTTAACATGGAATGATAGTTTCAGCAAGATTTTCTTTTGTTTTGTAAAATACATTTTTATATTTTTCCAGATAATTTTGCAGTTATTAAGATTTAAAAATGATTCATATAACACATCTTAGAATAAACCTTTAATGTTTACAGCTTTTTATTTAAAGCACTAGGTAAGATAATATATTATATATATATAAAAATTTGTATGTGAATGTATAAATTCATATTTGCCGCGTAGGACTTACGCTGACAATTAAAGTGTTGTTGGTGTGAGTGAAGCTGAGGGCGGAGCTGTCCAGCGGCAGCTGACTGCGATCTAAATCAACAACACTGAACTTCTTATAATACCTGGGAAGACATAGAGAGGATGTCACAGATTTATCACGCCACCGTTAAGACAAATGTATTGTAAACAGTGCCATCTATAGGGAGGACAAAAGGATTACATGCAACAAGTGTACAACACAGCAGGGGTGAAAAGATCCAGTGGTCTCATGCATGTTTACTTTTTGTTTGAGGTTTTTATGATGATGCATCTCTCAGATGGCTCCACACAAACACTGAAGACATCTTTGGGGTAGGGAAGGTTGCGGATTCTCCACTGAAAGCTGGTCTTTGTGTCTTTGCGCGTGAACACAGGCTGTGTAAAAAGAAATCATTCAAATCTATTTGACAGACATGAAATTTGCTAGTGTTTTCCTAAAAGAATCAAAGTGAAACAAAAAATTCACATTAGAAAATGATAGAGAACATAGAAGAAAACCCACATTGGAGCAGTTCTCCTTGATCACATCTGAATCCAAAGAAGGGACAGGGACCACGAGTGGGTCCCCAACCTCGACCTGCCATTGGCCCTGAGCTCCAAGTGTGCTTTTATGTCGCCATTTTCGGACTGAAAAGTACAAAACATTTTATAAAGATACATAAACTCATGCCACATGAAACTGAGAACGCCAGCAGCTACATGTTGATGTGTAAAAGTCAACAACCTGTTGCTTACCAATGAGCTCATCTGTTTTCAAGTCATACTCTTCTGCCATTTCCTTTCCATCTGTAAAGAGGTAGTGGATCTTCCTTTTTCCTGGGAGGTGGAATTTGTAAATATTTATCATACAAACTAGAAAAAAATGATATGCTGATGCTACATGTGTTTTCTAGATTAACAAGCCAACACAGCATTAGCTGTGATTATACTCAGTATAGTAAGTATACAGTACTGAGTTTCAATGTTGAAACTAGAATTTGTAATGATTTTTGGTCAAATAAAACAGCTGTAATCGCTGTAAACAGAGACCAGCATGTATGAATAAAGAATACTTTTACTTAGGATTAGTTAGTGAGCAGAGATGCTAAAGGGAAGGTTGATTAGAGAGGTATCATATTAGCTATATTGGCTAGATGAGACGCTTTCCTGCTCTGTAAAGTTAAGAGACACAGAGGGCGGTGAGTACCTCTTTTTAAGGACACAGCTTTTTCAAAAAATGTGCTATAATGGCGACGAGCTGTTGATAGCGTCTTTTATTGGACGTATTTAACTATTTATGTGTGTGTAACATGCTACAGGGCCAGTTGTGCCACCTGCTTGTTGCCTAGTAACATTAGCTAATGTTAGCTGGAAAGCTAGCTAATAGTCTGAGTTAACAAAATATAAATAACTAACGTTACGCAAAACGAGACTAAATCTGTCGGTGACAAATCTTTTTTTTTTCTTATTCGTAAGTTACTCACCATCGTGTATCAAAGCTGTTTTCTTTGATGATTTTAAGATATCAATCCAGCTCTGCACAGCCATGTTTCTGTTCGTCAGGGCCACTTCCGGACTCAACCCGTAACCACAGTAACCGAGGTATATACAGAACCTAATAAGAGAACTAGTTGTAGAATTAAACAAAATTTATCAGATAAAAATATACTACAAACAAACACGATCTAATTGGGTTGTAGTAGTAAATTTGGGGACATGATTTAAGTATAATTTAATTTAAAAAAGAAATAAACCAAATAATTGACCCGGAAGTGAAACATTTGAGTAGAACGTTGTCCGTTTTTCATGGTTCCATCTGAGCAGGGGTAAGAGCCAAAACATTACGCTTTAAAGAGTTTCCTGCTGCAAATGTACACTTATATTTAGATACGTTCGAATGAATTAAAGCGTAAATTAATTATTTAGTAAAAGTGATACTTGAAAGAGCGACTGCTTTCTGTTTCTAACGTTAGAATAAGCTAAAGGTAGTTAGCACAACACAAGATTGATTTCTCAGTCTGTCTCATGAAGCAGCATTAAGTTAAGTGCTGTGTCAGCCAGCTTAGCTATAGCTGGATATCTGCACTGAGTACAAGCCTGTGCTCCCTGTGTCCAAATGTCATACTACTGACACGGTTATAGGGATAGGTACTAACGTTGATAATGGTATAGACCTTTTTCACAGCAGGCATTTTGACATGAAATAGTAGGGCCAACACAGGTGTTTCCAATGATAATAATTAAGGTTCTGTTCCATTTATTGTAGCAGCATGCACCAACATGCACCACAGCAGCACCCTGACTCAGTTTGAACGGGACCTTAATTAGTATCATTGCACAGTCACACCTGTGTTTACCTACTATTTCATGTCAAAATGCCTGCTGTGAAAACGGTCAACAGTAAGAGATGTGTACTGTGTTGTCTATAAATTACAGTGGTGGAATGGTACAAAATACTTGTGTACTTGACTTTGGAGAAATGGTAAATTTCTACAGCAATACTTTTATGTGACAGGTACAGCTACTAGCTATTTTGCACATTACTACTTTCCTTCAACATAAATGATCATGTAACCAGTTATAATATGTGCTTAATATAGATGAAACTATCCATTGTTTTTAAAGTAGTTACAATTAGCTCCAACTTGACCAAATTCATTAAAATGCAAAACAAAAGCGCCGTACTAGTGGCAGCTTGTTGCAGCAGCTTGTTGTGGGTTTTTTTTGTCGTTTATCTTCTGTTTTGTTGCATTTTTTTCTACTTAAACACTTTTTTTATACATAAGTCCATATGTATATTTTTCTTATGTATATTTTTTAGAGGTAGAACCATATGTTCTTCCACCTCAGAGTTTTATTCGATTCTATTTGTACTGTGTCACCATTTTTACCGCATGTATATAGTGTTCTATGTCACTGTGTTACTTGTAATGCTGCCGCAACGAAAGAATTTCCCTTTGGGGATCAATAAAGTGTGTCTGTGTGTCTGTGTGTCTGTCTGTCTTTCTTTCTTTCTTTCTTTCTTTCTTTCTTTCTTTCTTTCTTTCTTTCTTTCTTTCTTTCTTTCCTAATGAATGCATGAATCAATGTTTTAATACTTAAATTCAGTTTATTTTCCAGTGTGGACCCACTACATATGCAGCCACTGTTATAATTAGTATATTATGGTGTATAATTAGCAGTACACAGCTTGTGTTGCAGATTTGTGAATGGGTTTTACTCTGTAACTTCACAATACTGCTTCATATCACAGGCCACTGGTGTCCCTCTTCAAGACACAAGATGGAGCCTCGTCACGGGATTATGAAGGCCTTTCCCAAAGTTAAAAGAGCCAAAGTGTTACATGGAGGAGACACACCGCTAGCAAAGAAGAAACCTGATGAATGTGACATCACAGGTGTGTTTGTGTGCATATGTGAGGGAGAGTAAAAATTGTGAAAATAAGGTTGGAAAAAAAACATAAGGCTGTGCAAGAGAGCTTGCTTAAGAGTAAAACAAACACTGATAACACCAAAGCAGAAGCCAGAAAAAAAAACTTTTTATTTTAACATGCTCCTCTGTGTTCCTTTCTTCTGTCCCAGGAAACACGTTTAAAGGTGTCAAAGTGTACATCCTGCCTGCTGGAATAGGAAATGCCAGATACCAGATCTTCCAAAGACAAATTCAGCAGAATGGAGGACAGACGGAGAGTTCACTGTGTCCCAGTGTCACTCATGTTGTTGTAGATGAAAACATGGACATGGATAGGGCTCTGCGCTTACTGAAAGTGGATCGTATGCCCTCTGGAGTCCAACTGGTAAAATGCACATGGCTGAGTTTGTGCATCAGTGAGAAACAACTGCTGGATGTGGCCAGCTACAGCCTTCTTTTACCCGAGAGGTTAATGAACTCACTTTTTTAGATGTCTGAAAGCTGTTGTTACCTCTATCTGCATCTCATGGTGTTTCCAATTTATCACATACAAAGATTTATGTTTGCCAATACTGAGAAGTAAGCTATGCTGAAAGTGTATCTACTTTTAGTAATTACAGAACTGTTCTACTCTCCAATTAGGAAACCTGAAACAGTGCATGAAGCCATTAAAGAAGACTTACCGAATGTCAAGCCTGCTGCAGAAACTATTGTAGAGCCAGTGTCTGATAAAACACTGGTAGGTTTCCAAGCGTGACCTTGAACACAAAAACAACCCGTCTGTGTGTGTTGGATTGTTATTATAGTTGTACATTGCATTTTACAGACGATCCCAGACACCAAAGAGGAAGTGCAAGGAGAGGAAGACGGGGTCTCTCAGAGTGACCTGGAAGCTCTCATCACTGGCCAGCACCCCAAAGAAGAGACTCCTGGCCCTAGTGTCAACCCTGGTCCAGATTCTGCTACTCAGAAGGTGGTCTCGGGGAAGTGGGTCTGTGCCCAGTCCTCTCAGTCCAAAACTAACAACTTCAACAAGCACATCACAGACAAACTAGAAGTGCTGGCCAAGGCCTACACACACCAGGGGGACAAGTGGAGGGCGCTGGGCTACTCCAAGGCTGTCAACGCACTGAAGAGTTACCACAAGCCTGTTACGTCATATCAGGTAGCCTAATGCAGATGCTTTTAATATTATGTTGCTAGTGTCAGTGACGTATCATTGTTGGATGCACCGTACCAAGTACTTTTTGTTAAATGACAGGCTTTAAGTGTAAAATACAGGGATTATTGTGCATATATTCATCTTTTAATCAGAACCCTTTTTTCCATTTGTTTTAGGAGGCCTGTCAGATCACAGGAATTGGGAAACGCATGGCCGACAAAATTGATGAGATCATGGAGAGTGGTCACCTGCGGAAGCTAGATCACATTGGGGAGGCTGTACCAGTATTGGAGCTTTTTACTAATATCTGGGGAGCAGGAGCTAAAACCGCACAGCTGTGGTACCAACAGGTAAGGCACACGCACACATTTAGTCAAAATATTACAGGCATACTTTAATGTTTGACGTGAAAGTTTGAAGTCCCTCAACTTCAGACTTCAAGCTTCCACTTCCTCTTTTGCAACAAGGTTGTTTTATTAACCCCAAGGCTATTCACATCAAAGTACAATTTACAACACAGTGGAAAGATATATTTGTCCTAAAAGATATGTCAGACAAAAACTGTTGTGGATGCTCTACCAACTGAGCTAAACGACACCCCCGAAAATCCATGTTTTCAGTCATTAGTGCACCTTTTAATATCTTAAATTTATTTACGTGGTCTGTGAGTGAAAGTAGATATAGACATTTTTTAATAAATGGTTCTGACAATATGCAGCCTCAACTCTCCTGTTACTCAACCTCAATTAGTAAACTGTCAATAGCAAGGCTGTCCTACATGTTTCCACAGAGTGCATTAGCCTAATCAAAGCTATTTTACTGTTTGAGATTGAAATCAGCGTAATCCAGGTTAATGGCCATCACTGACATGTGTGCATCAGTCTGTCTTGGTTCAGAGAAATCACAGCTTGTTGTCTGTACTTGAATAAAAATTCAAAATGTTATTTATCCAGAGCTATCTTCATTTTATCTATGCTACATAAACGATGTAGCAAAGTATCTTTTTATTGATCAGTAAGATTCTAAATGCTGACCGTAGACAGAAGAGAGTATGTACATTCATTTATAGAAAAAAGTCAAAATCATCAAATGTGGACAGCGATGATATTGGTATTTGCGTCAGACATTGCAGTGCAGAAAGTCCCAAGCTCTGTTTGAGATCACTAAGAAACAGTACCTAGTTTGTCCACTAGAGAGCACTGACAAGTTTATTTTTAAACTGTAAAATGTCCCACACAGTATTTATCTTAATAAAACTGTCAAAAAGAGATTCTTATCTAAATGTTTCTTTATATTACATGTAAAAAATGATGTGTGATTGTGTCATTATCAGATTTTGTGAGTGCAACCCTCCAAAATCTAGTATCTGTCAGGCTGTGGATCCCATTTAAGTAGTAGCTTCTTCATCGGAAGCTTTAATTTTTCTCTAAAGAAATGCCTAGAAAAACAAAACAATGAAAAATAAGTTAGAAAGTGTGCGATCTTTATCAGAATCCTTAAGGAATACTGTTTAAGGTTTAAGGTCTTTTTTTACAGCAGCCATTTTGACATGAAATAGTACATAAACACAGGTGTTATGAAGGTGATACTATTTAAGGTTCAGGTCCATTCAGGTCAAACAGGGTCATGTCGGCTCACTGGGAAGTCTCTGCTGCAAAAAATGGAACAGAACCTTAATTAGTATCATTGGAAACACCTGTGTTGACCCTACTATTTCATGTCAAAATGCCTGCTGTGAAAAAGGTCTATTGTAATCCTAATTAAGTCAATAACTAGTATAAGAGGGTAAATGTCTGATATGTAACATTCTGTATTCTTTAAAAAAATGTCTTTTAGGGATTTCGCACATTGGAGGACATCCGCACAAAAGCCAACCTAAGCAACACTCAGAAAATAGGACTCAAACACTACGATGACTTTCTAGACCGAATGCCCAGAGGAGAAGCAGCAGCCATAGAGAAAGTGGTAATGTTTCTTAATTTGCCGTATACGTATCGTCCCGTGATGGCGATTAAAATGTGTTTGCATCTTTCAGCACTATAGCAATACTAAGCAATAGGCTTAGGTCCAGTTTAAGGTGAGATATCTTTGAAAATGGTTCCAACTCTAACCCACATGAATTTGGAAGCAGAACATTTAAAGTAGGAAAAAGTTTGTGTCAGCTTTCCTTTACTGCTCGATAATGTGAAAACCAGACGGTGTTCTCACAAAGTGGAGCATCCCAAAGGGGAAAGCTTACTCTTGAAAGTTGCTGCATCTTAAGTTAGCCAGATACCTGTTCACTCCAGAGCGCTGAGTACAACGCTTGTTGTTTTCATATTGTATTACTTAGATTTTCTTTTTCCTCCGACGCTGCCAGATAGAAAGTGCACATGAGATAGATGACTAAAGCATGTGTACTCCCTAAGGCTTGTCAAAATAATATGTGATGCTTTAGCAGCCTACCTCCCAGTATTTGGCTGGAAATAGATAGCAGTGGAGAGGGCATGGTAAAAACAAGAGAACATGCAAAGTAAACTTAAGAAGCCAAACATTTAAAAAAATATACTACATCACTCTAGGAGAGATGACAGTCTCTGTTTTGTGCAGGTGAGGGACGCTGTCCATGGAATAGACACACAACTGGTGGCGATGGCATGTGGCTCCTACCGTCGGGGAAAGGCCACATGTGGAGATGTTGACGTACTTATAACTCATCCTGATGGCAAGTCCCACAAGGGAATTTTCAGCAAAGTGTTACAGATCCTCCATGACAGTGGTAAGCTCCATCTTTTTCTATGTGTTGAGGATGTTCTCATATCTTACTCACAGTTTTGTTTTCCTTCAGAGAAACTGAAAAACTGTTTATTTCTCAGGGTTTTTGACCGACGACCTGGTGAGCCACGAGGAGAACGGAGAGCAGAAGAAATACTTGGGTGTGTGCCGTCTGCCAGGGCCTGGCCACCGCCATCGCAGGCTGGACATCATAGTGGTGCCCTACAATGAGTTTGCCTGCTCGCTCATGTATTTCACCGGATCGGCACACTTCAACCGCTCAATGAGAGCCATGGCAAAGACAAGAAACATGAGCTTATCAGAGCACTCGCTGAATGAAAATGTCGTGCGTCAGGGGAGCTTGAAGGTTTACGGCGGCAGTCCACTTCCTACAATGACAGAGAAGGATATTTTTAGTCTTTTAGGCATACCATACAGACAGCCTCATGAAAGGGACTGGTGATGATTTGCCAATCACGATGCCCTGTCTGGTTTTACTGAAAAAAATGTTGACGATGATGAATGGTGACAATGTAAACTGCAATTATGCTCAGACAACTGATTTTTAGGATGTTTTACTTCTCCACAGATCATGTAAGAGCCCTGGTTGACTTGAATACTAATTTTATTCTACAAATTAAATGGATGAATTCACTCAAATCTCAAAAACAACATATTTTCTTACTTAACACTAGTTGTGCCAAGGTTATGAGATGTCTATCTCTGAAACTTCTACTGTTGTAGGGTGCAGAGCTTTTGGAAATCACAATATTTATTATCTGGGACATTCAGCTGAAGGTAGTTGGATTAAAGGTCCAGTGTGTAGGATTTACTGGCTGACCTAGTGATGTGGTTGCATCCAGCTGAATAATCCACTCACCCTCTGCTTTCAGGCGTGTAGGGGAACCTATGGTGGCTCTATATAGAACCAATGACAGTATTAAGTATGGACAGAGCGTGAGTGACGTCACTCGTAGGTTTCTGAAGTGCTGTTTTGAAGCTGAAAATATGCAGCACTGGCCGCCACCATGTTGAATGTGCTGCTTCTTCTGTCTCTCGGCAAATCTAAATATCGGCAAAGACGTGGACTATCAGCAGACCTGAGGCAGGCCGAATGACGCTAAGCCATCTGTAATGGCATATACCTATCAATCAAAGCAGCCATGCTGTTAATTATGCACAACTTTAAACCTTAATATAATTTGAACACAAAAAAATCACCTCTTGTACAGTTATCACAAATGGGAAAATGAACTATAGAGACCAAAACTGTTTTCTGAATCAGGCTGTAAACATTTCTGCTGTGAAGTTGGACATTTTAATATGGGAACTTATGGAGATTGACTCACTTTTGCAGCCTGTCTTAAGCAACTGTCGAGGAATTACAGTTTTTAGCATTTTCACATTGGCTTCATTTCCCAGCACCGGAGGTTACCGCTTGTATAGAATCAGTGTTTGGTTTGTCCTTTCTGGGCTTCTGTGGAAAAATGTCAGTTCAACTCTGTGGAGGAAGACATGTAGCATCTGTAGATATAAAAGGCTCATTCTACCACACTTGTTATTTCTTTAATTATGTATAAATGGAACCATGCTGATGCTGACATATTATATTCCATTTCTGCCATATATAAATGTCAATTTATTTTATGTGGTCTTGCGAGTTGAGTGAACTGACATATTAACATTTTAAAATAGGGGATGCTTGACATAGTATATTTTGAGTAATGATAATAAAACATTAAAGGGTGCTCTCTGTCTGTCTTCATTCATGTGTCTGCTTCACATTAGTGGACTAAAGAATGTTCTAGCTGCAATGGGGGCTGACGTGTATAACTAATGTCATGCTGGAATTTGACTTGCTTCTGGCACGATGTGTAACCTCTCTCCCATCACTTTTACTTTGAATACGCCCCCTTATATGTGTGGATAACAAAATTACAAGGTTTTGACATTGGATAACGAGGATAAACAGTGCGTTTGGAACATGTGTTCCCATAAACCAGAGAAGACGAACCCAGGAAGATAACAAGGCCATGCACTGGAGACGCACCGATCAGTGATTGGTTAGTCTCTTCCCAGCTGGTCCCGGTTATCCAATCGCTAGTCAGTCCGCAAAACCAGTGGCGATCTACTCAACTGTACGCCCGTCACGTTACGCACATGGATCGGGTCGAGGTGACCACGCCACACCCAGCAGACCGAGGCAGAGTGGCTGTGCTGGAGGAGCGTCTTGTGTAACAGCTGTATCAGCCAGTGGCACCGACGGCAACCAGTTGCGCCAGCAGCACCGTGCCTTGTTGAAATGTCCAGTACGCAGAGGAGGCGGCGCATTCATCGGCCTCTCATCGCGACTGGGGCCGAGAAATAGTTGGGAGACATACGGGGATACAGTTTGTGAACGACGCTGTTTACATGCGTATGTTTTTGCCGTAGCTGAAGCCACTTTTCGGAGGAATGAGAGGCGTATGTTCGGCTCTCAAAATGGGATTGTTTTTGCACGCTGTCGGATCTGTCACCCCCACCGAGTCCGCAGCAGAAGGGGTAAGGCTGAGCACTCAAAAACAAGGCTCTCCCACGGGGCTCTTAGCTGGCTACTTACCGGAATAAGTTAGCAAACTGTCCAACTAGCTAGACACGTATTGGCTTCATAAACAACAACCCCGGATCATTATTACAGATTAGTGGACGTGTTGTCGTCAGATAGTCGGTGGTTTTAAAGTGTACCGTGCTGTCAAGAAAGATGTTAGCATGCCTGCTAAGTTTGGTTGCTAACTAGCTTCGGAAGCTAACGTACCTAGCTGTTGTTGAAGGGACACCGTGAGGAGCCAGGGCCTTGCTCTGTTGTGTTTATGGTAGAGGCTTGACATTTTAGCCAGAAGTGCATAAACAACAAAAGCAGTTCTTCAGGTATGAAGGTATGTATGCAGCTACAGTAGACATAACAACTAATAGCATGACTTTTGTAATAAACAGCTCTGTGTCAAGATGTTAGAAGTTATTTTCAGTGTGTGCTTACATCTTCTAACAGTAGACCCATTCATCAGGTCATATGGCAGGTTCATTCTTCATAAAAAAGTATGTTTTAAAGAGAATTACTGTATCACTATTTAGTGTGTTTGAGTATCTTCTCATGTAGTGCAGAGAGGGAAGTACCATCTGCAGACTTTCTCTTTCTTTCTTGATGCACACCTCCACAGACAATAAGACGGTATTGTCATAGTGTTTCATTCTGAATTAACTGCACTGCAGTCCACGAGTTTCAACCTGACTGTGTTCATACATTGTAATTAAAAGTCAGCTTAGATTTGTCCATTTCTTCAAATAATTGCACCTGCCAAAGTTTTAATATTCAATCCGAGCAGTTTGGATACTACGTGTTTTGAGAGTCATGCAGCAGGCCACATATTGTTGTGTTTGTTATGACTACACTTGTATAATTTGAGTGGGTGGGATGATGTTATTAGTCAGCATCTGGTACTTTTCCTTATCAGCATTTAAATTTCACGTAATATTGGGTATATTTAGTCAGACACTCCAGTGAAAACTTGTAGGCGATGCACTAAAACTGAGCTATATAATGTTTTGTTTTTTTCATGCGCTGATGGTGCTCCATCCATCCATCTATTGAGCGATGTCACAAGTATGATATGATGATGAGAATGAAATTGTGAACGTGTAAACTACGAAGTAGGACTCATTTCTGACTATGCAGAAGCACATATTATGATGTATCAAGCATTTTTGCATAAAAGACGTTAATATCTGGTACAAAACTTTTCATAATTATATAAATTTAGGCCAGAATTTGCATCCCCATCACTGCAAGTGCATATGAAGCAATGATTTGTATGCTCTGGCCCTAGAAATGTGCAGTGTTGTCCAGCTGTTACTGTAAATATTAGCTATTTGTCTTTCCACTTTGAAATCAAGTTTGATATTCCCCTCTTTGTATAAGGTTTGAAGGTTTAAGCTCCTCTGCTGTGCTGCTGATAGGACGTCAAAGCACAAGGGTCACAAACTAACGGACTAAGTGGGCTTTATACTGTTTTTTTGTTTTTTTTCTGTTTTGTTATCATGTGCGGTATCACATGCAGTGTCTGTATCTATTTGTTATCAATGCACGCACCTGTGTTTGAACCATAGAGTTGTGGGACAGCACATATCTGCGCTCAGTTATTGCCATTATTTCAAGATGAACTTAGATAGTAAAATCATGCGTAGGAACAGATGTATCCTTGTTGCACATAAAGCTGGTGACACTTAGACGCCGTGGTTCCATCACATGGCCCTGAACTATATCTGCTATTTGCATTCATCCTTCTAATGCTAAACACAACCCAGAGTCAGCTATATTTATATATATATTATATATATTTATAGCTATATTTCATCATAACCAGTGATCGTATGTTACTGTCAGACTTTCTCACTAGCATTTCTCATGAACTCTTTCTTATCGTCACTTCACAGCACACATTTTCCACTTCATGCTACAGCCTACTGTCACTGTGACTTTGTAGCCGGTTAAAGCGCCTATATGACACAAAATACTCTCATACTTTGTCTATGAGGCTGAGAGTTAACTGCTGCAGTCACATGACATAATGGCGTAAAATAAAGCTAGCTGTCAGTATAAGCCAAAGACCCCCCACCACATACATACACCACTTTCTTAATATGGCTGCTTCCCAGCATATTTTCAAGTTTCATATTTGTGCATCTTTAAAAAAAAAAAAAAATCATGGAAACATTCTCAAGACATCTTAAAAACCTTGAAAGTCTCTCATCTAATGACAAAAATCAGTATTTGCTTCAGCTCTTAGCTCCACCAGCTAACCAAAGCTTGATTGTGGTTATTAAATAGTAACTCTTGTATGTAAAAGTGTTGGCAAACATACCGCCTGTTCTAACTTTTAGATAAAAATCAGGCAGCTGAAGTTTGTTGCACTGACTCTCCTCAGCTGCTGAAATTCTTCAAGACATTCTTCGGGGCAATGTCTGCTGTCAACGGTTGCTTAGATATGTGTCAGTAGTGTTTTGTTCTGCATAACCTTGATGACTATGAAAGAGCGCCTTTCTTTGTTGCAGGACAGAATAATAAATAAGGGGTCAGCGAGGTCTTTACGTGCATCAGTTAACTTGCCAAGTCCTACCGGCCTGCACTAAGTGGATCAACTCTGACTGTGCAGTCAAGAATTAACTAAGAACTGTAGCCACTTATCTCCGGGGACAGCATTCGATAGTCACCAAGTCTGCTCATTTCAACAGCTTCTCATTATTAAGGTTGATTATTTTCTAACTCAGCAATCATTTCTGGGTAACCAAATCCGCCTTTTTAATCTGGTGGTATAGCATGAGAGCGGTGGATTGTTTCATTGTTGCCTCTTTGGATGGGAGACAGAGGATTCTAGTCTTTCCAGATTCTTCGCACGGTCACTGTCTGTCTCTCAGCGTCAGTAAAAAAAAAAAAACAGTCAATCATGGATCTTCATGGATGACGTAAGTTTTTGGTTGACATCATATATCCTAATTTTTCAAAAGAGATTCGATGGTGCGCGTTATGTTTTTGAAGGCCTGTTCACGACCACAGCACAGTTGCAAAAAGTGTTCAGCCGGCCGAGTGGTCGATGAGTCAGTGAAAACAGCTGAAGTTATCAGAGACAAAGCGGAGGAACAGAACATTATGTGTTTATTACACAGAGAATGAGATCCCGCTAAGTTGTGCTCTGGGGTTTTTGAAACAAATGTCACTTTGATAAGGTTGAAACAGCTGTTAAGAAACGAGGTTTAATGTCAGCAAGTTTGGTTTGTGCTGATCTGGTGTGGCGTGCATGACGAATCATTCCTGTGTTACTGCTCTGTGTCTGGCTTTCTCACTGCTTTTCTTGCCGATCTCTCCCAGCCTCACACTTAACACACACACACACACACACACACACACACCTCTCACCGCTCTGTACGCCTTATTATCATGCAGCGGCCCAGCTAGGAGTTCGCTCACCGCTGCTGCTTGGAAATTTCCGTAGAGCAATCCTTGTCCACTGTTTGGGCCTGGATTTGAGTTGTGTGTGTGTGTGTGTGTGTGTGTGTGTGTGTGTGTGTGTGTGTGTGTGTGTGTGTGTCTATGTGTGTGTAAGGTGAACAGGGGGAGAGAGAGAGGGAGACAGGGGGAGAGAGTGAGAGTATGTTTAAGAGCTGTTTGACTTTTTTCTTCTGTGGGATAATGACCCATCAGGTGGAGGTGACTTGTCTGGGATTTTTGGACCCTGGATCATCATGTCTCGCAATCTGGGACCTGCACCGGTAATCTATAGAGAGAATAAGTTATCCTTACGTAGAACTTCGGTTGCTTAATCATTAAGATAATCTAGAAGGAAACGTATGAGGGATCATTCCTGGAAAAATCCATAGACCTTTCTCATGAGAGGATTGTGATTACAGTTCTGCCTTGTCTTTTGGCACTATGCAGATTTGTCTGATATGATTATCGTCACCTGTGACCTTTCACAACTTTACTTTTCATGGGCGTGATGTGATATGCTTAGTCGGGTTAACTTTTGATCAGGCAGAGCTGTTATTTTGTCATATTGACAGTTCAAACATGTAGCAGACTTGTTGGAGCGGAGACAAACGCCTTATTGATTTTGGATGAAAGTGGACTGTTGTGTCAAACACATTCCGAAATTTTCCAACTTCAGATTAGGCCTTTTAAGTTTTAAGTTGTAATAATGTATTAGATCTCTGGCTGCATAGCGAATGGTTTTGTGCTGGCTGCAGTTCAAAAATTTGCACTTGATATAGGCTTTAAACACTGATGATGATATTCTAGCAGCTTAACCAGCACAAGTGGTTAGGACTTGTTTACTTCAGATTCATAGCTAAGTATAAATGTTGGCTTCTACAGATCTGCAGTGTTGTCAGGAGGATCAGCAATATATCACAAAGAGAAAGCAGATTCACTTTTTTTTTCCACCTCATTCGCCAGATTGATTCAATTTCGTTTGCAGCTTTGAGCATCGCCCCCATTTCTGTGGACATTGTAATTTGGGATAGCAGTGTACATCAACATCAGACGCATGCATGCTAACTTTCTTCGAGGAAACTGTTGTTTTTTGCAGTTTGTACATACTGTATTTCACGCTACTTGAACACCTGTGTAGGAATATGTCTACAGTACACTGGAAAGAAAATGCACACGATGAACTCGCTCCAGAACAATAAGAAACAGGCAATGTTTGACATGTCACAGTGTAAATTATGAAATGACGATGGCTGGATTCCTTTCAGCTTCTTAAGTTTCAGGATCCTGGTATTGTGCCTGCTGGCTCGCCGTCACACTGTCGTTGCTTATTGGCACACTTACTGAACAGAGCTTTTAATGTTATTAGTAACACCTCTGCTATTTGTACCACAGTATGATAAAATGCCAGCAAGAGAGGGGAGACTCCAGGAACTACCATCAACTGTAAGAACTGTTTTGTAGGAGCAGTTTTAGCCTTGATAATCAGCAGTTGCATGTTCTTATCCCATAACTGTGGGCCATGAAATTAAATGAAGCTAGCATGAAACATTAACTGTAGATCTAAAAATGAGACCAACTAAAAGTAGCAATAAGACAAATTGCAAATGTTCATTCCTGATGGGCAGGACAGGTGCGCTTCCTCAGAGTGATTACGGTGCTCTGCTAAAGTGACGACAGCTCATCAACGGGATTAGCAGCACTCCAAAAACACACAAATATCTTATGGCCTTATTTTTTATCAGTACCCAGCTCAGTGCTCAGTCGACTGGCCCGTGTATTAATGGCTAAGAGTAGCCTGATATATAATTTTGGCGGCCTTTTCACTCTTTTATTACACTCTGGTGATCTCAGGATTGGTTGTTATGTAGCTTTGCAAAAAAACATTGTTTCTGTTGATTAATGTAAAACACTGAACAAATGTAATCTCACCCTCTGTGAGTCAAAAAATAAAACATGAAACATGATTTGGGGCAACGTCTCAACTTTTTTTGAAAGTTGAGACGTTGATAATACATTCCTTTTTAAAGGGACCCTGCTTCTCTCTTGCAGAGCCTACTGCACTGTGAAGGCGTTAACAACCACAGCTACATCTGCGAGTCCGGACACTGCTGCGGGGAGTCTCAGTGCTGCAGCTACTACTATGAGCTCTGGTGTAAGTATCCGACTTCTCCTTAAGTTTTTATTGTGTCCACAATATCCCTATCCCCCATAGTTCTTTGTGTTAATACTGGGTGGACTTCCAGTCAGCACATTGCTAGATTTCGTGGTATGCTGCAGTTTTGTTGCAAAGTAAATGATGTGAGAACTCCACTTATATCAACTTAAACAAGACAATATCATCATACATCCGCCTTCTACCATCGAGGGAGGATGACCTAAAGAGATGGCTAACCTCTTCCGCTCCACCCCTCCTTATAATAAACATATTTTTGTCTTTTTTAGTCAGGGGCAGGGGAAATTCAGGTGGTGGTAGCAGATCAACAATATATTCCACATATAATGGGTGTACATCATTTGAAAGCTGGGAACCTGAAGATTAATATGAGATGATAAATATCGAAAGTTTAAAGCGTCTAAAGGTCTTCACACGTTATGAAGGTCATGTGTTCCTATGCTCTATTATGTCTTATAAGTCGTAGCTGTTTTTGCGTTGATTCCTTCTTGCATACCAGGCACGGGTTTTAGTTTCAACATGAGGTGAGTCATGAACAGCGGGGTGCTCGTGTCATGCAGCCACACAGCTGTAATACTGTGGAAGGTAAAAGTGATGTCTCTTCTGATAACTTCTTGTTCTGTTTCCAGTGCTTGCAATCTTGTGCCAAGTGTAGTATAAAAATAGTTTCAAACTGTTTTTTATGTGGCCGAGAATACAATCAGACGCGAAATGACAGGAATATCATGTGCTGATGTGCAAAGGAGGTGGAATGCACGCCAAAGGAAGACTGTAAGCTGAAAAAGGTGAAGCACAAACATTTCAAACATAAGAAACCAGATCACATTCATCCAGATTACATAGGTTCCCAAAACTTTTCAAGGATCACGCAGAATTTAAAAGTTGCGTCGGTGCTTTTGCAATGGCCACAATATTTCAGCTGCTGACCCCCAGAACACGTTACGGCACTAACCAAGAAGAAGTGTCTGACTTTTTTGAGTGTTAAACTAAGCCCTGCCCAGGTTGACTGAGGAGACTGAGGTGCAAAGTGCATCATAACTGTGACATGATGCATGGAAGCTGTAACTGACTGCCAGCGCAGCAAAGGGGTCCCCAAATGGAGTACTACTAACCCACAAAAATAAATCTGAATCTTCCGAATGAACACTTACACTTGAGATGAAGTGTCATTGCACTCAAAGAGTTTCTTGGACGGCCAAATGTTGATATGAGACGCTTGAGTGACAGGCGGTGTGATGCTTTTCCCGATGGACCGAGTGGGTTCTACCACCAGGTGAGTGAAAAATATGTTGAATTAGCAGTGTTGTGACAGATTTTAATGAACTTCCATAAAATTCATTCATTCAGTCATTGTACATCTCTTTTTCAAATCCAGCTGACACTGATCTGTCTTGGGACGCAGATCTTTAAGCCGGTCATGTGGACATCAGATGAGCACCCAGAACTGGATGTTTGTTTTAAACATAAATCTCCAAAATGTTTATTTTTTTTCACGCATGGCTTCCTAGATGATGCGTGGAGGATGAAGCTCTGGCCCAAACTCAGAATGAACTTTAAGGCAAATTCAGAATTCAAGATTTTTTAGTCATACTCTGTACTACCATAAAATAGTTAAAATAGAAGATTTCCATGAGTTATAAAAACATCTACCTAAAAGAAATGTTATTTGGCTGGAGTTTAAGTGTCCCAGTTCCTGTGTTTAACAATTGTCTTTTTTCACCTTGTCAAAATAAATGTCTACCATAAAACTATATACAGCTCTTCACTTGTCCAGTGTAATGTATCAGCTGTACCTTATTCCAGTTGTTTGAAAATGTTAAAGATCCCTTCCTGACATGTCAGAACAGAGAAACTTGAGCAGATAAAACAGCTCTCTCCTGTCACAGTCTGCACATGCATCATTCTGCACAGTGAAGCTCAAACAAAGGAAGGAACAATGAGCAAAACACATTTTTCAGTGGAGGGCGGACTTGAATGTTTAAGTTTACAGTTTACTGAATTTTTTTGAACATGTTAACATTTGATGCACCCTAATAATTGTGTTTAATTGCCGAATTAAATGTTTGAACTTTTAAATTCACTGACCCATCACTACATTTACCATCAAGTGTCTGAAATGAACATCCAGAGGGAGAAGTCTAAATATGTTACTGTGTTGTTGCCATGTTAGTGACTGTATGGTTTGGTGTTTTTCTTCGAGACGGTCTCTGTCACAGGATATAAGGGTTTAAAATCAAAAAGTCCCTGCGTATGTAAAAGAGGGAGTCTGTATCAGTTAACAAAACGCTAACTGCAGCAGGGTGTGAAGATAGTGCAGTAATTGTGCTACATGTGCTTGATCGATACTGTTTGCAATTGGTCTGGTGCTCTCTTCCTGACCTGGATATTTTAGCAGCAGCAGGTTGTGATGTAGTGTCGCTTATCAATCTCTCAGGGTCACCAAATAACAACAAATACTGGTAACATTTATATGTAAGAGTATAAATTGATTGAGATAAATAATCTCCAATGGCATTTATAAAAAAAAAAAAAACATAACATGAGACTTAATGCAGGACCTGATGCAGGCGACGATACAAACTTTACTCATGATGTACCAGTAGTGATGATAACCATGATATTTTAAAAATGAAACATTGATATCATGTTAATAATACACGTGATAATATTATCTTCATAATCCAGTGCCTTTTAAATAATTTCTGTTCCAACTTTGTGGTTCACACTCGGTGTAATTGGATGTCTTGTCAGGATAACTCGGTATGTTGAGTTGACCTGCAGGAAGGGCTGTGGTAAAGCTTGACAGTATTATGTAAAATCTGAATTAGTGTGATATAATGTGACAATCTGTGGACATTTGGGTTCATAATGTAGGTAGTGAAAAGGCGGGTTCAATGACAAAGGCAGGATTCTTAGAAATTCTTCAGACAGATTCATTTTACAACATTAACTATTTATTGAATGTCCTGATGAAGAACACGTCACTGCTGCCTTCACTTCTGGTTTAAATATAACCCAGCCCTTTCAAGAATTTGTACAGTCGTGAATACATGTAGGCATCGTGGGGTGAAAAAGGTTGATAATAAAGCATGCAAGAAATTATTAACTCAACTTACATTTCTGATGAGTGCCATATGGTCCAGTTTACATTCTTATTCCCTGTTGTCCTTGAAGTGAAGTTCCCACATTTGTTTTTGTGTTGACGTTGTGGTGTCCCACATATTTCAATCACACAGTAAACACAAACTATGCTGCTGTTTAGACTGGATCCTAGATAGAAGAGTTGCACAAATAATTCCTTTGTAGAAATTGTTCTTAAACAATCACGTTGTGTTGGGTTGTTTTTGACACCGTGTTTATGCCAAAGAAGAACAAATGACATTTCCTCTAATTGTGTTTTATCGCTATCGTCATCCCAGAATTTCAACATTTTGATGATCCATCTACCATTTTTTTTAGACATTTATTTTCCTCCGAGGATGACGCCAGAGAAGTCAGAGTTCAGCATGTGATACAGCTGTGGTGTCAAATATGGAGTTGCTCAATAGAAAGAACTGGGAAAGGCTTCAAATCTGTCTGTGTTTTGTTAGAGAGATAAGGATGAACTTGGACCTCTCGGTGATGACTGATGCCTAAAAAATTCATAATGCAACACACACAATGCATACAGCGCACAAGCATGTGTATCTTTTTACTATGTTGGAACCAGATGTTGGCGGCATGTGATCTGCAGTGTTATGTTTGTGTTAGCAGCAGGCGTTTTCTGTTACATCACCACAAGCTAGTACGTGATGGATATTGTAGAGCATAATCTCTCCTGTTTAAACCTATTCATCACTATGAATATCAATCAGACACAGTTTCACTGTGAACATAACACGCCTGTGTTGATCTTCCTCTTGCTTGTAGGGTTTTGGTTGGTTTGGGCCATCATCTTTATTTTGAGCTGCTGCTGTGTGTGTCACCATCGCCGCACCAAACACCGGCTGCAGCAGCAACAACGGCAGCACGAGATCAACCTCATCGCTTACCGCGAAGCACACAACTACCCCTCCGTGCCCTTCTACTTCAGTAAGAGCTACCACTCGAACACGCACAACATTATGACAGAACGTGATGTGTAGCATTGTGTTTGTATTTTAACATCAGTATGACTTGAAGTGATGAATGATGACAAGTTGTGAGTACTTAAAGCTGCACAAATGATAATTTTCATATAAACAATGAAGCCAATGACTATATATGGTGTGAAAGGGTTTGTTTGTTGTGACGCAGCCACGGAGAATTATCACCTGACGCTGCATTTCTGCGTCGTTCAGCTCATTGTTTTGGTTTTCCAACCACAAACTTGACTATTTTGGCTCAGTCTCACAGCTCTCGTCTGCTTTGTTTCCAGCTACAATAAGTCAAAAGTTCTGATAAAGCTTAGCAGCTAAATAGACAGCTTTTTCTCAGGAGTTTAGAGACCAAAAAGTAGAGCTAAAAGTGGAGTATTATTAAAATATTGGACTTTTGAATTTTCCAGGAGGACAGAAACACATCTCCAAATGAATGCTGATATTTCTCGATGTCTGCCGGAATGTGTAGAGAAACGTTTTCTCACAAGCTCGCTACAACAACTGTGTTGTAACAAGCGTTTACAGCTCAGTTGCACTGCCCCCAAGTGGCAAAACAGAAATCAGTTTTATCGTGTCAAGCTTTGTAATTATAGAAACAAGTATTGTTATACATCAAATAGGTGTCAATAAATCATGTCAAACAAACAATTCTTAATGATGATGAGGATAATAAACAAGAAACTTTTAAGTATAAAAGTATAATTTCTGTTGACATATTTAGTCACGTTGGTTTAAAAAAAAAAAACAACTGAATCATACATGTTTTGTTGTGCAGAAACACTTCTTAGTACCCTGGATTTAATTTAATACCAGTGCTCACAGTATATACATTATATCTAAATCTGTTTGTATAAATGTTTATCACTTGACCTCTTTACTACCAGCTGCAGTGTATCTGTTGTAGTCCAGTTACAGTACATCAAACCAAAGAATTTCAGACTAGTGACAAGCAAAGCTGTGGTGCCTGACACAAATGTAATGTTTGCACTGAGACGTATCCCTGGTTTCACACAGCGTCAGAACCTTCCCTGTTTGCATGCCCCAGTTTTCAGGAAACGGCCAGCATTGCTCTCTTGGTACCTTGCCAGTGTTGCAACACCATCCCAGTGCTGCAACAGCCCTCAGCACAGAATTGACCCAGAAATTAGCTTGTTTTGTCACATTTGCTCACTATTGCTTTGGGAATGCTTGAATAGTGGTCTGGGAAGTTCAGTAAGGTCACACTCAAAGTTTAAGGGATCAGACAGTGTTGTTTTAAACGCTAAATGTATTTACTTGTATGCAATATCTTCAGTGCATATGCAAATGTGTGATTTATTCTTTTTTTTTTTCCCCTCTTCAGGGTTTCTGCCAAACTACCTCCTGCCTGACTATGAAGAGGTGGTCAACCGGCCACCGACTCCTCCCCCTCCCTACAGTGCCTTACACACAGGGCCAACCTCAGTGGCCTCTAGTCCACTGGCTCCTGAACAGCAGGAGGGACACTGTCCAACCATCCAGCCTCCGGTGCCCCCGGTCTCTGACAGTTTGTGCTGCAGATCCAGCATAGAAGAACCACAGCCCCCTACTTTAGAACTTAGGCCAAAGCCTGACAATAAAACCATGCAGACGGCACAAGATTCAGGTGTGATACTGCTGTCCGATGGGCTCAGCACGGAGGGACTTGCCAGTCAGGAGAAGAGAAATGGAAGTGGGGACGACTCCTGTAAGGACCCACTGCTGAAGGACCTGTCAGAGAGTTGCGCTGAGGACAAAGATCGACTCCCCAATGGAAGGAGGAGGCGATTCACAGGGGACTCTGGGATTGAGGTGTGTGTGTGCGGCACACGTGGGAGCAGCAGCTTTAGTGGAGCTGGAGGGACAGGCCAGGAAGGCAAGGAGTTGAGGGAGCTGGAGAGCTTGCTGGGGCGTGAGGGAGAGGAAGAGGAGGTGGAGGAGGAGGAGGAGGAAGCGGGCGACTTCTGCGACAGCTGTGGTCAGCGAGCCTCCTTCAGTGTGGAGGAGGAGGAAGCACTAGGCGGGCTGGAGAGGCGGGTCGCACGTGGGCCTTCAGGACCCCCTCAGCCGGCTCACCAGATAGGCAGCGCCTCCCTCCACCCTCCGGTGTGCCTCCTCCTCCACACCATCAACGAGCAGGAGGGGCCGCACCACAGCACCAGCACTGAGCCGCAGGGCTGAGACACAGTTAACATATCTTTGTGTCATAGAGGACGGAGAGAGCACTTGACACAAAGCATGGAGGCATATGCTTTTGTATCTGAGTGTTTTATGTCTAAATACTTTCTAGGTGAGTATTTTTATGAATGTGTGCATCTTAGATAAAACAGGTGTGGGAGCAGGAAGTGGAATCTCGGCTAAAAATATTGTCACCAAAGGTTGAGTAAGCCTGCTCCTACCCACACTGGAACAGTGGCCTTAACCTGTGTATTTGGGGTTTTATTTGGGCAGCACAAGCCCTTTTAACAGACTGTGACAATTGGGACTTCTCACACATACACACACACACACACACACACACACACACACACACACAGTCCTTCAGTTGTCCTTCTCGTGTAACGGAAGCTACTGATACACAGTCACAGACTTGATAGCTGAAGCTGTGACGTCAGGACAGGACAATCACTGCCCAGGATGAATGCAGCTCTCCTCACCAGGTGCTTGCAACGATTTTGCAAAGCCGTACACACAGCAGGAACATTTTGGATGAGTGCAATGTGGAATCACCACACCGTGTGCTTATGCAATCTGACACTGTACAGGGACACTAGAACAAGACTGTGTGGGACGTCCCGGTAGACTCATGCTTCTAAAGTGCTTTTTCAGCAATTTTAAAAACCGCTCTGCCTTGTGTCCATTTTTGTTGCTCTCTATCTGCCTTGGTAGTGATAGAGAAGAAGTGCATTAACAAGTCTTCATTTGAGCAGTTCCTATTTTGCACAAAATGTATTTATCTTTATAAATGAAGCTTTGAGTGAAAAAAAAAAAAAAAAATCAAAACGCTTACTTTGATTAATTCAGTCTTAAATTGCAGTACGTGATTAAGTCCCTTAAGGTTTTGTTGCAACATGTGTAAGAAATGGACCTCTGAATTGTTAGGGAATGCAACTTCATACAGAATCATTTTTTTAAATTCATTTAATGAATGTTTGTAGTATGTGCCTACCCAAAAAAAAACAACATATTTTTGATGAACAATGATAGGCTTCGGTAAAGCTGAGCAACCACAAGAATACAGGTACCAAAAAAAAAAAAACAACTGAGATGGGCAACATCAGACCTCAAACTTTTGTGTCAGTCACTTCATTAGATCACCACCTTCACCAGCTACAGTCTGAAAACATAAACATTTACACTATTTGTATTGGATTTTCACATTAGCACAATTTTACCATGCTTTTGATGGAGTGTTCTTTAAAGGTCCAGTGTGTAAGATGTACATGTACATGCATATGTTTTTGTTACTTTAGAATGAACCTTTTATATCTACAGACAGACTCTGCCATCGTAGTTTCTCTGGCATGTTAGGAAGATGAGAGTGAGGGGAGGCAGTTGCAATCAACGGCTACATCATTAAATCCTACGCACTGGTCCTTTTTAATTTAACATTTTAAGAGCTTCCTGAAGAATCCATTAGTGTAAAAGCGATTCTGAGATTTCTTTCAAAATACATTAAATATGTTGGAAAATAGTTGCTAAAAACATGCGAACGATATGAATGATATGAACGCTATATTACTGAAATGTGGAGTTAGAGGTTAAAACTGTTTTTCACCAGTTTTCAGTCCAGGATTTCTTGGGCGGTCCTAAAGGGTGGCTTGATGACATGCTGAGGTCACCCTGAGCATACCCCTGCACCCCTAGCAGAGAGACAGAGATGAATTCATCTCGCTTAGTGTTTCAAAGTTAGTCATGTCTGTACTTTCTGAACATCTGACACGTTTCAGTCAATTCAAAGTTGCTGCTTGACTGCCCACAAGGGGGCGTGGCTTCAGCAGATTCAGCGGACACGCCCCCACAGTCCTGGAGCTGAGAACACAGCTCATTTTTACCCAATTTTGACACCTAATTTCATAAACTTGTCGATATTCTTAATCATTCAGATTTGGCTGGGTGGTTAATAACACTTTATTCTTTGGTCTGACAAACTCAGAACACATATTTAGTCTTACTTTTCATGGACTTCAAGACTGATTTCAGTCAATAGGACAAGTGTGATTTTCACATAAATATGGTTTACTACAGATGAGTGGCCATGTCAGTTGTCTGCATTTGTGTTATACAATCGGATGGAGGAAACGCTCCCTTAGGACAAAAACAACAATCGTAAATTAATTTTTTTAAGACATGTGTATTGCATTTTCATCCCTGACTCAACGTTACATGAAGGTAATTAATCCCATGATAGTCATGGTTGGGGAGCCACTGACCAGAGACACACAATATATTTGTAATAGAAGTATTTAACCTAACTGGTAATTTTAGAGCAAAATGTCAATAACAGTTGAAACCTGTAGTTTAGATAGAAAATAAACTAAAACAACAAGCAAAGACAAGTCAACAAAGAATGAGATGATGTAATAAAATAACCGTTTGATAGTCATCCTTGGTTATTCTTAATATCTGAGTATCTATTCTAAAGAAGCATAACGTTTGTTTTTATGATGGACTAACAGTACAAGTTAACAAGCAATATTTATAATGCTGCACTGTGGATAGAAACCCAAGACCACATAGAAGAAGAAATAACAAAAGTTATCAGTTCTATTAATGTATCTTTGGAAGATTTATTAGGTTAAACTGCCTTTAAGAGCTTGAATGTTTTAAATGTAAGCTTTTAATCCAAATCTTACAGTTAAATACAGTAGATGTTGATGGATGTGCCATGCAACATGCCACTGATTATATAACGAACATGCTGTGGGAAACTGAATTTAGTAAGTTTACCGTTTGCCCACTCTGAAATTATTTGGAACTGGTGCTAAGTGATTTTAAAAAAATCTTTTGATTGTTTTTTGAGTATCTTTAAAAAACACACATTGCAATGTCTGCAAAGCACAAATATTTCAGCCATTGGTCTTATGGATTTATATTACAAACGCCCCTTTAAAACAATCTAACAGAGGATGTCTCCCAAAATTTCTAGCACAAGTTAAGTTTGAACTTTCTGTATTAACGGTAAGATGACTGAATTTTTCCCATCAATTCCTGAACACACTCTGAAGTGCTTTATATGTTAATGCTTTGTGTGAGCTAGAAAGTAACATTGTGTAATTGTACATGTTAGTACCAAGATGAGCTATTTTTTCATATCAGCTGAATCCTTAAAGCAAATTATTGGAAATGTTTAAAATTTCAGAACCACTTTATATTTTCAAATTGTGTATAGTATTCTGTAACATGTTTGTGAACCAAATAGTTGCTTTCATAATTTTTATGAAATCATTAGCTTTATTGATATGGACAGATTTATTATTATTTTTTCTCATTATGGGTATTATTTTTGTTCTGTTAAGAAAAGATTGAACTTCTTTTGAGACTTTTTGAGACCTGAAGTTGTGTGAAGGGTACGTTTGACTAACAATACAGTAGATAACTTGTTAACAAGATCAGGGGCCTCTCGCCAAAGACACGTTGTTTTTGTTTTGTTTTTTTTCTTCACCAGTGTGTGTAAGGTGGATTTGCACATATTCTTTGAATGTTCTGATCATAAGCCATTTATTACAACAACCACGATGGATGTATGTTCAATAAACATGCCCTTTTAAATTCAAGCAGACTCTTTGTTGGTTGTCAGCGCTGAGAGAAGTCTGTGTTTGAGTGAATATGAATGACTGTGTGTGAGAGGGCAGACGGGGTGTGCTGTTGAGCAGGAAGTTAAATGTACACGATATTAACGTTGACTTTGATCAGAGGGCAGCCCGCTGTTGACAGCTCTTCCCTTCTATACTGTGGACTCATAGTTTATTAGCAGTCGACACGATGGCTGAAGAAAAGAGGTGAGCACACGCTTCATATTTTTGTCTCGTTTTCATGTAGCATCATAAACTGAGTTTGTGGCGTGTGTCAGATTTGAACCTGCACACACAAACTGTTGCTAAATAGTAAACATAAACAGTTGCAACTTTAGTTAACCTACGTAATATTACGCACTGGATAATAACTTCTAACTGTACGCTTGCTGAATGTGACTTTATCTGCCGCAGTTAACGTTAGCCGACTAGCTCCCGAGTTAGCATTTAGCAGTTAGCTAAATAAGTAACAGTAGTTATATTTGGAGTTAACGTATGGGCTTCTTCTTTAAAGCGCATGCGCGAAAAGCTTCGCAGACAGCGCCGTTCACGTAGACGTCAAGGTAATATTACGTGCATCACTATTGGTTATTGATAGCGTTAATTAGCTAAAATGCCGAGCATGTTTTATTAAAGCCACATCATTTTGTAGTTCTGCAGTAATGTAACGTGACAGCTTTGAAGTCATTATTAGTCAGCAGTAACGTCTCACCTACCTGCCATGTACTGACTGATAACAACCTGCTGTGTCATGATGAGCAAGTACAGACAGCTTCTCTCGGCTCACACAGGACTATTATGGCAAAGTGCTGAAGAAGTCCTCAGACCTGAAGACCAATGCCTGCGTGACTCCAGCCAAGCCCATCCCTGCCTTCATCCGCCAGGCTCTGAAGAAAGTTCACCCTGAAGTCACTGCCAGGTCACTGACACTCTCTGTTGTTTCTTCAGATGTATTTACACAGATTCACGCATACTCACTCTGTATGTATGTGTGTGTCCGTCCTTCTCCCTCAGGTATTATGGCTGTGGTCTGGTGGTGCCCGAGTGCTTGGAGGGCTGCAGGATACTGGACCTGGGCAGTGGAAGTGGGAGAGACTGCTACATGCTCAGTCAGCTGGTTGGGGAGAAGGGCCATGTCACTGGCATTGACATGACCGAGGACCAGGTACTGTGCATCAGCGTCACAGAGTTGCTGCAACAGCTTTTCCATTCTGCTCCCCAGTATCTATCTACCTATCTACTGCTAAACACTCATAATCCAGCTTCAAATGGAAACCAAACAGTATTGACTCCAGACAAACAACACCACGTCTGTTCACAATTTTAAGATTTCATTCTAGTCTGTGTTCTGTTCTAGCTTGAAGTGGCCAGGACTTACGTGGACTATCACACGAAAGAGTTTGGCTACAAGAAGCCCAATGTCAATTTTGTCCAGGGCTTCATAGAGACTCTGACAGAAGCTGGTCTGGAAAAGAACTCCTTTGATATAATTATGTAAGACTTATGTCTTTCTTTCTCTCTTCTTTCCTTCCTGATCGGCCAATACCGAGAGGATGAATGCCATAGAACTTTCTTTTATTACCTAGTTTGACAGTCAATCAAACTGCTGACATTTAGCTATCTCTAGCTAACATTACACTAACGGAAAAAAACTCTTCTTTGCTGCTTTACCACATTACCACACACATGATCCACTCTCTAATTGATATTCCGCTGAGTGCACAATACAAAAACTTGATTTATGAAAATATATTATATTTGATTCATATTGCTTGAGTGCACAAAAGATATGATAAAGGAAAATAAATAAAAAACATAGAGCTATATAGAGATAGAACCATTGATAGAGAATAATCTGTTCTTTTGAATGCTGTGTAATTCTAGAGGTTGTATTAAAATATGGATTTTCTGCGATAGTTCCAACTGTGTGGTGAATCTCTCTCCAGACAAGAAGCGAGTCCTGGCTGAAGCCTACACTGTGCTCAAGGTACACTGCTTCTGACTTTGGCCTTCACTTCATTTCCAATTACATTTTTTTTTTTTATCATTTCAGCCTATGTTTGCATTGCTATTCACAACATACACTGTTTGTTGATTTTAGGACGGCGGTGAGCTGTACTTCAGTGACATATACAGCAGCGGAAGACTAACAGAGGAAATAAAAAATCACAAAGTCCTGTGGGGTGCGTCAAAATTGATATTATCCTACTGCCATAAAAGCTCACAGACACGTGCCAGGATATCACACTGTAGTTTATCTTGACAGGTGAGTGTCTTGGTGGAGCACTGTGGTGGAAGGATCTGTTGCAGTTGGCTGAAGAAGTGGGCTTCAGCCCACCACGACTGGTTACGGCCAGTGTCATCACTGTTGACAACAAAGAGCTGCAGGACGTTCTGGGTTTGATACTATTTTTTTTAATTCATTTGTTAATTTATTTCTATTTGTGTATTGCCATCTCATTTGCTTGTTCGGGATGGCTCGCAGTGACAAGTCTAGTCAAGTCTTTCAGTCTAGATTGATCCAAAAACCTTCAAAATATTTCCCGTAAAGGCCTTGCACACGCATACAGGTGTTTCCAATTATTCATGCTAATAGACTTTTTTCACAGCAGCCATTTTGACATGAAATAGACACAGGTGTTAGCAATGATACTAATTAAGGCTCCGTACCATTCAGGTTAAACAAAGTCAGGGTGCTGCTGTGGTGCATGTCGGCTCACTGGAAAGGCTCTGCTACAATAAATGGAATGTTAGTGGACCGTGGCTGGGTTTTTTTTCTCTTTTTATGAGTTTCATGTTTATGGTATAACAAATATACACTATGTAATAATGCTGATTGTGGACTTGTTGTCATGGCAGTTAGTATCCCGTAAATGTACAAGGACATTATAGATATAGAAGATATGTGTCAAAGAACAGACAAATGAGCTCGGAATAAAACTGGCAAATTCTAATCTGGAAAATACAGAAATGCCACTACATTACTATATTTGGTTTCAGAAGTTTACTTGGAGCCCATATTTGCAATTTTTAAAAATCACATTAGCGCCAACTTTTCCATTGTTTGCTGCATTGTGGGACAGTGTTGTACCATATGCAAAAATCATGTGGTTTTAATATATAATGTAACATTCTATTGTCTTTAAATTGACTTCATGTTGTAATTGTTCCACTGTGAATGATGTAAACCCTTTAAAATGATTGACCGTTATCGTGGCTTAGATATATTTAGATTTTCATAATTTAGATTTAGATAGGACACAGCTCTGGTTAATGTTTAACATATGTTAAACCGGGTTCTACTACACTGCTGATTGCATTGATGCTTGTCAGTTGTTTATTGTTCAATGAATATATTACACAAGATATTACAGATTGTTTAATTTCAAATTGAGTCCAATGCATTTATGGATTTTTCTCTTGCCTGTTCCGGCAATACAGGTGACTTCAAATTTGTCTCTGCCACATACCGCCTGTTCAAGGTCCCTAAAGGCAACAGCAAGCCCTGTCAGGTCATATATAACGGGACCATTACAGGAGTGGAGGAAAGCTTCCAGTTTGACTGTCAGTACACATTCAAGGTGTGTTGATCCCGCAGTACAAGAACAGCTCAGTGTCTTCTGCTCAGGCACTCTATGCAGATGATGTCAGATGTGGGTGTATTGCACAGGTCGATAAGGTGGTGGAGGTTGATGCAGAGGTGGCAACCATCCTGACAAATTCCAGATTTACAGAGGACTTCACTTGCCAGCCACCGGGAGGCCCCTCTGAGTCCTGTGGAGTCAAACCTAAGGTCAGTGTCACAACTGAATTCCTGGATGTGGAAATGTCTGTGTCTGATTTGTCTTTGAGCACTAGAGGTCAGAGGTCACTTTCAAGTGTGTGACCACTGTCTTAGCTGTGCACGTAGACTTACACACATGTGTGCACCAGAGGACGCATGCTGCAACTTCCTACACAGACACACAGTCACATACCCACTCAAACATACATACGTACACACCCACATGCACAAGGTCAAGCAGCTGTCTTGGAGTCATAACCAGACTGTGGAGTCATGCTGGGGAACCTTGGACAGGAAGGAATGTTCTCTTCTTGGCTAATGGAATACCATCTTATCAGCTATCATGGTCATTCTGTGAACACACACACACACACACATCTACATCTACCAAAACCACTACACATTTTTTTCAACGACTACGCTAATCCTGTAATCACTCATTTTACACATTTATTCTGCCTTTATGGCTGTCCATTTTGTTTTTAAGCAGCCAAGAAGTAAATTGAAAATCAAGTGTTTTAATCTTTGGACTGTCACTCTCAGTTCTGAGATAATTTTTTCTAATCAGCACGGCTAGTTTAATTATAGCAATAAAAAGCCTTTGGGTTTGTTTTTCACAGCACAGCTACTGTCAGATGCTGATTTAATGAACAACCAGTATCTGATAAAGGAGAGACTAAGCCATACACCAGGGTTAAATATACATTTCGAAGCTCAGCGTGCAACAGTTTATTCTGCCATTATATAGACTGTTCAGCATATTAGTGTTTAATTCCAAAAAACAACAACAAATAGAGTCACTTTCAAACTTTTCTACATTCTTTACAGTTATCTCGGATGAAACAAAATCACTATGTAATACTTAAATGGAACTGGAGGTAGGATGTAAACTCCTAATGATTTCTACTATGTTGAACTGTTGATACAGGCAGGCATTGTGGATCCTTTCGAGCTGGTCCTTCAGCTGGAGAAACAGAGTCCAGGTTCAGCCACAGGGGGATGCTGCAGCACACAGTCTGCCGCCTGCTGCAAATGATGGTGGGAAGAGCACTGTGAAACACAGGCCCAGCATCATGCTGCGTATGCATGATAATAGTAGTTCAGACTTCATTATGTCATTGTTTTTGTGTCTTATTAACATTTCAAATGAGATTGCAGCAAATGAAATGAATCTTTACTGACATAAATGTGTGTCTTATTGGAAAACAGAAAAGACTATATGAATTTCATTTTTTTCAAATGGTAATCTTGCATAAATAAAATTGCAACATTATAACAACAACACACTGTGGCTTTGTATCCAGGCAAAAAAAAAAAAAGTATTGAGCACTGCTAAAAAAAAAATCTCTGAAATTTTAGACATCTGAGTTTCATGTCCCTGCCATTCACACCTTCATCAAGACTTTTCCCACCTTTGCCTCAACAAATGACACTACCTGTTGTTATAGCATATTACCTAATTTTATTGATCTGTTCAGGCAGTGTATTGATATGATTTGCTTTTATAGGACAATAAATATTGTCAATCAGTGGAATGTTCTATTTTCTTTTCAGTGTTGTAAGTGTTTCAAAGCCAAGAACAAGTCTAAAAATAAATGTTATATGCATGAATAATTTGAAATAAGCCATTAGCAATGGTCACTAATGGCTAGACACTCATTATGAAACTATATACTGTAGGCAATAGTTCCCAACCTGTGAGTTGTGACATTCAATGGGGTCCAAACATAAATCTGAAGGCTAAAAAAATTTAAATATATATATTTCTATTACATAAAACTGTTATTTATGACGTTTTTCTTTTCAATTTTGCATTTACTCATGAAATACAGAATACTTTCACCTCTTCAAATAAAACAATCTGAAGAATATAAATGATGCTTTGCTTGAACTGCCTGTAACTCACATCCACATTAAATTTGGTCACAAGTAGAGAGTGTTTCATATGAAGGGATTGCTTGTCAGAAAATGTGGTCACCACTACAGTAGTTTTGCATCACTGTGGAGGGTATTTAAGTGCATCAGCACACCCTTATATTAATTCAAGTATTTCAAAGATGAGCATGTAGTTGACCTAACATTAGAAATGGTTTAATTCACTTTTACTGTGCGCACTGTGTCGTGCAGATGTTTATTTTTCTTCTGTTGAAATGTTACATTTTTTAGTAGATATACATGTTATAAAAGTCCCGAGCAGAGCCCTGTCTGTCTCTTAAACATGAGGTGCACTTGTTTTGGAATTTGATTCGCCAAGGAGGCTGCGGACGCCCCGCCCCTCTGTCAACAGCCCCTCATGATTGGCCGCCGCCGTCGCCTGTCTCGGGGACATCAGGGGAGGCACGAGTTGGCCCATAAGCCTGCGCTCGCGAGTCATCAGTGTCGGACACGTAGTGGGAACGAGCAGGTCCCGATGCACAAGCCACGGCGACCCTCGGCGGAGATGAAGGCGGACTCCGACTGGCTCTGATTTTTAAAAGCCCTTTTCATTCAGGAGGTTGGTTGCCAATGGTTATCAATATGGCAGAGCCGTTATCCCAAGCACCCACCGCTGCAAAAATGGCGTCACTTAACCGGGTCCGAGCTTTGGCGATGATTTTCTTAACTGTCACTGGCTGTTGTGTCACCCCGACAAGTGGCAAGGAAGGGTCCGAGGAGACCGTCATCATAGGGCTCCGACTCGAGGACACGGACGACATTTCCTTCATGGATAAGGGCTACCTGCGGGTGAGTGAGCGGTCTCGGGTGAAATTAAGGGTGTACGGGCAGAACATCAACAACGAGACCTGGTCCAAAATTGCTTTCACGGAACATGAGCGGAGCCGGACGGTAGGGAGCCTTGACAGCTCCTCGGGGGATAACCAGAGCCAAGAGGACTCGTCCGGCTTGCATCCCTGCGGTATTAGGACTTCGGATATAATTATATTGCCCAACATCATCCTGAATCGAAAGACGTCCGGAATAGTTGAAATCGAGGTCAAACCTCTGCGAAAGACGGAGAGGAGTAAAGCGTATTACCTTTGCATCGCCACCGCGACACCGGCCGTGCCCGGCATGCACGACCCGTGGACGGAGAACACCTGGATCTACCACGATGGGGATGACACCAAAGTGATAGTGGTGGAGGAGAAAAAGTTTCTGCTGCCTTTCTGGCTCCAGGTCATCTTCATCTCCATGTTGCTTTGCCTGTCGGGTATGTTCAGCGGGTTGAACCTGGGGCTCATGGCTCTGGACCCCATGGAGCTCCAGATAGTCCAGAACTGCGGCACGGAGAAGGAGAAGAATTACGCCAAAAAAATAGAGCCGGTCAGGAGTCAAGGGAATTACTTGCTTTGCTCGCTTCTGCTCGGGAACGTGTTGGTGAACACCACGCTGACCATCCTGCTGGATGATATCGCCGGTTCGGGCTTGATCGCAGTGGTCATGTCCACCATTGGAATAGTCATTTTTGGAGAAATCGTACCCCAGGCCATCTGCTCCAGACACGGCCTCGCCGTGGGCGCCAACACCATATTCCTCACCAAGTTCTTCATGCTGCTCACCTTCCCTGCATCCTACCCGGTGAGCAAGCTGCTGGACTACCTTCTGGGACAGGAGATAGGAACCGTGTACAACCGGGAGAAGCTTCTGGAGATGCTGCGCGTCACGGACCCCTACAACGACCTGGTGAAGGAGGAGCTGAACATCATCCAGGGTGCGCTGGAGCTCAGGACTAAGACCGTGGAGGACGTGATGACGCCGCTGAGAGATTGCTTCATGATCCCCGGGGATGCCACCCTCGACTTCAACACCATGTCCGAGATCATGAAGAGCGGCTACACGCGCATCCCGGTCTACGAGGGCGAGAGGTCCAACATAGTGGATCTGCTCTTTGTCAAAGACCTGGCGTTTGTGGACCCGGATGATTGCACCCCGCTCAAAACCATCACAAAGTTTTACAGCCACCCGTTACACTTTGTGTTCAATGACACCAAGCTGGACGCGATGCTGGAGGAGTTCAAAAAAGGTGAGACGGCCTGATAAGAGTGTCATTTATTCATCACGTGTTATTCATTTATTACTCTGATGCCGAGTGAGCTGGAGAAAAGGTGCCAGAGAGAGAGCTCCTTCATTCTCACTTTAATCTCTCTCTGACCCTCATTGCACAAGCAGGTTGGCCCTTTCACCACCCTCCCCCTAACTTGGATGAGGGAGGGAGGACAGGTGAGTTCTGAAATAGGTATACCTCAGGTACTGTCATCAAAAGGTCAAGGTGTGTGTGAGAGTGTGTGAGTGAATCCTAAATGTTTAAAACCTGATTTTCAGGGGGGGGGGGAAAGCAGATTTCACAAGAACTTCCAGGCAGCGATGGGAAGGTAAAGGAGGAGGAGGAGGATGAGGATGGGGCTGTTTTGATATTTCTTATCGTGCCTACCTGCCTCCCAGGGCACTGAAGCAGCCACATCAGTAGTGAGGTGCACTTGCCACAGCCTTACCGGTCACTTCCTGCAAAGGGGAGGAGGAAGTGTCCTTATCTTTCTCCATCGCTTCCATTCACTGTTAATGTTCACACGGTTTCTCTCTGTCTCCCTCCTCCTGCACTTTTTCACTACCTCCCTCCCTCTCTCTCTCTGATCTGTGAATGCATTAGGACATGTGGGAATGGTGCAACGGCAGTGCTAAGGTTATCAGGTGGGGGCATCTTGTTTGAGAACCTGCTTAAATCCCTCTCTACCTCTCTTGTGCTTGCCTCTAAATGATGGTGGCGATAACTCCTTTTGTCCAGCCCTGGAATGCAGTCGTGTGGATAATGAATAACAGCCTCTAACACCCTCGAGCCCCCCCATGTGTTGTGTGTATGCGTGTGTGTGTGTGTGTGTGTGTGTGTGTGTATGCGCATGGCATTTGAGAAAGATGTTTACCTCACCCATGGTTTACCTGATGTTTTGCATAGCCGCCACCACCCCCTCCTCTCTGTTGTTGCCTCTGACTAAGTTATTCCTGGCACTGTTTGTAGGTTTTAGGACTAGTCTGTTGTTTCTGTATGGCCAAATCTGCAGCTATAGGAGTGACCCAGCACCTGTTCATCAGCTGATTTACCAATAGTTCAAATGTGGAAGAAAAAAAAAACTAAACCCATTGCGTTGCACAGCATTGTGTGCTCATTAGAGTATTCCCGTTACTTTAAGAGGATTAATTGGGAGGAAAAACTGAACAGATCATTGAGCTCCATTACCAGAAATTAGGTGTAGTTCTCCATGCCAAATTAGCATTACATAATATACTAGTTGAAGGGGGAGGGTTTGTTTGTTTTCATCACCGTTGACTATTTACAGACGTGCACTAGCTGGCAGAAAACACCAGTCCCCCTTGACCCTGTTGATCATTTTTCAGACACAATATGAGTGATACACTGTGCCATGTTTGGCTACATGATTACAGCAACATGATTATCAAATATGACCCTCGCAATATCTCTAAGATCACTAGATGGCTGATATGTTATAAGTATTATGACTGTTTGTGACCTGTGAGTCTGTGTGTAAGGACTAAAGTGCGTATGACAAATAAACAGATAGGTTGTCACTCTACATTAAAGTGTCAGCACACATCCAGGAACTAAAATCACAAGTCACACTGCGGTTTTTGCTCTCACGCAAACTTAAGATGAGTGTTTGTGATCGGAAGCATCTCTGATGAATGATCCTGATGCAGGATCAGTGACCAGTCCGTGTGTGTGTGTGTGTGTGTGTGCATCTTTGTCATTTGTTTTGACCAGAGAACAAATCTTCTGACATTTTTTCAACAGAGGTGTGTTGCGGTGAAACATCAATATCGAAGTTTAACTTAATTATAACTAAAGGACCTGCCATATTCATGGTTCTGTTGTCTAAACTAATTATACTAAATTAAACAAAGTGGAGTATGTAATGATAAGTGAAAACAGTTTCACACACTGTGGTGAAACGTATAGTAATACCACACAAGTATGTAATAAACTTAGCCTAAATTGTAAATCTGCATTTAGCTAATATAAAACCTACACTACACTGTCTCCAAGTTAAAATCAACTCAAATACTTCAAATGTGTTGTGTAGCTTCTAATGTGGCTCAGGTGTATTTGTTGACTCGTGGTATTTTGTGAATTTTATTTCCACCCACTAAAAGACAAACACTTGCCATGTTCACATTGTGTTGCCAGCGTAGTTCATCCTATCGGTTCCAGTTCTGGTGTGTCGTGGCCGAGTGTTTCTGCGGGGTTGGCCCTGTGCCAGAGGGAATTCGCCTTCAGCCGCTCATGGAAGTCATAAGCAACTGTTGTAGGGAGGGCTGCGGGGTCAAAGTTTCCAGTCAATCTGGCTCTGGTTGCAGCGTACACTCAGTTCAAAGTGCTTTGTATTGTAAGTCATTGTTAATTAATTTGATGCCGCTTGCGGAGCTGCATAGTCGTCTGAAGTCTGTTACAAAAACCCCCCAAAACACTCACAAAACTCATATTAGAGACTGTGTTGCAGCGTTGGATATAAACTTTTCTTTGCAGTTTGGATTTGTAGGAGATGACTTTACGCTCACATCGTCCTTGTATTTACGCATTTTTCTTCCAGTTTACTAAACCTAAACAGTGCATTAATTATAAGAACAGCAAGCTAGTGCTTTAAATATTACATTTGTTCAACATTTTCCTGGTAGTGAAAATAAAATCCTGATCCCAACCTCGTGCACATGCTCATGTTTTACCTGACTCGATCCAGGCTCCCTAGGTTAGGGGTTAAGGTCCGATTCATGCGGGAGGTTTTTAATTCATCCAGACACCCCCTCCGGAAACTTCTTGACCCCTTCATTAATTGCTCTCCATCTGTGATTGCAACAATTACTGTCATCCAGGGGCTGCTTGTCAAGCTGCAGGGTTTTTTTACCAGTTAATGAGTGGGTCAGTGAGTGCCATTTGGGACCAAACCAAGTAGTGGGGTCAGAAACAGGAATTTAGCTGCCCTTCTGACTTTAAGTTATTTGTGATATTCCTGAAAGTGAAAGTTATTCACTCGCTCACATGCAGTGTAACCAGCCCTGTGAGAGAGGAGGAAGGGCTCTTACTGTATGGATGTTTGGAGAGCTCAGGTCAGGTTATGCACAGGTATTCTTCTCCCCCTGGGGAAGGCAGGCCACTTGCCTAACTTGAATACCCAACAGAGGCCTTGCTAACACTCAGTTCTTCTTACATCTAACTTGTTTTTTACGCACAATTACATTCCTTTTAAAGCTAACAATTTATTCATTTTACAACCTCCTCTGAAATCAGTGAATATCACAACAGTAATGACCAGATAACCAAAACCTCAGTCCACAGCTTGCTGTGTTATCTCATGCTCAGCTAGTGTTTCATAGCTCACATATGTATATGCTTCACAGTTTGAGAGTAAGGTCCCCAGTGTGACAGAGCCTACATGAGACCTGGCACGTCTTGAACTACTTCCCCCGATTGCTGCAATATAGGCCAATCTATGCTTAATTCAGATTCTACAGCCTTCATGGTCTCTTTGCTCAGTACTTTGTCTTAAAGCGAGACTCGTTTTTTTTCTCTCTCCCTCTCTCCGTCCGTCTTGTTGAAATACTGACAGGAGTTTTGTGGTTTGCTTCAAATGCTTTTATTCTTCCTGAGTGTTTGTGTGGAGCGTATCATAGCAAATGTCTAGAAAAAGTGTGTGTTTGCTTGGTAACCCTTGGTGTTAATGCTGCAACAAGTGTTGGGATTAAATGGCATCATGTTGGTAAGAACACTTAATGTTTCCTGATGAGGGACACCCCTTTGAACTCAGCAAGACTTCTACCGCCAGCCGCTCACTTTATCAGAACTAATTACCTCAAATCAAAGGTTGTCTTGCATTTCACTATACTTTGCGTCAGAGGTGACGGCATTAGTAGTAGATTTTTCTTCTTGTATGGAATGCAATGTCATTATAAAACTGTGCCATCATTTTTCAATATCAGACCAATCACACGTTTCCTATTTATTTGTCTAGTCACCTGTCCTTTTGGGATGTGAGCTTCACTACATAGTTTCGGAAAGGTGTTGCTGAGCATTTTCCTCTGTATAATTAGCCCCTGTCTGTCATTTAAGTGTTTGAGTTTCCATCTGCACTCATGCAAAACCCTTTGGCAGCACTTTGAGAAGGCGAAAACTGCTGTTGTAGAAACCTTTTGAATGGTTACTTTTCCTCTATTGTACCCTTGACTCTCAATCTAAGGGACCGCAAGCTGTTTTGCATGTTTTAGCCCATTATTGTACAAATGATGAATACTTTACATTACTGCCAGCAGTTTTTTTTCCAAAACAGAGTTCTGCAGAGACTTGTAGGTGATCCATCACAGTTAGGATTTTGTTGTCTTCACTCCTTGTTTTTGTGTAGTTAGCCTACTGTCATGTGGTCATCTGTTTTGTCACTTTGGCACTAGTATAAACATTTGAGAGCAACATGGACATAGTCTCACCCTAAGAAGTTATTCTGACAAACATTTTTCACTTCACACATCAAGCAGACATGTCACGAAACTAGAATTCATTTGGAGTCATTTTTGTCTAGCCACCTGGCAAACAATTTATCTTCTTCTGAGACGCTTTTGTCACGAGAAAAATCTGACGCTATCTGCTGAATGCTCCACTATGTTTACCAGCCAGTGTGTTGTCTGCTGTTTGATGTTGAGTTTATCTAAGCTTTCTTACTGAAAGCAACCATCTGTTCCTGCTGGAAACACAGCTGAGCGTGAAGTTTGTGGAAAGGAAAACCAAAACACACGCTCAAAGATGCTAAAAAAGAGTTACTATGAGCAACTGGTCCAAATATACACTGTTGCCCATAAAGTTGGAACAATTTTGTTTTTTTTAGACACATTCCTCTTTTTATTCCTGTTTCTACACATCAGGTTTTGAGAAGATACACTTTATCTATCAGGAATAAATCACATTGTCACAATCACTTCATGAGAAAAGGTAAAAAACATTTTATTCCAACTTTATGGGCAACAATGTTTTCAGGGTTTCAGACCTATTCATCTAACTTCATTTGAAAAACAACCAACCAAATGGACATTATCTATTCACAACATGTTTGCCCACTGTTTGCCTTCTGGGTTTAATTTTTTACCAAAGCACAGCTCGAGATGTCAGTGTCCTTATTTTTCAGACTGTTTGAGCAGCCCACAATAACATCATTGTGCCAAAACAATAAAGTGATGAATTGTTTACTGTGGTGGATTTTGTCTACAAGTTCGGTGTCTCTAAAAGGGTTTTTGAATTTTATACTGAAGTTAATGTAAAGTATCCTGCTCTAGGAAAGTAGGAGTATATGCTATTTGTAGTTAATGGTGTTAAATCCATTAATATAGTATTGATACAGGATGCAGATGTGTTAGCAGAACATGGGAGGAACTCTACATGTGGTGTAATATTTATTCAAAAACACAATGCAATGAATTTATACACAGTTGACTTCTGGTGATTTCTATATTGTCTGGATTGAACTCCTGAGTTTGTTGTGTTAAAGGACTGGCTTTTGAATTGGCCTACATTCTTCAGATTCTGGTACAACATGGAGTGTAGGCTTTTAAGACCCGATTAGTAAAACAGTTGAGTGTGAATCTAGGCGCAGTGCATTCTCAAAGCCTGTCTGATCTGGCATTATGACTTTTACTTTACATTTATTTTCTACTGGGCAACACATACTACGGATATTTAACACGAAAATACCAGTTCAGTGTGTCTGCAGCGGTTTGGATTTGCTTTTCAGAGCTGTGTCTCCTAAGGTGAGAAGGTGTTTTTGGTTTGTGTGTAGTAAAGTCTAAAGGCTATGCCATTTATGCCCTACAACCCATGTTTTCGTGCTTTTGTTGTTCACCGAACAAACACCCGTGTCAGCGTCAGCCTGTTACTGTATATTTGGCAATAGCTGGAAAATACTTTACCCTAACCCCTGCAAATTCTTCCCACTTGCCAAACGTGTGCGACCAACAATAGGTGCAATAGAATGTAGAGTGAAAAAACAAAAACATAACAAGTTCCCTGTTGCCTTGAACATCACGTTATGAAACCTCACATTGAAGAGCAAATTGTATGAAGTTCTTTTATCAAAAGACTGCTTATGGCAGAGGGACAATGGGCTGCTATAAATGTCTACTAGGATCGAGCCAATGAAGAATAAGTCTCATATTGTACCAAAGAAGTGCGTAGGATAAATCTGAGGCACCTAATGTAGGAGGTATTGGGGTCTTTCTGTATTACTATTCGGTCAGAATTTCTTTGAAATGGAAATCATAACACTGTAATGTATTGTTTCAAGTGATCAAAATATCTATATACCACAAATTTCAACAGCTACAGTTGCTTTTGTTCTGTTTTTCAGCACAGTTATAAATGTTAGTTGAGATCTTTTCTTCTTAAAGCAACACTGCATAGAAAGTAGAAATTGTTGTTTTTTTAGTTTTTAGTTTTTTTTTTTAGCAAATGACAACTTTGCTAACAGCCAAATGTCAAGCAAGGTCAACAACAAAAGACATAGCAGCCAGCTAACATTACTTACTAGCCCAACAGATAGAAGACCAGCTTGGCATCTGTTTACGAAGCTCTCACCAATGCTTAAAAGTCAGTTGTAGTCTTGTGTGTTGGCCTCTTGCTTAGTCGCTTTCTTGCTTAGTCGCTGTCCTCTTTTCTCATCTTAGCTTAGCAACATGCTCTTCATCTCTGGCATTACGTACATAGAGGCTGCTAAGCTCTGTTGCATTACCTACTTGCCCAGCTCCAGTTCTGGCATGACACTGGCTCCGCTCCCTGTCAGCATTCCCCCTTGCCCTGGGCCTGAATGAACACTAGCACTCACTGGTGCTTTGAGCTCACAGCCTGGACAGCTCAGCTTACAAAGTGAGCCAGCATTAACTAACAGCAGCTATATTTTGCAGCAGGTGATCTGGATACTCTGTAAGTTGTAGTTGGTGGTGTGTGACTTAGTCCCGTGAAGCATTACATACTTCTTGCGGGTGATCATGCCCAGAGAACGATGCTATGTAGTGCAAGAACAGGTTTACGGGACACAAAGTGGGATTGACAGACACCATTCACCACATTACTCATCAGTGTAGCATCAAAATGATTTAAAATCTCTTATTTTAGAGTAGAAAAGTTGCGCAATGTTGCTTTAATAACGTGACCGTTCAATTTCTTTTAGCTTTTGATGATGGAGAAAGGCTTTGGTAGTTTTGTGTTGTGGATGTAGTTAAGGAGCTGAGTCTGCTTCCAGCACATGTTGCCAAGGATCTGTAGCCATGCACTACTGAGGAAAATTTGTTATTACGCAATCCAGAATGCAACCACCCCCACGTTCCTTTTAATAAGCTGTTTCCCAAAACAGAGACTTGTGTGTGTTTTTTGTTTTTTTTTTCCTTTTGAAGGGCCAAGGTGTTAACACGTTATTTAGACTTTATAAGTGACATGATAGGAGAGCTTTTACTATAACAGCAGACTGAGAAACCCTGTACATGATTGTAATGGGAAAGGCGTGTGCTTCATTTTTAACAACATTTTAGTGAAAGACTCACATATCCTATTTGATTAAATGCCATGTCCATGTTGATCAACACATTACAGATTCAGTTTTTAGTTTTGTGGTCTCTCTTGTGAGACACTGTGAGTGATGTAAGGGCAATCATGAATTTAATAACTAACATAACTCTAAAAGGAAATATAATTAAGAATACAATGAAAAGGTATTAAAAAACATTCAATCAACATTTTGAACGTCAAAAACTCTCCTGGAACTAAAAAAACCCCCACAAAAACATGAATGAAATCTCTAATGTCATCAAAAGACAACAGCTTGAGGAAATAAAATAAGAAACTCGAGTAAGAATTGGCCAATTTGGTCAAGTTCATACTCCAAACAAATTTGGTCGCAGCATATCACCAGAAAGTCGGGGTGTCTTCTGGGTGTATATTAACATTGTTGGTAACGTTATCTAAATAGCCGACATTAGCATCGTAGCTGTTCAACTTTAAATTTAATCCCTTAACTTACCAAGAGCTGTCTCCAGGGGCAGAAATCAACGCCAGTGCTAACTCTTTTTTTTTTTTTTTGCTTCTATTTTTATTACTTGTTTCTTGGCTGCCGAACATAGTTTCTTTCCCTCGGGGCAGCGCTACTTTTTTATCCACTCATGTTGAACTGAGGGCAAACTGGACGTCACTCACTATCATCTCTTGAGGTACAAAGTGGTATTACGAGACAGGCCCGGAGTTAGCATGCCAACCTTAAGTAGATATCTCTGCAACAAAACACTATACATCTACACATTAGACATCTTTCACATAGTGTTAAAACTCTTATTGTTCACATGCTGTTGATGATTTCAGTTCATTTTGAATGTTTTAAATTCTTATATATAGGTCCTTCAATATATTTTTTCTAAATCTTTGATACTGTCTTTAGTAAAAAGTCATGTTCTTTTTGTCTCTCTTGAGAGGAAAACATCATAGACGTGTTTATTTTGACTGCAGTTATGTCTTTAAGATATTATCATGGTAATTTGGGTGTTGAGTGTTATGTCATTCTTGTGAAATCAAGGGAAATTGCTGCTATTAGTGTCACTGTGCAATGATTTGGAAGAGGAGAAGGATGATGATGATGATGATGATGATGTGCTACAGTGATCGTCATGTCTTATAAGCTGAGGTTGAAATGTGCAAAGCTATAAAGCTCGCTCTGAACTTGCTATGAAAATCAGGCCCATTTCTCCTCACAGTAACAGTCTGTCACAGTGGTTTAAGCTATTGAGCTCCAGAGGTACCATGCAGGAATATTACATTACTTTATTAAAGTCGTCCATTTTGATTTACTGCCTTCTCTTTGACATCTTCCGAGTCTCTGATGAACAGTAAAGCTGCTGCTAGCTGCTATCGAACATATCGTGTCTCGTACAGCGTAGGCCTGTCGATATTTCATTTCTGTTTTAGAAACCAAGCGCTCTTTTCCTCCCACAGTTAGTTGTGTCTGCATTTGCACTTATATGTACGAACAACTATATCTTTATATCGTTTCTGTCTAACTTGAGCAAAGAGAAAAATAAGGCCCATTCAGGCTGTGCCTCAGAGAGGGACAGAAAGCCCTCCAGCTTGGTCAGCCTAGTAACCAGGCTCTGTGCAGCACACTCAGGGAAGCAGAGCCACTTGCTTGTGCAGCAAGTCCCATCCCCCTCCTCCCACATTCCCTCTCTCCCTCTTCTCTCCATATTGTCCTCTTGCCCATTTCCCTCAGTGTTATAAATTACAAACGACACAAACCTCCAGGCCTAATGCCCTGCCATGGACGCCTTCCAAGCTGCACTTTTTGGAGAGCCAAGAGGCTGGCTTCATTGATAACACCGGGCACACTGTCCGTCTCTCCATTTACTGGCAGGAGGAAAAGCCTAAGACGGGCCCTTCACAGGCCCGAAAGACACCAGCGCTTTTTACAATCAGCTGATGGAGCCTACTTTTCTGAGACTTCAGCAGCGGTAGTGTTTCATTTCAGCTGGCCATGTAAAACACATCAATAATGAATAAAACAAAAAAGGACTGATCATCCAGTCTTAATGCTTACTCTTACGTGATGCCTTATGATTGAATTATTTATGAAAGCTTGTGAATTTTAGATGTCTGTGGGAAACAAAGTCATTTTGGGGAACATTTGGAAAATTCTCACACCACTGTTTTGGTTTCTGAGAAATTGGCAGCAGCCACCCGTAAGCATTTATTAGCAAAAGCCAATGAGCCGTGAAGTGTGATTCTCAAAAGTGCATGTGACTATTTCATGTCTTCACACTGCCAAAGTAATATTAAAGGAAAATCCACCCTGAATGGCAACTAGAACTTTTCTAAATTAAGAATAAATACACTACATCAGCTTATTTGACTTTACATAATAACAGCACAGACAAAGAATATATAGATATCATTACAGTAGTTCCACTAAAAGTGGCATCTCATGGTTCATTTGAAAGTGACTTTTTCTTCCGCCCTGCAAAGCACTGACATTGCAGGCATTACATGATGTTCTTTTGCAGTGTTTTTGCAAATTAAAATAGTTTCACACTGTTCAGTTCAGGGTCATTCCTCTCCTACTTTTATATAAAGCCAATAACAGCTCACATGAAAACTGTAGTGTCAGGGTGTTCATCACCAATTCAAATTGAAATTAAGTACATGTGTTGTAACCTGGATGGGACATGTACAGACAAAAAGCAGTTTGAGTTTTCATATAAGTTTTGTACCACATCCAAAATAAGCCATATACAGTATGTGCTGATGCCGCTTTGTTGTAAATGCACAGATGTATTTATGTATTTTAAGGTAATTCACGTTTCTTTAGTATGCCTGCACTTTTTCCCTCTCTGGTGTTAAATAACAGCAAGGGGGGAAACTGCTAGTAGAGCCCCACTATGGTCCGCAGACCCCTGCCACTGCTCCAGCTGACCCTCAGACCCAGATCCAGTCCTAGCCCTCCAAGCTTTCAACCCCATCCACATCTGACCCTGCAGCTTGAATTATTATTCCTGTCCTTTTTGCATCCACTGTAGATGGTGCTTTTGCTAGTTCAAGTCTTGCTATCAGTGTTGGTAGAATATTCACTTTGATGTACAAAATCATTGGAGTAGCAGTTCTGGTCTTGGGTGGATTTTCCCTTTGAGGTCACGAATTGTAACACATTTGAGACAATGTGTAATTGTTTGAACAACATTAATTCAGATCATTTCTAGGAAATGCATTAAGAAAATGTGGTGTTGACGCATTTTAGTGATCACAAACTTACCCCAGTGAAAATGATGGACAAATGGATGGACTTCTTTTACACTGCTGATTGATACTTAATATATTACTAACATGGCTTTAAGCTACATTTGTTAAAGGAGAAACTAAAATCAGTTTCACATCAGTAAGTCTTCAGTCAGCTATTAATACACCATGAAATGCTGTATATAATAACAAGGTCATCTTTTGAACAGGGAGCACATGAAACTTAACACACTGTTCAGATTTAACCAAAAATGATGCTGAGTGCATATTTATAGAAAGAAATGCTCATATTTTTCTAATTCTGAGGTTTGAGGATAATCCGTATTGGCAGGTGATTCTGTGTGGATGGGTACTGTAATAAAAACCACACAGGATGCAGGACGTTCTTGGAGGTTCTTGAACAACCCACATTCTCAAAGCTTATTGCACAAAGCACGGCAGCTTTTTTTTATTGTGTACTTAGCTCATTCTAGCTTTAAGGATTTTGCCACGGCTAATTGTTTTTATTGAGGTATTAATTATGAGTTTTAAAGCTCCAAGTACTCTGTGCCAAAAATGTGTGTTTTCAGGTGTTTAATTAGCTTGCTGGTTCTGTGTCACAAGTGAAGAGTGCATCAAGTGATTCGGCTGCAGTGGTGACGGTGCTGTGAGGCGTATTACTGCTGCTGATTCTGTTCATATTCACTCACAAAGTTTATTATTAGAAGTATTTTTTTAAAAAAACTGTTAGTGATTTATTGCACCATTGTTTTAATACAGTATCACACTTGTAAAGAAGTGACTGAAAGGTTATACAGTGAATACCGTACTGATACAGCACTTATGTCAAAAAGCACCTCTCATTCACACACACCAGTGGCAGCAGTGCACTGGTCTGACCATCAGGAGAGACACTGAAGGAGCCGGGGACTGAATCAAAACTAAAACAGAAGAGTGTCTTTAGCTTCCACAGCGTGAAGTATTTCCAAGTGAAACAGCATAGTGGGTACAGTATAATTATGCATGGGCTTCATATTAAATCCTTCAAATTCGATTGGACTGCTCAAAGGTGGATGTAACTCAACAAATATGGCGTGCTACAGAGAGGTACAAATACAGACTGTCTTCCTCCACCCACAGCCATCATGCATCATGCTGCAGAGCATGAGGGAGAAATGTTTTAAAAATGACACTTTATCTGCAGTCTTTGGTCACTCAAATCATAACTTATTGAATTCATTTATGCATATGCCAACCAAGTTCAAATCATCAGAAATATTTTTCAGGAAAAAAGAAAATACTCTAAATACTAAAATGACGTGTTTGGCATAAAAACAAGAAATAATGGGATAATTAACACAGGGACAAAAGACGAAGAACTGTCTGTTCTTCGTCTTTTGTAATGTCTGTAATGTCTTTTAAGACCAGTGTTGGGTATAGTTACTTTGGAAAGTAGTGAATTAGTTTACAACGTTACCATCAATTCAAAGTAATCTGTTACGTTACAGCGTCACCTATGAATAAAAGTAACGCGGGTTAGGGTTAAAAAATTAAAAGCCGTTTGCAGCGCCTCTCACATGCTGCAACTTAACTGACACAGACACACAGCCTCCTTTAAATGCACCGAGAAGTCCTGACAATGAACAACGTCCGTCATCCAACCAAATTACCTCTGCAGGATAACAATAACAGGAAAGACAGTCAGCATGGATACAAGATGTTTTTTTAAATTGGAAGTGGAATTTTTTCCGACAGAAGCTTTTCACCAACACAGAGTGTGCATTTCACCGTTATGTTGTTCTTGTCTTTTTCGCTGGCGAATTGAAAATAATGTGCGTACTTCCACGATTCAAAAGCTGTCCTCTCTGCCATCTTGCCGGCGGTTCGAAAACACACACACACACACACACACATAGGTAACATAGGTCAGCAGGGCACAGACGCATCATCACAGCGCTGCGCCTTCGCTGACACATCCGCAGGTGGCACAGTACTGTCTGACAAAAAGCAGGCTGCAGTCGGAATTTTTCTTTCCTTATCCGGAGAATTTCTTAAAACAACGGATTACTTTTTATAAAAAAGTTACCGATTGCTTAACGCACGAAACTAACGCATTACGTTACACGTTACATGAAAAAAGTAATTAGAGTACTCCAACGCGTTATTTTGTAACGCGTTACCCACAACACTGTTTAAGACGTAGCTAAACATTTTGAGAATTACTTTATACTTGTTTATTTTTATTCCGAGAACGAGGTGAAAGTACTGATATCTGTGTGTTTTGTGAGATAAAGCAAGACTTTTACCAGACAGCAGCCACAGTGGCTGTGGGAAGTGGAAATTACAGGATAATGACGCAGCAAATCTGCCTTCATTTTACAAGATTCCCCTGAGTCAGTTGCTTGTTTTACTTTTGTGATAAAACTATTAAAAATGTTTATCTGGAACAGAAGACCAAGTTGAAAAGAACACGAAAGGCTGTAGCAGTAAGACTGTGTTGTGTTGCTAATGGATTCATCTTTTATTTATCTGTCTTATTTCTTCTGTAAAAAGTTACATAGTCTGCTATTCTCATAGTCTTTAAAGGTTTGTGTGTGTGACATCAAGTACAGAGCTGGTGTAAGTTTGTGTTTAGCCTAGCTTAGCATAAAGACTAGAAACAGATGGAAAGTGTCTCATTTATTAATATATAAACATGATTTTAGTGAGATTTGCATGCCGTAACTATTTCTTGACAATTTTACCCATTTGCCCCGTAACTCTGTGCTTTTTCAGATATGTTGTAGTTTACTCACTCCTCACTTGGTCAGTGAGGACAGGTTTTTGTTTTTGCGTCTTTACCAGCACAGTTGTGCCAAATCTGTTAACCTCTCGGTGATGACAAGACTTTGGGATGTGTGCACAGTCACTGCACCCAGCTGTTGTCAGTCAAGACATCCAGCATTTATTGTTCCAACAAATATATGCTGAACAAATGAGGTACAAGTCATGTTACAAGACACAACTTAAAGCTCTCGATAGGCTTACTTTCACTTTGCACTGAGACAGGTTGTCTGTTTTGCCCAGCTTCCAGTCTATATGCTAAGCTAGCCTAAACATCCATTTCTGCTCTGTACTTAATGCACAGAAAAGAGATTGATATTGATCATCTCTTCCCTAGTACAAAACTCTAGAATCAGACAGGAAGTGTTGCGTTTTTAAATATAATATTCATGTAAAGGTCTGTGTGAAAGCATTTATTAGATCTTCATGTGTTTCTTGATTCAGCACGATCCACAAGCATGAGATAACACACATTTTATTGAAAGTGCAACCGACTGCAGTTGCAAATTTTGACCTTATGTCCAAGGGTGTCACTGTTGCACCAAGTTAGAGCATTTCTTTGAGCGTTGTCAAAGAAAGTACGCTAACATCTGCTAGTGTAGATAGATGTGAGCAGCCGAACTTGCATTTCCAACCTGGACCAAATGAAAAGATTCAGAAATTAGTGATGAAACATAATGATTTAAACACTTTGATGGAATTTATTTAAGCTCTGGTAAACTAATATTTGATGCTTATAAGAAGACAGTTTTGTTTTGCTCAAAATCTAAAGTTCACATTTCTAACAGACACAGCTCTACTTTACTTCTACATGTGTTTTGCTACTTTGCTACTGAGTTCTTGTCATCGTTGTGTGATATGCTCACCATTCAGCAGTTGAAACACTCACATAACAGAGCAGCACCTGACCACAGGCCCATTCATTTATCCCCACTGGTTTCCCATTGATGCCTCTCCTTATGACTGAGGCCCAAAGGAATCTCCACCCAGGGGACCTTTCAACAACAAACGCAGCCAGCTACGACAGCAAGCTGCTTCTCTGAATGAACAACAATGTCATTCCAGCAGTGTGAGCGTGTGTGTGTGTGTGTGACTGTACTGTATGTGTGTGTGTGTAGTGAAACACCACTGGCTAGTAGCAGCAGAGTGATCTTGTGACCAAGGCCCCTTAATGACGGTTAGGAGCTGTGAGCAGACTTAACTTCTCGGCACTACAATGATTAGTCCATATCTTGCTAACTGTATTGTTTGACCCAAAGGCCAACCACAGCACAGGGACCAAAACATCAGTGATTGAACTCAAACAACAGGCTGGTTTACGTCACACAGAAATAATCCTTCCAGCATTATGGTGCATTTCAGTTTCTCGGTGTTGATGATGAATGATTTGTTGTTTTACAAAAAAACAACAACACACATACAGTGAACTTGCGAAAAGCTTATGACTTTCAGTGGACCACCATGTCTCGCTATATGCGGGCAACTACATTTCCCATAACCCCCTTTATAATAAGAACGCTTACATGTCCAACATAAAGAAATCTCCCTTTGTGGTGTTAGTCACTGAAGCTGAATTGTCCCGAGAAACTCGCTAATCCAATATCAGTGTAGAGGATGGGAGCTGCCATCTGTTTGTTCCTTGTTTATGGTACTACACTATTATAATTATTTTATGTGATTAGGATCTGTTGTTACAATACTTCAGGTTCTCAGTCCATCCGGGTTTTCCAAACAGTTACAGGTCCTCTTAGGTCAGAAGTAGTCATTTCAGTCTCCGTGCTCTATCTGAACACACACTTGTATTGAGTGTCAGCAGTAACATATTGTACATACGGTGGTGAAATAATAGCATATAAATTATGAATGTAATAGTTGTAGTAGGATATATGAATGTGCTGACATTAAATATAAATAGAGCTTTTCATCTGTAATTCTTTGTGTCTGCTTGTCAAGGACTGTTTAGCTTGGTCTTTTTCATCTTTGCTTGAACTGTGCGTATGTGTGTGTGTGTGTGTGTGTGTGTGTGTATGCATATGCAAGATGGCCAGTGATTTACAGACCATCCCTGTAACTTAGTGTAATTGCCATGGAAGTCTTCTTGTTTACATCTATACGTCAACGAGAAAATGAAGTGCTCTGCTCTTGGACTTTTCCTCTTCACGTTGAGCATGACTCTGTGAAACAGTGACGATTAATACAATCTGAGCTCCAGAGCAATTTATGAATGGTGCTAAGGGGAAAGCACAAAACACTGTGGCACAAATGTTGCCAGCTTTTTTTGGCACAACGGGCTAAACCGGTCCACTGATGCTCAGGTAAATGTAGTATTTAGTATTCATTCCCAATACCAAGCAGATGGACAAACACAATTTGTCACAACTTTCTACAGATACAGATGCAAAGTGTATAAAGAAGAGAATTATCAAAGCTCCAGCAAGACTTGATGAAACAAATAACCATAATACCAAAGCACTGGTTAATTATCTAGTTGACTCTTGTGTTCCTTTGTTGAGGATCATTATGGTTATAATTTAAAAAAGAACTTTTAAATGCAAAGTGGGGAAACAGGAAAAATATTTGTGGAACACCCTGCCCCGCCATTGTTATATTATTTTTCCTGACCTTAAATATACTGATATCTTTGAGTCCTGTTGTTACATGAGGGTTGCCTTTGTATTCCTTCTAAGGCAACTGGAGAGAAAGTGCCTGACTGACTGACTGTTTGAATAATGACGTGTGTTGCTGCTAAGCTACTTTGCAGACCGCGTTCCCGTCATGTAGTATTCCCATTCTGAGGGATACCAACCGACTACTACACTAAGACAAGAATTAGAGTTCTGCTAAGACACACGTGCACACTCAATAATATGCTGGCCCACCACGTCAAATAAGCTGATTGGTTGATTTAACTTAAAAATGCATTCATGTTTGCAGAAGTATCAACAGCCCCCATGTTAAAATGTCCATCTTCACAGCAGAAATAAACATGTTTACAGCCTGGTACAAAAAACAGTTTTGGTCACTATAGCTAATTTCCCCGTTGATGACAACTGATGCACCTGTTCAAATTATATTAAGGCTTAAAGTTATGCATAATTAACAGCATGCCTGCTTTGATTGACAGGTGGGTGCCCTTACAGGTGGATTATTTGAGCACCCAGGCATCATTCAGCTTGCCTCAGGTCCACCGATGATCAACATCTTTACTGATTTTTAGATTAGCCATTGGCAGGACTGCCAATATGGCAGCATGGTGGCTTTTCAGAAACCTGTGGGTGACATCATGGGTACGACGTCCATTCTTTATACTGTCTATGATCAATATGTGAAACGTTATTTATCCAAAGCTATCTTTCTTCTTTATATTTTACGTATATGATGTAACATAACATCTTTTCATTGGTCAATACGATTCTAAATTTTGACCGCAAACCCGTAAGTGACATCACGGATACAACGTCCTTTCTTTATACTGTCAGTGATCTTAACGAATACTCTGAGGTAAACACCAACTTCTTCTAAACTCTGCACCCAACTTGTAATCTCTACAGGTAACAATCTCAACACAGTTCTCGCACACAATAAATGTTTATTGACAGGTGTGTCAGATCAAAACATTGTGACTGAGGGAATCTAAAAGTCCCTTAAATCTTACACTGGACGTCACTTGTTGGATTTTCTCAGAATTTTACAAAACCTCTCCAGAGCAGCAGCCCTACTTCCCCTTTAAGTACCCGATTGAGATTAATTTGTTCCCTTATTTATATTAATCTTATGAATGCCTCACAAAGCATTTCATTTATCTGTGTTATCTAAACACACTAAACACTAGACACTTATACACACAAACTTACAGACAGACACACATTCCACTTGTGTCTCCCAATAATACTGTCTGAGACACAGAATTGTGTTATTGCATGTGTAATCAGACTAAATGTTTATGTAAATGAAGCTTTAAATAGTCGACATGTTACTGGCATCAGGGTTAAGGTTTTGCCCATGTCAATGGAAAAATGGGTCAGAATGACTGGAAACTTTCACTGGAGGTAGATTTAGAAGAAAGGCTATCCAGTGGGTTCCCATCACCCTAACATTGCACTATATTTGTCAGTGCTCAAATATTTGGAAAAATAGGGGGGAGAGCAAGACAGGGAGGGGGGCAGTGATGAGTGTCCACAACAGATACTGACCCCTCATACTCCCACCCCAGCTCAGAGCCTTACATGCCTATTTATAGGGGAAAATTGCGCTATGGAAAAATATGACAAAGCTGCATTCCATAAATAAGCTGGGAATGGTGGAAAAGAGCACACGGCTCGGTCTCTGAAGGCCTGAGTAGAGGTTCTCAGGCTTGGCTTTGGATTACAGATGAATGGATAGATGGATAGATGGATAGATGGATAAATGGATTGTTGGTTTGGCCCGGTGCAGCAATCAAGAACTGGAGTGCTTTTAATTTGGGCAAGGGTGAAATGAGCCCACTGAAAATATTGCTGTATTCTCAGTTGAGTATTTTCCACTGTATTTATTACTGCGGCGACAGATACTTTTGGCACACTGGCCATTAAAAGTCATATTCTGTGTGTTTTTTCTTGAGAATTAAGGGACCTGATGTCTAATTTACACATTATTTACAATTTAATGTAATTTGGTGGGACTTTTAAGGTTCATGCCCAATTTAAGCCATGGTTTTTAGTGATGGCGGTCAGTCGGACAGTTGGTCCACCATTTTAGTACAAACTAAGATAAGATAAGATAAGTTAAGACAGACTTTAATGATCACACACTATGGAAATGCACTTATCACAGCAGCTCATATACACAAGGTTGATAAGAAATTATTCATAAAGAAGAAATATATAGAAAAAAAGTCAAGCTGAATAAAGTCATAAAGTGATGCTGGTGTCTTACAGCTGTTGGAATGAAGGACCTGTGGTAGCACTCCTTCTTACATGGTGGGAGCTGTTTAAGGCCTCCACAGCTAGTTTTTGTGCTATTAGCATTAGCGTGTTAACACTTTAAGATGATGAACCTAGCAAACATTACACCTGCCTAACATCAGCATGTTAGCATTGTCACAGTGAGTATGTTAGCGCTCCACCATTAGCATTTAGCTCAAAGCTTTAAGTACAGCTTCACAGAGCTGCTAGCATCTGTGACCTCACCTGTAAACAGGTGGGAAAAAGTTGTTATAAACCTAAAAGAATGTTGTGAAGGTAACTCTGGGACATGTAGTTTATAATGAATAAAAAATCAAACAAAAAGCAGATAAAATAAAGTAGTTAAACTTTTTAAAAATGAATGGGGCTTCAGCTCTGTGGAGTAGATCGCTTGCTGTGGATCTTCATCTTTTTGCAGCCAGTGTTTTAATGCACACAGCTGAACACGTGTGTTGGTCCCTGAATGTCTCCTCAGTGAGATTTAGCACTTCCTGGTACCATAGTCATCTGCCTCTTTGTTGTTAAGGGAAACTGAATAATCCTGTGTGTGTGTGTAAACTGAAACAGCCATTTATAGGTCTAATGACTCAACCATCATTCTCAGAGATGTTTAAATGACTAAAGCATTGCAGTTTTTGACCCAAAAAAACTTTGTGAAAAAATAGCGAAAAAGAAAAGTGAATTGACCCCCGACCCTGATGTGTGCAGCATGCCTGTGTGCTGGACTACCCAGCATGCATTCAGCCTCAGCCCAGCTAGACAGCCCCAGATGTCAGGCAGCAGTGGTGGCTTATAGGACCCCAGACGACTGGTCTTCTCAAGGACACGCTCTCCCCATGGCCTACTTCCAAGTTCCAGGCTCCAGAGGGTCAGGGTCAGCCTCCCCACTCTACCTCCAATCCCCTGCCCTCCCCCCAAAAAAACGCACTGCCATAACAGCAGCTAAAGAGCTATGAATAAACAGGCTGTCATTGTCTCATAATATATTTATGGAAGACAGAAGCTGCATTTTTTCCTGTCGCTTGTGTGGTATTTTGTCTTTGTGGGAAACTGAAAAGTATGCATTCATCTTGTGAGACAGTGAGACAAAATGATGCAGCGTGGAGCTACTGTGCAAAAGATGAGTGTGTGTGTGTGTGTGTGTGTGTGTGTGTGTAACGTTGAGAGGGACAGAAATAGACTGTGGATAGACTGCAGACAACAACACCAGCAGAGGAGTTTACATGGGCACAGGTCTTAAAACTTTTAGATCATTTACATAAACAGTCTCTCCTGTATGTTTTGTAAATGGCATCAAATAACATTAACAATTAAAGCAAGAAAGTATGCAACTCTGTTTGTCCATTCATGACCCTGAGATGGTTGTCAGCAAGACAAAAAGTCCAATTTTACCGAATGATTCTCTGATGCCTGTTTTTCTCACTATGACATGGCATGCTCCAGTCTTCAGTTATATGGCTTAACTACTCCTGACATATGTATTGCGATATACATACTGTAATGCTATCCAACATCCTAAAATAACCAAATAATAATTAAAATATCTCAACAACTAGTAAAACGGTTAAATTGTCACAATCTTAGTTTAATGTGTTGGCATGCCAACATGTCGTCGCTGTCCAATGAAATTCTGTATGTCCAAAAACCTGTATTGAAACACAGTTACACAGTCATTAATGAACAGTAAAATATTTGAAATTGATTTACAGTGATGTGAGCGAAAGTGGACATGCACTTTTTTTTTTTCATAAATGGTTCTAACGATGTGCAGGTCGCTCTGACTCTCGACTCTCCTGTTTAGATCCACTTCAGCTTGGTTCAGAGATCACAGATCACAAAGCTAGTTGTCTGTCCTTGAATCAAAACTCAGAAGCTACCTTCCTTCTTTCTATCGTACATACATAATGTAACAAAACATCTTTACATCTTTTCAAAGGTTGAGATACGTTGTTTGGTCTGCACACAAAGTACAGCGGATGCTAATGGGAATGTCATTAGTTTCACAGGTGTTTGGCTAAAATTTGAACTGATAATGGTGCTAGATGAAAAATGTAGAATCACCAAAGTAACTACAACTGATAATGAGGAGTACTACAAAAAGTGAGGTCAACTTGATGTTAGCACTATAGACAGTAGAATGAACATCCATGACAGGTTTCCGAAGAGAACAAAACAGATTTTTGTACCAGGTTGTAAACATTTACTTCTGCTGTGAAGATGGACATTTTAATATAGGGGTTTATGGAGATTGACTCATTCTGTAGCCAGCCTCAAGTGGCCATTCAAGGAACTGCAGTTTTTGGCACTTCCACACTGGCCTCGCTTCACAGCCATGGAGGTTCTCGCTAGGTTAAGACACAGGTAGCTAATATTTGTTTAAACACATGTTTTGTTTTATTTGACTGCATGTCAGCATTGGCTTCACTCCACAGCCACGGAGTTAACCTCTTGGTTACACAACATTTAAAGACAACATTTACTCCATCCAGTAGTTGTTGCGATATTTCGCTGGAACAAAGTGGTCATTCAGTCGACTACGTGACATTTTCATCCATAGAGCCATGACACTAGTTTAGCGCAACTCAAAACATTACGCGTCACAAGTTAAATCAAATTAATGATTTCCGTAGAAAATTTTCAAAATAACATAAAGGGAACGGTCAGTGTGTGATCTTCCTTTTGACGTCTATTCCATGTAAGGTTTAATGCAAGTTTAATAGTGTTTATTCGATGGACAGACTGATGAATAAACACTATTAAACTTGCATAAACATGCTTTTCTCTATCATTTCTACTGAATAACTTCCCATTCAGTTTTTTACTCTCATTCCTTTTTTCTTTTGTCTAAGTAGTGACCTTTGCGTCCTCTGTTAGAGCACTTACAACAGGTCATCTCTAATAGTTAACCCCGAGTAAAGTAGAAAGGGAGGTGACTGAAAGTGTTCTTAATGTGAACAAACATCCTGACGGGATTAGTTTAACTTGTTAAACAAATGAGTCGTGCCGTTACATTTGTGTGTTTAGTGCTCGTGAGCACACGGCTGCTTCAAGAGCAGAACAGATTGTGTGTTGATCTCAGCGATGTCCCCCGACTCTTATCAGTTACCTCACATAAAGTTCAGAGGTCAGGCCTTGTTCCGTGTCAGAAAAGTGAGGTTATGTTGACACACATTTCTATTGGTTGTTCTTTTTCTTCTGATAACGCTGAACCTGTCGTTCCTATACGCACAGGTGGACACATTAACAAGAACGGTGTTACAATATATTCAAATACTGCATCCCTGCAAAAGATACTTAATGATTTACTGAATGAATCTCACTTCTAACTTAATTGTTGGGGTTGTGGTCTGTGGTGTTATCTTGTTCAGACGTTTTCTCTTATTTTGTCTATTTTGTAAGGTGTTTAAAGAGTATTTAATTTTTGTTGATTTGGGAATTCTTTGTTAAATATTAATCAGTGTTTTACTTTGGAAAACAACAAACATTTTCTGCTGTGGATTCTTGAACATGAAAGTTCCTTTGGTATAATCTCTATCCTAGGTCCCCTCGCTAGCTTTTAACAGTAGTTACAGTAATGATGTATCAGTTAGAATAGTCGTAATACGTAAATGGAAGAGTTAATTCTTGCTTCTGCCGAGAGACTGACAATAAGCTGGTTAAATTGGCTTAGCATCAAGTCTGTGAAGGTTCTCAGTTGTCCAGGTCATCCTTCTTCGAGAAGGGTTAAATCTGGAGCAACTGGACTTGCAGGTTGTAGATCTGTGAAGACGTTTCACCTCTCATCCAAGAAGCTTTTTAGCTTAGCCTGCGATTACCTTTAAAGTTCACTAATTAACATGTTATATCTTGTTTGTTTACTTAGTTCCTCAAGTGTCCTTTTTACACTTGTTTCTTTTATGCAATAAACAAACAACATAAGAAATATTACATAGCGAGCTTCAGATGAGCTCTTAGGTGGATTTTGTTACTTTTGGACAGAGCCAGCTAACTCTTTACCCCCTGTTTCCATGTTTTATACTAAGCTATGCTACCCGGCTGCTGACAGTGGCGTCATATTTACCTGACAGACATGAAAGTCCACCTTCACATCTAAGCAAGAAAGAGAATTGTTTTGTTTCTCGAAATGTTGAACTATTCCTTAAAAGACATGAAACAAATACAGGAGACTGTAACGATACTTTGGACAATTAAATCTTGAAATTAGGTCTGTCACAATATCAATAATGATATTATTGTAATATGTATGGAGGTTTTGTTCAAATCAAATTCATGACCTTTAACATTTATTGTGTCGGTCTCTTTTTTGGCTGCAACACTGGCAACCAACTTGCGGAGTGTGAACCACAAAGTGGGAATGTAAAGAAGCGTGCTGGATTTTTTTTTTTTTTTACATGATATCATCATATGTGTATTATTAACATGACATCAGTTTCATTAAAACAAAACAAAATGAATCATTTTAAATCACACAGTCACACTTTGCTGGCACATTTTCTGAATTTTCACACTTTCCATATTAAAGGAAAAACAAAACAATAAAACACGTTTCCTCGAAGACTAAATTTGGAAGCTCTGTTTACAAACCAGACACTAGTGGAGGAGATGCCATTAAAGAGAAGGAAGTGAGTATTGATTATTTCACTGTGCTGCGCTGGCCTCTCCATTTGCCTTTCCCTCTCTGGGCAGTTTATAGTAATTGCTTGCTCAAGGACTTCTGAGGCCTGATTGCTGTAACCCACTCAGGCTCCATTTGTGTTTGTCCTAGTTAAACCCAACCCTCAGTAATAAAGAGACGTGCTTAAGATGTCATTGACACCTTAATAGAAATATGAACACTACTGGACACTTTGAAAATAATAGGAAGAATATTGCCTGCCATTTGCAATGGCAAATTTGTAATGTATGTAATGTAACTTTGTAACGGTGGATTTTTGGTGTTTACATTATTAATATCTCTCTTTGGTGATCTTACTCTGCCATCCTATTAGGTGTAACCTGAGTGTATTTCTTGAAAGCATCAATTCTGTGTCTAATGCTCACAGCGTTCTCACATTCAGACTCTCCGGCTCTGTACCCTGCACATCAGTGTGTTGTCATAGTGTTGTGAGGAAGCAGCGAGCTGCAGTGCAATAAAACACTCTTGGTGATCAGCCCTCAGTCCTTTCAGTCTGTGCTTGTCTGCACCAAAGCAGCACCAGCATTAGCTGAAACAGCATCTGAGCACTGACTCAGTGATGTACCGGTGTTCTCCAAAAATAAACACACATGCACACACGTACGCTCACACACCCCATACACTTGTGCGAGCTGACACACGTGCATGCACACGTACACACAGGCACACTGACGTCCTCCATTATTTACACCCAGGTGTATCTGCATGCAAACGGCCCATTTCGAGACAATCTGATCACACAGTGGAGGCTTCGCCCGGTCTGTTCCTTCGCTCGGTGAGAACATCGCCGGGGCGGAATGGAAACTTCATTTTGCAGGGGCTAATATTAGCCTGGGCCTCTGGAAAATTCCTTTTAAATGATCACAAGCTGAGAAAAGGCAAAGAATTTGTTTAGCGTTTTGCTTGACAGTATTCTCTGCATACACGGCAGTTTTTTCAGATGGTACAGCTCACAGGAGGGTCCTGGGAAACACAGATGTGAAGGGAGGGAGGGCTGAGGGGACTTGTATGATGAAATTTGAGGCTGTTTGACTGTCAGTCCGTCTGTATCTCTGGCTGTTCGAGTTTGTCCTGGCACTCTTAACACATTGTGCTGCTGCATCCCTGGTCATCCACATATGTGAATTGGATTGTCAGACTGCATCACTGTTATGACAGTCACACTATCTGTCTATATATGAGTGATTTAAAGTTCTTATTTCACAGTATAAAACACCTGTGATACACGTTAAATTAAACTAAAATATTGCCATGTGTGTTCCCTTGTACTACCTTCACTGCCTGACCTATATTTACCTCTCTTTATCATCATATGAATCTAACTTTATAACCTGTCTTTGTGTATCTGTGTGTGCATGTATGTTTTTCTAGGAAAGTCACACCTGGCCATAGTTCAGAGGGTGAACAATGAGGGTGAGGGAGACCCTTTCTACGAGGTTCTGGGTATTGTCACCCTAGAGGACGTCATTGAAGAAATCATCAAGTCAGAGATCCTGGACGAGACGGACTTGTACAGTAGGTTCCCCTCTCATACCCCTATAAGACCTAGTAAGAGCACCAGTCTAAAATCTGTGACCTGCTCCAAGCACTGATCCAAGCACAGCGGTTGGGCTCTATTTAATAGCTCTGCTTGGCCATTAACAAAGGTTTTATGATTAATGGTTATAACTGTGTATAATGATAATATATCATGATAAAGGAATGTTGAAAAGATTTAATTGTAGCTAAATTTGGTCACTTTGCATACATTAAAGTCCACAATTAAAGCTGCACTAATCAATATTTTTTATATTGATGAACCCACAGAGAATTATCACCTGACCCTGTAATTTCCTACAGTGAGTGTTTTAGTGTCTTTCAGGGCAATGTTTTGGTTTTGCGGCCCTAAAATTCTGCTTTCATCAACACTGTTTGCAGCTGTCAGTGAAAAAGCTCTGATAAACCAACTGTACACAACTCGTAAACGTAAATTTGCAAATTAATGTCCATGTTGCTCCATGTCTGCTGTAGGTGTAAATAAGAAACTGATTGCTAACGCATTAGCCATAACGACTTTAACATTGAACTGTCAGAGCATTAGCATTTATTTGGAGTTGCGTTTGTGTCCACCTGACAAACTTATTGCAATATTATCTACCTTTGTAGCTCTAATTTGCTCTCCACCAACTACTGAGAAAATATCAGCCTCTTTAGCGACTAAATGTTCACCATCTAGTCGCTAACGGTGTCTGTTTGTTGTTACGCGCTGAGTAGGTGGTGTGCAGGTTGGTTTTTACAGATTTGTCTGGAAAAAAAACACTGATGAGAGCTGTGAGAGTGAAAAGAAACAGTCAAGTTGTGTGGCGGGAAAACCAAAACAAACAGCTGAAAGATGCTAAAATGACAAAGAGCTGTGGGAGCTGTGGATTCATCACTACGAGTGACCTCTTTGACATTACATGCACATTAATCTAAATACAAAAATACTGATTGTAGTGGCGTTAAAAATGTTGTCAACCTGCTCCAGAAATGTAAAATCAGTTTGCATATCAGTAAAGTGTGTGCTCAGCTCAAGAGTTGATTCATCCTTCAGTTACATAAGATGTTTTTTAATTAAGAAATTGTCTTATTTGTATTGTGCAATGTAATACTATTTTTTTTTAAAGTTTTTTACACCTAGGGAGGGTTAAATAGACATTATTTATTTTACTTCTTAAAAGTTCTTCTGTAAACTCTGTTTCATGTATCATACCATGAGCTGTACTGTACTGTTACACCTCTAATGGTAAAGGCCTGCAGACATGAAATATGTGCCAGTCTATTTGTTGCCCTAATACATATGGCTTGAAGTAATGCTAAGAATGTGGTAAGCTAACAGTGTAGCCCCCTATAGCTCTCTTTTAGTTCTGAGAAGAACGCCACAGCTACATTTCTCGAAAAAGCAATAAGCTTTGGGTAACTCAAGTTTAGTCACCCGATGACCCGGGAGGACTCACTCGATATCTGTGGAGTAGATCGTCCTTTTCCTGTTGCACAAAAGTTTGCTGTCTTACGCTCGACTTTTCATTTTCCCTCCTCAGCTGACAACAAGACGAAGAAGAAAATCACCCATCGGGAAAGGAAGCAGGATTTCTCGGCCTTCAAGCCTACCGACAATGAAATGAAGGTTAAAATATCACCTCAGCTTCTGCTGGCTACCCTGCGTTTCCTAGCAACAGGCAAGTGGGCTGCGTTGCTGCTTGACTTCCCCCAGTGTGCCCTCAGCCCCTCACTGTGGGGAAAGTGTGTGTGTGTGTGTGTGAGTGAGAGAGAGAGAGAGAGAGCTGTTTGTGTGTGTATGTACCCGTATGGGCTTTGAGTTTTGGGCAAGTGGGTGTAGGGAGGAGTGAGTATGTGTGTAGAATGAGTATCTGTTGTTTGTGTGTGTGTGTGTGTGTGTGAGGGAATGAGTTGTGTGAGGACTCACAACAAGGGTGTTGGTTTGCATGTGTGTGTGTGTGTGTGTGTGTGTGTTTGTGAGGAGGTGGTAGGCCTCTCGGGAGTGCGGCACGGGATGTCTGTGTAGACTGTGCACCGATCCAAAAAAAAAAAAAAAAAGAAAACGCAGGCGTCTATTTGCTTGCGTGTCATGCACTGGAGGTTACATGTTGGGATCTTAGCTCACAGCTTTAAAAACACCACCCTGTTTGCTTACTCTTGTTCCTCAGTGACATCACGTCCAGCATTTTTGGCCTATGATCGGGGTTCTCACACAAGTCGGCATACTTAGTGTAAAATGTGAAATATTTCACCCACTTTCCCTTGGGAAATGGATTTCTGAACAGGCTGCAGAATATCCAAGTACTACTACAGCAGCAGCAGCAGCAGCAGCAGTTGACTACAGCCTCCTTGCAGATGGGTTTGCTTCAGAACTTTGACCTAGCAGCTAAGCGTTGATTAAGTTCCTCTAAAGGCTATTAAGGAGTTTAGTTCCTGGTGGTGGAGCCAGCAGCCAGCTGACACATATCACCGCCGCTGAGTTGAAGAAGCTGATTGGCCCATTAGGCGCTTGAAGCAGACCAGTCACAATCTGATTACAGTGTTTAAAAGTTAGAAATGAGTTTTTGGGCACGTTTGACAGACGCAGTAACAGCTTAAAACTAACAGTAAGAGCGGAAGATTAAAGTTTGTTTTTTTGTTGTCCAGTCAAGTTAATTTTATTTATTTAAATACAATACAAAGTGCCAACTTAGATTTTGCTAAATAAACTCTTTAATGGGACATAAAGGAAGATCAGGAGTACACACAGACATGCAATAGAGTATGTACAGAGAGTATAAAGAGTAATAAAACTATAATATGAAGAAACATTGGGCCTCATATGTATGACGCATGTACATCAAGATTTTATCATTAATGCATCTAAAATGACTATATAAAGCTACTTTTTCCCCTGTTTTTGTTGGGCAAGTTTCATTCATAAAAATGACATCCAACAGTAAGAAGAATTTCACACTGCAGTCAGAAATCAGCAGACCAAAACGTAACAATTATAGCCACGCCTGTAGTGATATTAGGAGACCTGAAACATAAAATGAATGAAAAAATGTATCTAATAAAATAAGATGAAGTTAATACATTAGAGTGAGTGAATCATTTAAAAAATAGAGCAGCATCCGTGGCTGTGAAGTAGGATGTAGTAGTAACAGAAACAAAAAGGTGACATCAAGTTAGATGCTTTAAAAAGTCTTTTTAAGGCAAAGTGGTCCATGACCTGGATGGGAGGCAGTGACGGTCACTTTAGTCATATGTGATAAGAAAATTTTAAAAAAGGGAAAAATAAAAGTTCTAGTTACTCCACAGTCGTTCAGATTAAGACATTATCATCCTTAAGTCAAACGAGTGTGTTTTCCACCAGTTGTACAACAGGTTAGCACAACCCGAGCATTTTCTTCCGTACCTAGAAAAATGAAAGCCAGTTGCACGTGCACAGATCTGTTTGTATGTGTGGCCCAATTTATTGACTGACAATTTTTGTTTCACATCAGAATCATTCATTGACAGCTGGCCAATGTATAACTGGATTTTTGTCTAAGTATTTTTATTTTCTCAAAATAATATTGATATTGGTGTCAGCCCCAAAACCTGGTATCGGTTGGACAGTAATGAATATTCTCCCTCTCTGTCTTTTCAGAGGTCGAACCGTTCGCACCGGTGCAAATGTCAGAAAAGATTCTGCTGCGCTTGTTAAAGCATCCAAACGTCATCCAGGAGCTGAAATACGATGAGAAGAACAAGCGGGCAGCAGAGCACTACCTCTTCCACAGGAACAAGCCCGTGGATTATTTCATCCTTATACTGCAGGTATGTGGGCACAGTGAGAAGACATATCCCAATCTGACCTACTACAAAACAACAAGATTTGTCACGGTGTTTGCACCTAAGGAAACTACACTACACGATGAACCCATTTAAGACAGGGACATGCTGCTGTTAGTACTACAAGCTATTGTTTTACTCGTCCTACAGTTTTTCACACTATAGTCATCCATCTAACAGAGCTGTCCTGCAGGTTTGTTCCCACAGGGGCCTATCAATACCTAAAAAAGGTATGCATGGTATGACTGTACTGCAGGGCAGTGTGGATTAAAGCAAGCAACAATAGCATAGGTAAACTTAGTAACACAACCGCCTGGCTGAAGAGATACAGCACTTCAAAACACAGTTAGTTGTCATCAACACCGCTAACAGAAGGTGAAATGTGTGTTTCAGGTCATGAATTAACCGAATGTGGTGTTACTGCACTTCACAGTGTGAATATAGTAGTACATCAGTAGTGGTTCTACTGTACACGCATCCCGCTTCTTTTCTCCCTTCTTCTCTCTCTTTGCAGACACCTAAAAGAAATTCTGATCTAGAGTTACAATTATTTATTCAAAAGCAGATCAAAGTGCTGCTGACCTTCAAGTGGCCTTACAGTTTGAAAATGTGTGCTCTGTATCTGAATATGCTACTGGTGTCACACATAGAGTCTTCCTCTTTGGCCTTAGGGAGAGTATCAGGTCTATGAACAGATCAAGGGAAGTCTGTGAAATACTACACTTACAAAACATGCATGTAGTTAACATCAGTACTTGGACTGCAGCTGGAACTCCACTTAAATGGATTGGTACTCACATACTTTGTATATTTTCAGTTCATTTAGTCAATATGTGTGTGTAATATCCCTGGATCCAGTAGGACAAGTGTTGGGTCACTCACTACCCTTGAGGCCATGTCTTAGGATCAGATTTGGTGCTTTTAAACAGATGTTCTACAAGAAGTAAAGAGGGGAGGGTGGTTAGATTTGTTCTAAACTCACAGGCAGGATGGATATATATATATATATATATTTGTGCAGGAGAGTTAATTAGAAATAAAATGTGTAATAAGGCAAAAAAAGATGAGTAAGACATGTAGTTAAACTTGTTATTCATGGTTTAACACATGGACAAAGTTGTATTTGAAATATAACGTCTTGTTTAAGTAACACGTTGTCATCTCTGAATCTTAACCGTCACAGGGGAAGGTGGAGGTGGAGGCAGGAAAAGAGGGGATGAAGTTTGAAGCGGGGCCGTTCTCCTTCTATGGGATGATGGCTCTGACAGCTTCGCCAGGTAAGATCTTTGACACACCTGGTCTTTGTTCAGAGTAAGAGGACCGTCAAGTTTCTTTGAGTGTTTCATCAAAAGTTTGGACATTTGAAAAATCCTCTGTTGGACAGAGATGTTGTTAGTGAGTAAACCATAAAAAACCTGGGCCATATTGAGATCTACTGTAGTTTATGTCCAATACAAACAAAGCACCTCATTGAAATCTGTCCACAGTGCCAAGCACCAAAAGCTGGCCTTTTTTATGTATTCTTTGCTCAGACAACTTCTGATCAAATCATAATTTCAGGCTGAAATTTAAAGCAAAGTTAAGCGTCACATTTGAGAACATTTGAGAACTCCTCCTTGTGTTAAATGAAAAAAGGGTTTCGTAGAGAAACATATTTTGATTCCTTGAAAACTGTAATATTAACACAATATTGAAAATCTTTAGGCAATAGCCACACTCACATTGTACTCAGAGTAAAGATATTTATAACATATTTATTGGTCTTTACTTTAAGACCATTGCACCTTGCTTGATGTTATAAAACAAGCAAGATTTTTGCAGCAATGTACATCAAATCTGCCGTGTTGTAACTTGACCTAACTAGCAATGTTTTGATGAAAGCTAATCACCTCTATGTCACCTCTATGTCCTAAATTCGTCACAGTGTGCCACTTATGATTTGTGTTAGTCACCAAGCCAGCAAAGTCCTCATCAGTTCAAGATCTCCGGATTAAAAGCGTTCATTTCCTTTCGATGAATGTCGATGAACAATGACTGCAAGACTGACAAGGCTCTCCTGCAGTGACATCATGAGAAAGCGTCACCTACCGATCCGCTCAGTCCTTTCAGTTCATTCATAAACTACAGTACTATTCTCAGCCTTTTTCCAACTATTCTGATTCACATGGGCGGTGGGATCTGAGAGACACCTACTGGTGAAATAGCAGAATGACCTTCATGGCGTGAGTGCAGGTGCTCAGCAGTCAGAAATCAGATACTTTATGATGAGGCATTTTCTGTTTCTTCATCTTTGGCTGCTCAGTAGCAGTGCAGCTGAGCGACAGTTCGCTCCTGTTGTGGCTATATCGCAGATGCTTCTCTACCAGATTTAATCTAGTTTACTGTTTGTGTATATGTATTTATTATTTCTCAATTTTGACAGACTCTCCTCTTTCTTTTCTTCTCTTGTATCATCCCTGTCTCCCATGAAGTGCCTCTGTCCCTGTCTCGTACGTTTGTTGTCAGTAGGGCTGAATCGCTAGCAGGATCTCCAGGTACAGTGACCTTTTCTTTCTGTACACACACACACACATACACACACACACACACACACACACACACACACACACACGTTCAAATCTAACATCAAACCATCTGTTAATTACTGAAATTTAAAGATGCACAGAAGATTGTTTTGTGTAAACTTGCACGAGTGTTTACATCTAAGTTTTTGTGGCCCGATGTCTAAAAGTCCGTTAGCACCTGAATGCAACGTGTACAGTTATGTGAAACAAAAGGAGGGAGCGAGGAAAACAGATTCAGATTGAGACTTAACACCCTCGTCCCCTGAGCCATTAGTCAAGTGGCTGAATGGTGTTGGAGACTGGAGGCCCCAGAGCGGACCCAGGCTCCGCCCCACTCGCCCCTAACCTTTAACCCTCCGACTACATAAACAAGACCTACAGCTACAGCCCCCTGCCGGACACCACTGAGCGCACATACAAAGACATGCACGTACACATATGTTCGCATACACACACACACACACACACTCTGCACATAACTACAGACATGCTGCACAGGAACACAAACACACCCACATGTACCCGGAAGTGCAGTTGAACAAATACACTCTTTTTTTCTTTTTAGCAGTGACCTGCAGTGCACCTCTTATCGGTTTTTTTTCACCCACTTTAGCACCCCGCCGCGCACACGTTTGAGTGTGTGTCTGCGTGTACGTAAATGCGTTATGTGTGTGTCCTTGACACTTTTTTCTGTATTGACCTGGCCCTGCGCCCCCTAGAAAGTGGAGTACTAATCCGCAAGAGTTCACATGCCAGGTCTTTGGCCCACTGTGCTCGGTCCACACACACACACACACACATATTCCTACATGGGATTACATACATTCCAGTCGGCGTAGTAGCATTAGCGTTGGCCAAGCCGTTTCCACTTTGTTGTGTGTGATTTTCACTAGGCTTCTTTAAGAAGTGGAAAACATAATCTGGCTTTAATTAAAAATTTTAAAAAATAACAAAAAAAAAACAAAAAAAAAACAGAACAAGTCTTGTATGTGGTTGCACATAGAAAGAAGCAGCATCACTGGAGACCACCAACTCAATATCTGCTGTATGAAACTCCCCTCACCTAAAGACTTATGTAGAAATTAGATTTCCATACATCACAGCAAGCGTCTGTGCTAAGATCTGACACTTGACCTGGAAAAATGTCACCAAAACACAGGATCCTAAGTGCTGAGGAAGCTGTTGAGCAGCTCAAGCCGTTTTCAAAGAACATTGTGAGCTCGAGCAGGCACATCACAAGAGTTTTTCCATCTGCAGCTATAAAAATCTGCAAAATATGTCCAAACAGATTCAGGTTATACAGAGCCCCTAACCAGACCAAACTGGTCAATAGCAAGTGGCATATCAGTTTAGAGGTGTATTAGATTAGAGGAACAATGATAGCATCGCTGTGAGACTGTACAATGGTGCTTTGAGCGCTAACATCAGTATGCTACATTTCAATGCTAACTTTCTGAGAAGATATAATGTTTACTATGTTCACAATATTAGTTTAGCATGTAATTGTATGGTGCAGTGGTAAGTACTGTCGCCTCACAAGGCAGGGGCTTTTCTGTGTGGAGTTTGCATGTCCTCCCTGTGTCTGTGTCGGTTCTCTCCGGGTACTCCGGCTCCCTACCACAGGCCAAAGACATGCACTTCATAGGTTAATTAAGGTGACTCTAAATTACATGTAGGTGTGAATGTGAGTGTGAATGGTTGTGCCCTGTGATGAGCCGGCGACTAGTCCAGGGTGTACACCGCCTCTTGCCCAAAGTCAGCTGGGATAGGCGGTTACAGATAATGGATGGATGTTAGTACATTAGCTAATTAGCATTAAACTCAAAGTACAACTGAGGCTGTTGGGAATGTTTATATGATCATAATCCATTTCTGGACAAGTTTGACCGGCTAGAAGAAAAGTCAGAGAAGGAGAGGGACATGAATATCTGTACCAAATACTCTGCCATTCCATCTTATAGATGTTAAGATCAGTTCATTGCAGGTTTTAAATCTCAGCGTAGCGCTAGAGGAAGACTAGCAGCATCAGCTGTAGAATTTATTGTGACAGCACCAGACAAAGAACGACAACAAGACAAATAGCAAAGAAAGACAACAGTGAAGGAATAAAGGAGTATTTTAGTGGCTCTAAACCAATCGTAATGAGAAATAACCTGCAGCAAGACAACTCTGATATCTGTGATAGCTCAATATCATGTGTCTCCTCCCTTTAAGGAATACCTCTATGTTACGTATCTATCTATTTGTATGTTGCTCTTCATTCAGACTTGGTCTTTCGTGTTTTTGAGGGGTTTAAATGCATTTACCTCTCACATCACCTCCTTTCAGAGAATAAATCTCCTCCGCGGCCGTTTGGACTCAACCACTCAGACTCCCTGAACAGGAGTGATCGTATCGATGCCATCACCCCGACTCTTGGCAGCAGCAACAACCAGCTCAACTCCTTCCTGCAGATCTACGTACCAGACTACTCAGTCAGAGCGCGTTCAGACCTGCAGTTTATAAAGGTGAGAACACACATGGGTGAGCATACATATAGATCGGACCAATAAGTACGTGTAATACCAAATTGGTCGCTTGTACAGAGAACTCTGCAGTGCCCCTCAGCTCTGTTGTGCATTTTAGCATCTTTCAGCTCATTTTGGTTTCATGGCTGGTGATCCAGATGTGTCATTCAGTAGGTATAAACCAAAAATAGAGCTAAAAGAGTGCAAATATTGGATTTATATTCATCATGTCGACAGAAACAGGACTCTAAATGAACAATATTGATGTATTTCTGTGAGATATTGATTTATTATTTTATTAATGAATGTACAGTCTTCAGAAAACCACCTCATTTAGTTGTAGGGTTACTAAAAACAATATAAAAGAGGTTAAATTATATAAAAGGATTGTTGGTACCTACCATCCCCACAAGTTCAATCAATCACAGCCCTCATGGCTCGTCTCTGTTTCCTAGGTAACACGCCAGCAGTACCAGAACGCCGTAATGGCGTCACGGATGGACAAAACGCCCCAGTCAACAGACAGCGAGTTCACAAAGATTGAGCTCACGCTGACGGAGCTCCATGACGGAGTGGAGACCCCCTCCGTCGTCACCACCACAGCCAGCACCACTAGCACCACCCCTGCCGTGTCCGTAGTCGTGGCCAACGAGACGTCCCACCTGCTCAACCAGCAGCAGAACTGTGTGGGCCTCAGCAGGAGCAACCACAGCGCCCACAACGAGGGACCCATCTAGACCCCGCCGAGCCCGGTGGAGACCCAGACCCTCCACCCTGTCTCATGGACACACACACACGCGGAGCGGTGGCGTAGATGGAGATGAGGGAAAGTGGGGAAGCGGAGGCAGGTGGAGTGAGGGTTCTGCTCCAACCAGTAGCCCCCAGTCAGTCAGTCAGTGAGACTCTTTCATGGAGGGGGCAGTGGGGAAGACGGGTGCTGCGTCACCCTGAACACCCCCACCTGAACGCTGTCAGAATCCCTGCTGTACTACACCCTCTTCCAGAGGGCGCACTTGGACGGTACCTGTGACTGAGCTTCTTTTTCGGGACAATCTGACACTTTCATAGCGGTGACTTGGACTAGAGGATGACAGAGTGCATGCAAACCCTGTCCCCTTTTTCCCTACACACACACACACACACACACACACACACACACACACACACACACACACACACACACACACACACATAACACAACACTTGCTGTATTTTCTCCTCAGGCCAAAGACTTTGGTCCCCCCCTCTTCTTACACTGGACACAGACTATATTTGCACACACATATTCAAACACAGTCACATTCCCACACACACACACACACACACAAATGAACCCCCATCCCACCCCAACACCTGTGCAGCTTTCAGGGAGGCTCAGTCGACTGTTGATCCCATCAGCAAGGACTCAAACCCAAACACGCAGAGAGCAACGGTTGGTCAAAGACTGCACCAAAAACCGCTTTGAAAGAAAACCGTTAAACCACGAACCAAGAATGTTTTCCTGTATTTATTTATTTTATAATATTGTATGTATATATGTATGCGTGGAGACATGATATGACATAAACTGGCATACGAGCATGCACGAGCATGTAACACAGAGGTGTGTGCGTGGGGCACACGTGTCATATCAAAAAGGACATGCTACATATATGGAGACGAACATCCATTCATGTATATGAGGAGGTGAGGGTCTTTTACAGATACAGTATGTATATTACAGATCTTGTTATTTTTACTATTATCCTAAATCAGGCTTATGGTACACTATCTTTTTCACCTTTAAAAAAATCACACTATTGCCTTTAAGAGAAATCATATAATTAATTATTTTAACAAAGTGCAATGAACCGCAATTTATTTAAGAGATGATTATGAATAAAAAAGAAATCACTGTATTATAAATTGACAGATATATTTGTTTGTATGTATGTACTGTTTGTATATGTATATTTGTTTTTGAAAAATGCTAAACTGCAGCCATCCACAAGCAAAATTGTCCTTAGTCAGTCTCTCTTTCTCTTTGTCTTTCCATGTTTTTGCATCTGTTGACCTCAAACATGTCTTACTATACGTTCATATGGGAGTCATGATGCCTAGACTATTCACCACAGCGGGGAGGGGTGGGTTTACCGGGTGGTGGGGTGGGTGTAAAAGTGCCAACGCGGGCACCTATGCATGTGGAGGTCATGTGTCTTATATATTTTATTTTTATTTTTTTTGCCAATTTTACGCATAATCAAACTTGATAATTGCACAGTATTAATGACCTCATCTAACATGTTGAGCATCATCAACGTCACAAAAAGTAACCTCGACATTAAACATGTCCATGAATGATACACAGCTATGCTTTTCCACTGTTTATGTGTGTGAACGTGTTTGTTTGTTTGTTAGTTAGTTTGTTTTTTTGTTGTTGTTTTTTTTTTTTGCATGCGTGGCACTCGCATGTCTGTGTCTTACAAAACATAGCCCGGCGGTTCGGTTCATGAAGGCTATTTTTTGACAGTAGTGAATGTGAAAGAGACTAGACTTTACTTGTTTTGGCTCCCCACATGATGTAGATTATAATCCAGGTTTAATTCTAATTTTTGTGTTAATTCAGATCAAAAACTAAACTATTCTTCACAAATGTTGGCTGCTATTAAAGAGAGATATTTATATTGATTTCATTTTATCTTAGAGACACTGTAGCCATATATGTTTTATTTCTTTCACTATTTCAAAAACACCAACAATTAAAGAATGGTTTGACATTTTGGGAAGTACGCTAATTTGCCTTCTTGCTGAGAATTAGAGGAGATGATCGATATCACTCTCACATCACTACACTAAATACAAGGCTAGAGCTAGCAGCTGGTTAGCTTAGCTTAGCATAAAACCTGGAAACAGCTAGCTAGCCTGGCTCCTACCGCCACCTTTAAAGTTCAATTATTACTGCTGAAAGTTGAAGAAATAGTGCGGCAAATAACCCCTGTAAGACCACAACATTACACTAAATTAGCACATTATTAGCACTTTGTTTAATTAATACAGAAAACAAAGTGTAAAAAAGACACTTTCATAGATTTAATGGACAATCACAGTGACATACTGAAGTAATTAGAAAACTCTTTTTCAGAGCTAGGCTAGCTGTTTCTCCCTGTTTTTATGCTAAGCTAAGCTAACGTCCCTTGGCTCCAGCTTCATATTTAGTGTAAATTAATCTGAGTGGTATCAATCTTCTCTTGGCAAGAAAGCAAGTAAGCGTGAATGTCGATCTATTCCTTGAAGTCTTGTTTGTTTTGTTTTGTTTTTTTGCTTTAGTACCTTCTTGCCCTTATTGTTTTACCTCATAAAGACAGGAATGAGTTTTAAGATACTGTATGTGTGCTTGAAATATTTCCTTCCTAAGTCTTAGTGTAGAATAATTCTGTTTACTTCATATCTGTAGGGGCGTAGATTTTAACTCCTTAACTATGAAAGTACTTTGATTTCACTTCCAGGCCTGTTCATTAACATTATATGTACTGTATGCTGGCAATTTTCTTTGCCACCTTACAGGCAACATCAGTGTCCTACAGCTGAATGCCTTTCTTGTAATATTCAGTTGCCATTTGTAACCACTGGTGGTCGCTGTTTCCACATGTAACAGCCTCTGAAAACAGCACACATGGACAAACAGCCCTTCCATCTGTTCAGCCATGAGGGGCGTCTTGGTTGTATAACCAGACACAGAGTACGTCTGCATTGTTTGCAGCTGTGTTCGCTGTTGTTTATTATTGTTTACTTGAACGTGCTCCTATGCAGCAGGCCCGCTCTGCTCTGCAGGGACAATCACTCCACAGATGAAGCAATGAATGATGATCTGATTGTGATCGTACTGTTTTGCTTTACAAGTCGGTGGATCTCAGTGCCTGACAGGAGAACAAGAAGCAAAAGTCCAAACGCAAGCATCAGCTGGGACTGGGTTATTTCATTTTCCTGTGATACACACATACATACATGCTGTCTTTTTTTTTTCTCTCACACACACACACTCCGTCCTCTGCTGAACACAGATTATCATCCCTCCATTGTGTGAATGCTTTGCAGGCCTGTGTTTAACTGGTCTTCTGTCCATCCCAATGCTGCTACTGTACCCATATGCTGTCCATAATGCTTCTTCTACCTGAAGACAACATTCCCATTGCCTCCACCAGCTGGTGGTTTAATAAAAAAGTGAATGATTAACAGACAGACAGTTGGTGGCTCAATGTACTCTATCTGCTGCTTCTAAATGTTTTCTTATGAGGCTTTTGGTATGATTTAGGAAGAAGCAACAAGTTGCTAAATATGGGTTTCTTCTGAATAATATACACACCATGCTCACATCAGAGTAGTTTAAATACGACAGTTAAAGTGAGACTATGTAACTTGAAAGAAGAAAAAAACACAATCTTCCTCCACTACAGCCTTACTCGCTCTGGTGTGACCAGAAGCTTGCAGTGGCTAATTTTACTGAACTTTAAATATTTCTGAAATAGCACTCCTTTCTATTTGTGCTACTGTTACACTATTAATAATATTTAATACTATTAATATAATAATACTATTTAATACTAATCACTAATATTTAATGTTATCCCATAATTGTCACTTTTGGCTACAGTGGCTGCTTTTCAGCTAAAGCTACACAGTGTTGCTTTAAACCTGCAGATAAGCAACAACACAGTGCAGCACATCAGCCTGCTCATAAGCCAGAACATAGAATATTTAGTTATTCCCCTAGTAATAAGATACATTTGTGCAGTATAAAATCTATGTATCTATATATATTTTCAGGATTTGTTGGTTATCGCTTGATTGAGCATAGAAACTTCTTCTGTACTGACTTGAGGCGAAATGCTGAGTCAGGAAATGCTGCAGCAGCACCTTCTCCCTCCTGATATGTAAACATGACCAGTAAGTGTGACAAACCATTAATGCCTTCTAGTCTAATGGAGCGAGTGAGTTAATGAAACCTTAAAGAAGTTTACAGGTCTGAACGTTAAAAACAGGAGACGCGGGAGAATACTTTGTTTACGACTTGCTGTGTTGTTGCATTTATACGTTAAAGTGACACTGTCTAACTTTAGAAAGGAGAAATAACAGTCTTCCTCTTACAAACAAGAAGTTGGACTACTGCAATAGAAAACACACTTGCTCAATACAGCACACTCAGGGGTTTTTGCTGCTACAGTCCTACTTGGTCTGGTATGACCAGCAGTCACTAATGTTAGCAAACTTTACCTTGACAGATATTATTTATATTCTCTACCTCTGCTACTGTAAGGTGTTTCCATTTCATTTCCATTGACTTGTTACCAATGTGGCTACTTTTCAGCTAAAGTTACAGACTTTGACATACAAAGGACAACTTTTCACAGAAAAGAAGAAAAGGTCTGCGCGGTGTTTGGCTGCACAGAATGAATATGTTTTGTCATTACTGTCCTTGAACTTGAGCTTGTGCGTGAACCACCATGAGATGCATTACATAAGTCCTAGGACAATGAAAATATCAACTTCTAGAAGTATCCACAGCCTCCCCCTCTCCGTCTTTTTGTTTCATTCGACTGCTTTGCCATGTTACAAATGTTAACAGCCACAGGGCCGGATTAACCTTGGGGCAGAAATGAGCCGAGGGCCCCTATTGACCACATGTTTCATAATGTGCGTACTATGCTAGGTACTACTGTAGGCGTCACCTAAAGTACTTGTTACTTTACCCAGTTTATATTGTGTTTTTAGAGTGAATATATTATTAAAAACAAATGGGAAATTAATTAAATTGCTACCAGCTACCTGCCACAAGGTGAACGCAACAGAAGGATAGAAACAACAGCACAACAAGAAAATTATGAAAAACTATCTTTATTCTACATTTTTATGTAATTAACCTCAATGTACAGTCTGTAGGATAATTTCTGGAAACAAACAAACAACATAACATGTTTGGGAGAACAGAATTGATATGCATAAAAATAAAAGATTACTGTGGTTTAGAAAATCAAAAGGTGACCGTGTTTGGCACCTGTTGTTAATGTGGATGCATTGCGGGCATCACATGAACGGATAAAAACCTTCGAAAGCACTGTAACCTGTTCGCCAGACTTTAGTAAGTTCAAAGTCTGAGTGACAGACTTTTATGATATAAAAGTTAACACCAAAAAAAAAGAAGTTATCTGGGGGAAAAAAAGATAAGAAAAGAAAATGGAAATGTCTATTTACAGTTCTGTAAACCAGGACCATTTAAAAACACTAGCTTAGAAAAATAAAATAACCCGATGGTGTCAGATACAAGGAACATTTCTGTTACGATACTTAACATGCTGTTCACATTTCCCTTCATTTTAAGTTTTTTATTTATTTATTTTTTACAGCTTTGCAGTTTTATTTTGTTTTTGTTTTTTTTGCGTGTAAACTACAATGACAAATGTCAAAAGCTTTCCCTAAAATGATGCAGGCCACATAGAAGTAAAACCAATGCTACCATAACCCAGAACAGATATGCTTATCTTCACATGCATATGCAAATTATGCAAAGAAAAGACAGTCAACTATTTCAACTATTTGCACAGCAGCTGCCTCGTATAGCACATCCAGTTATGAATGAAAGAAATACAAATATTTCACTTGTAAAAATAAAAGAAGAAGAAGAAAAGATAACAAATGTTTCTTAATATCCTACAAGGTTTTATCCAATGAATCATCACAGAGTTACAGTTACACATTCATCATTCTCCACGCCACATCAAGCCAAACCCAAAAATGATGCAAAAAAACATAAGTAGACGGCATGTTCCTTCCCTTTTATGGCCTAAATCAAGAGGCCAATCCAACACTTACAGGACTGATGCAACGTGTCAAGACTAAATATAAAAAGGTGAGGAAAGTTAACATACAGGATACATGGAAAGAAAATTAAAAACGATCAAGTCGTTGTGCTAGAATTTAGGGCAGTTCTCTTGTTGTTCTGTACACTAACACTGATGCGTTTGGACATAGACACACGTGTTAAACAGATCTGAGTTTCTGTTTTTCTCTGGGCTCTTCTCGCTAGTTTGATGTGGGCGGGGCTTTATTGGAAAAAACTAATGTCATATTCTCCCATTTATTAATCAACAACAATTTCAACAATTTAGCGAAACGTTTGAGTTGTTTGGTCACTAGAAAGGTTTCCATCCAAATTAAGTGCAAAAGTAGATTTTAGTCTATTCAGAGGCCCAACAGAAGAATATTGTACACACTCAACAGCACACTCTCTGTCAACACAACTCCCGCGGTGGATGACGCCCACAATTCAGGGTCAGCAGATAAAAAGAACAGCCAACAAAGCTCCAAACGCGAGGCGATAAACAAAGCAAGCTAATCGCAGACTGAAGCCAAGCAGACCTACTGAACTGAGCTTCATACTGTACATCTTAAAAAGCCTTTTTTTTTTTTTTTGCATACTGACACCACTTTCAAGCTGCTATTACACACTTAAGATCACTTCACACAACTTTGCTTTAACAGATCACAACTGTTTTGCATTGTACCAAAATAAAACCCTCTGAAATATAATAAGTTTCATCTTCCTAAACAGCCAAGTAGAGAAAATACTGCATGTTAGTTGCTTGTGGCGTTAAACCATTCACCTGATAGATATTTACAGAAACATGACTGGTTGCCATAGAGTCTATTGGCATAAAATGTGTTTACAATGCTTTTTTTTTCTTTTTTTTTAACAGTGCTTTATTGTTGCTTGGTAACAAAATATCACTTCCAGAGCCACTCGTGTACCACAACATGCTCTCTCAGCCAAACCTCAAACATAAAATGCATCTGGTTATTGATTGGTTTAACGCCAGCTTGTGCTTCAGTGCTCCTGTGCTTCAGTTTTAGTACAATGGACTCTTAGCTTACCGTCGCTCAGGCTGCTGTCGTCTGAGTGAGTCTACTCTGAGACGCACACAGACAGTTAGAACAAAGTACTCCTCTGTAACAGCGAGAAAACAAAAATGAAACTAAAACAGATGAAAAACAGAGTTGTTCCCATGTTGCATTAAAAAAAATGTTTGCTTTAATACAGTATGTGCATCTTTTTTTTTCCTTTTTTTTTTCAACACTATGACTGCAAAGTGTTTTTTGTTTGATTATAGCTTGCATACTGTGCCAGCAAGGATAGTCTGTTAGGATTAAAACTACAGTTTACTGACCATAAGTGATGGACTTAAATGTAAATGTGACTACATCTATTTCATCCACCAGCAGGTCTTAAAAATCAGCTTATAAAATAACAGAGTTATGTGTCTGTCTGATGGGCAAAAAAAATCATTAAAAAAATCAAATTAAAAATGTTTTTTTTTGTAGTTTTTTTTTTTTTTTTTTTTGATAATGAAGCTCGGAAAAATTAAGTGGACCAAGCATGCATACCGTTTTCTGACAGTCATATGATCTGTCTCGCTACTGGTCCTTTTTACTTTCCTCAGAAATCTCCAGAATATGTATGTATGTGTGTGTGTGTGTGTGTGTGTGTGTGTGTGTGTGTGTGTGTGTGTGTGTGTGTGTGTGTGTGTCCTCCCTGCCTCACTTTGAGAGACATAACTACCTGACTCTACTGGGAAACATAAGAAGGCAGGAAGAGGGGGTGTTGTTTAGCTCAGTTGGTAGAGCAGCCGCCCCATGTACAAAGGCTTAGTCCTTCGAATCTGTTCAAATCCGATCTGTGGCTCTTTCCTGCATGTCATTCCCCATCTCTCTCTCTCTCTCCCCACATTTCCTGTCACTCTTCAGCTGTCTCTATACAATAAAGCTCAAAAAAGGCCAAAAAAATATATCTAAGGCAGGAAGAGGAAAACAGGAACGTAGCTATTCTCTCCTTGTGCAGCTTTTACTCTTCCTCTTCCTCCTCCTCTTCCTCCTCCTCCTCATCATCATCCTCATCGTGACAGTGAGTGATCTCCTGGGGAGTCTGGGGGAACAGGTTGGGAGGTTTGATCTCGCTGAAGGAGCGGGTCAGCTGGTTGCGTTTGCACTCCAGGTCCTTGCAGTCGCTGCAGTGTGTGCGGTTGCGTGTGGCCAGCGGCGACTCTGTGTCGATATCCACATGGGTGTGCTCAACCGTCGACTCGTGGGGCATCTGGGACAGGAGGAGGTAAGACAAAATGTGAGAAGCTACTTGACAACACTAGCCGACTTACTGGAAGAGTAATCACTCCTCTTCTGTCCCAGAATGACCATCATCAATATCAATAACAGAAATATCACTGACAGCTAGTTTGAAGGAATACTGCACTACTGAAGCTGTGATTGTCTATTTTATTCTGCACATTCTTCTTCCTTGTCAAAACCTCGAGCCTACATTATCCACAATGCAACAGATCGGCTGACAGTTTGTCTGAGATTCTGTGTGTTGTGGTGGTAGCGGCTAATGTAGCCACGAGCTACTAGCCTCATACAGAGCAAACCTCAGTGATAGTTTGGAGTTAGTTTTTTCACATATTCAGTCATATCCACTCCCCAAGAGCTGAAAACAGACTTTAATGTGTAAAATCAGTGGAGGTCTAATGTTGTATAATCTGAGAAGGAAGGACAAGACAGGTGGATGAGATGAATGAAGAAGGGCAGCTATTAATGAATCTGAGAGCTTAATGCTGCGGGCTAAAGTAGGATATTATATGTATGTATGTAGGTCTGTGAAAGAGAACATGGAGCTGGACAATAAAAATGTCAATTCTAAATTTTGTTTCAAGGCCGATGACTCTCTAAAGAAAGTTTTAGAATCTTGGCTTTTGGTCACCAGAATCACTTTAACACTTTATTTTTACTGACTGACATTTGAGGTTGTGCGGTTTCTACGTTCAGACACTCACCAGTACGTGTGCAGCTCTGAAGAGGTAGCTGAAGGGGTAGTACAGCAGGTTGATGAAGGAGGCTGCGTACAGGTCGGCGTAACGCATCACTTGAGAGGCGAACAAGGTCTGTCTGGAGCCACTGCGGAAAAGGCTACCCATCATGCCATAGCACATGTCCATGTCATGTGTCACTTTCTAAAAAGGCAAGAAGAAGAAGAAGAGAGGACACCGGTAGTATCTTTAGCAACTGAGAGAACAATAAGGAAGTGGATTGTTAATGATTACACTGAAGGAAACACTGTATCAACCATAATGTAAACACCCATGTTTACATCTCTGGCAGCCATTGTTAAAAACATGTGGACAGATCTCTTGCTGTCATAGAGACAGAGGTGATTAAGGCCGTACCTTGACTCTTCTCTGAATAGTGCTGATGTCTGGCCTCTCATTGCTGCTGCTGTCCAGATGTCTGGGGAAGGACGGGGAGAAAGACGATGAGTACATGAGAGGGTGGGGGAGGAGAGGACACTGATATCAGACTGCTGAAAGGTAATGTGTCAAAGAGGTGGTTGCAACAGCGAGTCGAGCCAAGCTATAAATAACATCGGTGAGACGCGATTATCAGGCGGCCTGCGAGAGCCGACCCTTTAGACTTTACCCTGTTGACCCTGTTTGTTCTCTTTCAAACACGCTCGCAAAGCGCGCAAACAAACGTTATTGCAGAGAGCAAAGAGCAGCAGGACTGCTGCAAGAGATGAGGTAGGATAGGATGAAAGGGGGTGGAGAAAAAAAGGTTAAAAGGTCACAACTTACTTGTAGAGTTCTGCCAAGAAAATGTCCAGGCCCTGAAGCTCCTCAAATAACGCTGGAAAAACACAAGAAGAGAGTGAATATTTGTCTTCTCGCTGCTTTATCGTGCATATACAGTGTCCTAGTATTAGTTAGAGTGACGAGTCAGTGTTGAATTTATGATCTCCATCACATTTAACTTATGCACTCATGTCTCCTTCTAAACTTCCAGGTCTGATGTTACAGCTGCTGTTCTGGGTCAGGTCCCTGTTGAGACTGTTTTCTAATGTAGGACTGCAGTACTTGGAAAATGCAGCTACATGCCGTACATAGACGCGTTCATGTTCGCATTCATGTCTACAGACTCACAGCTCTTGTCGGTCCACACGTGAAGCTCCTGGGCCAGCTCGGGTATAACCAGGAACGTCCTCCAGCCTTGACGTTTCTTAGACTTGAGGATGTCTCCAAAGATATGATCCCCGATGTAGACAATGTCCTTCCCCTTGGCTCCCAGCAGGTCACACACAATGTCGGAGGAACCTAAAGGAAAAATGATGTGACGTTAACATAACTTGAAAGATTCTTAATCTAACGACAGACATGAATGACAAGAAACTAAAGTCCCACCTCCAGAGTAGACTATGCCATGCTGCAGAGGTCCTGTGTAGGTTCCTATCTTTAAACGTCCTGTGGTCTGAAATAAAGACAACAAATATACATCAGATTGGTGAGAGGACCCTCTATAATCTCTAATATCTGTCCTTAAATAGGACTGATTACTTTTCAACACATGCAACACAACCGTTTTTTGACATTTTAGATCAATTCAGCATTCAAGAGAATGTTGCTTAGAAAGCTGACACGCCACAAGGCTGCAACATGTCCAGATATGTCACGTTCTCATGCACTGCAGCTCTAAGTAACGTCTTCTCTGTCTTCTGTGCTGTGTCTGCTCACCGTGTCGACTTGTCTGAGCACCGTTCCCTCACCAAAGAACAGCGGCTTCCTGGCATCCACCAGGATCAGATCAAAGTAGGACTGCCAGGGCCGGTGGGAGGAACCAGCCTGCGGCGGATACAAGCAAATGACATACATAAATTACACATATGAAGATAAAACTTTTCACATTTCAAAGTGTGGTGAAGGGAAAGCTGTATTTTACCTTTGGGCCATGGGGGAAGTCAAACAGGTAGGTCATGATTTTCTGTGAGAACACAACAGATACGACTGTCAGTCGAACCAAATGCAGCAGGATTAACTCATGATCATCTGTCTCACCACTGCAATTTTTTTTTAAAAACGCGTGCAAAAAGTGAAACTCACATCAGTGTATTTGTAGTCACTGTTAGTAGCCAAGAAAACCTTGGCGACTTCATTCATTCGGCTGAGTAGAAGAGGCAGCTTCCCCTGATGGGAACAGAGAAGAAGCAAAGAAAGAAAAAGACTGAAGCTCTAAAAGCATCTTTACAAACCAGCCTCCTCACAAATAAAACAAAAATGTGACACACTGTGTGTGTGTGTGTGTGTGTGTGTGTGTGTGTGTGTTCTCCACACTCGTAGCGCCCTTGATGAATACAAACTACTTACATCTTTCACAACATACTTCTCAAGATTCTCCACCGTCTTCTCCTTCAGAGTACCCTGTATGTGAGACAGAGGAGACAGACCAAACATTGAAACATTTCAATTACGCACAAATATCACCTCCTGAAGCTAGCAGCATCAATAGCAGTCATTTGATTCAGTAACAGTCATCAGTGACAACCCACGCAGAACACGTCAGGACCTGTGGGTTTCAGCTGTGGGTTATAACAGGATGAAGTGGAAAGAGCAGCACTGATAACGGCAGCGATAATGAAGCCAGATGGTTTTTAACTAATACAACTTTTCATGCATTCTGTACATGTAGAATATATGAACTCCTGTCGTGTTTGCTTCAATTTACAAATAATAGTTTTTTTACATTACTTAAGTGTGTATGCATGTGCAGATGAAGCATATTTGTGCCGGTATTTATGAATTTATGTGTGAGTTTCTTTACTGCTGACACATTTATAACAAAAGTCCCTGTACAGAATCAAACTGGGGACGTCTCTCCCACAGTACAGTGTGCACCCTAACCACTAGTCCACAGGGACACCCTGACATGCTTGCTCTTCGACTCTGTCAACAACAACTTACTGTGTCCAGCACAGATGTTTTATATGGCTATTTTTATTTTTTATTTTTATTTTTGCAATGCTGTCACTGACATTAATAGCCCCAGAGGGCGACTATTTATGGTTTTGATGACTCGCTGACATTTGGTCTGTTGCCACCATCCGGTGAGCTTTCCCCTTGACGAGTTGCCTCGATATTGGGATTTATTAGGGATGTGGGGATTTGCAGTCCAAGTAGATTAACTTTAATATGCTGTCACACCTGATCTGTTTGCTTGAACTGAACTTTGGCACCTTTCCCCATACAATTTTGTTTGTTTATGCTCCTGTGAAAGTTTTCAGTTAAGTTCTGGTGCAGACTAAACAAATCCCCTGATCTGTAGTCTTGCTTGTACGAGACATATCATAGTCTAAAGGCCAACTGATCATATTTATGTGCAGAGAGAAGCAGACTGTGGCTATATTGAGTAGCACCTGTAAAAGCTGTAATAACTGAGGTTAAAAATGGCGTTTTACCTTGAAGTGGACCCAGTCGACGGCGTCGCGGACGTCCTGGAACATGCTCTTATAGGACATGAAGAGGTCGCCGTTTTTGAAGCCACTTTCACAGCTGGAGGAGAGGAGCAAAGACACACACGTACAGAGCCGTCGGACAGGCCACATCTTTACAGAAGGTTTTCAAAAACATGACATTTGTTTTTTGTTTGCTTTTAAATGGGATAGCCTTCCCTTGTTGGAGGGGTCCCCAGCCAAACAGGAAAGCATTCTCCCCCTAAAAGACCAACAACCAGGTTTCAGAGGACAAAGGACATGCAGCCATTCCAGATTACATTCTCAACAAATTTACAGGCCATTGTATCACCTGACAGTAACATTTAAACGATTATCTTATAGTTATATTAAGTTCATTCTCTGTAAATAGTTAGTTAGAACACTTTTTTATTCCTATCTTATTCTGATAAGAATCCATGCTTTTCTACAATTAGTAGAAGAGATTAATAAATGATGTTACAAATAAAATAAAAAAAATGGGTTCTTTGACTGAACTCATTTGATTTCCACTTAAAACAATTAGCTTAGATTAGCAGTTGAGACACCTGGACCCTCCCATGCTGTAGGGCTCAACCCTGTTTGGCCCACAATTGTCTTTGTGTCACCATGCGGTGCCCAGAAACTTGCTGCGTGACGGGTAGTGTTACAGACAGTCTCTTACCTTGTGTATCTGTCACAGTTGGAGAAGAAATCCACTAGGCATGCAAAGAGGTAGGTCTCTGTGAAGAAATACAAAAAGATGAAATGAATTTCTCTTTAGCACTCCCGTGATATCCTCCACAGCGTTCAGAGATCTCACCTGGCAGGTTGAAGAGTGTGTTAAGGATATAAAAGCGCTCAGTATCATCTCTCTGGATGAACTTGTTTGGGTACCGTTCACGGATCTCTGGGCTGGACAAAGAGAAAAGCAAAAACCAAAAACAGTCATACAATCAGACATACAGTCTAATGTACAAGCTTTTTCTTGCATCGTTGGGAGGAGAATGTTGGAAGCGCTCACCCTCGGAGGAAGTTAAATCCGTGAACACAGACCAGGATATTACCATAAGCGTCAACCTTCAACAGGTTGCCATACATGGTGTCAAACACAAGGCCCCTAAAAGAAGGAGGAAATAAACGCTCGTGTAAGTCCACAACACGCAATTAAATGAACTTTTATAACTCATCTCTATTAAAAAAAAAATCTGCAAATTTAACTGTTGTCATTTACAGTTATCAGGATAGGTTGAGAGGGACTGAAATGATTAGAGAAGCAGAAGTTGGGTCACGACCCTGATGGCCATCATCATCATCATCATCATCATCATCATCATCATCATCATCATGTCTGTGTGGTGGATTGTGATTGGTCTGACCTGGTGGGGAAGGACGGGTCGTAGACGAAGCTGAGCAGCTCCTGAGGGTAACCGATGGATACCAGCCGCTCCACTGTGAGCTCAAAACCTAGTGACTCGTACTCTGGTGACTTGTACACTGGAAATGAAACACACACACACACACAAACAGTCAATGTTTAATTTCGCCCCAATAGGAGAGCACAAAACACACGGTGCAGTTTGGTGTCTAATCTCCTATAAAAAGCTGCAAACAATTTTGCAGTTGTCTCAAGGCTGGTGTGTGTTTCTCGTCACTGTAAACTGAATCAGAACAGAAACAGTCAGGCTTTGTTCAGACTGCGGGCATTTCAGATTAGTTTCTCAAATCAAATTCAGACAGACTGTCTGCACGATTATTTGCAAGCGTTCAGATCAGATTCGTGTCCAGAAATCAGCAACCTATCTACACGGGCTGCTGCGGTAACGACAGGCACGAGTAACTACGTAATGTCGGTGCAGCTTCATCCGTACAGAAGCCTCCACCCAAAGCGCCGGCGGACAACTTATTTCAGCGTCTGTCCACAGGCTGTTGTTCTCCGTGCTGACCTCCATACCGCTCCGCTAGTAGCAGCACGATTCTGCTCAGCTGTTCCGTTGCACTTCCGTCACTCTGGATTAGATGTCACTGTTGTGTGTTGCGGTTCGAGTCACTCCAAAGACACTCTGAAATCCAATATGAGCAGCCAGTGTGTGCGGACTGATAGGAATTGCCTTTCAAAACATGCCCAAATGTGACTTGGATCAGATTTGCAGAAATCGCAATTTGCTGGCTGCTCGTCTGAACAAGGCCTTGGTTGATTGATTGTTCATGAACATTCTCTGATTTCAGCATGTCAAAGGTGAGGGCTTTTTCTTTCTCTGTTCCAAGTCATTGTAATTTGAATATCTTTGGATTTTGGACTGTTAATCAGACAATTTGAAGACCCTGTCTTTTGCTCTGGAAACTTGTGATGAGCATTTTTCAACTTTTAAAAACAATCAAAAAATAATCTAAAAAATAGAAAAACATCAAGTATTATACGGCAACTCGAGAATGACCTTTTTATATATAAAAATAATAAAACAAAATCAATTCACAGCTACATGATAAACTATATTCGCCCAGATTTTATCCAGATGGATGAAACATTTTGGTAAAAGGTGAGATCGGGAAAACAGTGACACACACCCTGTGGAAGAAAACTGCTCAATAAGCTATTTAACTTGTTGTTATCTGGCTTACAGGAGAGTTCATCGAGTGTATACGGTACACGTCACATTTACGTAAAACACTGTGGTGTACATATACAGTCAAGGAACCTGACCCCTGGGTGAAGCTGTGATTACACAGCAAACTGTGTTTCATTGGAGGTGACATGCAGTGAGTGGAGCTCACTCATGTTACACAACACAGACATGTGACTTTTCTAAGGACACACACACACACGCGCACACACTTAAGAGTCTGTGGTGTTGTCTCAGGATTCTGATAACAACATCTTTTCACTCTACAGTAACCCCCCCTCCCCAAACACACACACACACACACACACACACACACACACACACACACACACACACACACACACACACACACTGCCCTTCTCTCTCCTTGCGATCAACAAGAGACTTGATGTTCTGCACGCAAATCGAAAACGAAATGGGATCGGGCGTGAGAATGAGAAATCTCTCAACTTTCAGTGGCAGCTCTAATGAGACGTGCTGAGACGACGAGTCTCCCCGCCCCCACCCCACCTTGTCACCGCCAGAGCCAGAGATATTTACCCAGGGGCCAAACCTAAAGCCCTGACAGAGGAGGGCCCTGAAAATAAAATACACAGATTGATGCTCGGATAAAAAAAGGCTGGCAGAGGATTACCGTGCTATCTGACACTGGGAAAAGAATATGTCAGATGTTATAAATACGAAACAGAGAATGCAGTTGTGTTGTTGCCTGCACTCCCAGTGGCGTGTTGCGAGGCCCCTGGAGGGGAAGAATTATTGGCTGATGATGGTTGGATAGAGGACAGTTAGCGGGGGGAACAGCACTGCAGGACAAACAGGAAAACATCTGTGTCCTACTCGGCGAAATGTGTGAGAGTGCGCTTGTGTCTAATGCTGGGTTACACACAGAAGCATAATGAGCGTGCACTGAGTTATAGGAAAATCTTGGGTTCAGTAAAGCTTTTGTCCTTTTGTTGACAGCCCTACTCTGTAAGCCTGAGCCTGTTTTGGCATTATAATCACGTAACCTCTTGCAGTTCACCCCCCTGCCTCTCACTCTCTCTCTCTCTCTCTCTCTCTCTCTCTCTCACCCCCTGCTGTGGTCTCCCAGAAAACTGAGGGTTTGGGCCCTCTGCCCAGAGCAGTAGCATACAGCAACTAAATTGCCTTTCCTCCTCCTCCTACTCCTACTCCTCCTCCCTCCTCACTTGTCACCCTCTGTCACCTTTTCTATCATCACTCTCTCTTTCTTTAGTTCACCGGGTGGTGCTTTTTACATGTCGACCTTGGTGGGACACTGGTGTGTCTTACACTCCCACAACTTAAAGTCACATCTCAATCTAAGTAATAAAAAACGTCAGGCTAGTCATTTAGGATGAGGAACTTGTTTTGTTACACAATACTGGCCACAGTTTGCATTAACTATTGTACAATTACAACTACTACTACTCTTTTTTTTTAACAATTAGAAATTAAACTGTTTTATTAAAACATCTTTAAAGCCCCTCAAAACTTTCAAGCCTGTAGTATTTTTCTAAAAACCTTCAATGTCCAAGCAAAAAAAGGTAAAGTTAAAAGAAAAAAAACACCTTTAATTATTGTCTGTTAAGAGTTTTTAACTCAAACTTTTGAATTTGCTTCATCACGTCTCTGTGGCTGTGATTTCAGACTCCATCGACACTGATGCAAACAACACAACAGCTCCTTCAGGTTTTTCCCTTCAGATGTGACCTTAATGACACCAAAACCATTTTACTTCTGAGCAACAAGATCACATTACACCCATGGCCTACATTATATTCTTTACTAAAGTAATTCTAGAAGCCCTGCACTATTTCACATGTTTGAAGGCTCGAACCTGTGGAGTGATTTGTAGATCTCTTTTTTTTTTTTCTCCATGAAAACCACACTGGAAGCTACAGTCATGGAAAGTTGCATATTTTTGTAAATGGGGCATAAAAAAAATATCATCAACAGATGTTATTGAAAACTCGTGTTTACAGCGCTTGTGTGCACACCGGAAGTTGTGTTATTGTTGCTTACAGCGTCCTTGACTCTCTTGCATTTCTACTCTTTAGGGGTCCTTACTCCCCTGCTGCAAGTCTCTTCTTGCATTTCTCACGCTGTCAGTATGCACAAAGTATTCACACACACACACGATCATCTACTTAGAGTTGAGTCGAGAAGTCATAGTCATAGCTTCAGGGATCTATTACTTTGCATGCCTAATGAGATTGTTGCCAGTTAATTATACTCCTACTGCTCCAATTGCTGAGGTGTGTGGTGTCCCTTCACAGTTTAGGGGCCAGGTCACCGCAAGCCTGCACGTAACACACTCTCACACTCACACACACACACACACACACGGTAAACAACCTGGATCCTTCCACTAATAGAAATGTCCCACACAGACTTTATCAGAACCATGTCATGTAGCAATATTAGCAGCCAACGCCTTAAATGTGTTAATTTATCTGTATCCACTAATATTCAAATGTAGGGCTTTGTCACAGATTTATGACACTATCGAGCAGACTGTGGAAAAATGAGAAAACTTAAGCACAGCCTCGGGGGCCTACATTCCAGCCAAAAGTCTGTTGGAAAACTAGGACAAAACTGTGTGGATCTCTCCATGCAATCTGGACCTAAATGTGTGTGTGAGCAACTTTTTTTTCTGCAGGCTGTTATGTGCTCCAAAAAGGAGCACGAAGAACACACAAGGCAATGTTGATTCAGTTTACAAAGCCTTACAGTATTTTACAAAACATGTGATCTGCATGCATGCGCTGTAATAGTTGTAAATGTTTTCATCATTCATCGTTAATTGTCTGGGGCGGTGAATCAATTATTTTATTGGAAGTGCGTTGGGCCGAGTTCTGCCTGCCAAGTTCTGCCTGCCAAGCTCTTCACCTCTTGCACGTGATAAGGTGGCAAACAAACATGTTGCTCAAAACGACGATGTTTAATAAGATTTAATAAGATTGTGTGTGTTTTGCAATGCCGTCATGCTGGACTGCGTGGCTGTGGTGTACAACTGTGCGAACCGTGCGTAATGACTGAACAATAGGATATGAACTGGGCAGAGCTCGATTAGAAAAGAGTTTACCAATATTTGAATCAAAATATGATGAGAGTTGTTGGTTTGTTTGCTTCTGTGGACAGGCAACTGCTAGTCAAATCGAATAAATGGTTGGCATTTTATTCCATATTTTACTTCTTTTAATTGACATGAAAATACCATATGAATGCAGGTTTTGCCTTTAAATATTACAGTGTTTTACTGTACAATCAACAGACTGTAATATAAAATACTACTTTATTCTGTATAAATTCCCTTAAAATGTCATATAAATAAAGGTCTTGCCATGGAATATGACCGCAATTTTTCACCGTATTTTTTAGAGTGTGACCATTTACCAAAGAAAACAAAGAAAAACCAAGAATTTTTTCTTTTGACTAATATGGCATTTATCTTTGGTTTAAACATCAGATGACTGATCTGTGACATACTCTGTATGAGCTCCAGTAGAGTGTAAACATTGGTATTGATCCTAAAGTATAATAGGCTACCATGAGTATTGATTGACAGAGGTTATTAAACTGTGTAAACTGTTGACAGGAGTTATGTTTGCTTTGTCTTGGTCAATTAGAAACCAATGTATATTTTTAATCACACACCACACGACTTTCCAAGACATACTAAATCATCAGATCGGCACATTTCCATGTTTGTAGTAGCTCTGTCAACATTTAATAATGGCAGCTAGCTTCATCCATAAGTCTTTAGGAAATCTTTTTTTTTTTTAAAGGAGATACTTTAAACACATCTGAACTGCTGTTAACAGCCCCTAAAAATAAATGCTGCAGTCGGGTAAGAGTGCTGTGGTTAAGCAGCAGCCATTCTGCGACACCACCAGCTCCTCAGAGTTGATGAAGTACGTCTGTGGTTAAAACCTGAACACCCTCCAAAGATACATGATAGCCACGCTTCTAGCAAACATTAACACTTGGTTTTGGGCACCCATAAAGAGAGGCATGTCAACAGCTGAGCGTCCATGAAATCTCCTGCCCTCTGAATGGAGATAGGGGTACAGAGCCACAGAGGGACTACGAGTGATCCCCATTCTCAAGGGAGCCATCACTGGTGAACTCAACAAACAAACGTGACCTGCTTTTCAAAGTCAGGGAGGATTTATTTATAGAGACAGAGAGACCAAAAACTGGAGCTGAGTCACAGAACAAAGTAGCATGAAAAATCCGGATATTTTTGGCCCAGTTACTGGTCAGTAGGAAAAAGAACATCCCTGTACTATCAACTTTACAGGGAGCTATGCTTAACGTCCTGTTATCCAAGTGTTATAGTCTGCTCAATGTGTCTCCAGCATTGACCTAAATAATATTTTGTGGACAACAAGTTCTGGGGGGATGGAGAGGTAACCAAATATAGGGTTGAAAAGAGGTGATACTGTACTAACATCTAAGCAAAACACCAAAGGCCAAATGAGAGTCGACAACCAGGGTTTTTTTTTTCAGTTTCAAAAGGTGACAAATAAGAAACACACTCCCTCAAAATCAAAATGTACCCTGGCACTTCTTCTCTTTTTGATACATTTACTGTATCTATGAAGCTTTTTAGTCACACTGGATTTATCTGGATCTTGGACTTCATACCAAACATTTAAAAGCACAAATAGTAGTGCTGATGATTATTTTAATTACCAATCAATGTATCATTTGTCTTTCAGTTAAAAAAAAAATTGTTTAGCTTACTATTAAGATTAAAATTCCTTTACTTACTTATTTACTCATCAACTATCATCATTTATGTTTTCCATTCTTATAACTATCGTATTTACAGTGTTGTAATTGATCAAACTGTAGGAGGTAAAGGAAAACATTTGACTATGACTGTACCTGTATGATTAGATGCAAAGCTAAACTAAATGTTGAACTAATGTCAAATATCTGTCAAAATGTTTCCCACGGCCCCAAAACTGAAAGTCAGAAAACCTAAACACATTTACTATATTTTTTTTATTTTATAGATTTTTTGGGGGGGGCCTTTTCAAGCTTTATTTGATAGAGACAGCTGAAGAGTGACAGGAATGTGGAGAGAGAGAGAGAGCGAGATGGGGAATGACATGCGGGAAAGAGCCACAGGTCGGATTCAAACCCTTGGCTTCCGCAGCAAGGACTGAGCCTTCGCACATGGGGCAGCTGCTCTACCAACTGAGCTAAACACCGCCCCCACATTTACTAATTTAACTATTTGACAATACGAAAGAGATAAAGCACTTATATCCTCACACTGTAAACAAGCGTGTGATCAGTTAGGTGAATGTGTATTCAACTTACCCGCTAAAGTGTAATCCATATCGAAGCCGAAACACTTAATCTTCTCCATTGCCAAGCTTCTGTTGACAAACACTCTGGAGGAAACAAGTGAAGGTAAATGTTTAAGTTGTGATGCAAGATTCAATAATAAGATTAGCATTTATTCTGACAGACTCAAAAGAAGACACTACTCTCTGAATAGACCTTCTCTAACCGAGACTATGGACTATAGTGGGTCTATTCAGTATCCAGAAAAATGTACCAAAATACTGCTGCAGCTGAATAAGTCAATTACACACACAAAGAGATGGTCAGACTTAAAGAAAATAATGTTTGGGTAGCAAAAGTGTCTTGTATGTTAGCTCAGTTAAGCAATTTATTTTACTGTATATCATGTTGTCAGTGTGTGGACATCGTGACATGTTAAAATAGTCCTTAGGTTATGTGTCAGTTAGATTCATATCGGCTTTGGGCTAACAATAAAATCTGTCAAGTGTCTGTCAGTGGAGCCCATATAAACCTAAAAAGGTGCCAAGCATAAAGCCAAACTTAACTACTAATTTATAGTAGTTAAGTTTGACTTTTGCCTACGTTTTTAATGATTCAATCATAAAAATAGATCATTTTTGTCACACAAAGTGGCAGAGTTTTGTATTGCAGGATTTCTAAAATGAACAGCAACCATTCAAAAAGGTTTAGCCCATTTTACCTCGTATCTATCCATCATAAAAAACACTGGTACATAAAGTACAGTGAAACACTGAATATCACAAGACACAACTGTACTTTTACAATTTTGGTTCTCAATTTCACCACACATTTTAAATAAAATGTTTAAAATGATCAGAAACTCTGAATTCTAGTTCAAATTTGCACCATATTACACAACAGTGCAGCAGTAAAATGAACTTTGGTAACAAGAGCTTGCCACACGTGTTGTTAACAGGAAGTTTACAAAACTCAGGAGATGATAAAATCCTAAAACCTTACAGACTTAACTCTGAGTACGACAATCTTCCAGGAAACGGCTCTCATAAATCAGCCCATAGACCGGGGGTCCACGGTGGGCACAGTGATATTGACAGTGTTTACACAGCCTGGCTGACACAGCACGCACTGCTAGCTCAACTCTGACTGTTGGCACAGAGCAACATAGCTTATCTTCCACATCTGTGACTGAACTCAATGTGTAAGCTGTGTTCCTAGATATTTCCACACCTTGTCAATATTTAGTCATGCTAGAAATAAGATGTACATCAGCTAAAGTTAACACAAAAAAAAAACTAGGTTACATCACTCACAGCTAGCACATTCATTCTGGTACACAAGCTCAAAAGTGACTCTGCAAGTCAACTCATCTTGACATTAATCTGTGACGACGACCATAACATCTCCACCAATCTCTAAATCAGTTGTCAAATACCTGGCAGCAGATCCATAGTGAACAAGTTCCCATTTAGATCTTAGTCCAGCAGACGACTGGCGATGCATTCTGTGCCAAATTAAACTTCAGTTTGACTCTCCGCTGGTCTGACCTGCTCCAGCAACACAGGGCAGCTCTGGTCCACAAACAATGCTCGCCCCCCTCCCCTCCTCTCTCTCTCTTTGCCTTCTTGCCATTCAGAAATTTTCTGACTTGTTGCAAAAATGATTGTGGCTATTCCGCGTCGTTCTCTGTTGTTGCTGTGTGCTCTCAGTCAAGGGCTGTTGTTGTTGTGCAGCATGATGTTTGTTGGGCCCTCAAAGACATCCAGAACAATCACAAGTCAGGTAGAATCAAGCCCCCAACCGGCCCACCCACCCCAAAGCGACAGCTGCTTACCATACTGAGGTTTGGTTTAATGTAAACACTTACGGGATGAGTTGACTTCTTTTTTTAGAAGAATCTCAATCTCATCTCGGAGCAGGAGGCAGCAGATTTTTCTCATTTTATTTTTTATTATTTTATTTTTTAAAATCAGACATGGATTCATTTTATGGAAGCAAAAACTGACTGAGAAATGTTATCACTAGTCACCCGTTTTTTGTTTTAATAGTTTTCATAAATTCAGATAAATTAAGTGAAAATTAAGTGCCAGTGGCTTAAATTGCAATAATTGATTACATTATTATATAAATGATGTCAGATGTTTCGATCCAAGAAAAACAAGCTCAGATGAGCAACAAAAACTTGATTTTTTTTTTTTATCTGAATGTAAAATGCAGTTTTTGAAATAGCAAATCTTGAATGTTAAAATAATTCAATGCGATCTGTCGTATTTAAGTTTCAACAGTAAGCATTGAATATCAAATCATTATGACCTCCACGGTTTACATCCTGTGTAATACTTTACAATGAGTGAGCAGAGTGCAGTAAAAGACAGCCATGAATAATAACTTGTGACTCCTTAGAGTTTATTGACAGTGGGTGGGGATGGGTGGAGGTGACTTGATTACCAGAGTGAGCTTCGACTTTGGTCCTGCTGACAAAACTATTGCCTCAAACAGGCCACATGGGCCACGCCACACCTACTACAGCAGAATCCCTTAACAACTTTTCCTCCGTCTGAGTGCAGCTGTGCGACAATCTGCCAGATTTTTTCCACTGCAGTCTAATCTCACAGAGACAGTGATTTGAGTCGCTGTGACAGAGAGTTTATCTGCGCTGGGCAGAGTCGTCAGCCCTATGCTATGCGATACACACAGCTCACTATCGGGCTGCATTGCTTCAGCTAAGCTCTTACTTTGAAGGAATGGTCTTTGTCTGTCTGTGAGATAAAAGGTCACATAAAATGGCCCCTTAGATAAAAAAAAAGAAAAAAAAAAAGATGATTAAACAGTTGAGGGGCTTGAATTTAATTCTGTCACAAGTATATTGTTTTAACAAGTCGTCTTTGCTATCTTTGTCATCTTTGCACGTGTCATTATTTGCGAGTGAGCGTGCCTGCACGAGGTGGGTGACGGGGAAGGATTGCGGACTGGGTGACTTACAGTATGTCAGCACAGCACACACACAGACCTAACAGATACGTGACATCCCCGAGAGCGCTGGTGTGATAGAAACTGCAGCGCCCAGCACACACGCACTTCTTAGGCCAAGTTAAACATTGAACAGCGACACGTTTTAATACTCTGACATGGAATAAATTTCCTCCTTTCAAACCTGTATGACCACAGGGTGTTTCCAGTCAACAGGTACAGAAACAATGGGGTGTATCTCTGGTGGGACTCGCCTATTGTGCGAATTAATAAAACAACACAGTGTCAAAAGAACGCAATCGATTTTCAGTAAATGTAGAGCGCGGTATTTAGCTTCAAGCCAACTACAAGCTTTGAATTCATGCACTCACTCCCTTGACCTCAACAGCCTGGTGATACTTTGACATGAGACGGAGAGGAATTTTGCATAACAGCCAGAAAGACACACCCAAGACGCGATAGTATGTCAAATCTAAGCCAGCTTTATTTCACAATTCAAGCTCCGAAGATCATCAATGTGGCCTAAGTCCTGCTCCACTTAATGACAGGCATGTGAGAAGTAAGGCCGCAAATAAGTGGATAAATAGACTGCACAGTAATAGCAACCCTCAATAACTCGAGATAATCAAGAGTTTAGCCTTTTGAAAGGTCAAAGTAGAGAAACGTTTTATAATGTTGGGTTGCTATTGTCCAATTAAAAGCCAGGAAATGTCAGAAAAACTAAATGCCATATTCACAGGCGAGCTGACTCTGTCAGTGACATTTCACTCCGTTATGATGATCATAAAGAATCGACGCGATGTCAAAAGTTCAGCTCAACATTTTCTGGTCTTAATGGGAGTTTCACAGCTAAACAATAAGTTTCTACAATGTCATGATCATAGCCTGATTCGTTCCGTCTCAGTAATTATACACAAACGTGGTTCATTGTATTATTGATTTGACGCTCACAGGGCTTTACGTATTACCTCTTCCTTTTGTAATCACATGACAGGTCTTTGGACAGGTACTTTTAAGATGTGTCTGCATTTGTTCCACGTCTGAACAGAAGCTTGGCTTCATCACATGATGACATAGAAATAATTGTTAATGGAAGCATTATCTTGTGTACACATTGACTATTTTCCAGTCGTGCTGTCCCAGTGAAATGAACAGAGAACGCCTGTGTTTAGCTATATGAGCCGACCCTAGTACGGAATAAATATTCTTAGAAAGACGTGATGATTACACTTTAAATATGGTCACATCGAGTTGCATCTACTGACTCAACAATTATGTGACACACTTAAACTTTATTACTCTAGTTCTACGTGGTGAACTTCCCGTTTCTCTAACTGCTCGGTGGCGTTTAGATCAGTCATTGATGAGGCTGCATGGAGCAGTGGACCTGACGTAGTCTTGATCACAGATTGGCTCTTTTTCTCTTGACCAATAAGAAATGTACTACACACGTGTCTCTCACCGGTGGTATGGCTCTCTTCTGTATTTCTTCATCGTCAGCCCGTCCATGTTGGCAGGCAGGTCTGCATAGTTCTGCAGTCTGTCGCTCCATGAAGTTGTCATCTTGAAAGCCTTTCAGTGTCTGAGGGAGAATGAAAGCAACACAGTTTAATCATCGTCAATCAACTCAGGATTTTCCCATGGCGTTCTCGAACAGAGAATAGAGGTCGCGTCAGCTGGGTCGCGGTGAACAAGTCACTGAGATCCAACCTAGTCTGGCACACAAACATCCTGTCTAATTCACAAGGCAAAGTCTAAGAAAAAAGCCAAGAGCAAGGCTGACCCTAAGACCCATGAAACTATTTAACACAGGGTGACGCTGGTAGGCTGTATTTACAGAAACAGCATATAATTAAATCCTTGTTTGGTTAATGGATCGGGTCACACATAAACAATCTTAAACCAAAGAAGAAAACAATCTGTGGAAAGTCTTAGAAGAATGTCTTGGTCTTTTTTTAAATGTCCAGAGATGTAAGTTTACTTTTCCTCCCGTGAGGACACTCTGTCATTCTCCTACTGTCAGTGGAGAGGCTGGGCTGAAGGAAGGGAAAGGCAGCGGAAGGTCAGCTTTCTTGTGATCGGTGCCAGCACAAATGCAAATGACTTGCGAGGCTTACATGTCGAAGCAGGGGAGAGCTGTCATCAGGGCATAAAAAAAAACACTGCACTGAAACAGTGTCATTGGTGTTAACTTTACAGCTTTACAGGAGGGCAAACAACAGCTTTAACACGTTTGTTGTTACATCTGACCTGTAGTGCATTATGAAAATATGACTACTGATAATAGACCTGATTTGATTGCATTCTTATGTATTTTTAGCTCATGTCTTTCTTTGTTACAGCTTGGCCCACGGTGTGAACTGGTCCACTGGGGTCTGAGGGGAGCTCTGGCTTGGAAAGCAAACCTGCACAGCAGCACTGCAAACACAAACAAGGCGAAACTAAACTTATAACACGGGCTCTGTTGCCTCGGGTCAGTGTCCACGCAGAGGGTCGACGTTTTGTCTCAACAACAGTAGACGTAACGTCAAGTGTCATTTATGTTAACGCATTATCTCAGCTAAGGAAACCGACGGTGGGAGGTTAGCTGAGGCTGCTGTACAAGTATCTTTACAAGCTAACAGAGAAGAAAAACGTCGTAGCGACACCTCGTCCTGTTATTTTCTTGACTGTAAAGCGAGCGAACAGTCCTGCTCTTTGTTTGTTTGTTTTTTATCTGACATCGCTGAGAGGCTAACGCGTTAGCTGGCTCTGCTTGAAAAACAAAAGTATCAGGTCAGATTTGGCTGTTTTTAGCTGCGCCTGGCGTTACTGTACTCACCTCTTGAGTTCCTGAATAAAACAACTGCACCGTCAGTCGGTCTGAGCATGCGCCTTGAGCTGTGTGAAAGTCGGTTGAAGTCGCTGGTGTTTTTGTTTTTCTTACAGAAAGCAGCAGTCAGAGGGTCGGATGTGTACACTGTGAAGACAGGCAGCAGACGAGTGTTGGTGCTCTGCCTGCTCTCTGCTATCGCTATCGCTATCTCTCTCTGTCTCTGTGTGTGTGCAGCCAGCTGTTGTTACGAGACATTCAGGGGGCGGTGTTTAATTCATGTCTATCAAAGAGGAGGCGGGATTATCTGGCTTCGTGGCACAGACACGTGACTGCACGGTGTTGTTGATTGCATCTGGGTGCAGAGAGACATGGAGATGACCTGCATGCGTTTGTCTTGTAAGAATGAATTTGCTTGCAGGGTACTTACATTACTGACATTTATTTGTTTAGTTCAGTCACAAAAAACTGCACGGACAAAGTAAAGATTAGTTGTCTCATGTCTGCTGATTACTTACATTCACACCTGTTCACATGCACGTACACACAACAATATTTTTAAATTTACAATATTTGTGGTATGGTGTAGCGCAGGGTATACATTGTGTAGCATATTACATTTTTTAGCACCGATTTTTAATCTAAATTCAAATTTCTGCGAGGTTAATTTATGGTTACTGTGTTATAGGTTAATTTACATGTATGTATGTTTACATGCTGCTACTGGATGCTTGAATTTCCCTCTGGATCAATAAAGTATCTATCTATCTATCTATCTATCTATCTATCTATCTATCTATCTATCTATCTATCTATCTATCTATCTAAAGATTAGTTGTCTCATGTTTGTTGGTTACTTACATGCATTCACACAATATTAACAATATTTCTGGTAAAGCATACTCTGTATGTGAGTATTTTATTTCTGCACCTCTTCTGTGGCTAATGTTGATTTCATAATGATCATGACAATGTGCAAATACTACTGACCCATTTTTGGGTGAACTAGCTTAAACATGCCAGCCTATGTAATTATGTCAGTGTTTATAACACAGGGTGTTTTGCCTTTGCTGGATGGGCCACTTTGAAAAGCATTAAGAGTAAACCAACTTCTCCAGGCACCACTGCTTTTACTTTTGTATGAATACAACACTGTAAAAATACTCTGTAACAGTAAAAGTCCTGCATTCAAAATCCTACATTTCATGTGTCATCAAGTACCTAAAGCAGAAGTATTCATTCTGCAGAAAAAAAATCTCCTGTGACTGTTATATGTACAATATGAATGGTTGAAGTGGTGCTTACTTAAGAGTTCCAGGTTTATCCTAGTTGTTCCCAACAGGGTCACAAGATTAATCTATTAAAACTATTAATTTCTCTAATCTTTAGTGAAATTATGTAGAGTTTTACCTGCTTTACTGCTTTTATCTTTAACAATGTATTATATTTTAAAGAATTTCAATAAAGTATCAATTTCTTCTTCTTCTTCTTCTTCTTCTTCTTCTTCTGCTCACCATGTTCTTAATGGTTTTTATTGAATTTTTGCTATAGTGGAGTAAAAAGTATAATCCAGTGTAAGTATAAATACAGTGTATAAAGTATAAAGCAGCATAAAATGGAAATACTCATAATTTTGTGCAGTATTTAAATAAATGTAATTAGTTACTTTACACCACATATTAAACTGTGGGTCATTTTAGTAAGAATATTTGGACAATGACACATTGTTTGCTGGAGGTCTAAAATACTCAGTTACAATAGTTTCAATAACATCACAAGAGATTTCCTTCCATCCATTGAGGTCAGACGTGACCGACGTCTCAAGAGAATCACACACTTCCTCAAGACAGCACAAAAGCAAAAATGCATTTCTTCAGATAATTTTGGAAATAAAAGCTTTTTTATTGACATTGTCATTATAGCTTCATACCTCCTCTGCCACAATCTTATTTGCTTTGGCTTGCAGAGCGTCATTTTATTCACACAAATTTTATTATCACAGATTTTACAACATTGTTTGACATCTGCAAAAAATTTGTAAGTAAAGCACAAAAACTTCTTCAGGGCACTAGTGGGGCATCTCATTGGCTCAGGTTTGAATATTTTACATACTTGTGTATACTATTTGTGTGTATATTAGTTTACAGCTGCTCAGGTGAACAGTATTAACAAAGACCCCTTCTGGCACCTGAAACCTTAATACCTGCGTTAACCTGGACTGTTGTTTTGATGGGGCTTGTCTCAGCCCCTTGCTTCCTTGTTGGGGACACATTCATCTATCTGTCAGTTCGCCAGCTCATCATCAATTCACTTGAACATCCAGTAGCCAGTAGGCTGTGTTCACTATTATAATTTAGTACCAAGTGGTCCTAATGAAATATTCGTGTTGACTTGCAGTATCCTGCAGTTTGACAACAGAGGGCAGCAAAGGCCTGTCAGTGGGATGCTGTGTTCAAGGGATAAATAAATACACACCAAACAAAACTAACAATTTTAAACTTTAATTATTTATTAACTAAATTACATGAATTAATTCATGTGCTTTATGATTCAACTCTTGAAGAGTTATCTCAGGGATCAGCATAAATCTGAAAGTAAAAGTGAAACTCTTCTCTTCTGTTCTCACCATTTTAAGCATCTCTTCATTCATCCATTTTAGTTTGAGGAGACGAGATACGAAACACACGTTCCTTCAAGATTACATTAATGTAATCCTGTAAAACAACACTGATTTGTGTAGAAATGTTGTTAGACACTTGAGGAATCGCAGTGCGTGGTTCATAAGATACATAGATTAGATATTTAAAGAGAAAGAAGAGTTTAAAGTTCACATGTCACCAGAAAATAACTGCAGATGTAGATGTGATTTTGTCAGTGCGGTGTTTTGGAGAACAGTACTATGCAATATTGATAGTTCTCTCAGCAACCAGTCGCAACTATGTGCAACAGAAAAAAGTTTTGAGGAAAAGTGCACCATCATCACAGCCTGAAAGTCAGTATTTTGCACTTGAGGTGAATTTGTATTTAGGACTGGGGTGTCTCTGTTTTCAGCAGCAGAAACACTCAAAGTTTAATATCAAAAGTTAAAAATTTGCCTCGTATCAATATTAATATTTTAGTTTTTTAGTGCAACAAGCGATCAAACACTGACGCATCACCACTGCGCCAAAAAAGGACAGTTCCATCTGCTCCACACAAAGAACTGCGCACATCTGCACTAATATTTGTATTATTGTCGACTGATAAAGAGCAAGGAAAAAGTCATCTCTGGCACATTATTTAGCATTTATCCTCATCACTGTGCTACTTGACGCATGTGGAACGGATGAATCCGGATGTTGCCATCGGGCATTAATTAGTGATTGGGTAGGTCCCCCTATATAAACGAGACGCGCCCACTGCTCTTCTCTGTCTGCATACAAGCCAAGATGAGCTACGGATCTGAAGTCTTTTCCTCCTCCTCCTATAGGAAGATTTTCGGGGACTCTCCCCGTTATGCATCCTCTCCATCACGGACTACGGGGATCGTCTCCTCCCGAGGAGGGTACCGGTCCTCCTCTCTATCCCGGAGCAACGTCTCATCCCTGGGCTCGTACAACAGAAGGTCCGGCCGCTCCTCCTCCATGCCAGTGGAGACCTTCGACCTGACACAGAGCAACGTCCTCAACAATGAGTTTAAAATCATCCGCACTAATGAGAAGGAACAAATGCAGGGTCTCAATGACCGCTTTGCAATGTTCATCGAGAAAGTGCGCAACTTGGAGCAGCACAACAAAGTGCTGGAGACGGAGCTGAGTGCGCTGCGCCAGAGGCAGACCGAGCCCGCCCGCCTGGCCGAGCTTTACCAGCAAGAGATCCGCGAATTGCGCTCCCAGCTCGAAGAGCTGAACGGAGAGAAGTCCCATCTCTTGATTGAGAGGGACAGTATTGAAGATGACCTGCAGAAGCTGAGGGGGAAATACGAAGAGGAGTTCCGTGCCAGGGAGGAGGCGGAGGCCACCCTGAAGGCTTTCAAGAAAGATGTGGATGATGCCACCATGGTGCGCCTGGACCTGGAGAAGAAGGTTGAATCTCTGCTGGACGAGATCAACTTCCTCAGGAAGGTGCACGAAGAGGAGGTGGCCGAGCTGATGGAGATGATCCAGGCTGCACAAGTGTCTGTGGAGATGGAGGTGTCCAAACCGGACCTCACCTCCGCCCTCAAGGAGATTCGAGGCCAGTACGAGTCCATGGCGTCCAAGAACCTGCAGTCCGCCGAGGAGTGGTACAAGACCAAGTTCGCCGACTTGGCGGAGCAGGCAAACCGGAGTAACGAGGCCATGCGTGCCAGCAGGGAGGAGATAAACGAGTTCAGGAGGCAGGTCCAATCCAAGACCATCGAGATAGAGAGTCTGAGGGGAACCAACGAGTCTCTAGAAAAGCAGCTCCGGGAGATGGAGGACAGGCACAGTATGGAGGTTGCAAACTACCAGGTAATCAGATTTTAACGACTTGTTAACCGCCTATCAGAAGGGTTACAGAAAATGATGATCTCATTTTAGTTTATGTGCATTGAAATGAATCAGTGAGTATTTTTATTTATTTATTTATTTATTTATTTATCTATTTTCTGAATATCAGAGCAGCTGCTGCAGCTCGGGCTCTGTCCGTGGTGCTGAAACTCTCTCCCATGGGACAGCGCGGCTCAGCAGCTGCATCTGACAACGCCCACTCAGTGAATCTGTGGAGACTAAATGAGCAATTTCATACTCAAGTGTTTTGTTTGATTCAGCACTCACAGCTGAGAATATGTTTTAGGACAAACACTACAACCCGCACTGCTAGTAAACGACTCCAAACTCCAGCTACACACTGCTCAGGTTAACAATAGGACTGACAGAGCTCTTTGTTTGGGCACTACCATTATTTCTCTGCATGCTACGGGTCACACTTAACTTAATTTCTCTCTAAAAATATATATATATATTGAACCCTACCCCCCTAATATTGCCCTACGTTTCTTGTTGTATTTGTCTTCAGGACAGCATGGCAGAGCTGGAGAATGAGCTGAGGACCACTAAGAGCGAGATGGCTCGCCACCTGAGGGAATACCAGGACCTGCTGAATGTCAAGATGGCTTTGGATATTGAAATTGCAGCTTACAGGTAGGCTCCTCTCTCAAAGACAACTCACACTTCAGATCATTTGTGATAACCTCTATAACACTAAGATATAGATTTTTAGTTGGTAATGTTGGGAGTCACTCTCATCTCATCTCATCCTTTCTAAACCTTTCCTCTACAGGAAACTACTGGAAGGCGAGGAGACCCGCATCGGGACAGGTATCACCTATCCCTCCATGAGCGCAGGTGCTGGGCAAGGCTACAACTACCAGCCTCGCATTTACACTAGTTCCAGCAAGAGCTCCAAGAAGGAAGGCAAAGAGGAGGATCAGCAGCAGCAGCAGAGCAAGTCTGGAATCAGGCGTGAAGTTTATGAGGAGACAGTGGTCACCACTAAGAAGATCGAGAAGCCGCAAGAGGCCAGTGATATTCCCACCAATCAGAAAAACTAAAAGCCTACTGTAAGCCTGTTTTTGACCCCTGCAGCTTCCCCCCTGTCCCCACAAAACCCAAACCTCTCATCATTCCCCATCCTAAAACAAACCCTGAGCCTTTACACTTGAACACTTGTGGGGATCTTACGTGATAGCTCTGCTTTGCCTTCTTATTATAAGCACGGTAAGATCATCATAGTTTCTGTCTGAACTACTGTATGCTGGATGTCCACAAGTGTGTAGAGTGTGGCATCTGGATGTTTGTTTTACGTGGGTTTACTCTTCCTCATCCCCCTTTGTCCCCCACATGTGTTCCCCAAAGGAAATCCATTGTAACTCTACTGTAAGCATCACTCTATACAAAAACCACAGTACTATCTGTTGTCTCGACTTCACACACTCAGCATCAGACAATAACAAGCACTTAGGTAGCATCTCTTACAGAGGTACAGTCTTTCAAAATGTAATACTCAACCGGTCTTTCACACTTTGGGAAAACATTGCATCAATATGTGAGACAATAACTGGTCATTCACTACTACCACAAGCTGTGAGATACTCTCAACACATTCCAATGGAAGCATGTGTGTGCGAGTGTTCCTGTGCGCGTCTAAAGAACAAAATACTCAAAACACATCAGCTGGTGTCGGTTACTCTTTCTGCATCCACTTATACAATACGATAAAAAATTATTCTTGATATAATAACACGTTTAGCAAAGAAGCACACAGTCTACAGTTAAAGCAAACCAGCCAAAAATAAATATGAACATGTGATAATGTCTTGCTGAGCCATTATTCTGAGTCTCCTTACTAAAAATGGAGTTCATAAGCAAAACAACTCCTCTTGCACAAATGTTTTAAATCACAGTCAGCTCTGCATGACGGAGGATGTACATCCTCAGTCCTCCTTTGTAACTTCCCAGTAAAGTCTCACTCAAAAGTGGATAGCTGTGGCTATTTAAACGAGAAGCCAACAAGAAAACAAAACGTATTAATCGAGGACAATTTGCATGGTGTATGTAGATGTCACGCTTGCATGGAATCCATCAGCCCATTGCTCATTTGACGCAATCTCGTTGTTTGGAGTTTAAAAACGTCGGCCATCTACCATGCTGGAGCATCATCGCACACAACGCTCATTAATATTTGTAATAGACATGTGCTTGTTAGCCTGTAGGCTTGATTTGAAGACTACTGTTATAGCTCTTACTGTAAGATGTGTGACGTAGGTAGGTTACAGATCTCTGCTGCTGATGCTATGAGGAGAAGGAGTGAAGATCCTCTTTAAGGCACTTGTATAGGATTGTCAAAACTACCTGATTTGATAATAATGACCAGCAAAATGCAGCTAATATAAAAAGAACGCTTTAGCACAAATGTACAAGATTCTGTATGATCCATCCATTGAAACATCATTTCCCATGTGCCATCGATGACGCATTTGAGCCCCAGAATTCATACCATACCACTCAGCCAGAGCAAATACCATCAACACTCAAAAATACATCACAAATTCAGTCAGAGGCTGCTAGACCACGATGTGTTTGAAACAACTTGACCTCGCTCTTTATAACTTGTGGCCATGACTGGATAAAATGTCTGTTGTAGTGTGATCTTACCACAAGAAATCCTTCAGTATGAGAGACTTAGAGCTTGTTTTTCTGCTTGTGCACTGCCAACTTTAACACAGTTATCTTTTTCTGTCGCTGCTCCTGCTGCTGCTGCTGCTGCTGCTGGTCATGGCGAACCACGCCCTGACAAACTACACTCACAAAGAAAACAAAAAACTAGTGATTGTACGTAAGACTGTTCTGGATTGGGTTTCTGTTGGTTTAATTGAGGCCTGTGAAGTATCTTAGTACTGTAGCAAGTGTGTTTGTATCTCTACACAGTGGCCTATCATAACTGGGATTAGTTGATGGGTGTCAAATCTGAAAGTTGTCTTTGAGTGCAAAGTGAAAAATATCAAGAAGTTATATAAAAGCAGCATTTTATAGTATACAGCTATAACAATGGGTGAATGGTTCATGGGTGCAAATGTCAAGCCTTTATCTTTACACCGTAATCCAAGCGAGTTTTCATCGGTGTCGCTACTACTTCTACAGCACTGCCAAACTTTTCTAAGTGCACACGCAAACACCATTTCATGACAAGTATTTTCTCGAGATACAGTACGTCACCTATCCAAAACCAACAGTCAAAGATTTAGCCATAGAACAAATACTGTAGGACGTAAAATGCCTTAAAACACCAGCAGCTTTTATTCTGGCCATGTGTGTGATGTGTATGATTCTGTCCAGTGGGGTGTTTAATCATTATTATCTCTTTATTAGTGTTTATGAAAGCTTCCATGACTATAAAAAGCATAGGGATTGAATGTAGTTGTCATGCTATTCTCTTTACTGTTATTACTACTCATGTATTGCTGTATGACACCATATCAATAAAGACTTGACATTAATGAGGATGCATATGATTTTATTGTGTTTATTTGTATGCATCACACACTTTAGAGGCAAGCATACCATATTGAAAAGTGTAGAACAGATCATATTACTTAAACACGTGATCGATCCCATTAATGATATCACAGTAAATTACATGCACTCAAAGCACACTTGGTTGATTGGTGATAACTGAGGATTAATGGGTGGAAAGCAACTAAGTAGATTTATTGAAGTGCTTAAGTAGTATTCTGTGTTCTGTGTTTGTACTTCACTTCAGTATTCTGCAGATTCAGATTAATCAGACAAAATATAATAAACAAATGATGTATTAAAGGAGCCCTGTGACGAACTGGTGACTTGTGTACCCCGCCTCTTGCCCAAAGTCAGCTGGGATTGGCTCCAGCCCTCCGCGACCCTGATGAGGAAGCAGTTACAGAAAATGAAATGATATATTAGAGGTTAAGATAAGATACTGACCCCCAGTGTGGAAGCTACCAAGCTACCCAGTGGGATATAAAGTAACTGGAATTAGCTTTACCTTTACCAGCCGCAACGTTAAACGTTGTAGTGATGTCTGTTGCACACTTAGAATGATGCAACAAATAAATGATATGCAAAAATATGTATTTAAAGAAAAGTTATTTCATCCATTACCTGCTGGGGTTCAATGCTAAGTGCCAATATTGTAGTGTAATATTCTTCTAGCATGTTTTCAAGCTGGAGGAAAATAATTTTGTTGCTTTGATTTATCTGTGAAAGTAAATATTGCTTTGGATCAATACAGACCACATTGCAATGTCACCTTGACCTCTTCCTTGGAGGTGTCTCTTGCTTCTCAGGGCCACAGTGCAGATATGTATTGAAAAGATATGATGGATGACTTGCTGCTGTACTGTATGTTGATCTTTGTACCTCCCGCCATTGCCCCACACCTTACACGCGCACACAGTCCTAGACCTTGAGACCTTGGGCCTCTTGGATCGTCTCTGATTAGCTCATCTCTCCTCAACCACCAAACTGGGTGGGACAACCTCAGCACTGGGTGTGCATGTGTGACGCAGGTTGCAGTTCTTCAAAGATTTATACCCCTGCAATGCTGCTGAGTAGAAGGTGTGGTGAGAGACATACAGTGAAACCATAAAAGCCCTGTTATGAAACAGCCCTCCCTCAGTTGGCTTCAGACTTGAAGAGCGCTTCAACTTTCTATTTTAAGTCTCACTTATAGCTGCCCTGCCCTTTCGTCATAACCATAGAAAGCACACGAGAGCATTATGAGGCTATAAAAACATATGAGAAATTGTGCTGACTGCCACCACGTACAAATTTTGCAAACTCTGGGATTAATTTCAGATTTATAGCTGCTACAAGCTATCTGTGGGTGTTTAGCATGCAGTCCCACTGCAATCAGCATATGTTGCAGTCGGCTGATTTCTCAAGTGTGTCATCCTATAATTATTGCACACATGCTTGTCTTAAAGCACTCGCAGTGTTTTGTAAAATCTTTGTTTTTATGCTGATATAGAAAGAGCTAAGAACAAACTGAGACATAGAGTTCATAGATACAAAACACACATATTTATTGTTATATTAACATCCAGTTTTCCTCATTTTATTTCCCCTTATGTAGATTTAAGGTTGTCCAACATACATGTATTGACTTGTTTCAACTCTCTACGCACTTCCATCAAATGCACATTTTATAGCTGTTCTCGTGCATTGTTTTATACATATTTTCACGAAATTTAGCTTGATATATATGAACATGTTCTGAAATGTCGGGATCTCCCTTACAAATTAAAATCAATTAAAAAGTTTGTTGGGCTACAGCTATGTTTAAAGGCATAGTACGAGAGGTTTGAGAGGCTAATAAATATCATCTGTGCATGCACACTCCTTACTGACTGTGGCAATCTTTCCTTTTCATGTCATCCCCTTTGGGTTAAAGGAGACTGTGCTAAGGGAGACGCATGTTTTATGTTCTGTCTGGTAATAAGTGTCTGCGTGGGGCTTTGATGGCGGTGGAAATGTGAATCAGGTGGTGGAGCGAGGGGGCCATGGTCATAAATTTCACCTGTTTGTCAGCGTCTTTCGGTTCAAAGCTATTCCTCTTCACTGGACTGAAGCGTCGTCTCCGCAGACATATTAAATTGTGATTGTGCGTGACCTTACAGACACACAAACACAAGTATCACACTGATAGAAAAGAAAAAGGAAGAAGGATGCTACTCCCTGAATGAGGGAGATAGTCCCATCCCTTTTTAATCTTTGTGATTAAGAGAAAGAGGGGTGAATTTCAGATGTGGCGTGACTGCATGCAAAGAGAGACATGAAAGTGATGTGAAGCATCCCCGTGAGCGAAGACTTTGTGTCGTTCCCTGGCCTTTCTGAATCAACTTTATAAATTATACAAAAGACGAAAGACATTACAGAAAGAAACATTTTTTTCTGGTGAGATCCATCAGAAGCTGAGCTGCCATGCAAACACACGGGCACACTCCCACACAAGGTATTGTTGGTTGTTAGTTAACTTACAGCTAACATCTGTACAGTCGGTTTGAGGTGAACAAACAGGCTCAATGCAAATAACAAGATATTAAAATTCACTTCACTTTCTGTCTGAACGCATTTTTAAAGGACATTGACTGTTTGAGAAATATGTTTGTTTGTCGTCTCACGGGGGAATTACATGTAAAGATCCTCTTTGCAAGCTTAGCTTAGCACAAATATTAGTATTAGGAGCAAACACTTAGCCTCCACCAAAAAACCCCAAAAACGTCCATCTTGGGAAGGGTTGATCGATCCCCAGAGTATCAAATCTTATATTATTATAATGTTAGGTGACATCCTGAACACATGAACATTCTTGTATTGCTGCAATATTTCCATCTTGGCTGCTGTTGGATGCATGAACACAGTGATTATTTATGTAATGAACATTTTCTTAATTTACCATCAAAAACTGCATTGTATATAAACATATGATTAAGTAACTAACAGAGAATGCTAACTCCTGTTTGGCAAATTATTTGGTGGCAATATATTCAGATGTAAAATAGTATTTAATTATGACACATTTTTTTCCTTACATAATCATTGCTACACTGCTTTTAACCAAGTTGCAACCGCGAAGTAAAGCCAATGTGGAAGTGCTAAAAACTGTAGTTCCTTGAACGGCCACTTGAGGCTGGCTACAGAATGAGTCGGTCCCCATGAGTCATGAAAACTGTAATGAGGCCTAAAGTTATGCATAGTTAATAACGTGGCCACTTTGATTGACAGGTGGGTGCTTTTACAGGCAGCTGTTTTAGCACCCAGACTCCATTTAGCCCGCCTCAGCTCCACCCACAATCCATTGTTTTGCTTATTTATGGTTTACACATAAGGAGGCGGGACTGCCAAGATGGCAGCAGTCAGAGCCGCTTCACTCTGAGCTTCACAGCAGTACTTCAGAAAACTGTATTGAGGTATTGAGGGAGGCGAGATGGTGCAGTGGTTAGCGCTGTCGCCATAGAGAAAGAAGGTTCCTGGTTTAAACCCATCCACTGTATGGAGTTTGCAAGTTTTCTCCGGGTAGTCTGCCTTCCTCCCACAGTCCAAATAACTGGCTGATAATTTAGCTGTTAATTGCCCGTAGGCATGAAAGTTAGCGTAAATGGTTGTTTGTCTCTGTGTGTCTGCCTAAATGTAATTGATGTAATTCAGTGTATGAATCATTGTATCATTTGACTCAGTCACAAATGGTTATGCAAATTTCACCCTTTGTACCTGTAAACAAAGTGTTAATTTGTGAGTTGCTGCTGCTGCTGCTGTTGCCTTGGAATCTGTTGCTAGCATCCTGCTGTACTTCAGCAGCATCGGGGAATTACCACTCACACAGAGAGAGACAGAGTACGCTGTGGTCCGGATGGGCAGACAAAAAGGTCTAAACAGAGGCACATACACAGATACAGAAGGCAGTCAGCAAAACAAAATGATCGCAAGAAACAGATGACGGAGAGCAGATTTGTCAAATTTAAATATAATAATAGCACACAGAGGATAGATTAATGTAAATTAGATAAACCTAAAACCTGAGGAAGCAACAAAAAATAAAAAATGATGTTGTAAAGCATCAGTATCTTACTATCCTGTTGGGATAAAACACTTCAAAACATACTGTATTTAGCATTAAATGACCCATTCAATCTGTTGCCTTGCCACAAAGTGCTGAATCATTTTGAGGTAGGCCCTGTGTGTGACGTAGCGGTCTCTCTGTTAACCAAGCCTGTCGCCTTTTTTTTCCTTTGGTGCTAATAATAGCAGAGACAGAGCCAGCAGAGACATGAAATGCAGACAGACAGACTGAAAGAAAATGTCTTTCCCCGAACAAAGGGGAAGGTCGCAGCTTTGTTCTTAACCTCTGTCCGAGCTTCTGTGAGGATGGATGTTATAGTGATACTGGGGTTATTCAACCTATGAAATACAATCACATTAACTAGAATGTCCATCTCAGTAATCAGAAAATGGAGTGGGCCATGGCCACTGTTATTCGAATATTTCTGATAGTGCTGGGAATTTGATTTAAAGGTTAAAATTAGATTTGTAGAGCAAAGGTGGGCTGACTTAATCTAGCGTAGATGTGCTTCAATCATTTTTTTTTTGTTTCATATTATAGATAGATGATAGATTTCTTGAATATTGCCAAAATGAAAAGCAAATAGGTACTTACTGATACTTAGTTTGTCCAACTATTTCATTTTAAACAGACCTGCATAAAGCTGCCTTTCAAGGAAAAGCAATGGGAAAGGAATACTCACTTGCCAGTACCCCACTGTAACTTTGATGAATACAGGAATACAGGGACTACTTCTCTACTTGCAGACTATCAGAAAACATGCAGACTATATTTAAATCACTTCATACCAGGACTGTTTGAGGTGAAGTCTTTTTCTTTTCTCAGGTGTGTAAAAGTGTGATTTATCACTTCCTCGAGTGATTAAACAGATAAAAAAAAAAAAAACCCAGACTGTTATACCGGAAAGCGTCTGATTAAATGTTAAAAGGTAGGTATTTTTAGGTTTTTAGTTGGCTGCTCAAAAAGCTGAAAAAGGAGGAAGGGACATTGAGAAACTGATGTGTGCACCACAAGCAGCAGAAGTGAAGCTTTGCAGGCTGCAGTGGATGCACTGGAGGCACAAAGTGTCACTGAGGAGATAAATCTGCTAAGAAATAAACATGCCTTTCAGAAATTTTAACCCACTCAGGAATATTTTGGCAAAACATTTGTTCACTTCTGTTGGCATTCTGTCAGAATTCAGGCTGCAGCAGAAACGGCCCTAATTTTATAGGAAACGTGTGTTAAAATTATCTTAAAAATTGTTTTTTCTCTAATGTGTGACGACCTTAAGTTACTAAATATTGTGCATGCTACCTCCCTGAAGGTTGTCTATGTTACTTATCTCTTACAGTTACGGTCTGTCAAACTTTTGCAGAGATACAGTCACTGACTCGAAGACGAAATGCTGTTTGGTTGGTATTCAGAAGGGACTCATTATTTTGGAGGAGGCCAGGGAGGGTCCAAGAGTGCAGCAAAACAAGTTCAACATCCCAACAGGGATGAATCCTTAAAGTAAGCTTGTGCTGCAGTGTGCAACCGCTGACAGCATTGATATCATTTGTAATTTGGAATCACACTCACATTAATACATCCATTTGGATGATGACATTCTGGTTTATGAGTCTATAACAAGACAGTGTTCTCATAAAGCTCCAGCCAATTTCCGAAATACATTTTATAATGGCACTGTCAGCTACTATATTCTTCAATAATAAAAGATCAATAACTAAAAAGAAAATATTGTATCAGTTATTTGAATCTTTATTATCTTCAGTCATGTTAAAGCATTCTTGATACAGAAGTAGATACACACTTTGTGTCCAAAGATCACCATCATGTCCTAAAATGTTCCTTCAGCTCTTTGGGGGTGTGAGAGGTGTGTGTGTTCATGTGCATTGCTGCTGCCTAATCCATAATAGAGCAGCTGAGCCCATCCAGGGTTTTTTATTCACCATTCAGCCTGCAGACTATGACACAGCATTTTGAGAGAACAAAGGGGAAACGAAAGTATAAAGATGTGACAGAAGTTGAGCTCAACCTGGTGTTGAAAAGAATTCTTTTCGATGTATCATGAGGGATTAGTTAAGAGGTTGTGTAAAAGTAGTGTCAAATGGAAAAATTAATGACTACGAGCTCAAAGCCGTAAAAAAGAGCGACGCCTCTGATCCGTTTTAGATGATTCTGTTTCATTGATAAGTGTTAAGAATTCCCTTTTTAAAAACTTTTGGTAGAGCTCTAACGACAGATGATCTGATGATCTGACCGCTTGAAAGATTACATGAAAGATCATCTTTTTGTCAAAATTTTTTTTAGGGCTTCTTCTTTCTTTGTTCTTATTCCTCACCGATAACCAATTAAAATGACCTCACCACTGTCTTAGCTGTTAAAAAAACCTGCAGCTGGCGAGCTGGTGCAGCGATTTGCAATGTTGTCATGATACATACGCTATCTACATCCATAAAACAATTATTTATTCTTATTATCTACAACTTATTCCAAAAAAACACCCACTTATTTCCACTGATATTACTAAGTAAAAATATATAACATTAGCTTTTTCCGAACATAATTAGGCCACATCATTGTGACCATTCATTCGCTCTGCTGCTGAGCAGGTGTGAGGTCAGACAGAGTAATTGTGCTGTCATTAATCTTCAGGCCCAGAGGACTTCAATTCATGCACCTTTAAAATTGCACTAATATTTTATAAAGACTATTAATAACAAAGTAACCAGCAATGTATGTCTGTCTAAGTATAAGTCAACTTTTCTGCACTGATCTGTTCCAGGCAGAGATGATCCCTGGTCCTTGTTTTTGCTGAAAAAGAGGTGCCGTACAGAGGAACCCAAGCAGACACTACAAAATATAGAGGTCAATTATAACCACGTTGGACTGATTTTCAAGATTAAGAAGAGTCTGCACTGGTCTGTGCAGGTCACCTTGGACAGTCTGCAGGTATTATCTTGTTATGTATTTGCAATCTCTCATTTGAATCTCACCCAAATTGGAGGTAGGTATGATCTTGTAATCTGGAAGTGATCGTCTAAAAAAGGCCAGTCATTACAGTACAAATGGTCATTCAGCAGACAGTTAGCTTAAGTGGAATTATCTTAACATTTTGGCAAATAAACTTCTTTGCTTTCTTGCCAGGAGTTAGATGAGAGGAGTCACTTTAAAGCTGCATGAAGTGATTTCTTTGCCACTTTGTGGAACAAGCTGTTGACAAAACAACGACCTATCAACACCTTAAAAACATTTTACGGTGACCCCTGTTAGCAAATAATTACTTACCTATGCTGGGGGCAAACACATGAGGTAGAAGCGCCCCAAAGCATTGTCTGTCTGTCTGTCTGTCTGTCTGTCTGTCTGTCTATCTATCTATCTATCTATCTATCTATCTATCTATCTATCTATCTATCTATCTATCTATCTATCTATCTATCTATCTATCTATCTATCTATCTATCTATCTATCTATCTAGTTTCCGTTTCGCAGATTCCCCCATGATGAAATATCAACATTCACACATGCACTATATACCAAACAGTATCACTGCTGTTTGTAATTGTGTTTGTAAAAGTATGTATATGTACACGCTGCACACACTGCTAGATTTTATTGTTTGAATATTATATAGATTAACACATTGATGACTGATATAAAATATTAAATTGTGTAGTTTTAAAGAAAACCCCTGGGTTGTTCCCTGTTTAGGAGATACAAGGCACTACCGGTTAGCTTCTTTTAGCTTGTTGGTTTGACATTTTATCTTTATCTTCGAGAGGACTTGTGTCTAACCATGAAAACCCTGTCACTATATAGTCTTTTTGTAGTTTGTGTCAATACTGAGCACATCATTGCAATTTTCTCACAGAACTGTTGCTTTAAGCACGTTCAGTTCCTCATCTACAAAATGAAACACACATAGCCTTGACTGGATTCATGTTTTGTTTTTTTTATTCTCCTTTGATTATTTCAGCTCTACTAACTATTCATCCCACCCTCCCTTTCCTTATCACAGATCAAGGATACATTCTACCACCACAATACAATACCACCTTTGAAGTTGTTCTATCCAGTTTCACACTGAGAGTGAAATTATTGTATGATTTACACATAAAACTGCCTCAGTGCAGCAGAGGATGTAAAAGGACACAGACGGACACTCCCTGCCTCACACAAAAAAACACTGCAGGCTGTCAGGCTGGAGGAATAAAGATTACCTGCCTCCAGAGGCCGACTTATTGACAAATCCCCCATGCTCCACACCGAATAGAGTCTTCAAACATCCAGACGTGCACAGGGCAGCTTGGAGGGGGTAGTTGGGCCTGCCTGACTGAAGGGGGGAGGTGGTGCTGTCCATACTCCCCTGCCCCCTTCACCCATCCTTCTTCTGTGAGGTGCAGGAACAATAGTGACACATGCACCTAATGAGACATAAAGGTGGGAGGTTGTATTCTCTGCTGCTGCAAGCCCACCTTCAGCTGATTACTTTTCAGCACTGATCAGTGGCTGGCAGTGATTGATTAAAGCACTTACATGTACACTAATTTGTTGGAGCGCTTGTTTTTTTCACACTGTTTACATAGCTGCCACACCCTCTTCTTTCAATGCTTTCTTTTGTTCACTATCCCAATACCCACAAGTCATAACTCTACCATCTACTGTACCTTGTTTGCTGAAATGCAGAAACAAGTCATGGAGAAATCCTGCATCACATCTGAGTCTGTTTGAAGTTGCAACTTATCCCAGTGCACGTGGCAGCACATCAAAATGCAAAGCACGCTCAGTGCTGTTGAAGGCATGAAGGTCATTCATGTGTGAACATGTCCTTTTTATAAAGAAAATGACAAATAGAAAATCGCTTAAGCTAAAGTTGAAAAGTGTAGCACAGTGTGTACGCAGTGTTGTCCACATAGGTTCATGTAAATAAATCATCTTAAATCATCAAACGACCCTTAGAGAGGAGAGAATCATTGGATATAGATCTCTCAAAGGAATTGCAAGTCACTGTGACAAACCAGCAGCTGTGGCTCAGGAGGCAGTGTGTGTTGTCCATTAATGATGACAGGGTCTGTGGTATAGGATGCAGGCTCTGCCACCATCAGTGTGTGAGTGTTAATGGGTGAATGAGATGCAATATTATAAAACACTTAATCCGGTAAGGCAAAAAAAAAAAAAGTGCTATATAAATGCAGTTAATTGCAAGTCAGTGCACATGCAGTCTACACTCCCAGTCAAGAATGAGCTATGTAAATAGTGTCTCCAGACTAGAATGTGCTGACAGTAACACTAACACGGGTCCTGACCTCACCATTGACCTTTGACTTCAGCAATTTCTCCACAACAATTAGCAAATTGTTTATTAATGCTTTATAGATCTGTAAGAAAACACCTTTTGCATCGCAATACAGTTTAAAAATCTCTTTGGCTAGTGTTTAGATTTTCTTACCGTGTCTATTTATCCTGGTTTTTAATTCATCAGTACGATCCTGATGCAGAGCATCAATATCGAAATCCATTTATTATGAAATATTATAGGAAATATGCTTTTGGTGAGAGTTACATGAGATGATTGATGCCACAGTTACTCTCTAAGTGAAGCAAGCAAGTTATCTTAATTTGGTTTAGTTTAAAGACTGGATACAGGGGGAGACAGCTAGCCTGTTCAAAGGAAACTAAATCTGTCTGCCTGCACCTCTGAAGCTAACTACACATTAGATTGTGTTTTTCTGTACAAAACGTAGGTGAAAAAATACACCTTTTCCTCCGGGGCGACAGAAATCCAGGAAATCTGTCTGATTTTATTACCTTTGATCAGATCCAGGCTAGCTGATTCCTGCTGTTTCCAGTCAGTCATTATGCTAAGCTAGGCTAACTGGTTTCTGAAGGTAACTTCACATTTATTATAGAAATATGAGAGTGGTATCAAAATTATCATGTAACCCTCAGCAAGAAAGCAAGTACGTATATTTACCCAAATCTCAAACTTTACCTACATAAAGCCCCGTCATGTCTGATCCTTAATGCATCAATAAATAATTTTTGAATCATTAATAAAACTTAAAAAAAATGATTTGCAAGTTGCAAATGCTTAATAAAGTTCACCTTGCAGAGAAATGGTACCATTTTTGTCTGCTCAATTATTTTCTAGCTGGTTTAGCTGTGAAGTGGCTTCCAGGTTTTATTGCCCCTTTCTTGCTACATGTATCTTTCAGCCTTCACCTACTGAAGGTGATAATGTCTTTGTACGTGATGTGTGGTGTGTGGGTAGGTGGTTAGGTGGGTGGTGCTAAAGAATCCAACAATCCCGTCATCACCTTACTCCCCTGTGCCCGTTTGAGTGCCAATATCTATTTCAACCTTGAAGCGTGAAGAAATGACATTAAGATTAGCGATGGACTGCTGTTGAATGTTTCCCTGGAAGTAAGTCTTTCAGTCTAACCTGCTGGTCATGGGTGAGTGCAGGGTAATTACACAACATCACTCAAGATCAAGGCAGCAAAGAATGACTTTATGGCGTTATGATTTCCCAAGATCATCGTTCCATGGAGAAGAAATAGTCTGCCGAATTTAACAGAGCAATTGTTCTCTAAATAAAAGCAGAGACAGTTATTGGGACATATCACACTAACGCCTCCTTATTGAGAGAGAGAGACCTTTGCACACATGTTTTTAACTCATTGATTCAATTTGTTTTGACAGTGCAGCAGTGATTTGACACAGATGACAACAAACCACAGCCAAGATTTTGTTATAGTGAGTACATCCCATTTATCTCATGCAATGTCACCAGCTTGACACACTAGCCGCATTATGTGTGATCGAGGGTTTGAACACTGATCACTGAAGAACCATGAACATCTTTATCCACAGCCACAGAGCCCAACAGAAAGACCAACTGGTGGCTGTAGACCTAATTTGCAAGAAGTACACACACCCAAAACATTCATTCACTTATGCTCATCATTACCCCAACCCTCAATCACTATTCAGAATCTACTTTCTTGTGCATTTCTAAGTCCATGTCCTTCCTTTTTGTCTGTCTGTCTGTCTGTCTGTCTCTTGTCCGTCTCCAGTCCACACTGCGGTGCTGCAGTTTGCAGATCCATCAGAGTCAGCTTTTAAAGCTCCACCCTCTGTGCTGCACTACATCAACACGGCAAACACACGCAAGGCATCGAAGCATCCCACGTCCAGGCATACAGTATGCATATGTGTGTATGTGTGTGCCTCTCCTTCCCTGTTCTCCTCACCCCTCCTCTCCCCTCTCCTAAAGTGCTGACTGGAGTCATTCCCCACCTGCTGGCAGTCTGCCCAGAGGCTGATATACTGTGTCACTGTACACACATAAACAGCTATTGATCGGGCAGAAAACACCAAAAGCATTCCATTATCTTGCCAGAGCCATAATTAAAACCGTCATCTGATTCTTAGCCTGTGGGACTCGAGGCCAAAGACTCATTCAGGCAACGTCTTTGTCTGGTAAACTGTTCAAATATTTACCTCGCTCAATGAAGTGGCTACAGTAAAACGTCCGGCTGAGTGGTGTGGAGGTATGCTTGATGTGCCTGTGTGTGTGTGTGTGTGTGGTTGTGTGTATCACAAGGGTAGCTGATCTATACTAAGCTAACGCCCCATAATTAGAGTGCAGATCGATGGAGCAGGATCAGCTATTAATTAAATGGCAGTTTAGAGGCTTGTACGGTCAGTTTTCGAGCAGACTGAGAGGTCGTACATCACTCATCTGTGTAAATCTCTTCAAGCCTGTTCATAAAATACTTTATCTGTTGTATTCACCGTGCGGTTGTAGATTTAAGTCTTAGAAGATGTAAGATGTCACTATGCCCTGTGAGGTTAGGATCTGAACTCTCCAGATGTGTGGATGAGACTATTATCTAATAGTCTGTCAAACTGATGTTCGTCGTGCATGTCTTTTTTCATCAAATAGCATAATTACAGGCTCTCTGAGGGTGAAGACATCCTGTTATTGCTCAGGGAGATGGAAATGTCAATGAAAATGTTAATTAAACTGAATAATTTGCTTCCTAAGTCTGAGCCATTACACTGCACAGTATAAATGGACATTAAACCCATTCAGATTCCATTAGAGATAGATATAAAATAAGCAACCAGCTAGTTCCTCTGCTTTATACTCCGAGGGTAATTTTAGATATTGCTAAAAGATTCTATTAATATTTCATCTAATTCCCTTGTGAACTGACTTTCTTTTCACAACCCTGTCTCCAGGAAAGTCGGCGTGCTGTGTAAAATGTAAACAGACATAAACTGTGATGATGTGCAACGCATTTAAACCCAAATAGCACAAAGGCAACATATCATATGTTAAAACTGAGGAATTTTATTGTTTTGGGAATATGATATGCCCATTTTGAATTTGATGCCAGCAACATGTTTCAGAAAAAGTTGGGACAGTGGCAACAAAAGAGTGGAAAAGTCGTGAAATGCTAAAAGAAAATACCTGATGGAACATCTCACAGTGAATGAGGTTAACTTGAAACAGGTTAGTAACATGAATGGGTATTACAACAAAGAGCCTTTCTGAAGTAAAGATGAGGAGGGGTTCACCACTTTGTGAAAGGCTGCACTGGCAAACAGACACATGGCAATAGTGGGTAACTTGCATATTTGTAAAGGCAACATTAATGCTGAATACATATAGGTGTTGAAGCAACATATGCTGACAAATAGATGATGTTTTTCTCATAGGCACTTTGCTCTTTGGAAGCTTGTAGTACAAGTATTTCCCTTTTCCGGCAACTACATTATATTTAATTTAATCTTAATGATCATGGATTCAATATGTAGACCTGATGAAACTGTAACTGAAGATAATGACCACAACAAATCTTGAATTTCACTGATTTTTTTTTTTTTGATTATTGTAATTATAGTTGGAGCAGTAAAATATAGAAGAGTGAAAATTAGTTTTTATGGCTTAATGTGTCTAAAATCTAACCTGAAGTGCAGACTGGTGGTTTGTGAGTGAATGTAAACACGTATGCATTTATGCATATTAATGTGTGAAATCTGTGTGTGTCTGTCTGTTCATGTAAATATAAATAAATATACAAGCACATATGTCTGTGCTTGTGCCATCACACATCTGTCTGCTGGTTTTTTTTGTTTTTTTTTTGCACAGGTCGGTCGATCCCCAAGGACATTCCCATCATCCTGTCCACCCTCCCCCTTGGTGACATCAAATAGTGGCTAACAAAGGAGAACCTCGGCCAACCCACAGCCTCTATTTTGTGTCTGAGACACACACACACATACACACACACACACACCTCAAGAAGAACAAAGAGCACTGCCTCGCAATGAATAGGTTTGTTTGTGCTTTGGCCTGTTTGTCATTTCTGATGTTTGGTCGAGAGAGAAAGAGTGACTACATTTTAGCCCTGCAGAAGCCAAAGTCTCTCACCTCCATGATGACAGGCAGCTGAATGAAAATCAATGTATCCTTTCCAGCAAATTAACTGATAACCTACGATGAAAAGGTGTTCTTCAACATTTTGGCTTACAGATCAGATCAGGATTTAGTTTAGGTCCCATCGACAGATTTAAGGAATTTACCGATGCTCACTACGTGCGAGAGAGAGAAATCTTTGTATCAGTCTATTGTCATGGATGTCCTAGGAGAAGAGTTCCTGCCAATGTGACACACACTAGATGGGTGAGGTGCGATATCCCTCGATAAATTATTCTAATTTATGAGGGGATACCTCGGAAAAATGTAAAATGGATGGAAAGAGCTAATAATGAAACCATTTCTCACTCTGTTTTTGAATCATTCACTTTGTATTTATTGTAAAACGGCAGACAATAGACGTACACCGTAATCCAGATGGTATCTCTAATGACATCATAAAATACTGCATAAATCATAAAAAACATCTAAATGAATTGGTCTCTTAAATGTTTATGTTGCCATTGGTTACAAAATTGTAATTATCGATTCAGGTTTTGAGTACCGGGGCTCTGACCTTTAGCAAATTGGAGGCCACCTCTTTATCTTACCCTCACAGCAGCTGTCAGTCACTGTGTGTGTGTGTGTGTGTGTGTGTGTGATAATCTTTAGACATGCTCAATGGACCGCAGAGAAGGCTAATTTGGTAGGAAAGCTATCTTAGGGGGTTAAGATTGCAGGAACAAAAAGGACACCCATGCGGTGAATTGTCTCTTAGGTAAAGATTCATTCTGTCCTAGCACCATGTCGTTCAACAACAAACATTAATGCAGCCATAATGATGATGTAATATGCGATACAGTTTTGGATGCATGAAATGTTGAGTTGAATCAAAATGCTTCAATAGAACTCTGCGTGTTTCTTAGTTTGAGTTTGTTGCCTCACTGTGCCGTGCTGCCTTATTAGTTTTAGATGGGGCGCCTGCATTATTTATAGTGATAAAGAAACTGCGGTGCACAACATTGTGTTGTGAAGGACCCGCAGTGGGGGAGCCTGCTTAAGTGCCTGGTTAGATCTCTAGTGACAGAAAAAGCGTAGGAGGGAACAGAGAGAAACAGTAAGCGGATAGAGGGATAGAGAGTAGAGAGGCTGTGCAGAAAATGAAAACAACTTGATATAAAATTAGTTTTAAAATAAGTTTATTGAGATCATGAACGCTTCTACACACATGTTTGGTAACAGACATACACATGTAGAGGTAGTCCAGATAATAAGATCTTCCAGCTTTAACAATGTAACCAACTACATCCATCTCTTTTTATGCAGTATAGGAATGTAATCTCTATTTAACTCTTTACAGTTATGATCACCCAATAAGTATGTAACACTTTACGGCACTAAGTCACAGACCACCAACTATTTCACTGATTTTGGTGAAACTGGATCATATTTTTCCGTTTTCCCTTGACTACGCATCAACGCTCTGTGATTTACAAAGTTTAGTAAACTGCTGCAAACTGAGCTGATATTAGCTCAGTTTGTTAACTGGACTGTCCAGTCTGACAAGCTCAGAGCACCAAGGGAGTGTCAGTGTTTTGGGCCAGTAGAAGAGGAGGTTTGAGGCCTGGGGCACAAGGGAATGCAGATGCAGATGAGTGTCATGCCAGAACCAGAGCTGGGCAAGCGGGAAATGTGAAAAGGATGTTGCCGATCTAGGAATTGACAAGGAGAGTGACTGAATAAGTTGTTGGCCAGACCTTTGTGAAATAAAAGGCTGAAAGACAGACACCAAGCTGGGCTTCTTGCTGTTGGACTAATAATATTAGCTGGCTGCTATGTCTTGTGTTGTTGCACTTACTTGATGTTTGGCTTGATGTTTTTCTATAGGGTTAGAGTTAGGGTTTAGGGTTTCTACAGTTTTAGCCATCTTCTGTATGATTATGTTTACAACAATAATACAAGTTTTAAACAAATATTCAGGTTAACCATCATTAGTGACATGGCAATCTTGGAAAACATCGTCTGATACCAAATATGATGTTAGCATAACACAAAGTTAGCAAGTTCAAAACTTTTGATATCTGAATATAACAGACTAAAAGACTTGTTTGTTCTTTAAACCTGTATTGATGTTCATGTAGATAGAAATTAAATGCCTTGCCTCAGGGCTCTGTAACAGTAAAGAGTGTATTTTATTTACTCACCCCCAATTTTTCCCCAGCTGTTCTGGAGGTTTTACAAGTTTACTTCTGAGGCTGCCACCACCAGCCATCCATGAGGCTAGCAGAGCCTCAGACGTGCGTGAGTGCAGGATCCAGCACTCAACTTAGGTCAGTATTAAATAATGCAGGCTCCCAACATTTCATTCCCCAAAATGGAGATCTCTAGTACCACAGCTCTGCCTTCACACCCATTATTCCACTTGGATGAGCAAAAGTCTCTAAGATGCATTCATGCACGCATGCACACACATACACAAGTGCACCATCACACACACACACACACCTCACGTAGGCCAAAGGAAATAAGAGCAGTCTCTGCAAGACAAGGACGGGATAGAAGCTAAACAGAAATAACTTGATCTCGGTGCTTTGAGTGAGTTAGGGCAACATAAAGATGGATTCCAGGGAATGCGGTGGCAACCAAACCAAATATATGTATTTTCATATTTCCTCTAGGTTATGTGATACTACCGGAGTAAAAAGGGGTTTTTCAGGTGGAGTAAAGGTTTAAATCACAGTTGCTTGTGGCGCTGGTAAAGTAAAGCTAAATCTATATTTATAAAGTATTTAGAAATCAAACAAATATCTATATTTAAGAAGCAGTTGTCAGCCTTTGCTGCAGCTCTGCTTTAATGCTTCACCTCAGTGTGATTAAACAGTTCATCCTTGTTGCTAATGGCTACTGGAGGAGACATCCTCATCCCTTGTCTCCTTCTCTGCTCACCTCTTACATCAGTGCTCGAAATCTGCTGTACTGTAAGCTCTCTTCATTAGCTATTGCACTCATATGTTTGACGCCCTTGTTTACACCTGCCTCTCACCGATACACGTCACCTCTCACATTCATAATCTCATTTGAGCTCCTCTCCTTGCCTCTCTATCAATCATACGTCCTCTGAGCTTTGGTACCATCCTTTCTGTCTTGTTACTGCTCCCCATGCACTGTCCCACCCCTCCTGTTCGCTGACCCGCTCCACATCCCACCCACCATGCTGCCTTTCCCGTTCACCCTCCTTATCCTCTTTTCTCTCCCTTCATCTTTTCCTCCCTCTCTCCCTCCCCCTCGTTGCTTCTCCTAGGGCATTTTCTACCTCTTCTGAGAGTCACACCTTATGAATTATTTACTTGTGCAACTCAGTGGGTGGATTTTGCTGCGTTTCCTGACCGTTTACTGCACAAAGATAGACAAGCAGCGTTTCCTTAAAGGCTCGTGTTTTCCTTTAAATGTGCAGGTAAGCATCTCAGATCTGGTCGACCGTTGGGCGTTCCTGCCTGGACAACAATAACACCATCATAACAGTGTGAGCACAGACAAATGCAGCAAGGCAGGGAAGCATCACTTCGCCTTACAGTCTTATCATCTTCAGCATTTTTATGGCGAGGGTGAATTTATTTCAAGTAATCAGCAAATACAGCTTGACTGCATCATTTGTTGCAGCATGGGAAAAAGCTACCCTACACGTGCATGCATTAAAACATAAAAACACTGAAAGCGAATGCCACACCCCGCTCTGCTCTCCCGGGATTACATCACTGTTGCCTCACCTGCACACATTTTCCTGCAAAGCACAGCTTCTTTTAAATATAAGCTTTGGTGATTTATCTTTTTTGAAGGATTTTATGGTGTATGAGGGCAGAACCTGCTCTTTTTTTTTTTTTTTTTTTAGGTCTAGTGGGGTGCCACCAATACCAATTAGCACATCTGCTATAAACATACCCTCCAATCTCATCAGAGGACATTTTTACTGGCATCTAAACATAACAGCTTGAGGGGACAGCCACAACAGCACATCTTCTCCTGAGATGCATTAACCATGTAAACACAAAGCAATAGCCTTTTAATTTAAATCAGTCATGCATGTCAGTGGTAGCAGCACTATACTGGTTTGTACCATGTAAGCTCTGATAACTGAGGTATAGAAATGGCAGAAATTGACATGATAATGACATAAGCATGAGTACTGTATAATGCTAAGACTGTTTTTCTAACGTTTGGATTGTATACTATTCTACTGCTCTGAAAAAGTATTGCTATGGCTCTACAGTAATTTGGATTTCAGGCTTTTAACTAAACATGAAACAGTGTTTTTTTTAAGGGTTTGTATGTGCGCCTACAAAGCTAAGTCTCTGCTGGATAAAACCACACCCTGCTGCCTCCTGACAGAAAGATGGGGGGTTGGTGGGAGAGTCCTCCAGCTTCCTAAGACACACACACACACTCTCTCTCACACACACACACACAAAGAGGAACTGGGTGAAGTCATCACTGAGGTGTGAAAGGAGGATTCGGCTGAACATGCGTCTCTCCCCACCTCACTCACCCATTTCATTATTATTGCGAGGAGAGCGTGTGAGCAGATTGAACTGAATATAAGATGACACACGTGCAAAACTGGGATTTTTGCAAGACAAAGGGTTAGCAGCGCTGTCGGGAAAGGTGGTCTGTTTAAGTTCTAGGCTAAAGTGGACAAGAGACACAAGTCTACTTTCCACAGAGGAAATTAATGGTTGCACAAGGATGCTGACATTTACTGTCATAGCAGAGAGGAAGTTCTCGGAGTTAAGTGGGAAACTAAAGGAAAATATAATCATAGGATTTACAGAAAGGCAGGAAAATGTCAGGGTGTAAAATAATGGTGCTTTATTATTTAGGAAGATGATCCAGGTGTAACTGAATGCATCATTTTGCATGAGCTTAGTAGTAGCTTCAGCTTTTATCATGAATGTACAATATTTCCTTCTCAAGTAGAGGGCACTTAAAGTATGATGTAAAATATAAAGTGCCAGATTCTCAAAATGTTACAAAAGTATAATTATAGCTTAATTAAATGTCTGCAGTCTCTCTTACACAGTTCAATCCTCCAGTACCAGCTGACTGCTGGATGTAATCACTCACTTTTATTTCAAATCAATGTCAGCACTGGTGAGCTGCCATGAAACATTACAGCAACTAGAAGAGATTGCTTTGTCTGTCTTTATTATCTTTCATTATTTCATCACTTTCATCACTTCAACAACAGTTCGGTGAAGTGATTCTCTCGTACAAATACAAACGCAAACATCACTGTTCCCTTCGCAGTGATGCAGGAGCAGCACAGCAGGCTCTTTGAAAATCGTTATATGAAGGGAACGCTTATAGATCTTAAATCAATGACCTTAAGCCTGACACGTGCTTTAGCCTTGATCATCTACCAGGTAAGAGAGAAGGTGAATACAACAAATGCTGTGTCAGCCACATGTAAAGCTGCTGATCCTCTTCCGTATGTACCACATACGTTGGCATTGTCATTCAGAGGATGACACCACAGAGATGCGTGTATCCTCACATCCTAATTAGCAGCATTACAATAAGACTGCACAGAATGACCACGCCCTGAGTTGCGGATGTTAACGTGTGTCTCCTATACACCCACAAACCAACCAACCAACCAACCAACCAACCCCACCCAACCCCCATCTCTCCTCCATACAGAGCAATGCCACTGCAATGTTATACAACGCCCTGCTGCTTCTGCTGTGAACCCTTCTTTTGTCCTACCCCTTACTATGGACCTCAGCCATCCTGCATGTTTTTAAACCTGCTGCTGAGTTTTCACTCCTATGATATCCAACGTGGATGAGCCGGGGCAGGACAGAGAAGTGCACCAGAACCGAAAAAAGGGATGTTTTTTTTTATATGATCTTTTATTATCTCTGTATATTACACATTTTTTTATACATACTGTGAAGTTTTGCACATTACATGTTAGGTATTTGCACATTTCACCTTCTTTGATTCAAATACGGCCCTTTTTATTTTTATATTTGATTCTATATTTGAATTTCTCTTACTATATATCTATATGTATATGTATATTTATATTCATCCACTTATTCAAGTCACAGCTCCTGCTGCACTGTTTGAAAAATAAAATGAAATGTTATTAAGTTCTGATTTTCTTTTGACAGTCGCCTGGAGATGAGAACAGATGATGTGCTGATCAGAAAGATGCACAGTCAGTCAGTAGTATATAAGTGCGTCTGTTAGAAGAAATAATAATAATACTACTCATATATACTGTACACACACATTGACAATACAAAAACACTAAAACAATAAAATTAAATAAGATCAAGAAGTGTGACAATGAAATGAATAATAACAGTGTCATCCCGGCGATGCACTGGTGACCTCTTCAGGGTGTGCCTCGCCTCTCACCCAACGTCAGCTGGGAAAATAAACAGCATCAATAATATTAATGATTAATAATAATTATCATATTTTATAGAAATATGTACCTTATACCTTAGTGAGTAAGTTATCTTTTCCAGAACCACCGTCCAGTTGGCAGTGAGACATCTGACTTCAGTTTCACTGCAATACATTTTTGTCAATAGCTAGCAGGATTTCTGTGAGTTAATGAAATGATTAGGTGTAAGAATTTGAGGAATTGGCCCAAAGACATATCTCGGAGTCCATTAAGAAAGTAACTCGATGGATTGTGGATAACGCCTCACAGAGCCCCTGCCAAAACCCTTGTAGTCTGCTGCACATGAAAAGTGCAGCTACATCTAAAACAAACAGATGAGAGATTAGGGTTAAACCCATGAAGCTGGGAAGGGGTGAGATATGTTTGATTTAAAAAATTTAACTGGACTAGTCTATATCTTGAGTCTAGTGTACATGTACGGCTAGTTGCTCCACAATGCCACGTAAGTCTAGATCGTTCCAGTTCAGGAACTGACAGAAAAGGGGCTTTATAAACCTCAGAGGTGACTGTTGTGAAAAATAAGTTCAGAGGGACATCTTGGGTAGTTTCCACTGCCCTTGAAGGTTAACCCTTATAAAATGTCCTAACTGTTGGTATTTCAAAAAGTCTTTGTCAGGTAGTTGATATTTATGTTTTAATTGCTGAAAGGACATAAAAATTTCATCTATATAACAAGGTTCAAAGAGAATGACACCCTTTTTTAAGCAAAGACTGAAAATATCTGTTCTGGTACAAGATGGGGATGAGCCTTATCCCCCCACAAGGGAGTCTTCAGAGATAGAAAAACATCTCATCCAAACATCTTGTGTATTTTGAGCCAAGTTTAGAGTGAGTCACTTATCAAAGGTTTAGAAGTGATAGCCTTGATTGACTTTCCATCCCATTTATATAGAAAATCAAACAGAGTGATCAACCTTCTCTTTGCGTAACCTAGGTCAAGTTTATCTAAAGAGACCATTGGGGATTTACCTTGCCAGATAAACTGTCTGGTCAGCTTTTTTAGTGAAGATTATAATACAGAGGGAACAGGAAATACACAAAATTTTAGGCAAGACGTTCATTCATTTTCTGAAATTAATTCCACCTATCAAGGTCAAAAAGAGGTTCATCTACTTATTCGAGTCGTCCTAACATTACAACCTTGAGCAAAGCACTGAAACAGTGAGTAAACATGTCTCCTCCGCAGCTCGAAAAATAAAATGAAATGTCATTAAGTTGTGATTTTCTACTGACAGTTTCCTGGAGATGAAAACAGATGATGTGCTGACCAGAAAGATGCACAGTCAGCAGTATATGAGCGTGTCTCTGACAGGGGGTTCAGAGCGTTCGGAGACGGAAGACGGTGTGTTATTCTGTATGGGCAGAAATCCAGCCTCAGCAGAATGCAAAGTGAATACTGCTGATACTTGTATGTACTTTCTGTCTGTCTTGTTTTGATTCTCTCCGCTACAAGTTGTCCATACATTACATACATTTGATTGATCGAGTATTCATACAAATACAAGTATTTGTATTTCAAATAAAGGGGGAGATGGTTTAATTGTTTCAGAATCACAGAAGGATATCTCAAGAAAAAACACGTTAAATAAGTTATATAACATTATTATCTTGACTGAGCTGACAGAAAAAAAAAAATCACTGCTTTCAGCTGCTTAATTATATATATATATTTTTTCAGATTTTATCATTCTTGTATGATAGTGAACTAAATATTTCTGGGTGTTGACTGTTCATTGGAAAAAAAAGACATATATAAAGGTGTCAATGTAAACGTGTGATAGGAACTATTTTTTATTTGCTGACTTTTTATAAACGAAACAAATGCATGCAAATGCTTAAGGAAACACTGAGGAGATTAATCGATAATGAAAATAATCTCTGTTTTTTGTTTATGGCACCAGCAGTACATTGTCCAAGGAGGTCATCAGGTGCGGATGCTCCAGGCTGGACAGGGATTGTGTGGGACCAAAGTGACACCACCTGGTACAAAATGGTAAATATCTAATAAGAAATAAAATGGGCAATCCAGTTTAAAGCGCACACACAAAGTTATGTATAAATAAAACTCTGCTCTGCTCTTTCGATATTTACATAACAATAATACTGCTCATTTACTGCTCAAATTCATACAGTTTACCTGAGCCTAAAACGAATGAAGATTGTAAAAAGTGCAATAGTTATATGTGATAAATATAAAAGTAGTTTATTTGAGGTCTATTAGGATAGACTCTAACCTGTTGATCATAAAATGATGAGTTATGAATTGAGATTTAATGCTCTTTAGTCAACAAACAGTTTCTATTGTTATCGAGGGAGGCGGGACCTCCTGCACACAGCACGACGTGACGATTTCCGGTCGACGTTTTCCGTTTCTAAACCTAACGCATGCGCAATTCATTTTGAAAATGGCGGCCGTACAAGGTGGTATGGTGGACTCGTATGAAGAAAAAGACATAAAAACAGAACCACCAAACGATGGCGGCGGAAATAATAATGCAAACGACGGCAGACTTCTCTCTCCGTCCCCCGGCTCCAGTGCTTCGGCTGGGAGTAATAAAAGTGTGGCGGGAGCCCCGGAGGACCAGCAGACGCTGCTGGCAGTACTACAGTTCCTCAGAAAGAACAAACTGACCGAGTCCGTCGAAATATTGCGCCGTGAAGCGGGATTACCGGAGGACTCACTGGACCTGAAGGGGGGTGACTCCTCCGGGGCAGGCTCGGGTGGTGCTACGGGCAGTGTGGACCTGGAAAGCGGGGATGCGAGCGCTCTTCTCAGCAGGGTGACCGTCTCATCCTCCGCTGCAGCTCAGGCGCCAACCAAAGGTACAAACAGACTACTGTTGTTCACATGTTTCCTGAGACTGAAGCCTGTTTAAAGTATTTCCTCCATTTATAACTATTACATCGCTGTAACAGACTTACTACTATTATACTCTGACCAGAAACATGAACCATAAACTACCATATGTTGATCTCCAGTCAAGGTTTAACAAAAGTAGTGTGTGTTACTCATGTTTTCACTAATTTTCCTTTGATTTTCAGGATGTCCATAAAGTGTTATGAAGCTAAGCGATACAATTAATATACTTAACATTTTTATTAACAATTTTGTAAGTGAGTACCAGTGTGCAGTACTGTGTAAGTGTAATTGCAAATGAAGAAACAAAAACAAATTGTTCGTCATAACTATGCCATAGTTTGTAGCTTTTCCCAGGTTTCTATCACATCGCACATACTCTTCATCCACAGTTGCCATGGAGTTGCCTTAGTTCTGATCATATTATATCAAGTTTTAAAGTCATGTTAAAAAATATATTTTTATTCCTTACCCCACAAACTGTTAAGCAAATCTTTAAAAATTAAAAAAAAAGAGACTAATACAGTATTGTTTTTAAAAAATTGTAACTGGCTATTACCGTTAGATTGTGCATCTCACTTCTCATCTCCATCAATAGCTCCTGGTGAAGATCAGCCAGACGTCAACGTGGTCCTGTCAGCATACAGCCAGCAGGGAGACCCGGCTTTATACGGGGTTTACTACAGCGGCCTGAAGAAGTTCATAGAATCTGTTTTGGACTGTCACCGAGCAGAGCTGTCCCAGGTCTTCTACCCGCTGTTTGTGCACATGTATCTGGAGCTGGTGTACAACAATCACGAGAATGAGGCCAAGGTGTTCTTTGAAAAGTGAGTTTCCTTCATTTATTGTTTGTCCTTCCAGCTATAAACAGCACACTTGACTTTGTTCTTAGAAAACTCTGCACACTTGTATAACCCGACCTCTTTCGTCCCCCCCCCCACCTCAGGTTCAGTGGGGATCAAGAGTGCTACTACGAGGATGACTTGCGTATTTTGTCCAGCCTGACCAAGAAGGAGCACATGAGAGGCAATGAGACCCTCCTGGACTTCCGCACCAGCAAGTTTGTGCTGCGTATCTCACGTGACTCTTACCAGCTGCTCAAGAGGCACCTGCAGGAGCGTCAGAACAACCAGATCTGGAATATCATCCAGGAGCACCTCTACATTGACATCTTTGATGGCATGCCACGCAGCAAGAGCCAGATTGACGCCATGTCTGGCAGCTTGGCTGGAGAGGCCAAGCGAGAGGCCAATAAGGCTAAGGTTGGATTTATGATTTCTACACTCACACAAACAATATATGATGGGATCCTTTTAAAACAAATGTGTTCAATTCTAACACGTTCTTGTGTTATTATCATTCATTCAGGTTTACTATGGACTGCTGAAGGAACCAGAAATTGAGCTTCCTCTCGATGATGAGGACGAGGAGGCTGAGAATGAGGAGGGGAAACCCAAGAAGAAGAAACCCAAGAAGGACAGCATGGGCTCCAAGAGCAAGAAGCAGGACCCTAATGCACCTTCACAGACGAGGTAGATACACCAGTATAAAACTCTGACTTATCCACACACAGTACAAGTTAATGGTTGTTATGCTTTCCAAAACTCGCAGGCCTCTACATGTTTCAGTGTTTAAAAGAGACTGACATAATTTCACTTCTTTACTTGCAAGCTGAAACTGTTTGTTGACGTTGTTTCTTGTTGTTCAGGATACCTCTTCCTGAACTAAAGGATTCAGACAAGCTGGACAAGATCATGTACATGAAGGAGGCCACCAAGAGGATCCGCCTGGGACCAGATAACCTCCCCTCCATCTGCTTCTACTCTTTTCTCAATGCTTACCAGGTAATAACTCATAACCACAGCAACTCAATGTGACAAAGTCAGAGTTGTAAAGAGTGGACAGTGGATTGTGATCTACAGGAGAATCATTTTGAATTATTATCCTGCAGGGTCTGACTGCAGTGGACTTCACAGATGACTCCAGCCTGATTGCGGGAGGCTTTGCTGACTCTACGGTACGGGTGTGGAGCGTCACGCCGAAAAAGCTCCGCAAGGTCAAGTCTGCGGCAGGTACGGCGTACAACAGTTACCACTGATAAATGACTGACAACCTCCTTTGATGATATTTTGAATTTCTCTAACATGAAGCACTCTTCTCTCTCAAGACTTGAATATGATTGACAAAGAGTCAGACGATGTGCTAGAGAGGATCATGGATGAGAAGACGGCCAGCGAGTCAAAGATCCTCTATGGACACAGTGGACCAGTGTATGGCATCAGCTTCAGTCCTGACAGGTATAAATCATTTCAATGTTAATTTTTCATATTTTACATTATAAAGCCAAGCTGAGCATGTTTTTAATGAAATATTAACTATAATTATTTGGGAAAGTAGAGATTATTGATGTGCATCTAAATATAAGTTTGGTAATTCTTATTGACCTTCTCGTTTTGTCTTTCAGAAACTACTTGTTGTCAAGTTCTGAAGATGGTACAATCAGGCTGTGGAGTCTCCAAACATTTACCTGTCTAGTGGGCTACAAAGGACATAACTACCCAGTGTGGGACACCCAGTTTTCTCCCCATGGGTACTATTTTGTCTCTGGAGGACATGACAGAGTTGCTCGGTAAGAAACTGCAGAATGCAGCTGATTAGTCGTTCTACATTCTTCTGTAACATCGAGGTTGATACAAAGCAAGTGTGTCTACAGATGGCTCTCATTGGTCCATGTCGTGCTTTCTCCAACAGTCTGTGGGCAACAGATCACTACCAGCCTCTGCGGATGTTTTCTGGTCACCTAGCTGATGTCACTTGCACCCGCTTCCACCCCAACTCCAATTACGTCGCCACAGGGTCGTCTGATCGCACCATTCGCCTCTGGGACGTCCTGACCGGAAACTGCGTCCGCATCTTCACCGGTCACAAGGTCAGACGAGTCACCAAGAGCAGCGTTAGGTTTGATCAGGGAGTCTCCCATTAAGCAATAAAAATCAGTTTCATGGGGTTGTGCATGAGTTATTACACCTTGTCAGTAGGGTTTTATTCTGTTCTCTAAAGTAATGGAAATGAAATGAATGAATAAAACTACATTAACATAAAAACAAAGTCATATCTATACCCAAGTTTACTTAGAGCAAAACCTCCAGAACTGATGGATCCTATAAAGGCTGTTCAGAGAATTGTCTTTACTCCCACAGAGTTAAAGATGCTATCAACTCACATAATTGACTGCTGCAGAGATATTTACTATCTTTTGACTTAATCTTCCAGGGTCCCATCCATGCACTGGCTTTCTCTCCCAATGGGAAGTTCTTGGCCTCGGGAGCCACTGATGGCAGAGTTCTTCTGTGGGACATCGGTCATGGACTTATGATTGGAGAACTTAAAGGCCACACAGACAGCATCTACTCCCTCAAGTTCAGCAGAGATGGAGAGATCCTCGCCTCCGGTGGGTCACAATTTGTACATCACTTGAATGTCTGTTAACATTAAGTGTTAACTGAATGAATCTGTAGTCTTTCTCCATTGATTTCAATGTATTCATTCAGATGCGAGAGGTTTCTGTAATTATACATGGAGTGACAATGTTTCTTGTTTTCTCTAGGCTCCATGGACAACACGGTGCGTCTGTGGGATTCTTTGAAAGCATTTGATGATTTAGAGACTGATGATTTCACAGCAGCTACAGGGCACATCCATCTACAAGATAACTCGCAGGAGCTTCTGCTGGGCACCTACATGTCTAAATCCACGCCCGTCGTACACCTTCACTTCACCCGCAGGAACCTGCTACTGGCCGCTGGGGCCTACAATCCATGAGACATTATTAAATTATGAGAAAATAATCTACAGAGACTTGAAATGAAGCAAACTTCTGGTCCCTAAGCTCAGCAGGTAACTGAATAGGTTTTGGGTGCAGTGGGAATACAACAAAACTGTACTGAGATCACCTTTGGTGCGAATGAAGATGAAAATACACACCTCCTGTTCTGATTGTTGCAGATATCCACATGCCTGAGAAAGTGCCATTGCTGATTAAGGACTGTTTTTTTGTTTTGTTTTTTTAAAATCACTGCCATGAGTACAGCTTTGTTCAACATGTGGCTCATTTTCCTGTATAATAGCCTTTTATACTGGTCTACACTGTAAATAAAACAAACATTTTCTATATTTTGGGGCATGTTCTTTATTGTTAACATAGGCAAACCAAACAATTATATTTTATTACAAGCATGTCCAGCTGCTTCCTCCACTCCAGTTGTCAAATGATGGTCAGAATGGACACCTGTAAGGACACAACAAGGGGCTTTTAGTTAAATGAATGGAGCGATCATTTGCAAAAATACACGTGGATTCAAATGATGACTTACATGATCACTTTGCTGTGACGGCAGCCTGTTTCTTGGGTTTCAATTTGAAGAAAAGGGCGATGCCTATTAGGCTGGCATATGTGGCCAAAACACACTACAAGGAGAAAAAAAAAAAAGGCACGATGAGAAACTCTCTATGAATATAGAAATTCAGTTCGTTTACAGTCAAGTTACACAAAACTCACATTCCTCCTTCCTGTGATTGTGTATGCGTTGAAGTACTTGGCAATCCCAGTGAACTGGTGTTGGGTTCCGGCGTCGTGTCCTCCCATGATGGATTGTTAATGGTCCTTTCACAAGAAGAATAAAGGTGATCGAGCGATTAACAATATAGTTTGAGCAACACTGAGTGACAAAAAATATGGCACTGAAATGATTCATCAATAGACGTATAATCAATATGCATTTTAATAAACATAGGTTCAGGTTAAGTCATTTTTCATCCTTGATAGATACTTGAATATGTCTTGCTTTGGGACCGTCGGTTGGGCAAACCATGACATTGAAGACCTTGGGATAGTGGTGGATGTTTTATAGACTACGTCATGATTTGCTACATCAAAACATTACTAGCAGGTTGATGGGAGACAATCCCTAATTTAAATACTAAGAGAAGCCTAGAGTCGGTACTGGTCAGATAAATTGTACTGTCAACTCTTGACAGGACTGAGTGGAAAAACTCGATCACGTCTAGCTTTCAGAAGCTCTACTTTATTTTGGGTCGCCAAACACACATAAAACAATGTTTTGCGCTTATAAACTGGCCACTGAAGCTTCCTGAACCGACTGTATAAGAGTGTCTCAGCTTGACATGCTAACATTGCTAGCTGGGAGCAAACTTCAGCGCATTGCTACAGTATTAAATTCTTTACTGGCAGGCTAACCCGCTTAAATTTGAATAGCATTATGACTAATGATGCGCTAACAGCAGACATTTCATTCAGACTGACTTTCAACGGTCATAGCTGCAGAGCTCGTTAGATAGCACACTCCGTACTAAGTTAAGGTTAGCTCGCTAGGTTAGCCTGCTAGCTAATTTAACTCTCAGACCGTCTGCTACATAGTACATTGTCACGCAGACGTCTTAACGATAGCATGGGTACTAGCCTGCGTTATTAAAACCAAAGTGAAAAGGTGAAATAGTTTCTAAATGTGTTATGACTTACCTCTAACACACACGACCCCTATGCACACAGAGTAAGACAGGTGCCCTTCAGCAGAGGCCGCAATGCTAAATTCACAAGGAAATCCCGCCTACTCGCAGCAGTGTGTTCGTATTGGTCCAAAATAGTGTCACTCAAAGTGTAGGTCTAAAACAGCCACTGAATGGCTAAAGAGAGTGCCAATCATTCTTTCTTGTCCGTGATTGGACGTAAGAATGAAACGCCCACATAGGATTTCTTCCGGGTTGCGATCATGGCGTGTTGCTGAACAACATGTGAGTTTTGGTACACACACGCCGGAGATTTAATGTAAGTAATCATTTAATGATTCATATTTAAAGAACACTTTTCTCTTTGTTTAAATGAAAATCGAGCTCGTCGCTATCTGATCAGGCGGTTGGTCTTGATTTGTGTTTAGCTCGAGTTAATGTTGTCTCGTGTATTTTAAGGGGGTAATGTTCGTGCAGCAGCATTTTATCTGATCTAAATGGACTAGTTTGTATTTCTCCAACCGGTTATAATAATCAGATGTGCATGTGATCAATCAAACAACGTCTGATTAGAAAGCTGGCCTTGTTTGTTTCTTTTATCATCGCTCATGAGACTTAAACATCTGTAACACTGCAATGTAATGGTATCAAATGTGTGACTGATGATTGAGAAGCATAAACTGGGTGTGATACCAGATCATCCATTTGTCACTTTAACATCTCTTTGTGTGATCAGCAGGTTAGAGGTTTTGAAATGATCTGTTCTTTGACTTTGGTTTTCTTAGACATCAGAAACAACATCAAACATGGCATCAATGGAAGAGGACTTCCCTCGAGGGGGGGCGGCAAAGAAGCACACTGAGAGTAAAATAGTGGTGCAGCGGACAGAAGTGGACAACTTGTTCCAGGTAGAAATATCCCCAAAAACGGGATTGTCAAGTATTGAATCATGTCATGTCATCATCTTCACAGGCTCTGTAGTTTGAACACTCACTTTAGAAGGTATCAGTAAAATGTCATGCATAGTTAACAATAGTTTTTCTGTTTGTCTGTCCTTTGCAGTCAAACGAACAAGTGGAAACTAAGAAAAGAAAGGGGGCAGTCAAAGATGACGGCAAGAAGCTCAAGAAACCGAAGACGGGCAAAGAAAAAGAAGGTCTGACGCTGAATGCAGCAGCCAAGTGTGTGGAAATCCTACATATCAAGGTAATGCATTTATCAATCACCAACATATAGTTATGACAAAATGTGTTAAGCAGACTAATTTTCTCAGTCTAATTATTTTCACTGTAACACTGCCGTGACTCAAAAGGTGTTTTTGTTTTGTTTTTTTTTGTTTTTTTTTGCGTTTCCCAGAATGTAAAGGAGGGTATGTTGATGCTGGGCAGTGTGAAGGAGGTAACAGACTTTGAGGTGACTGTCAGCCTCCCTTGTGGCATGCAAGGCTACCTGAGCATCAAGCACATCTGTGACTCGTACGCCAAGCTGCTCACAGAGCAACTGGATTCAGCTGATACAGAGGTAGGCGTGCAGAGCGATGCTTTGAACAGATTTTTGAAGGTCATACAGTCTGTGAGATCAGTCTTAAATCCGGTATTAACAAACATTAGACTAAGGGTTATTCATTAATGTTTTCATGTGAGAGTTTACTCATATTCCAGGATATTTTGTGGTATTTAACTTATGGATCTTGTATTTTTACTTCGCAGGAGATCTGCTCTCTACCACACCTCTTCTACCCTGGCATGGTGTTCAGGTGTGTGGTTGCCAAGTTGGATACAACCAAAAGTGGCTCTCTAAGCATCCGGCTGTCAATCGATCCAAAGCAGGTCAACAAGGCTCTCACCTCAAGCTCTCTGAAAGCTGGCATGGTGAGTCATTAATGAGCAGAAATATTTAGTGTAAACACTTTCACAACATTCTACTTCAAAGATTCTTTTAATTATTTTGTTATTTTTTTGACAACTCAGATCTTGAGTGGATGTGTGGACAGTGTGGAGGATCATGGCTACATAGTTGACATCGGCATCAAAGGAACCAAAGCCTTCCTGCCCAAGAAATCAGTAAAAGACAAACATAATAACTCAGAAGGTATGTAAAGTATTTTGGATCGCCTGTCATTTAGTGAGAAAATATAAATAAACTCAATAACTTCCATCCTTTCTGGTGCAGAGTTGGGGTTTTTCTAACCTGATGTTTCTGGCTTTTCTCAAACACATTCAAAAAGTGGATGATGGATCAGATCAAAGAAGTGTTAGTACATCTCTCAATCGTGTGTGTTCTCATGCGTTCAGAGCTGAAAGTGGGTCAGTATCTGACTTCTCAAGTGGAAGAAGTGAAGAATGAAGGACGTGTGGTCCGCCTTTCTGTCAGCCCCCCGACCGTCGCACAGGCCTATGCTGAACCCGAGCAGGGCTGGAACCTCACTAACCTTCTGCCTGGTCTTCTGGTCAAAGCTACGATCAAAAAGGTAGAGACGACTGTTGGTCGTGCTGTTTGTCCTTTTTTTATTATAATAATATGACTACATCTTCCGCCCAAAAATATGTGGAATTTTCTTTCATCCAGTGAATGATCTACTTTTGCCCTCTTACAGTCTCTTCAATGGTAGATGTATTTCATTTGAATAAACTCTGCACGTTGGTATTGCAGGTGACCAAACATGGACTGATCCTGGACTTCCTGTCCTCCTTCAGTGGCCAGGTGGACTTTCTCCACATGGAGCCAGATCAGGCATCCAGCTACACAGAGGGAGCCGAGGTAAGCCTGGCACATGGATCCTTTTGGCTAACCGTGCATCACTTTGTGTCTGTGATTATTTTCAGCCCTCTGATCTGTTTTTTTTGTTGTTGTTGTTGGGTTTTTTTTTGTATTTTGTATTGAAATGCACCTGAAATAATTTTAAAAGACAAATGAAAGTGTTAAATGTCACCATGCTTTGTGGTCCCTGTGTTTATAATTAGATTATAAACTTGTCAGGCTAACCCTGTTTTGCATCAATCCACCCAGGTTCGGGCATGTGTGCTGTATGTGGAGCCGTCATCTCGCCTGGTAGCCCTGAGCCTGCGCAGCTACCTCCTTCAGCCCGGGACCAAAGTTGACCCCTTGCCTGCTGGAGGTGATCGCATTGGAGAGGTTGTGAAGGACTGCAAGATGACTACTATGCACCACATGTCTGGAGCTATGTTGGAACTGCCAGACAAAACGAAGGCCTTTGTACATGTGAGCCTGGGTGTTGCTTTAAACATTTAAACATACTCTGACTGTTAAGAAGAATAAATGCTATGAATGTTCTCTGTCAAATCTTCTGCTGAGGCAGTGTTAGGCTAATCCATTATCCTTCTTGACAGAGGAACCACCTGAAGGAGTCTAAAGAGCCATCTAATGAGAACAGAGTGATGGCCATGCCTGAGCACACCTGCAGGATCCTGGACTTCAGCCCTATGGACCAAATTCATTTTGTTAGTCTGCGCAAGTATGTAGCACATCATTTCTGCATCTTCTTCCATCATACACATGGACCTCACTGTTCTAATCTGATGTACTAACAACTCCCTTGATTGTTTGATTTCAGGAGTATGATTGAGAAGCCTTTTTATAGATACCATGATCTTCAGGCTGGTCAGATTGTAGAGGTAAGAAAAAAAGCATCACTATCCAAGCAGCCTGTCGCACACGTGATTTTGATTTTGTTTTGAAAGAATCGGTTAAAGAGCATATTTGTACTTTGAAAGAACAAACTGGTTAAATCTTACAATATGACATCCATTTGAGCCCTCTTCTGTCAGTTTAGGTCTGACTGATTTTATATTAGTTCTTGTGTGCTCAGTGGATACTGCACAACACACATTTATTCAGGCAAATCTGTGTCTTTTCAGTTATTGGAAAAGAGGATGCACTCTCTGTTAAAATCCCAGTTTTGGATGAGCAGCTGGTTAGCTTAGCACAAACACTACAAACAGGAGTAAATGGCTAACCTGGCTCTGTCTAAAAGCAAAAAAAACCTCCAACCAGCACCTCTAAAGTTTACTGATTAACGTTTTATATACGACATTTGTTTAATCTGAACCAAAAATAAAGTATAAAAATGCCAGTTTGTGGGTTTACAGGGGGTTATGCGGTGGATTATTTCTTGGCTGTGCTCATCGACTTCCTGGAGTCTTGTTGTCATTGAGAGGTTGCTTGGCAGCTTGCCTTGGCAAGAAAGCAAATAAACCGATTTTCCAAAATATTCTCTCAGGGACCCAGTGTCGTCACTTAGATTTAATTATTTTAATTGGAGTTACATTTTGGAAGTTAATCTTCTATCACATCACAAATGGACACACTCCCTAGCAGGTTGTTAAGCAGTAAACTTATCTTTTGCCTACTTTGGGATGTTATAAGCAATTTAAGATTGAAGTGTTGAATGCTCAGAGGCAGTCGCATCAGTGCAAATTACTGTAAATGAGTCTGAAAACAAAAGCTTTAAGCCAGAGACAGTTTAACTACCCTCACCCATTATTTTTGTTGTTTTCTTGTCTCATTCAGCTTTGTCCCTGTTTCTATTGTCTGTCTCACATTGTCTTTCTTTCCTCCAAAGGGGACGGTGTCAGTCCTGCTGAAACATGGCATGGTGGTTCATCTGTCTGACCACATTAAAGGCCTGGTGCCTCGCACCCACCTGTCTGACATCCTCCTGAAGAACCCAGAGAAGAAGTACATGGAGGGCATGAAGATTAAATGTCGGGTCAGTCCAGTTCTCTGAGAAGAATAAGATCTGTAACTTGCTGTTTCTTCTGTCAGGCACATTTACAAATCATCTTTCTCATATGTTTCATGTTCATGTGTTAATATTTTCCTTCAGGTGCTGACAGTAGAAGCAGAGAATAAGAAGTTGTACCTGACCAGAAAGAAGGCCCTGATTGAAAGCTCCTGCCATTGTTCCTCAGCTATGCTGATGCCCGTCCAGGCCGCGTGTCCCACGGATACATCGTCTGCATCAAAGACTTTGGCTGCATCGTTCGTTTCTACAACAACGTCAAGGGACTGGTGCCGCTCAGGGAGCTCAGCTCAGAGCCCATCTTGACCCCGGAGGAGGTCTTCTACGTGGGGCAGGTGAGGACAGAGGATTTAATGATGTGCTTAGAAGTCTATTGGTTATTTTGTTTTATGATGTTTGGGAACAGTTATGAACAAGCCTTTGACTGCGAATTATTTGTCATCTGTTAACTTCTTCGTTTGTTTTCCCCGATTGTCCAGGTGTTAAAGGCTAAAGTTCTTCAGTGTGACCCCGATAAGTCGAAGATGGTGCTGTCATTTAAGGCTGCGGTGGAGGGAGTCACAGAGGCCCCTCCCAAACCAGAGTTTGACTGTGAGGTGGGGAAGGTAAGATCAAGACTGTTTCTCTATTTTTTTTTTTTTTTTTTTTTTTTCTTGTGTCCAAATTTATGAAAATGTGTCCTCAACATGTGTATTTGTGTGATGTAGAGGCTGGAGGCCAGAGTCCTGAAAAAGTTACTCAACGGCCTAGAGGTGGCCATCCTCCCTGATGAGTACCGTGCCATACTTCCAACAATGCATCTTTCTGATCACATGTCCAACTGCCCTCTGCTGTGGGAGAGCCTGCAGGAGGGAGACAATGTCTCAAACCTCATCTGCTTCAACAAGACCAAACAGACTGTCGTATCCTGTCTATAAAGTGAAAAATGGAAACACAACCTTTACCATACTATCTTTTTTTTTTTTTTTTTTTTTTTTTTCAGGAAGTAAATTCACACATTTCCTAATTATAAACAGCCGTGAAGTAGTTTCTGTTTTCCTTAACTGCTCCTCTGTTTAAGAGCCTCACCAAGAAACCGACAGTGAGGTGGTCACTGGAGGAAGAAGTGGTTGCAAAGGATTTCTCTGAAATAAAAGTTGGAATGCTGCTGATTGGCTGGATCAAGAACATCATGGCCTATGGCGTCTTTGTAGAGTTCCCATACGGCCTTGTTGGTCTCGCACCCAAGTCGGTGAGTAAAGGGCTTTGTATCGCATCTTCTACCCTCTGAGTTGTTGTTTCCCTACTAAACATTCCTCCTCTGCTTTTCTTTAGGCCATGACCGACAAGTTCCTCAGTGATACGACAGCTGCCTTTCAGCTGGGCCAGACGGTGTTCGCTAAAGTGACCAACCTGGATGAGGAGAAGCGACGTTTCCTGGTCACGCTGAAGATTTCAGAGGTCACATCTCCAGAGGGTGACGCCCAGACCAGACTCATTAATGGTCTGCAGGAGAGAAAAGTGGTGACTGAAATGTTAGCGATGAGAGGTATGATTGCATCATTCCCTCTGGCTCTCTGCACGTTTATCTTGTGAAGAATACTCGTATTGATAAATAGCCGCCTCTTGTCTGTACTTTCAGTAAAAAGATTACTCATTCGTGTGAAGTTTTATCTTCCTCTAACTATCTTTTGTCTTTACTCTCAGATAACAGTGATCTCCGCCAGCAGCTGGCTGCTCTGTCTGTCGGCGAGAAGCTGAAGCTGACTGTAGATACTGTGACGGACAGCGGTGCCATCTTTAAGTCTGATGATTTGGTCGGTGCTACCATACAGGCCACCAAGCACCATGTCATGGGTATGTAGCTAACCAGGAACACTTAATAAGTGGCAATAACAGTAGTCTTTGCAATCCATTCCTGGTAATGTCTTAACGTGCATGATAGAAACAGACTGGTATGGGATTTTCATGGTATGATTACATCAACCAAAATAATGTGGTAAATTATGTACTGTGTTATTGAAAGGGGGAGAAAAAGGAAATTGCATTTTACAATTGGTGTCTTACTGGAGTTCGGGGACCTGTAAGAGACTGATGAAAAAGAAAACTATCACAATTGATGCAATGGAGGCTGAGATAACCAGACTTTTAGTCTCTAGTATGGATCAAACTACATTTCTCTGTATTTCCCATAACTAAATAGCATCTTTCATGAGACTTTCTTTGACTGAAATCAGACTTTAGAGCTACGGAAGGCATTATAAAGCTGTTATCACAGCCTGAGTTGTACTAACCAAGGCTGGTAAACTGATCTTTGTGTGTAAAATCAGTAGAATGGCCCTAAAACGGCAAAGTTATGGCAATCCCTATGAAGTAAACACGATGCACGCCCTGTAACGAAGTTTTTTTTTGTGCTGCACCCCTTACAGAAATGATATAAGCAATATAATTGCCTTTCTGTTGCAATGTTTCTAGGTTCAAAATTGACCCCAGGACAGAAAGTTACTGCGGCCGTCCTCCATATTGACATAATGTCAACATGTATCCACGTGTCCATCCTTTCCAAGCTGGTGGGGAAGAAGAAATCTGTGAGTAATCCTTAGTAGTACTTTTTATGTAATGTGGAAAGTTGCACTGGTCATGCCTTTTCTGGAACAGTCTAATATATATGAAATGTTAGGATGCTCATGTAGAGTCAGATGATCGTCATGTCACGTAGTTATTGACTCTGTGTCTTCACTTGACAACTGTTTTCACAGTTAACCGAAGGCTCAAAGTACACAGCAATAATACAGCACATCGACAAAGACTTTGCCGTCATCTCGCTGGACGATACGGCACAGCTGACTGTGATCCAAACTAGCAGCCACCTGAACGAGGTCTCCCTGTTTGAGTCGGACAAGCTGAAAGCAGGCATGAATTTGGCCGTTGAGGTTATAGAACCCAGCTGTCAGGAGGTGCAGGGGCTCCCTCTTGTGTCGTGGCAGCGTACTGCCCCCAGACGACAGCGCACGGCCTCAGAGAACCAGCCAGGCTCCAAGGGTCACTGCTTTGGAGATATCGTGCAGGGTAAAGTGCGGACAGTGAAGCCTACCTCCATCCAGATCACACTCGAGGATGGAAGCACGGGCAACGTTCACGTGTCTGAGGTGATGGAGGTCTCAGAAGTGTGTCAGGGATATTTCCCCACATCCTCGGTTAAGGTGGGCAGTACGGTCACAGCCAGGGTCATTGGAGGACGAGAAGCCTCCAGTCACAGGTACATACCCTCGTTTTATATGCCAGAACAGGCAGTTCCTACTTTTGTTAGATATTTATTTATTAATCATAAAAATGTAAAAGTAAAGATGAATGTGATGCTTGATTTTCAAATCTCATTTCAGATTCTTGCCCTTCTCCCATCCCAAATATACATACACCATTCCTGAGCTCACGCTTATACTCAGGTAACCCTATACCACAGTTTATTGTACAACATCCTGATATACTGCATGCTAACCTGAATATTAAATCACAAATTAGTAAATGTCATCCTGACATTGTTGTTTGCTGCCTTTTTGTTTGAATAAAACAAGAGTCCAAATTCTAGTAACAATATGTATCTGTAGTACAATACAATAATACGGATCTAGTTACAATAATATTGATCTGTGCTGCTGTCATATTTTATGTAAGGATGTGTTGTCATTCCCTTTCCAACACATTTTCTATCCATCCATGTTGTCCCTCTGCAGCAAACTGGATAAGAGCACAGACTTAAAACCAGTTACACCAAAGGACAAACTGAACAGCTATAAGGTCGGAGATGAAATCACATGCTTTGTATCAAAGGTGAGTCAGCTTGCTTGTTTGCGTTATTTCTTCCTGGCAGTTTCTGCAAAATGCACTTTTTGATCACAACTTGACGAGTCAAGAACAACTTTAAAGGATTGAAACTGCAGTATAGATTTTCAGTGTGTTCGTTCTTCTCCAGTTTAATCCAGAGAAGAAGTCTTTGGAGGTCACCAGTGATCTATGTGTTACTGGGACAGTTGAACTGCTGGCTATGATCACTGATCCAAAGGTAAGTGTAAAGCAGTATCAGGGTTATTATGGGTTGAGAAAAAAACATAAGTGAACCTTAATTTCAAACCGATGTGACTGTTTAAATGTGTTTGCTTTTCAGGATGCCGGCCACCCGGAGAAACTCTACAAGCTGGGCCAAGCAGTCCATGCCCAAGTGGTGGAGGTGAACACCAAACCTCAGCGCCTTGTGCTCTCTCTCACTGGTAGGAGATGCTCAGACTGGTTTCTTGCTCCTCGTCATCATGCTTCACATGCCGTTTCTTATCAGTGTTGTTCCTTTTTGGTTTGCAGGTATCCATAAGCTGGAGAAAGGCACTGTTACTTTGGGGATGGTGACTAATATTCTGCCACAAGTTGGCCTAATGGTCAAACTTCCCTTTGGCAGCACGGGGACTGTTGCTGTCACTGACCTGGCTGATGCCTACAGGCCAAACCTCTTGAACGGGTACAGCAAGAATCAGCTGCTCAGGTCAGTAGACGCAGCAGTGGCCTTTGGATGAAATGCCTTTTTAACCCATGGTTGCTGTGTGTTGATTTTTGGTACTACTATCAGACTTCAAACCCAGTGTATTCTCTGTAAAGTGCAGATTTCATGTGTATTCTTTGCCCCCTCTTTTGCCTCAGGTGTTTCCTTCTTGGGAGTGAAAATGGCAAGTGGCGGTTGTCTCTACGTCCATCAAGGTATGATCGAGTTTCATTGGAATTCTAAGTTTGTCTGACGAATTAAAAGCTTTTTAGGACAAGTATCTTATTACAACATGTGACTTTACTCTCCCAGGCTGAATCCACAGAAGGCCAAGCCGGTGAAGGACCCAGAAGTTTTGTCTATAAACGAACTGAAGACAGGCCAGATCATCAGAGGCTTCGTCAAGTCTGTGGGAGAGCAGGGAATCTTCATCAGGTAACTGAGACATTCATCCAGTATTTACTTTGGCATCAGACTGGGCAGACGTTCGTATTTCTACTCCATAGAAAACATATGAACTTTTAAAAGGAACAACATGCTCCATATTTGTAATAACATTGTAGTGCCAGATATTTCAGCAATTATCACAGCGTATGTCCTCTCTCCTGCTCCTTATTTACATGTTTGTCTACCAGGTTGTCGTGGAGCATCACAGGAAGAGCTGAACTTCAGAAATCCACCAAGTACTTTGTCAGCAACCACAAGGTCCTCTCTGAGCATCTCCCTCCCAACACCCTGCTCACTACCAAGATCGCCAGGTAAGAAAAATCTGATTTCCACTCTGTGGTTTTTAAAGAAAGAAAGTCATCATTCCGGAAACCAGGAATTGATTTTGACAAACGGGAAGTATCTAACGGTGTAATGCTGACTGTGTGTCATCATGTCGTGTTTAGTCTGCAGCTCTTTCTATTCTTGTCCTCAGTATTGACAAAGAGGAGGAGCTGGTCAACCTATCTCTGCTCCAAGCAGACACCGGGAAGCCCGACATCCTTCCAGAATCTCTCAGTCTGCCGCTGCGTCTGATCGGAGAGGAGAAGAAGACATACGATATGAAGAAGAAGAAACGCAAACTGTCTGAGAGCGAACAGGTAACAAACAGCCTCAGTGTCCTTTCACTGTCACAGCAGACTTCCTCCCCTTCCTGCTTTACATTAAATAGTAAAGATATGCTGCATTGATCTTGGCTTCGGTGTAAAAGTCTCTGCACCCTCAAGCAGCTCTAAATTGCAGCCCTGTAACACTATATGTCTGTGGTTTATGTGCCAGAAACAGGCAGAGGTCCCAAAGAAGAAGAAGAAGAAGACAAAGAAAGCAAAGACTGATGACAGTGACAGCGGAGTGGAGGTATACTTCAGAGAAGAAGAAGATAAAGAAGATGAAGAAGAGCCCAAATCTGAGGCTGTAAGTGTAATATGCTGCAGTTCAGTATTTCTTTACAGTCATAAATCTCCATAGATTAGGTATCATTATCCAGAACCTCGAAAATAGATTCCACCTTATGTCTCTCAGCAGGCGATGCAAAGCTCAGCGGGTCCATCCAGACTACAGGTGGCAGCAGGTTTCTCTTGGGACGTAGGACTGAGCTCCCTGAAGCCTGCGTCCGCAGCAGAGGAGGAGGGGGACTCCAGTGATGGAGAGGACCAAGACGGAAGCAGCAAGGTGAGGATGCACCAAGTACAACTCTGTATCTAAACATTTTCTACCATCAAACTCAACACTTAACTTCTTTCTTGTCTGCCAGCCCCAGAAGAAGACTCGCCATGAGCTCGAGCAGGAGAAAAAGGCAGCAGAGAAGGCCCTGGTAGAGCGTGAAGCTCAGCTGATGGATCCGAGCCTGCGTCCCCAGGATGCAGCCGCCTTCGAGCGCTTGCTGCTTGGTTCACCCAACAGCTCCTTGCTTTGGCTACAGTACATGGCTCACCATCTACAGGCTACCCAGATCGAGCAGGCCCGCGCTGTCGCCGAAAGGGCCCTCAAAACCATCTCCTTCAGGTGACTGACTGAATTAAATGTTTATTTGTAAGCACATAAGTGTCCATATCTGTTGAAATAGCATATTTGATTGTGTGCTGATTGATGTAGACACATTTTTACCATCAGTTGGTTGTATTTCTTGTAAAACGTGTCCCGTGTTGTTCCAGGGAGGAGCAGGAGAAGCTGAATGTGTGGGTGGCCCTGCTGAACCTGGAGAACATGTACGGCACCGAGGAGAGCCTAAAGAAAGTGTTTGAGCGGGCACAGCAGTTCTGTGAGCCCATGCCCGTTTACCAGCAGCTGGCTGACATCTACGCAAAGTCCAACAAGACCAAGGTACAATATGCTTAGTGTTTAAATCGTACACGTCCTGCTCATTTGTTGTGATTGATGCTAAAATACTGTGTTCTGTAAGCCCCTAATGTCTGCAAGCCCCTAATGTCTCCGTGTCTCTCTGTCTGTGTTATCCGCTCTGTCTCGTGTGTGTGCCCAGGAGGCAGAGGGCCTGTATAAGACGATGGTGAAGCGTTTCCGTCAGAATAAGGCGGTTTGGCTGAGCTACGGGACCTTCCTGCTCCAGCAGGGTCAGAGTGACGCTGCCAGTGCTCTCCTGCAGAGGGCGCTGAAGAGCCTGCCCTCCAAAGAAAGTAAGGCGGCCTGTCCGAACACTGAAGATGAAATATTACAAGACACTTTTTGGACTGTACGCCCACTATTGACTGAAAGTTCTCACCCGTTTGACTGTGCAATCGATGTATCTCCACAGGTTTTAAGCTTTACTTATTGTCATGCTTCCTCTCAGGTGTGGATGTGATCGGCAAGTTCGCTCAGCTGGAGTTCCGCTATGGCGATGCAGAGAAAGGTCGCGCCATGTTTGACAAAGTCCTGACGAGTTATCCAAAACGTACAGACCTCTGGTCCGTCTTCATCGACCTCATGGTCAAACATGGATCACAGAAGGATGTCAGGTGAGCTTGCTTTGCTTTCACTGTTGTTTGATCATCACTCCATGATTTACAGGATAAAACTGGCGTTAATAAGCTGGTTAAGTGTAAAAGGACCAGATTTATGATCATAATAAAGAGTTTTCCAACTTCCTGTTTCCTTCAGGGCACTCTTTGATCGTGTGATCCACCTGAGCGTTTCAGTGAAAAAGATCAAGTTCTTCTTCAAGCGCTACTTGGAGTACGAGAAGAAGAACGGCACTCCACAGAGCGTCCAGGCAGTCAAAGAGAAGGCCATGGAGTTTGTGGAAACTAAAGGCACCGAGGCTGCCAACTAATGACCATATACACACAATATTACACACATTGTGTATGTGTGTGGACTGTTGGGAAACAAGTTTGTGGCTCTGGATGCTCATACAGATTCCACCACATAAAAAAAGATCAGCTTCTTAGTTTGTAATTTAGCTTTTTTTTATATATTGCTGCTGACTTTGGACGGTTGAACCCGAACGTCTGCGTTTGATGCTGTAATGTTGGAGAACACAACAAACCTTTTGTAAAGTGGGTTGTAATCATCTATAAATGTTAAAAACAAACTGTAATTTAACATTTCATCAACTTCATTTTAGTCAGTTTTGTATGAGAATGTGTGTGTGAGAGCCATGAAGTGTATAATCAATTACTATTAACATGCATTTTTGAATGGATTTATTAAAACACATTTGTGGAAATATTTTCTATTAAATCTTCAATAAATCCAACACCATTACAATACATTACGTGACGTTTTATTTAAAAGCAACAAATACAAAATAACAATATATAGGGACATGTTTACATACAATACATACAGGCAAGACTAGTTTTCTATCAGTCTCTTTTTAAAAGGAAAGGGCCTGGGACACAATCTGTAACAATATTGTCTACTTTAATCGTCATGGTTGTAATCCCGCTGGTCTTGGTTTCAGCTGGAGGTTGTGGCTACCTCTGACTGCTGAAGCATTTCACCTACATTGGCAGTATTGAAGATGCATGTGTGGCACAGGGGTTATAGGGTGGCTGACATGGTTTGTGCTGGCTGTATTGGTAACACCCCTGAGATATTAGAGGTATCCATACTGATCCTGTACTCTGATGTCCTGCTCAATGCCTTAAGTGTTGTTGGTCTCTGGCAGTGCTGCATTAGTCGTCCAGTGACAGTGGCAATGGTATCCTGCTCTCTAATGTGGCTCCTTTTCCTGTCATGTTTTTGGTGAACAGTGCATTATGGAAGTAGAACTAGGAACATTTTTATGAAAAGGTCCTATTCATCCACCCTCTCCCTGACTGATCTGACCAATTCATTTTGGTGCTGTCAATATCCAATTCCCATCAAGGCATATTGCTTAAAGGTCAGCAGCAGGGCGGCCACTTGGGATCATTATCAACATTTCCTGTGAGATGTCTTAAAGATGACCGCTGTCCATCTTCCCTAGTGTGTTTAATGTGTGTGTTTTCTCTGTAAGGGGAGTCCGGGTTCTTCTTTCTCATCTCCCTCACACTTCCTCCGGATCCATTGGACCCTCAGCACCCTGGGGAGCGTCTGTGTGGAGCCGGAGGATAGGTTTGTTACACATGGGGCACACGCTGCGGATCTCCAGCCACTTAAGCAGGCACCTGAAAGGATAACAACACTAACAGTTAGCTGAATAACACATCTTTAACAGCAACTCAACACAATCCAGTTTGCCAGGAGTAAATGATACAGAAATTCAAGTCAGAAACAACATCTGGACAAGTCCAAAAAATAAGCATTACTGGGTTTATTGTAATCGATATTTTCTGATTTTAAATGTTATCAGCTATTACATTTATTTGGTAGTTTTTCACATAATTTTTGCACCTAAACATAATAATAATAACTTTTTATTATAACATAATTCTTGGTAAATGTATCTTTAAAATAAAATGCAAAAATGCTGTTTTGCCGTATTTACCATAAAGGAATAGTAAATAATAGTAAGACATTTAGGGAAATAAATAAGGTAGATGAGTAAAGTGATACAGCTCTTGACTGTATGGCATGCTGCAGGCAGCAGATAACTAGGCTAGCCTAAAGCTAAGAACATCGACTTAACAGCACCTCTTAAGCTCACTAGTTAACATATTACATGTCGTTTGTTTAGTATGTATAAAAAAAAAAAAATAAAAAAAAAAGTCTAAAGCACATAGTTGTGGTTTTATTTGTGTTATATATTATTATTTATATTTGTTTGCAGGAACATTGGAGTCAAGACGTCGTCGTGGGGTTGCTAGGCAACCAGCGACCTGTTCTAGAGGGCTAGCTGTTTATGCTAAATTTAGCTAATCATTAGCAGACTGTAGATTATTTATTTTACAGACATGAGAATCTTTTTTTTTCCCGCATCTAATTTTCGACCCAGAAGGAGAAAAGTCATATTTCCCAGCATGCTGAACTATGTATATACATGTATCTAATTATAAAATCCAGTTTAATAATAACACTCACTTCTTGTGAAATGCATGTGAGCATGGACACACTCCCAGTTCATCTCTGGTCCTGAACTCTTCCAGACACACCGCACAGGTTTGCTGCAATAACAGACATAACAGCAAGGTTAGTTTATGTGTGTCTGGCTTTTTTGTTTGTTTGTTTGTTTGTTTTCTGCCTCCATCTCATCTCTATCCAACAGTGGGCTTGTATCTCAGCCAAGAGCAGCCGTTTGTAAATTCGAGCAATAAATTAATTAAATCTGACCCAGATTGAGAGCACAACACAAATATAAGGCAGTGCTTTAAAAGAATGCTTTTATCTTAACTGTGTTTCCAGGTAACACGGCTATTTCAACCTTTCCATTGTACAATAACAGTGACTGGGCATTGAATTGAAAACCAAAATTACTCCTAACCACCACTGCAGACTGGAAAAAAACAAAACAAAACTATGGACTCACAGGAGACAGAGACAGAGATCTTTTTATAATGCATTTTGAATGAGTGCAGTTATTCCTGGAGTCCTAAATTCTGCTACAAGAAGAGAGCCAAGCAGGCACTCTGACATGTTTCTTAAATGGCTGCATTTGAGATACAAGATATTTTCAGGACATCTCCGACGAGTGTGTGTGCGGCATGTTAATCACATCTGAGAGGAGAAATTGATTGAGTTAACCAACCGAACCCTCCCAGCTCGTAATGGATCATGAGCTGGCACGGAAGCAGTGTGGGTGACATGAAATGTGTGCAGCTGCCAGGTTTAAACTTATATGTTTATCACAAGTGATGCTTTGCAGAAAGAGTGACTTACTCCTAGGAGGCTCAGTTTCTTGCTCGCTCCCTTCAGCACTACCTACAGTTGCAAAAAAAAGGGAAAGAAAGGAGAGAAGGACTGGGTCATGTGAATGATGCGTCAGCACTATTATGTTGGCAGAAAATCTATGGCGTGAAACAAACACTTCAGATGGGTTCAATGTCCTGATGTGACTGGCTTAGCGTGGTGCGTACTCTTTTGTTTGTTGCATGGTTAAAACAAACAAAAAAAAAATTATTATGAATACAGATAATACAGAGAGCTGCGGCTGGAGTTCAACCTTCCCCGGAGCTAAAAACATTGTCACCAACTGTCACCACACCTACAGCTACAAACTGTCACACCCTGCTACCTGCTGGGTTAGCAGATTTGAATCAGTATAGGTAATGACACATGGATGGAGTCAAGGTCATCTGGTTTCACAGTTGACGATAACAGTGTGAAATGCTATAGTAGTATTTATAACCTGCTTCAGAAGCTGGTGTTACATGTTCACCCAGAGTGACATCTACTGCAGTGACTTACCTCATTGTAACTGAACTGCTCCCTTGTTCCTTGTTGTTTCAACCTGAGAGACGCAGAGAGATAACAACATCTGTATATTAGAAGTGACCATTGTAACAAATGTAAGTTAAATTATTGGTTCCCAACTTGGGGGTCAGGACCCTTCCAAGGGGTCACATCTAAGGGAGATGGTAACAAGGTAGAAAATAGAATAAATACATTCTGCCAAATGTCTATTCATTTTTTTAGGACCACATTTATTCAAATGAACCAATCTCAGAAGAGAAAATCACACTTTGACTGACATATATAGACATACATTATATGCATGCAACAAGCAAGGGGTCACATTCATATTTATGCTAAGCGGGAACCATTCATCAAAACTCTGTAACAGCATTTGATTTATGACATTTTTATTTATATCATTGTGCGACCCAACAGATGCTGCATTTTTTTAGGCCAATAATCACTGATATTTGAGAAAAATCTGACAATAATATGTATTTTTAAAATAAATAAGACACATAAAAAAAACATTTTTGAACTCTGTGGAGCGAACAATCATCTGCAATAGCAAAAGCAGTTGATAGGGCCATTGATAGGACCCTAGAGGGTTAAATGGTCTTTTAAATGTGTAAGTGTGCACTTGATTGATTTATTTGGCCACATGGGGGCAGCGCAACAAGCTGTAAATACAATATTGACATAATATCACCTTATGAAGTTAATATGGCAAACGGGAGCAAATAGCTGCTTATTGACACATCCAGCAAGCACGGAGCAACATTAGCGTTCATTTGAAGTTGAGCTTGTATCCACTTGATGAATGTTAGTCTAATATTCACTCTCCTTATTGTTCTTTTGGTCTACCTAGCTAGTCAGCTAGTTATTTGCTAGCTTTGTCTGTCTGTAGACAGTCTGCAGTGTATAGTGGCTTTTAGTTTCTTTAACTGCTGCTCATGAGAGCCTTGAGACTGAATGAAAACAGTCCAGCTGTGGGCAGAAAAAGCAAACAACGAGCTGAAAGGCACTAAAACGCTCTGCGGAGTCAGTGTTAATTCTTTGGATTTATCGATACTAGCGACCTTTTTCACATTACAAGTAATGATTTATTTCATTATTAATACAAACATTAGGCCAAGATAGTCATATGTGACATTTTGTAGTTTAAAAATATAAACTTGTCAGTAATTCTTGATTGATAAACTATGTAATAAAGATATAATGACCTCAAACATATTTTTGTTACTTTCCTGCCAACAGATACACAGATACCCACATATCTGTAATCTGCTAACAGTGACACATATAGTGGCCACAGCTTTTGCTGGTCCAACATATGTCATGTTGTATGTTGTACATATCTATATACATAAAAACAAGCATAGAATTTTATAGATTTTATATAGATTATCATAGCAACTTTGGCCGTTTTGCACGGAAACACTCAATTTGCAAAACTAAATTTGCACCAGAATTCCTGCTATCATGAATTAAGATCTTACCAAGGTAGTTTTGCATTCATTTTGAATCTGCTGTTGCACACTGTGTTGCAATGCATGTTCAAACTGACAAAAGATTTTTAACTGGATTGCCCTCTTGCTGTAATGTCTCTTTTTGTACTTCCTGTTTTTTTTTTTTTTTGGTTCGTTTGTTTTTTTCCCACATTTTTAGTCACCCACTCTAACACTCTTCCCCTAAACTTCCTTTACCTACCTGAAAAGGTAGCAGCAGAAGATGAGGCTGAGCATGAAGACGAAGAGGCCGATGCCCAGCACAATGACATATACATTGAGCGGAAGGTGATAGATGTCAGACGTCATGCTGCAGTAGTGTTCAGAACGCTGAGAACCCAAACCACACAGGCATCCTGCCAAGAAGAGTTTGCAGATACAGAATATAGACTCAGCACACATTTACCTTGTAGGGTAAAAGTGAAGAATGTTAATTTGACTAAGTTTGATCTTAATTTAATCTCCTTCTATAATTTCTTATATGGATAAAAGTGGGCAGTAAGTTATTCTGTGTGAGCCTCAGTGTTTTAAACTGAAATTAGAGAACTACTGAAAAAAACAATATCCAGTTTTGCAACTTCATTGTTTACTTTTCCGCTAGAACCACCAAAACTCCCCCAAGATCTACAGTATTCATTTGTTAGTGCAGACAGAGCAAGTCTAGATTGTTAGGATAAACTTTAGATGGTCCAATTTGTACAGACAATTGCACTGTTATGAGCAAGCTCTCGAGCTCAGTGAAAATCCTTTCCATTGTGAATAAAAAGTCAGCCATGCTGATTATTTGCAAACAGTATGAACCACATTTAAAATGTAGAGTGAAGAGAAGAAGCATCGTGGAAGAATCATGGCGGAGAGGTAGAAGATTGTTAAACATTAACTACAACACGAATCTACGGCACCATTACAGGCTTTCAGTGCCACCGGGCTTTGAGTCTCTGGCTGCCAACCGATACAAAAGTGTAAACGCAATAGTTGGTGTTTGTTTGGTTGCAGGTGTGTCCAGGGAACTGGTGACTGGCACTGTGGTGGCAACTGAAGTGCTCAGGACTGCACGTTAATTGGCTGTGAACAAGACAAACATGGAGGACAGACAGCACTTCCGCCACACCACCATCTGTTCCTCAGACTCTATAGAGGTGACTGGTGGAGTGTGTGTGTGTATGTGTGTGTGTTTGTGTGTGTGAGAGAGACAGCACTGGGGGATAAGGGGGGTAGGGGTGTCTGTCTGCATGCATTTGTAAGACAGAAATGTGTGTGTGCGTGTTGCAGGTGGCAGGGGATGGGGTGTATTAACTAGGATGAACTCAGGGGACTAAAGGACCATTTGGTAAAACAATAGCAGAGGAAGCCCCACTTCCACAGACCACATGTGTTCCTATTAATTTGCAGCAGGGATGTTCTTTGCCAGGCACTAAATGTCCATGTGTCTCTCTTTAGAGTGAATGAATGGGTACAGCTTGCACACTGTGGGGGGTATGGGTTGGATAATTTAACATGGCTGGGGGTTGGGGGGGATTTACAAGGGGGGGTTAGTGTAGGGAAGACCTAGGGTAAGCATAATGAGATGCAATTATGAACCAGACACGTATGCACTGCAGAATCAGTCAGCAGTAACAAAACAAGAATATAGGGTTAGGTTAAAGAGCAGAAAATCTTCAGGTTCTGTTGTCATAGTTGTCAAACAAACATGACCTTGAATGTGACATGTTTTTAAACAAGGCTTCAACCCTCTCAACACTACATGGATCCCTTAAACTGGCAGCCAGAAACTAAGTTCATGGGTTTATGAGTTACAAATACACGTGCTACCACCTCTTGTGTATTGGCAGACTGAACAAAAAATCCACTCACTTACCGTTACACCATTGGAATGGTTGCATGAAATTTGACTCCCAGGGCAGCAGCAGTATATTCAGGCCCTGTCAGGATAAGGCTGGAGATGAGCCAAGCTTGTGGGCCGGAACCCCAGACACTGGATCTGTTTGGACCCTGGATTTCAGGCCCCCTGACCTGGCTCGCTCTCTCGTTGTGTTGTGTTGGCTTTTCTCAAAACAACCATCAAGATTTTCAGATTTGCTCAGATTCCACAAATCCTCAGGAGGTGCGGTTTTGTTGGCTCAGCAGTCTTTGCTGCCCAGCATTCCCAAATCTGGATTAACCGCTCCGTGTAAAGATTGGGTGATTTGGGACTGAGGTTTGGACCTGGACCGAAGACCTCATGTGCTCCTGGATCCCAGTGAGGATGATGTCATCACAGGAGAGAGAAGAAGAGACAAAGAAATCTTGTTGAGAAGACATGATTGTTTTTCAGATCCATCATACCATGTGTTTATCAGGAGTTGTTATTGTGAAAAGCTGAATCGCACTTAGGCACAAATGTTATAAACACAGGCTGCTCGGGGAACAGGAAATACTTACATTTCCAACAGAAAAGGCCCTTTTTGACTTCACTTTGCGTCTGCAGTAGCGTCCCCTTCACCAAATTCAATGACAGCCACCCTTCAAAGTGACAGTCCTCGTCCAATGAAGGTAATTATCTGGCATTAGTCCGTGCTTTGTCTTCCTCCCAAAGCTGCTTTTTTTTTTTTTTAACAGAGGAGGATTTTCACAAGTCTCATCCCCCTCTCCTCTCCTCTGTTGTGTCCTCCTCCAGTCCTCTGATCTTGCAGTGGGTATTCCTCCTCAGTATAGAAGGCAAAGATATGCTTCCCTCTAAAGCCCAAACAAAGTGAGGACAGCTCCATGCAGTCAACAACAGTCCTCTAGCTGGTTTTGGTATTTTGCTGGTGAGTGTTGTGTGTTTGTGTGTCAGTCAGTGTGTGCGTGTGCAGGGGTGGGTGGGAGGGGATCCTACTCTCCCTAACCATCTGCTCCTTCAATTGAGAAAGAAAAAAAAAAATCAGAGACAAAGGCAGTGTGTGTGCACGAGTGTGTCTGCGTGTGTCGTTTTTTTAGTCTCTCCCACCTCCAGCTGGCTTTGTCATGGCAGGCTTCCCTTCTTCCTTTTTCAATCCTTAATGGTGCTCAGAGAGAGCCTGCTATTCGCCTTTCCCTTCCTCCCCTCGCTCCTGCTCTGCTCTGCCTTGGGTTTGTAAACAGATCTCTGCTCATGTGACCAGCCGTTTTGCCTCGCAACTCTCCTCTCCGTCAGCCCTCCCTCTCTACCTCTGTCCTCCAATCTGTAGGCAGAAGGAAGGCAGAATGAGCCAGACACTGACGAATGAGGCGCCTGCAAGCATGCTGATGTGTATGTGTCTGTATGCGCACACCCCTGTGCATGTATATGTGTGTGTGAGAGAGAGAGAGAGAGAGAGAGAGAGAGACAAGAGAGACATTTGCAGCAAAGTCAAGGGAGGCCTTGGTCAGTAACATGCGCATGGCTGATGTCCTGACAAGCAAAACAAAGCCATTTGTGTGAAGTAGAGGTCAGCAAACGAAGAAATGATGCAACTTCAGCCACCATTTCCTTCCTTCCTTCATACACAGATTGTATTTTTAGAGCTACGGCAGGTTCTCTCTGAAGTTTGGTTTGATTGATCTATATATAAACATCATGTCATTCTTATGCAGAGGAACAATGAGGCAGGTAGAGCAAGGAAGAGGGGAGGAGGTATCTCTGTTGACAGACATACCAGAAGAAATGAAACGAGATAAAAAGGCAAATGATGTCAAGAGAAAAAGAGGAGACACAGAGAGTAAAATCACAGCCCTGGACAAAGACGTCCACCCCCACACAAGCGGTCCTGGCTGCCAATACGAGGGAGAGAACAGCTGCTGGGCTACTGGGCGAGATGTGAGACGGTCAAGGGGAGTGCTGCTCCACCAATCCCCACGGGGGAGGGAGGGAGAGGCTTCAATGGGACCCATGCCATTTTCATTCACTCTCCCCTCTGCCCTCCTCCCCTCCTCTAGTAATGACATTACTGCTCAATACTGAGGAACAGCTGGATTGACCGCACAGATGCATGAGCACAAATACAGCTCTTAATACACTGCATGCATTGTTGGCTGAATTCAAAATTATTGTAGCTACAGGGTCGTGTTGCCATTGTTGCTGCATGAAGGATGGTGGTTTTGTTAAAAGCCTTCCCTCTTCCTCTTCCTGAAGATCTACAGTATATGAAAATGTTCTTGTTATATATATTAAAACAACGGAACTGCTGTTAAAGGCCTTTTCAGACACAGAAGAGAACTCCTCAGTGTTTGAATGAGCAGGGTTTTACCAGAGAGTGACTGCTGAAACTGCCAACCGAGGAAGAAAATGAGGGAGTGAGTGAGATGCAAATGTTGACCTTGTTTTTTTAGTGACATGTAAATTGTTTTGGCTGTCACAACCTCTTCTTTTTGCATGAATCATATGTTTGATTGTGATTCGGAATACAGCAGCATTGTAGGGTTATCTGTTCGTGACAAGGTTTAAGACCTGATGCGGTGAGGTGTAGCACCTGTTCTATGTTGTTATTTCTTTACATGATTCTGACAAAGACTAACAAACTTTTCGTAACTTTTTTCTCAACTGGGGCCACTGTAGCCATAAGTGACTGTCAGAAAACTGACTTCTTAATGTCAGCTACATAGCAATATTTAGCTTATCTTAGCTAATATTAGCCACTATAAACTACTGGTCATACCAGACCAAGTAGGGCTACATCAGCCAAACTTATAAATGTCTTGACTTGAGCAAAATTATTTCAACTTTCCAGTTTCTCAAGAAGATGGTGTTATTTCCTTTTTCTTTCTTTCTATCGCTTTCAAAGCAACACAAACTAAAAATTCATTAGTGCTGTTATCAATGAGAACTCGCCAGAGTGCTGTAATAATACTTTACTATCAAACATTTACAGCAGCTCTATTTCTGCAAACAAGAATTTACAGACTTCAGATATTTGCTAAGCTCTGTCCCTCAGAGAGAAGTGGCAGAGTGAGTGTTTAGCAATTCATGACTTGTAGATAAAACATAGTTTTAACAAGAATAAGAACAAGTTTGGGGCTACATTCAGCCCTTCTGGATAAACTGTATGTGACGCAGAAATATCTTAACAATCTCATTTTTTTCCCCCCATTTTGTGTGTACAATTTTTGGGTACATCAGTCAAACTATGTATTGCACTTCATTCAATTTACATAAAATAATAATAATAAAATTCTACTAGATCTAACAAACTTGCCAAATTTACTAAACATAAAGTGAGAAACAAAATCATTCCTGAAACTCTGAATCAATATAATAGTCTGAAAGTTATAAAGGAGCCAGTTCAAGCTTTTCTTTGTCCTTTTGAACTCTTCAGACCTTACTGTAATACACTGCCCATTCCTTTTTCTCCATGTCATGGGTGTGTCCCTTTAGAAATCCATTTGCTGTTCCATTGGCCTCTCCATTCATTATGCCATTATTTTCGCCATCCATGTGGTCCTTTCTCAGAGCCAGAGCTGGCTTACAGGTGTGCCAGTTCCATAAAACTTTATTCATATCATCCTGGGCCCTGATACCCAGAAGCTTTTCTTCATCACTTTTCTTCTTCTCTCCGTCTTCGTCGTCACTTTCATCATTGCTGGAGCGATTGTGGTGGAAGTTGTGCATCTCTCCACTGATGTTCTCAAAGTACTGGTGGATGCAAACCTTGGCAAAACTCTTGGCATGCTCCTTACAAGTGTCGTCGAACATCTTGCGCTCAATGTCAATGTAATGAGACCAGTACTTGGTTTTGAGGAAGGCCGCTTGAGTAAAGCATGGTCGAATAGCTCGGATCAGGAAGGCCGTGAAGGTCATCATGAGCAAAAACATCCATCCACATGCCTGTAAAATAGAAACATTATTAAATACCATTTTTATCATTCAAAAATCATACTACAGATATGAGAAATTGACTTTTAGAAGAGAATCTGGTTAATTTTGACTTCTTGAATAACACTTGTAACTGTGTTTTGTGTTGTATTTAAAAATGTAAAAAGTCCAAAATGTGTTTGAAAAATACTCCAGAGCTTCCTGACAGTTTTATAGTTCATTAACAGAATCTGTATATCAATAGACTTTTTAGAGACACATTACTTTTAAGCCTGTATAATTGCCCTTCGGCAGATCAAAGCCCTAAATAACAGTGTGGGTGTTTTTGGATGGATTGAAATAGGTCCCAGTTCCATGAATAATAAATTTAGAGGCTTATCTATCCCTCTAATAAGCGAACAGGAAAGCTTCAGTGAGCTCAAAGTGCAAAGCTAGAGTCGTGTGGGGAGATTTAAGTTAACTGCAGTTTTTGAGGAATAAAACAAGGAAAGTCAAATCTGCTTAGTCATCATATCCTGTGATGAAGTTGGTAAAACTGCCATTTGGAAGTGTCCCAACTTTTGCCTACACTTACAGCGTATTTGATGTGACTATGAAAAATAAAAACATTTATTATCTTTTCATTACTTTTATAGTCAAAGACTCCCCAAATACTAAAAACACAGCGAATGATAAAACAATATTTTCATTATTATTATATATTTAGCAGTACTATTTCTACTGAGGGCATAACTAGTGCCTTCAATAGCCCTTTGTCGTGTCATTTTCACTTGTCAAGTGAATTACATTAATGTTGCCAATCTATTCCAGTGTCCCATTAGGCCATGACAGTGCATGCACAACACCAGGACCCTGACACTGAATCATTAATTTTAAAATTTGTTTCCACTTTGCTCAATGTGACGTGTCGAAATGTAATCTTTAAAAAAGGTCCAGGGTAGCTCTGACCCTGATGACAGCTTGCCCTCATTAAGTGGTCTTGTTTCTGTCAGCTATCTAACCCTGCTGACCCCAAATTAAAATAATCATGCTAGGTTAGAGCTAATAGCAGCAGCCAATTGCATTGAGCTTTGGCCACATATTTTGGCCAGAATTTCTTGTTTGTTATTCAAATGTGCTATTTAACTAGTCTTGTCATTTGTCTCAGGTTTGACTCTGTCAGGTTGGCCGCTAATGACCCCTCAGTTTAAGTGGAGAAAAAAAAAATCCGCCGTGATACCTGTGATATACACTTGATGTATCGTGATGCTGCCACTCTTATTTCCTGATTCTCAAATAGGTCTTTGCATGGAATCCTTGCCAGCAGTTTTAACTTCTCCACTTCTGACATCTGGTTCACAAAACTGTAGTTCCCAAACCTGTCAATATCCAAGTTGACGCTGAAAGCACAGAGGAAGCTCTTCCCATCCATGAGAGTGACAGACACCCATACTGCTGGTGCTATCAAGGATCTCTGTGTGATCGAACAAAACATGTAGCGAAGGATTGTTGGATCCTTCCTCCGTTTCCCCATGGGTCTTCTCCACTCCTCTGCGAGCACTGATACATTATTATTCAATACAAAACCTAACAGAAAGAACCATATAGGTGGAATGAGGAGCAGTCCGATCCCATAGGTGTAGTTGTATTCTGGCATACAGGGGCAGCTAAACTCAAAGGCAGAGTACATCTGTGCACTGGCCAATGCCATGATACCACAGATTCCATTCATAAACGATTCCTGGTTGGATTGGAGGAACTGGAACATCATACGAAATTTATCCATCTTGGGAGATGTGGTAGATTTTTAATTTAGATGGAATCAAATCTGTGAAAAGATATACATGTTCAATCGGTGAAGAAGAGGTAGACAAGGCACCACAGTATGCTGATTCATGTTGCATTATGTTGCACATAATTCACTCGAGAACCAATGTATTGAGTTATCAGGTCGCTTTCTGACAAAATCGAATTTCTACAGGGATTATGAGTTGTAACTAATGGCTTATTAATGGTTAATCAATTGTTTACTCATTTTTATAAAACATTAATAAGCCATTAATAACAACAATTTTGAAATGATGAAATATCTCTCTGTTGATATTATAAATGGTAGCTAACAAAAAGCCAAAGGTTTCTCACTTTCTAATAAGCCAACAGAAAAGTTAGTAGGTCATTGATAATACATTTAAATAACTCATTAATAAGAGTGCTTACAATCTTTCAAATGAGTGATAAGTCTTTGTCTAGATGCTCTGCACCCTCCACAAGTCTGGAGGTTCAACAGCCAGAGATATTTTTCATAACCCAGGACACCTAAAGTTGTTCTCATTAATGGTTTATTTGATACATTATTCTATAAAGAAGCCCTTTATGAGGAGTGACAGTACTAAAGTCCAGTATGACTTATTAAAACCAGTTTTCATACAGTTTCACCAGCTTTACAAAGATAACAATGTCAGGCATCCATGGATTGATCAGAAATTAACATCACACACTTACCTATATTCTGAAGAGTGGATGAGCAAAAGGAAAGGAAAAATTCATATGACGACAATGTCAATAGTAAATAACTTGTAGTTTTTTATATAGTTATCAGACATAGTAGCTCTGACCGACTGACAGGTGTTTCTCGAAGTATCTGCGGTGCTGTTCAAACCCAACCACATCATCTGTCGTCATGCCCCTCCCTTCACTGGTGTTTACTAGTGATGTAACAAAAGATTCTCATTCAGCCCAGACTTTCTCAGAAGCAAACGTGTTGCAGCGTTTAAAAAAACATTACCAGTTCAGTTCTTTCACATTTCACATTGTCTTTTCTTACTAATAGAAATGTAGTATTTGATAGTGTAAACTCAAGTTACCTGAACCTCAGGGATCAAGTATTGTCCAGCTGTAACCATAGCAATCCAGACATGCAAAACTGGTCTAAAACCATTCAAATATCTGTGGCTTTGGCTGTAGAATTTGGTTGTTGACTAAGAGGTGAAGGTGAATCTGTTTCCATTTGTTTATTCAGAACCAAATGAATCAAGGTACAATAGTTCATCGCGTGCAAAAATTATATTTATTAAATCTCTAAGGGATTATTTTAAAACTTTATTTCACATAGCTCTTTGAACTCAACTGCACCCACTGTATGAAGCAGAGCTCGACAAACCAGTTAGAAGCCCACAAGAGGATGAAAGGCAGGGGCTCTACTATTCATAGACACAAACCATTTTCCACACATAGTTTTTAACAATAGTATGTGGTCTAATGTTTTGTTCTTAATAAAGTGAAATAATATGTCATTTAAACTATTTATGATTCATTCGGTGACTCAGAGTAAATTGTTCTTTTCAAACTGAATATGCAGTTAAACTCACAGGAAGTGTGTTATCTGTTTTCTTCTCTATATTGCACAGGAAAGTGTCACAGCAGAGCACATGGGCAGGGTGTGCAGGAAATAAGTCACGGAAGACAACCTACAACTACATCTAAAATAGGAAGAGATCACTGAGCCTGTTGCTGTGCAAGGTTAGTCTTGTACTTCCTCCTTTGTACCTATTAACACATTACCGAAACGTTGCTATTGAGATAACTGATCACTTCTTTTGGTACGTATATTTCTTCTTCTTTTTTACTGTTTCGTGCAATAATAAATGGCGTTTGATATACAGTGTAATCAGAGAAATTAGTCCAAAGGATGCTTCCAGGCCATCGAGGAAGTAGCTTCTTTCGTACTTGCATCATTGTGAAATTTGCAAGCAGGAATATTTCTCATTGAGCATTTTTACATAGGATTGCATGTATTTTTATTCAATCTTTTGTTTTTACATATTTCAAAGAACACTAATGCACCTTTTGAAATCACTGGAATTATTTGCAACTGTTCTTTACGCTTATTCACAGACAGTATTGAAGATGCAAGATATGCTGCTGCGTGTATTTGTGGTGGCTCTGAGTCTCCTAACATATCCGAGGGATGACTCCGGGGTTAAGGAATGGGATGATATCGCCACAGTAGGCGTGCAAAAGTCTGAAGAGAGTCTGCTGAGAGGAGAGAAACTGAACCACGAAATGGCACCTGTCAATGAGGAAATGACACAAGTCCATACTGACAAGGGAGGGTTTGGAGATGATGTAAAAAACCTTCCCATGGAACAAAATCAGTCTGATCCACTTGTTATTGAAAAAGATAAAATGCCAGTCAAAGAAGATGTGACTGTCACCAAACACGATTCAGAGGAAGAAAGTGCTGATCACAAATTACCAGAAGGAAAAAAAGTTATAACAAATTTGGAGTCAAGTGCACCACAAAACTCCAAAAGTGAACCCGAGAAGGCCCATGAAAAGCAAAAGGGAGAAGACATCCAGACTGATGGCCCTTTTAGAGACCCAAGAAGTCCACAAGGACAACAAGAAAATCTTGAGGAGAAGGAAGGGCCCAGTTCCAAAGAACAAGAATCATCTCAGTTGCACCTTCAAACCAAAACATCAGAAAATGAAACTTCAGGGAAGGCCATCGTTGACTGGGAGAAGGATTACCTTTGGTACATATGGAATGCGTTCTCTATCATTTCCATAATCCGCTGGTTGAGGAAATACCTGGGGAGACATTCCCAAATGGAACAAGAAGATATTAGGGCCTCCCCAGTGACCTGCACCGCAGACAAAGTGCCTTTACCGGACAGCGACACTCTGCAGCAATTTCATTCGAAATATATTCAAGTCACATCCGATAAGAAGTGGAGAGATTTTTTGGAGGGGTTTGCAAATGATCTACTGGCTGCCATGAGGACTGTCTGTGATAGTAATGGTGGGATGGTGATTGAGGACTTTCAGATGGTGGATATGTATGATATCATCGTCCCCTTTACCCCACCTGATCCGTATAGTTTTCAGTATCTGCTGTGGAACAATCAGGCGAGTGACCTGCTGCCAGATATGCAAGTCTGTGGTCAAATAAAACTGGTGGAAAATAAGAAAATCCAAAATAGCTGCCCTTGTCAGTCTCCTGATGCAGATGATATGGTTTGCCTGCTGCATTGTGACACTGAGAAAGTGAAGACAAAAATGACTGATGTTTGTGATGGCATTCTTTGCATGAAGAACTCCCCATTCCTGTCACAATCACAGGTTACCAGATGGTTTCAGAGCACTATCAAACAAGCATGGGCACAGATTTCACACAAGTATGAGTTTGAGCTGAACATTTGCTACATTTATGCTCCAGGTGCTCTATTAATTCGATTCAGATCAGGGAAGAAGATTAGCTTCAGTATGAATCCTGTGGTTAAGTTAAACACTGATGCTCATTTCTTTGTTACTCCTTGCTTTCCAGACAACTTTGATACTTTGTGGAGTCTCTCCCTTACCAACTATGAAGATCAACTCTTAGGCCACATTGCTAAATGCCTGCCTGAAAACTCATGCCACAGTCAAACGCTTGAAATTGCACTTTTCCTTCACAAGAGACAGACAGCAATATCAGGAAGTAATGCACTCAAGGATTTTCATTTTAAAACTGCACTAATGCATCTGCTTTTGACCAAAGACCCATCAGAGTGGAAACCCAAATATGTGGCTTGTAGGTTACAAGATTTGCTGGTCTTCATGGAAAAGAGCCTTGAGAAAAAGCTGCTGAACCACATTCTTATTGGTAACCCTTTAACTCAGAAGCTTATTGAACTCCCTGCTGAGTTTACTCAAGCAAAGACTGTGAATCTCTTCCATCCCCTTGTGGTACACAACTGCATCTACAGAAATGCTGTAATGCATTTCCAGGAAATGCTTAGAAACACACATATGCTGATACATGACTATGTTGATTAGTGTAATTCTCTGTATCGCTTGTAAAAATCCAGTTTTGAAAACTTGAGGTACAATTTTATATTGCAGCAATAAATGAGTCGTGTCTATTCATGAAGCTAGAAGAGTACAAAAACTCACAAATTACTCCAAAAGCACAAAACTGTTTAAAATTTGGATCATTTCCCATATGATAATA